>JAQSEB010000049.1:1200000-1843191 GCA_030063045.1 Pratylenchus scribneri
GGACCATTGAAACTAGTCATTTTGCAAGTCCACCAAAATTTGAAGGTTTGCATTATATCTTTCAAATAATATTTATATATAAATAATTGAATATAAAAATCGCAAATATATTATTAGCTTTCCGAAAAAATTAGCGACATATTCTTTCGATAAATAATTCAAAATTCTATAGAAAATTCTCGGTTTAATAGTTTTTTCAACTAGGAGCTAAAACCTGCACAAGACATAATCAGCGGGATTCGAGAATCAGTTCTATTTTTAAGATCCGTTTCTCTTTGAAAGAATACTCGCTTGTCGCTTGTCGCATCTCTATCTCTATTGCCCTTAGGGATATTGGAATGCATTTTGATCATTTTGATGAAGACCTTTTTCTCCATCATACGAAAGTATTTCAATTAGATTTCATAAAATAGAAATAAATTGCAAAAATGATTTCAAATATGAAAATTATATACTAATAATATAAATTGGAAGATAAAAAAATATATTTATAAATTCCTTTTATAATTCCGCAGATAACATTCTGCGCATTCGTGTGTATTCAAGTTGTGACATGTCTCTTCCAATTGGAATCGGAACACCGGGTATATTTTTTTATAAAAATTTAAACAATCGGATCTTTTTTTTAGTCCAATGGTTAAATTTGAGCCTTGATTTCATCACACCGGACACCGTCTTGTATATGGAAAAAATGGATTATGAGCAAGAGTCAGAATCGGATCCTCCAGTCTATAATCGAAAAATATTTCAAACCAGGTACATAAATGTCTGAAAATTTGGTTTTGCTTGATTGTGTAAAGAGTATAAAAATTGAAAAAAATAGAAATTGGAAAAAACATAAAGAAAACTAATAAATAATTATGAATCGATAAAAATCAATTTAACAATATTTTCATTTCTTATTAGTGAATCTTCAACTTTTCACAACTACTCAAAAAGTTTCATCGATGAATTGTACGGAAATGGATATTTGGCAGCCGATCTTGCCAATTTGGTAAAAATTTTTTTTATTATTATGAGTACATTTTAGAATTTCCACAGCCAATTGCTGGTCATTATGGTCAGCAAAGGGCAATTACCAAAAATAAGTTGGATTTTATGCCGCTCACCAAAATTGGCTGGATAATGAAACTTGGTGCAAAAGGGGTACCTTCTGACGGCGAATTGGGATTGGCACCTCTGGTGAATAACAAATATGGGATTGGGTCTTTTATGGAATGGATGAAAGGAAACAAAACCTCGGCTATGATCACATTCTACTTTAATAATTTGTATGTTTTTATAATATGAGCAAGGTATATTTAAATAACCAAAAAATATCTTAAAAATATTTTTTTATATAAAATAGTAAAAATATTTCTAAAAATGTTCCAAAAAAATATTTATAAAATGTTATCTTTTGATTTCGAACTTTGATTTTTTAAAAAGAAATTCAGAGAAGCTCTCTTGTTTTTCAAAACTTTACCTGCCTCAGGCTAAATGAGAAATGTTCTAATGAATGATTATGATTTTGAATGATAGTTATAAAAGACAGAAAGCAAAAAAGAGGAGGGAGAGTTTATTAAAACATTAATATTTTTCGGATATTTTTAAAATTTTTATTTAATTATATACAGCAATGCTTATGATCCTGATCTAAAGAGACGAAACTCCTATGCAATTGTTAGTTTGGACGAGGAATTGCCTCTTTCTTCAAAGTGCCTTGGGGCAAAATGGTTTCATACTCCATCATTGGCAATTCCAAATATGTGGTCATTGGTTGCAAAAAGCATAGTCATTGGAAGCGGGAAAGGAAAGAAAGGTTTTCACTATTAATAATATACATTCCTTCTATCCATACAAAAGAAATAGGATTAACAATTTTAATTATTGAATATGAAAATTGGATAATCTTTTTATCGGCGAGGATTCATTTCGTTCTTGTAACTTCCGTCCCTGGGATTTTGACAAACCATAACTCATCAGCTATTTATTAACCAATTAAAATGAGTGTATTTAACAACACTAAGTATTGGGTATTGGCTATCCATTGATATATTGATCATACAAAAAATATAAGATTTGGCCAAGATATGGACATGAATACAAATACAAAGGCGATTCTTTAATTTTTCGATTATATCTTGGCCAAAACATTTTATTTTTGAATAATCAATATATAAATGGATAGCCAATATTAGTGCCATTAAATAGACTTTTGATCATTTAAATTGGTTAAATGTTTTGAGGAGCTATGTTTTGTCAAAATCGCTGGCTGAGACCATAGTGCGAGAACGAAATGACCAAAACCGCTTTTTACATAGGACAAATTTTAATAATTTGCACCATCCATTTATCATTCACATCAGGTAAATCTGCCACTATTATATTGGCCCTAAATCAAACTGTGATGGTTCAACCGACCCAATTCATGACGAGCATGCCAAGGGCACAAATGAATATTTTAAAGAAAGCCGTGGGCGCAGCAGAACCAGACGCCTTTGGAAATTATATGGTATTTTAAATAGATAATAAATACTTTACAATTCGTTCATATATTTTTATTGCCAAAATTATTTTTCTCGAAATTAGATGAAAGTTTTGCCTTTATTTTTGGCAAATCCTGCAATTATTCATTCGAAAATATAGTTCCGATTCCGAAGCGCAAAAATTTCAATAGTTTCATTCGAATAGAGTGTGTTATTATTTCTTAAGAATCTAATAAGCTCAATTTTTATTATCTTGTATAATATTATGTTAGCAAGATATTATTTAATAAGTGTAAATCAAATCCGATTTAAATAAAATTAATTATACGAATACGAAATCCTTTCAAGGCTAATCAGCAAAATTGTTTTTGTTTTCAGTTGCCGTGCAATTCATCAAAATTTGCGCCAACATTGAAATTTATATTTGCTGATTCTGTCGCCAAAGAATTAATGATTGAATTTACTCCGAAAGAATATATTTGCCTGCATTGCCGGTATTTATTTTTAAAATTAAAATTATATAATTTATGTATTAATGCCAAAGATAATGAATTTGTTAAATATTTTTTAAATCGATTTTCAAAAATTCGTTGCCGATTAAATTTATATTTTATTATAATAGTTTTATTTAAACATATTACTTTTATATATTCAATTAATAATAATTAAAATGTTATTATACAGAGTCCTTCTGGTGATTGTCAGTTAATTTTCACACATGATACATTGGAAAAATCAACAATTTACACGATTGGATATACATTTTTCCAACGATATTGCCTCCAATTAAAATATACTTCGAATATTGCCAGCGTTGGGCTAACATCGAAGAAAATATGATCCAATAATTAAGATGAATGCAATTTGTTTATGGCATATTTTTTTTAAATTCGAATCAAAAGCATTATAAATTATTACGAGTATATCTCATCAGTAATGAATTTTCATAGAAATAAAAATAAAGTACGAATTCAAAATTCTTTACTTTCTTTATATTTTTGTCCTTTATCTAATAAGCTATAAATATTTACATAATATTTGGGATTTTTATTATATGATTAATCCAACCAGAAGTGAAGCTTTTTGAAAATTTTTTATACTTTATACTAGAGCCCGGCGCGGATTCCGGGTCCGTACGGATTATCCGGACCCGGAGTCCGAAATCCGTACATTTTTTGATTTTCCGGATTATTTCCGGGCCGGATTTTTGTACGGATTATCCGGTCCGGTCCGGCCCGGGATTTTAGCCAAACGAAAATCCGGCCCGCGGGTCCGGATTTTTTGCATCCGGATTTCCGGATTTTTCAAATGCTAGGAAAAAGGATCATTCATCCTATTTCTGTGAATAATTTTTTTTGAAACGATCCAAATTCCTTTAAAATCTTTATTTAATAATTTCTTTTTTTAATTCTTTCTTTAATATATTTTTATTTTTTGTTTTATACAACGGAGCCCCACAGTGCGCCTATCCACGATTCGCCTATTGGGGGCAAAAACACAATTCGCCTATTTCCACAATTTTCTTTAAAAATTTAATTAAAAAAAGTTTAATAAGTGTTTCATATGTAATTTTTGATGCTGAACACGAATATGATATTCAATTTTTCATACCTATCCATCCAACCTAATTAATTGTCAAATGAAATTGATTTTATTAAGTGAATAATACATGTGGCTCTGGGTGCCAGTGCCAGTGTTGGATTTATAGGATGCCATTTTACGGTTCTTTCCTGTTATCTGGGGGGGGGGGCAAAGCGATTATATGGGGGGCCGGGTGATTATATGGGGGGCAAGGAGATTATATGGGGGGCAAGATCTATAATAGGATGATTAGGAAGATGATTATGACCTTCTTCATCTTCTTAATCATCATCTTCATCATCATCATCTTCTTCATCTTCATCATCATCATCATCATCTTCGTCATCATCTTCATCATCTTCCTAATCATCCTATTATATATTATAGATCTTGCCCTCCATATAATCTCCTTGCCCCCCATATAATCGCTTTGCCCCCCAGATAACAGGAAAGTACCCATTTTACTAAATTAGGGTTGCCACAAAATTTAAAGCACATGCCATTGCATGTCTTCCCCGGACTAAAAAATAAGGTTCACATTTCGGGAATATTTTGAAAATGAGCACAAATTTTTGGGTTATTTTCAAAAATAAATTCAGAATTGGAAATTCTGATTGCGATTTGTAATTTCTGAATTCTGATTCTGATTCTGATTTTAGTTCCCAGAAACAGCGGAAATGTTGATTTTCCTTAACAAAAGTATTCGAAGTTGGCTCATATTAATTTGAATAAATTTGATTTCGTTTTTTATTTTATCTCGATAAATTTGATTTCATTTTTTATTTTAATCGCTATAAATTTTGTTTTTTTTTACTTATATCTGTGAAAAAAAAATTTTTTGAAAATCCGGAAATCCGTATCCGGATCCGTACAATTTTAAGGTACGGATTATTTCCGGACCGGATTTTGTACGGATTATCCGGTCCGGTCCGGCCCGGGATTTTTTCGGTTCGAAAATCCGGTCCGCGGGTCCGGATTTTCCTTCGCGCCGGGCTCTACTTTATACCCCTGTTTTTCATAAGAATATTTTGGCTATAATAAATAAAAATTAAATGACGAATCAATGGCGGAAAAGAGATATTATGTATCTTATAAATCCAAAATTTTCTACAAAATGAATTTGTAAAAATTCAGAAGAAAACATATTATTTGTAAAAATGGTTTATAGTAGGTACTTGTCATACCTTCAATTTTTATCACTCCAAGTGGTGTCTCTGTATAATTTATAGGATGGCTTTATCTTATCTCTAGAAACTTAAGATGATCGAAAGAAAAATGCAAGGGTATAACTTTTAATTAGCCAGCCCACGTACATGTGCATTAGGAAAATTTGGGCTAGCTTTGAGGTTGGGGGTCTTTAAAATCTGGAGATACATAGGACTGTAAAGTACCTTATAATTATTTTGGTCATTTTAATTTTTAAGTAAATTATTTCCCTTCGGGCTTCGGCTCGTACCCGTATTTTGCAAAAAATGTTCGGGGCCTGAAGAAACTCAAGAAGAGATTGCCTTAAATATCTTTGATAATAATTATTCGGTTTGTTGGCTTTACAATTTTTAATAACATCGATGCATCCCATATACATAGTACATACTATGTTATAGGGGTAAAACAGAATTCCCCTTCCAGTAACTCCCAGATTTTTGTCGCTAATGCGATTATTTGATCAAAATTAGGTAAGGTAATTGTTGGCTGCCAATTTTTTGAAGCTTCTAACGGAAATTGCAATCTGAATCTGATGAAAATTGGGGCGAAGAAATAATGCACTTTCCGCATTTATTATTATTTTTTTACTGAAAGAACTTTATTGTGGTCCTGTCCTAACTCCAAATATTGTAAGGCAAAATTTTTTAGAAATAAAAATTTATTGGAATGCAAAAAAAAGTTTTAAAATTATAATTTATTCAAAGAGAACATTTTACATTTACAGCCAATAAAGAGGAGAAAATAATCCATTTTTAAGTAAATATTAATTGGTTAAATTAAAATTAAATTAATAAAATGTTTTACATGTGAAAGAATAGTAAGAGTGTCATGTTTTAATTTTAATATAATTATTTTTAAATACCATTAGATACAATAGAATAGATGGTAATAGGCACAAAAATTCTTTTTATATCAGCCAAAAAATTAAAAAATTCATTCAAAAATTATGATTTTCAAACGAATTAAAAATTGGTAAAATTTAAAAAAAAATATTAAATTTCGATTTTTCTCCTTTTTCTAAAAATTGGTTTAATTTAGGCTTTTAGTTAAAATTGTATCGACAAATTCTGTAATATTTTTGGTTATTATTTTTTGGAAAATTTTCAGCTAAATTTTTGTATTTTAAAAAATTAAGAATGCTTGAAATTAAAAAATGCCCTCCTAATGTACAACAGCAATTCTTGTGCCATAATTTTACATAATGAATTAGAAATCCAAAAAATTAAATAAATAATATTTCGTATCAATTTAATGCGGATGTTCAAATGTTGAAATTTGACCATTTCCAGCACCCAAAATTGATGTTGGCAATACATTCGACGATGACGATGATTGACTCGGTGCCGAAAAAATTATTTGTTGTCTCTGTTGTGGTTGTTGATTTTGTTGTTGTTGTTGTTGATGAAGGGCATTTTGCACAGCAGTTTGAACACTTTTGAATTTTTTGAAGCATTTTTGCTTGCCACAATGCTCCATAAACCATTCCATATATTTTCGCTTGATTGGTTCATGCCAGGGTGGAATTAGTCGGAATAAGTCCCGGGTGACAATGGCCAATTCGCAAACCTGTGGAAAGTTGGAATGGAAAAAATAAAAAAAAATAACATTTTTATTTTAAAAATCGTAAAATTGTCAAAAACTATGCAAAAATTGTAAATCAATATGAATGATTTTTTGAATTTAATAAAAAGGTTCATCGCCTATAATTTTCTACTGTTAAAAAAAATAAAAAACATAAAAAATTTGTTTTGCCTTAAAAATTTTATAATTTAATTCTTACATATTCCTGATCGGGTGCATTGAAATTAGTGAAATTGAGTTTATGGCATGCTGCATTGAAAGCGGCACCAATCGAATGCAAGGCCAATTCAATTTGGGGTCCGGCCATTTGATGTTGAATCATGGCGGTCTTTGCCTGTTGAATGCATGCCTTGGCCAATTCACCACTGGCAGTCGAATTTTGCAAAATCAAATCCAATTGACCCGTTCCCGGAATTCGATGAGCATTTGGGAAATGTTGGAAAAACTGGAAAGTAAAATAAAAAAGATTAATTTAATTTGATGAAATAAAATATTTCCGGAAAACTTAATTAAAATCTTTCCGGAAAAGTGAATTAAAATCTTTCCGGAAAACTTAATTAAAATCTTTCCGGAAAAGTGAATTAAAATCTTTCCGGAAAAGTGAATTAAAATCTTTCCAGAAAACTTAATTAAAATCTTTCCAGAAAATTTAATTAAAATCTTTCCGGAAAACTATTTAAAATCTTTCCGGAAAACTTAATTAAAATCTTTCCGGAAAAGTGAATTAAAATCTTTCCGGAAAATTTAATTAAAATCTTTCCGGAAAACTATTTAAAATCTTTCCGGAAAAGTGAACTAAAATCTTTCCGGAAAAGTGAATTAAAATCTTTCCGGAAAACTGAATTAAAATCTTCCAGGAAAAGTGAATTAAATTCTTTCCGGAAAATTGAATTAAATTCTTTCCGGAAAATTGAATTAAATTCTTTCCGGAAAATTGAATTAAATTCTTTCCGGAAAATTGAATTAAATTCTTTCCGGAAAATTGAATTAAATTCTTTCCGGAAAATTGAATTAAATTCTTTCCGGAAAATTGAATTAAATTCTTTCCGGAAAAGCGAATTAAATTCTTTCCGGAAAACTTAATTAAAAATCTTTCCAGAAAATTTTCCGGAAAACTTAATTAATTTCTTTCCGGAAAACTTAATTAAAATCTTTACGGAAAAATTAATTAAAATCTTTCCGGAAAACTTAATTAAAATCTTTCCAGAAAATTTAATTAAAATCTTCCGGAAAACTTAATTAAATTCTTTCCGGAAAATTTTAATTTTTATTTTGTGTGTGTGATTACCTTGAACACTCCTCGTAATAGTTCAAGCAAAACAAATGGTGACCCAACGCATGCAATCGCCTTCTCACAAAACAAGCGAACATATTCTGGATCGGCAATCTCCAAGGAAACATCCAGAAGCCAACAAATTTCATCGCAATTGGGCGGGCATTTTGCGAATTTTGCATGCACACTTTCCATGCTGCGTAAATTTGTCATTGCTGCAATGCCGACACGATGCACATTTTTGAGCAATTGAAGGGCTCTTTCATCCATCATAGGCTTTCGATGGTCTCCACGGAAAATTGACTGTAAAATAAATCGAAATTGGAAAAAAGTATTTGGGAATGGAAAGAAAGATTTTTCACAGTACTATCTTTTCTATACACTGTGGCATTTATTTAGCCATAGCCCATTTAAGAGGAGATAGCCAATCTTTTACGGCGATATACCATTTCAAAGCACAGAGTTCCTCTAAAATTTGGCTCAATTTTAAATAAACTACATATCTATTAAATCCAAATTTTTGAGTTAAAACTATTTATTTTCCAATTCATTAAAATTTTCACAATAAATTTGCAATCATTAGAAGAGATTGAAAGCTTCCAAATGTAATATCACTTTTCCAAATTCATTGTTTAATTATTGGGCTATGGCGTACTCAATCTTCATGTCTCATGAAAAATATGTATTGACTTTACCTGATGAATTCGATGATTTGGTGGTGATATTTGCATAAAAGCATTCGCCAAAGGTTGTGGCCCAAATTGTACTGCCGGAAGCGGCATCTGACCCATTGGAGCCATTAGATGTTGATGAGTTGGATGTATTGGTGGCCCTGCCGGAAATCGCACAAATGATGACGGTGGCGGATGTGGCAAAATGGCAGCTGATTGTGGCGGTGGAAGTTGAGATGGCATTTGTACTTGCTGTTGCTGAGAAGAGGCCATATTTGGAGCGGAAAAACTTGGCTGCAATCGATAGTTATTTGCCGAATTATTGCTGGCTTGATTAGATGGTGACACATTTGCAATTGGCGGTAATGGCGGTGGCGGAATGGAGGGTGAGAAGAATGGTGGTTGCGGCCCTGTCGTTGCCGTTGATGGCATTTGGCCCAAGGAGAAGCGAACATGCGAAGGCAGATGATGTTGTACAATAGCATTTGGGGCGGCTGCCATTTGCCAATATGCCGAACTGGCATTCAATGGTGGAGGCGGTTGAACAAATGTGTGCCCTATTGAAAATTCGACAAATATATTATAATTCGATATTTTTCCCTTGACTTTTTATTTATTAACCTTAATATTTTTGTTGATCTTTTAATTTAATTTTATTTAATTTTTAAGTATTTAATTTTGATTATTTTAATAAATATAATTAGAGAATGTCTAATTTTATTTGAGTTTATTCTCTAATAAATTTCTCACGACCCACCAATCATTCCGGGATAGACCGCAGAAGAGGAGGAACCGGAACTGGAATTTGTCCCATTGCCATTGTTGCCAATCCATGCATGTGAATGATGGCCATGATGTTGATGTTGATGAATTTGTGCTGAACGATGATGATTATTCCCATTTGATGGGGGCGAATGTTGTTGTTGTTGAGTGTTGTGATGGGTTGAATGGAAATGGAAATGATTATTCGCATTGTTTGCGGCTGCATTTGATGTTGATGAACCATTGCCACCCTCCATGTCTACATGGGCCAAATACAAATCGTACCAATGGTGGGCAACTCGGAAAAGGACCTGCAGTGGAGAAATGGAAATTTTATATATTTTTTCTGTTTATTTTCTCATATTAAATCGGTACGATTTCAATTTCTATATCCTAGGCCATTCCTTTGGTCATAGCACAAAAAGGAATTAACTAATTATGGAAGATGATATGTCAATCGAAAGCTTTATCATCTTAAAAAAGCTTCTTAAAATTTGAAAGTGAAAGCTTCGTAAAATAAGAAGCTTTTAATCAAAAAATTTTGGTTAATTATATTCAAAGTCATATAGCATTTTTTAAAATAAATTTCAACAAAATTATAGAGGACACTTTGAGCTTTCGAATGACATAAAAACTTAATAAAATAGTTTGCCTTGATGAAATGTAGTCAAAAAAAAGCTAATTTAAATGTCTACCTCTGGATAGACGCCACCCTGTTCAGCGGCTTTTTCCACGGCCAAACATGCTTCTTCCAACATTTTTGCACTCCGCTCCTTACATTGATTCAAGGCTTTGTGACTTTCGGTTGGCAATAGGGAATTGGCCTCGGGCAGAACACTCAATGCCAGCTGGGCTGCCTTTTCCACGGTTGCCCTGTCGGCACTTTGACTGGCCTTATCGGCCAATGAAGCCACTTCTGTTGGGGTTAGATGTTTTCGCCAAGTGCGCCGAATTATTTCCAATGCTTGGCGACCTGTATTTGGAAAAATGATTATTAAAACAAAAAGAGGCAAAAAAACTTAAATGGAATTCACAACAAAATTTCTTTCAATTTTTTTGCCCTACTAATTAATTTCAGAAATTTTTATCTTCTTGATTGTTGGGAAATTTTGGCTTCGAGTTCAATTTTATCCGACACATTCGGGATGCGAATTACTTGCAGTTGGAAGATGCGTTTTAATTCGGAGTAATTTGATTAAACTTTCCGGAAGAAAAAAAAAGATTTAAAAATTTTTCGGAAAGAAACACAAAAATCAGAATTAAAACTTTCCGGAAAGAAACACAAAAAATCAGAATTAAAACTTTCCGGAATGAAACACAAAAAAAAGAATTAAAACTTTCCGGAATGAAACACAAAAAATCAGAATTAAAACTTTCCGGAATGAAACACAAAAAATCAGAATTAAAACTTTCCGGAATGAAACACAAAAAATCAGAATTAAAACTTTCCGGAATGAAACACAAAAAATCAGAATTAAAACTTTCCAGAATGAAACACAAAAAAAGAATTAAAACTTTCCGGAATGAAACACAAAAAATCAGAATTAAAACTTTCCGAAATGAAACACAAAAAATCAGAATTAAAGCTTTCCGGAATGAAACACAAAAAATCAGAATTAAAACTTTCCGGAATGAAACACAAAAAATCAGAATTAAAACTTTCCGGAATGAAACACAAAAAATCAGAATTAAAACTTTCCGGAATGAAACACAAAAAATCAGAATTAAAACTTTCCGGAATGAAACACAAAAAATCAGAATTAAAGCTTTCCGGAATGAAACACAAAAAATCAGAATTAAAACTTTCCGGAATGAAACACAAAAAATCAGAATTAAAACTTTCCGGAATGAAACACAAAAAATCAGAATTAAAACTTTCCGGAATGAAACACAAAAAATCAGAATTAAAGCTTTCCGGAATGAAACACAAAAAATCAGAATTAAAACTTTCCGGAATGAAACACAAAAAATCAGAATTAAAATTTTCCGGAATGAAACACAAAAAAATCAGAAATAAAACTTTCCGGAAAGAAACACAAAAAATCCGAATTAAAGCTTTCCGGGAAAAAACACCAAAAAATCAGAATTTAAAACTTTCCGGAAAGAAACACAAAAAATCCGAATTAAAGCTTTCCGGGAAAAAACACCAAAAAATCAGAATTTAAAACTTTCCGGAAAGAAACACAAAAAATTAGAATTAAAACTTTTCTGAAAGAAACACAAAAAATCAGAATTAAAATTTACGGAATGAAATATCAAAAACAGAAAAAGAAATAAAAAATTTTCATTCTAAACATTCTCTTTTTGAAGTTAAAAAACAATCTTTTCAATTTAATTGACGCCATCCCCATTTAAAATTGCATAACGATTTAAAAAAACGGACCAATGTCCAAGGATTGGGCCTGAATCCAGCTAACATGCGTTGAGTATGTTCGCGTATTCCAACTGGGCGAACATTCATTGTTTAATCCCAGAGCATAAAGTGCAATCAGCAAAGAGCAAATATGCAAATTTCGGTGAGGACCAGCGGCATTTCCGCCTCCAATGCCAACTGCAACTTGGCCTCCACCACCGTCCATTGGATTGAACATTGCGCTAGATTGGTTGCCGCCGGCCTCTTGCAACAAAGATTTGGCAAATTCGAACATATGATGGGCCTGGGCCTCACTGGCCTGATTGGCCAACATTGGCAGAGTGGCACCAGTAGAGTAGAGGGGAAATCTTCAAGGAGATGAAATTAAAATTATATGAAGTCTATAATAAATTTAAAATTATAATAATTTAGTTTTAATATGAGTATATTCGATTTTTCGTTGATAAATATATGTGATGAATTTCTAATGGATTAAGCTCTCTCTTTAGAGCATTTTTATTAAAAAATCATTGAAGAAATGTAACTAATCGGAAAAGGAATGTTATGACCAAAAAAGGAAATCTCTCTTATGTTACTATTTTTCCGCATTTTGATTAAAACTTTTTGACAATTTTCAATCAAATCCACTAGAGAAAATAATATATTTTAGTTGTTTAAAATGAAGGGAACACAAAATTCTCTTGCACTATTAATTCCTTTCAATTAATGTAACAATTTGCTAATAATGACCCCTTCTTTTGTTCGGAAGTTCAAATTAAAGTTCAATTGCAGCTTTCAAAAATAAATTGCAGGAGAGAATGTTAATAATTTTTTTTTAATTTTATATTTTTTCTTAAAAATTTTAATTTCAGAACCTCTCCATCATTCCACTCAATATTCGACTAGGGCCTGGCGAACAATTGTTGCTAATCAAATCGACATTTGATTGTTCGCCACTGGTTTTTCTGCTGTTGCTCCCACCGCCAAATCGGCATTGAGCAAAAGGTGAGCTGCTTGGCGAACTTGTGGCCGAACTGCTGGATTGGGCGGCAGAAATTGGAGGTTGAGGTCGATTTTGAGAGAAAGAAGCCTTTTGTTGTAATGAATTAGCTAGTCCCGAAGAGGCGGAAGCCATAATTGTTGAGGAAGGCAAAAAGAAGTCAACATTGGAGCAATAATGATCCCTATGGGTGAATAGATGAGTTATTGATATTACGGTAAGGGAAATGCCATTCCTTTAGTGTTTAGTCATAAATCAATAAGGAAGAAATTAATTCTTGAAGGCATTTATTTTATTGGTAAGCCCAAAAAGTCCTTTATACCTTAGAAATTTTTTATGAAATTTAACACTAAAAAATTTACAATTTTGAATTTAATAAACCGGTTTTTGAGGAAAATCATTTATTTTAAAAATTGCTTTATTTTTCTAGTTAGAAAAGTAAATTTTTAGAGGAAATTTATGACTTTCGAATGGATTAATGCCTTCCTAAATTGGTTGCTTCAATGTTGAGTTATGGCCAAAAGAAAGGCTTGGTAGAGTACCCACTATTGGAATTTTTAATAATTTGAGGAAAACTTACTCATACATGCGATGTACTTTTGGGTCCAGCACAGTGCCAAGAATGCGAGCCAATTTCTCGGTGCAATCCCGATTCCGGGTCAACAAAATCATTTGTAAATCTTTTCGATTCCGTCGAATACATTCACACAAAATTGGATGATCCGTCTCGGAAATATGCACATCTGCAAGAGGGAATATTTTTAATTAAATAGAAGCAAATAAGCCTAAAAATATTAGCCTCGAATAAAAGCAATTCATAATTTGTGTAGAAAATAATTTTTAAAAAAATGTATTATGAGTTTAATGCCGAAACATAAAGACAAAAATGTGAAGTCAAATTTTAATAAAAAATTGATATTTTTAAAGTCTATAAATTGAATATACCCAAAAAAATGTAAAGTCAATTTTTAAAAAATTTGAATACTGGTATAAATTTCTTATGACTATATAAAAGGCATTTTTCAATAATTAAAGCTTTAAATGAATTTAGTATTCCATTTTTGCTAATTAAAAATTATAAATTGTCAAAGCTTAATTTTCAATAAAATTATCAAGACTGACCTTTGTTCAACACTTGCAGTGCCAATTCCAGTGCCAAATCATCATCTGAAGGCACTCTATGTGCAAAAACATCCGGCTGAGAAATGGGCAACACTTCCATTCCTCCTCCACTTTGTTGCATAATCGATTGAGATGTGGTTGGCCGATTCGAAGAAGCCGGTGCCAAAATTCCACTTCTCAATATTTGATGCGTGTAGGAGAGGGCATTCACCATGTAATGCGCCATTTTTATTGGTGGCACTGTCACATTGTTCGGCGCTTTGCCATCCAACTTCCAATTAGCTAAATGCCGCTGGGCCACTTCTCGGACAATGGCCAATCCCAGGGGACAAAGTTGAATTCGATGCAGCAATGCATTGATTTCCCCTTCCAAATGATTCAACTCCATCTCCAACAATTTCGTGGCGGCCGGGCCCCGTGGGTTGCCCAACATGGCCAAGCACAATTCCAAGGCACGAAGCCGGAATTGGCCAGGTTCTGAGCCAGAGACACTTCCAGTGATGGAATTTTGTCTACTTTTACTTCTTCGCCGTGCCATGAAATCTTCGCCCAGCAACAATAATTTGGCCAAAAACAATGTTCGCCAAAGTGTTTGTTTTGCCAATAAAGAAGAGGTCATCAGGCGAGGATGCGAGCGACAAAGCCAACCTCTGCCACTGCCGGATGTGCCACCGCCATCAATTGTTTGAAGCCGTCGAAATGAGTCGACACTGAATTGACGGCGAAATTGGCCATGCAATGTGAAGTTGCGCGACAATAAGGGCTGAAATTTGTTTTTTTAGAAAAGTGTTTTAAAATTCCATCAAAACAGGCATAATTAATTTTACAACTCCCCAAACTAAAAGTTATTACGATAATAAAGGCCACAGTGAATGATTATGGCTATTGTAGAGCATAAATTAATTTTTTAGAAAATTTTTACTAACGTAATTCTATTCAAAATGCAATATTATAATCCTGAATAATAGCGGATCACAAAAATTTATTCAATAATGGCTAGATTAATAAAGAAAATAGCTTCAAAAAGTTTTCAGCGATTTATTATTTTTTAATTTGCTACATTAGTTTGCATATTTTCCGAGTTTGACTCTGACCTTTCCAGCAGGCGTTCTAGCCCCTCCACCTCCAATGCAGCCACTTCCGCCATCACTAACACCATTATTATTGCTACCATCGAAGGAGGATGAACCACCAGTGCCAACTCGGCCACATCCCATATCCTCTGATATGGAAGAGTCCAATAGAGCATCGGTGGTCAATTTATCCGATTCATCGCCTCCGCCCTTCGTAATGTTCGATGTTGAGCTTCGGGCCAACAAATTTGGCTGATTAGTCAGCAAATCAACGGACAATTGCTCGGCCAGTTGAAGAGCCTCACGAAAATAGCCATGCGCAAACAGCGCTTCGCAACATGTGAATCGAAGTGTAAAAGGATCGTCGATTTCGGCGTGTGCAGCGGCGAACATTGCGTCAAGCGCATCTTCGTAGGCTTCTCTGCATAAAAAATATATTCACATTTTTAGGATTTTTAAAGAATTTTTTGACTGAAAATTAGCAAAAATGTTTAAATCTTATATTAATTTAAATTTCTTTGGTCCTAGCTCATCAGCGAGACTATAGCCAATCTGGAAAGGCAATATAGAATATACTATTTAAAAGTCCAAAATGTCCTCTAGAATTTATTTTATTTTAATTTTATTTTACTTAAAAAAAGAGTAATATTTCTTTATGTATAATAAATTCAAAATTTTGAGGAAAAGCCTTATTTAAATTATTTTAAATTTTCAAAAATTAATAAGGCCCTTTTGAGAAAATACAAAATATATAGGGTTTTCGAATAGCATATCGCCTTCGCGATCCTTTTAGAATTATGGTATGTACTATGTACAAAAGAATTGTCTCAGTGTCTTTTCGCTTTATTATTTTACCTCTTCTTCAAATGTCCACTTGGCCCAGCAGCTTTCTTGTCCATTTGTTGTTCATCATCAGTGCTTACTTCGCTCAACTGTTCCGTTTCATTTTGACTATCTCTTCTTTTGGTATTTTCGCCATTGCCACTCTTTGTTTCACCTAATTTCTTCCCTTTCTCCTTTTCATTCCCTCCATTCTTTGTTGTTGATTTGCGCGAAGAGGAATGGCCAATTCCCCTTTTCCGTCGCTTTTTCTTCCATTTAGATGATCTTGGTGGCAAAACTACAGTGTCCGGATTGAATGCAACCGTACTGCCCAATTTCTGTTCCATTTCCACTAAATCCATAAGGAAGATACCATGGGGCCATTCACGTAAAAACGGTAAATTTGGGAAACGGCCAATGTCATTTTGATGTTTGGCCATCTAAAGAGGGGGAAATTTTTTTTTTGTAAAAGTAAAAGAATGAGCTTATAATAAGGTATTTATATCGAAACAAATAAACTTTGGTATTTGTATTGTTACTTTCCGGAAAGTTTAATTCTGATTTCTGTGTTTCATTCCGGAAAGTTTTAATTCTGATTTTCTGTGTTTCATTCCGGAAAGTTTTAATTCTGATTTTTTGTTTTTCTTTCCGGAAAGTTTTAATTCTGATTTTTTGTTTTTCTTTCCGGAAAGTTTTAATTTTGATTTTTTGTTTTTCTTCCCGGAAAGTTTTAATTCTGATTTTTTGTGTTTCATTCCGGAAAGTTTTAATTCTGATTTTTTGTATTTCATTCCGGAAAGTTTTAATTCTGATTTTTTGTGTTTCATTCAGGAAAGTTTTAATTTTGATTTTTTGTGTTTCATTCCGGAAAGTTTTAATTCTGATTTTTTGTGTTTCATTCAGGAAAGTTTTAATTTTGATTTTTTGTGTTTCTTTCCGGATTTCTATTCTGGTTTATTTTTTTCTTTCTCAAAAATTTTATAAAAATTCCCACCTGTATATCAATTCCCAAACGGCTGCCCATTTCCATGTTTTGCACAATCCGTTGTACTTCATTGCTTCTCCAATCAATTTGACGACAAGCTTGCAATGCGGGGAAAAATGCAGGAAAGAATTGCTGCGAGAATGGGGCATTTTGTTGGCCCAATCGATGGCCTTGGCTGTCAACAACAGTGGCAAACATATTCTGTTGTGAAGGGAATTTATAGTGATTTTGTTCATTTTTAAATGTAAAACCCACAAACAACCCATATAAGAAATTAAAATGTAAAATTATTAAATATTGTAAAAATTTAATTGATTTTGACAAATTTAAACATAAAATTCTATAATATTTTTTATTATTTTTAATAAATATTACCATTACCATTTATGCCTTCAAGTTATTAACATATTTATCAAAAATTGATATCTGTTAATTAGATATATCACGATTTATTATAAATTAAAATATTAAAAATAATCAAAAAATTATGCTCAATTATAACTTTCCCTTAACAGACCATAATAAATAGCGTTAATTAATTTTAATATAAATTAAATTTTGGAGCTTACATTTTCAGTGCTGCTGGCCATTTTGCCCAGAATGGCCCAAATTCGAGCAACAGCTGTCCTTTGATACAGCTGAAGCAAAAGCCAAAGTCGTTCCCTCTCCTCGGCACCCAGCCTAGGATTCAGTGCGATCAATTGCCAAAGGGAGGCCAATTCCTGGCAGAGGAGATGCAAATTCAATTGCCTCGATTGACTTTGTTGAGCATTTCCACGTTGTTGGCCGCCATTGCCATTTCCTCCTCCTCCTCCAGTATTTGGGCCAATTGGATGCCAAAATCCACTGGCGGTCAGCGAAATTTGATACCAACGAAGGAGGACCGAATCCAATGCCAAACATTCCTCCGTCAAAACGTGCAAAAGTGCTGGGCCATTCGCATCACCACGGCTTAACATCACTCGGACCATGCCAAGCAAATTCCACATGGATTCGGGTTGTTTTGCACACAATGTCCGGTGCAGAATGCTCCATTCATGGGCCAAAACAGGTGGGGAAGTCAGCAGACTTTGCACTTCGCTGGAAATTTGGAGTATATTTTTGTGAATTTTCAAATACTTTGCCCTTTAAAAATTTCATATAATTCCATTTGGAAGTGAATCTAACTTGGAGAGGAAAAGGAAAGAATATTTTTTAGAAAGGCCATATCCATTGTCTTTCTAGTTTCTATGTAAAAGATACATTTTTTAGAATGAAACCTTAGAATCGGAGCAACTCATTTTGTTGCACGGGGCTAATATATTGTCATTTAAATTTAAAATAAATTCATCAACGAATGAACCAAATTTAATGATTTTGGTATCAAATTATAGGGCAAACTTTTGGCAATAAATTTTATTTAATGATTGATTATAAAATTATTAAAATTGGTACTAAAAGACGAAAATTTAGGTTAGCGATATGTTAAGGTGAGTGGTATCCTCTCATATTAGATTGGAATGAATTATCTTTGAAAGAGATATTATATATGTCTTGCGAAGATAAAATGCATTTCCATGGAATAAAATTTCCCAAAAAATAATTACTGACCAAACCATGGCCGAAGGTCGCATGAAATTGATCAGCGTTTTGCGCACCTCCCCATGCAGCGCCCTCTCATCCATACACCAGACGGCCGGTGTATCATCGGTTGGGCCAGCAGTTGGATCCGGTGCCCCCTGGGTTCGATTTATTTCCGATCGGGGATCTTTCAAAGCATCGATCAATTTCTGGGCCACTGGGATATATTCTTTTGGCAATTCATTGACCAAATATTGTGCCAACTTCTTCAGCTCAGTGTCCCGCAGTGATGTGATCGAATCCCAAATGGCCGGTCTAAAATAAAATTATGATACTTTACACCCTATTTTATTTTTTCCTTCAATTCCAAAAATAGGAAATTTTTAATTTTTTTTTTTCAAAATGATAAAATGAATTGAATAAAAACTCTCATCAATCAGAGGAAATCCGAATTTTTTCAGGCCTTATAAATTGAGCTCAAGAGATCCATTCTTCGGGTCCTGCTGAATTTTAAACCTAGTCATTCCAAAAAATTTATTTTGAATAAAAAAATAAAATTTTATATATTTGAATTTTTGTGAATAAAAAAATTAAAAAATTCCCACTTTTGGATCATGGTTAAAAATTATTATTTTAAAAATGCTTTTATGATAAAGTGTAGAAAAAAAATTTTTTGTGGTTGGGGCTGGATGGAGAAAAGATTATCAAATTACTGGCCTATATTCCACTGAATTTGGCCTCTGAATGCGTTGAAGGCATGCGGCCACAGCATGTTGGCACCAAAATGATGCATTTGAACAAGAGCATGAACATGACACAATTCGGCATCGATCAACACGGATGCAAACTTCGAATTGGCGGAAAGGGCCATCAGAATTGTTGGCGGACATATGGGAGGAATTGGCGGGTCCGCCATTGAAACGCTCTTGCACAACGGCAGAGAGATGGTAGCCTGGACCAGAGAAAATTTAAATTTTCAATTGAAAATTTTGACGAGAATTTTTTCGAAAATTTAGCTATATAAAAGTATAGGGGAATTCAAGGAAACAACTAATTCCGGAAGGTAATATACCATTTAAAACCTAAATATTCTCTAAAAATGGCTTTTCTACTTTTTTGAAACTTTATACATTTTATAAAATTAGCGGCTTTTCTTCAAAAATCGAACTACTCAAACGCATGGAAATTTTTGTTAAAAAGCCATTATTAGAGGAGATTTAGGGGTTTCCAAAAGCTTATCGCCTTCCGAATTGGTGCTTTTGGTGCTTCCTTGTTTAGAACCAAAGAATAGAATACATTTTTAAGAAATGAAATATGAATAAAACAGAGGTGCCAGATGTCCTGATTTCTCAGATTTGTCCTGATTTTGAAGAGTCAAATCTGAGAAAATGAAAATGTCCTGATTTCTCAGATTTGTCCTGATTTTGACCCGATTGTCTGATTTTTTGGAATTTTAAATTTCGCAGGCTTATAAAGCCTTATTTTGGCCAATTTTGTCGAAATTATTAAAATTTTGCGCTGCGCGGCTAATTTAGACTGAAATTTTCGCCTATCGGGACCATATTTGGCTTAAATTTTCGCTTATCGGGACCATTTTTGGCTTAAATTTTCGCTTATCGGGACCATTTTTGGCTTAAATTTTCACCTATTGAGGCCATTTTTAGACCTAAATTTTCGCTGCGCGGCCATTACAAATCCAAATTTTTCGCTGCCGCGGGCAAAATTTTTTGTAGGGAGCGCAAGAATGATTTGTTTACATTTTTACTGAATAAAAAATTTATAAACATGTTTAAAGCATTTTTAATAGCGTAAGGCGAAAATCTGATTTTTGACCCCCAAATCTGATTTTTGGGAACAATTTGTCTGATTTCTGAAAAAAAAATCTGGCACCTCTGGAATAAAATAAGATAAAAATATAAACCTATTTGGAAAAGTTCCGAGACAGCTCCATTCTGGTAAAGTTGTTCACCAAGTGCAAAAAGACGGTCGCCACAATTCGTTAAACAACTAAATAAATAAAAAAGGATGAAATTGTTTAAAAAAATAACATTTATTTCCCTAAATCCCTATTATTCCTCATACCTATAAAGTCGAATGTTGTCGACGGATTCGGGGAAACAATGGCGCAAAATCATTAGCACTAATTGTTCTGGCAAATAATCTTGCTGTTCGCCTGTGCCGATGCCGGGACGGAGCCGCTTTTGCGAACTTGGCAATCGGGCATAGGTCGACTCGATCAATTCGAAAGAGAGAGCCGAGGCCACCCGGCGAGAGGCCAAATCCTTCAACGATGGAATCGATGGGCCTTAAATAAAATATTTGGATTTTAATTAAGAAAGAGTCATTTTAATATTTAGATAAATGGCGTAAAATATGCCGTAATTAATGTCCCCAATTTTACCTTCTTTGCCCTCTTCAGTTGCCGCCTCCAATGCAGAGGCCAAAACGGGCAAATCTGGGCCAAAAAATGCGGCCGAAGAAGAGGCGATTAGGCCTAAGTTTTTTGAGTTTATTCAAGTTTTTGGATAGGTAATTTATTTCGCAGGGTAAAATATAGAATTCTCGTAAAAATATCACTGATGTAAGTTTCGGAAAAAAAATTTAAATTTAAACTTCGTTGAAATTTCTTCAAGGAAAGATTTTAATGATGGCTAGTCAATTAATTTATTTATTTATTAATAATTAGATTGAAACTTATGAAATTCGAAATATTGCCCTTTAAAAGGATGATAAATGTTTAATTTATTCTAATGTCTTTGTCAATTTTTATTGGGAATTTCATAGAAAATTTAGGTATTTAAAATAGAAAATAAATTAATTTGGACAGTTAATTAATTTATTAATAATATTAATACTTTAAAGCTATTTGAAAGATAGGCCTAGAAAGGGCTATAAGGATTTATTCTAATGATTTTTCAATATTTTCATTTATATCATAAAATATAAAATTAGGTAGATTTGCTTTAGAAATTCAAAACTCCAAATTAAACCGATTTCAATAGGAGAAATATGCCGATTTTAATTTCTACAGTTCAAAATAAGAATAAATGGGATAAAGCCTTTTCTAAAAGAACCTTGGCATTCTCCTGTGCCAACATTTCCATCCCTGCCGCCGGTTGTGGCCAATGCGCCTGAAATGGATGCGGCCCCTGCGGCGGCCCATCCCCTCCAATGATGGCTGAATGAACTGCTTGATTCGCTGGATTGTGCCGAAAATTGTTCCTCATCATCGTCGTCGAAACGTTCGGAATCGGCAAAGGAAAGACGCTCTTCCACCTCATCGCGTGGATCATCTGGCGCATCCGCCAACATCATTGCGGCCTCCATCCGTAGCACCAACGCGTCCTCTTCCTCCGCAATACTGGCATCATCCTTTTTTGAGAGGAGATTAATTCAAAAAATTGGCAATTTTTGTGGCCATTTTTCAGCCAAAATAAGGTAAAAAAATGGCGAAAAGATATCCGAATTCCGAATTTTCTTTTTTTTCCCAAATTAAAATAAAGAAAATTGAATTTAGAATAGTCGATTAATATATTGGCCTCTTTCTTTTGGCTCATATCTCTACAAGTAAGTAAATGTTTGAGAATTGGGAAGGTGGTATACCATTTGAAAACCAAATGTGTCCTCTACAATTTGCTTTATTTGACTTCTTATAAAATAAGGCAGCTATTCAAATTTTGTTTTTTGATAATTCAATTGTAAATTACAATTGCAATTGTAAGAACTCTGATGTTTTAAGTAACTGGCCCCATTTTTCTGGCCAAATCTCACGTTAATTCTGAATGTCCTCTAAAAAGTGGCATACTTTAGATTTCATTCATAAGTTAAAGAATTAAACAAGTTATATGTCTTTGAATTTTATAAACCCAAACATTTTGCGAAAAAGCCTCATAAATTATGATCTCAAAAATTATAAAAGCCACTTTTTATTGGACTCTTAGGGTTTTTGATGGCATATTGCCTTTCCAAATTGGTTGCTTCTTTCTTGAGATATGGCCAAAAAAGAAAGATTAGAATACTCGTTCATTCACGAAAATCGAGTAGCTCCATTTTATCAGTAATTTTAATATCACTAATTTTTTTATATCAAATTAATATTCAAATTCAAACTTGTGAAGGTTGCTGTGCTGGGATCATCACCAACTTCCCTTTCGGTTGGCCACAAAAGCGATTACGTTGTCAAGAAGAAAAAAGTTTAACGACTTTCTTGCGAAAAATGGACGAAAAGCCGAAATATTGACCAAAAAAAGAAACAAAAAACGTTGTTTTACTGGCTTATGACTATTGATGAACCAATAGGAGACCCGAAAATCGTGGAAATTGATGGTGAAGGGCCAATCGAATTTGGGAGAAAAAATGTGGAGATTGGTGTTTTCCTCTGCTTTTTTTTTTGCTGATAAGCCGACCTTTCCTTCCTTCGTATTTTTTGGTTCAAAAACCTCCAATAAAGCAGCAGAAGGCACCTTTTCTTGGATGTCTTGGATGATAAAATAATATGTCAATAAGAAATGTTAGCAGCGAAAAGGCAGCAAAAGAAGAAAATGTGAAGAGAGGGAAAAAGCAGCAGCAGTGGCCGTCGTCGTAAATATTTCCCCCAATGCTTTTAATGATGGGCCACCATTTAGGCGAAAACGTTTCTGCTTTTTATTTGATTTTTTGCTGCCTTCAATTGTCGGCTTTTCCTTGTGTTGTCCAGCAAAGCAGATGGCCACTTTTTCGAAGAATTTTTTTGCCTTTCTTCGTGGAATTTCTGAGCACTTTCGGGTCAATTTTAACTCTAAATTTACTGCAGAATGGGTCAATTTTTTGCTCGCCTTTCAACTCAAATGTCGTAGTGGTTGGGTTTAATGGACAGAGAGCAAAATGAAGGCCAAATGTGCGGATTGGCTGGGTTTGGTTGATGTGACGCCACGGGGAATGTGCGATGCGAAGTGACCGTCGAAATATGTGTGTAGATGCGTGGCGGTCAGACGTCCCCCGAGGGGAAAAGTGGACGAGCAGAGACACCTTCAGTAGCCCCCGAGGGGAAAAGTGGACGGGTAGACAGTAGACATCATCAATATTCACTTTAAAAGGGGCGATGGCGCTTCGAGCGTAATTCTCTCTTTTGGCGAAACAGAATGGAAGCAGAAAATGTGCTTTAGAAAACATTGTTCAAAAATTCTTTATTGTCGGTAGCAGGAAGGATGGAAGCGGGCGGTTCTCGTGGAAAATGACCAGCACTGCCGCCCTCACCAGCAGCACAGTCTGCTGTTGGCCTTGGAGCTCGAGTATTCACATTCTCGTGGCGCTCGGTGAGAGGCATAAATTGAGGTGGTTTGGTGGTCGTGCTAGGCAAGAGAAGGAATTTGTTAGAAAGCGCGATAAATTTTTGGACAAATTGGCCACAATAAATTTATTGTTTGTGAATAGATTGCCAAATTAATATGTAAAAATTTATGAAAAAAATGACTTTAGGCGAAAGAAGATATTAGGTACCACTCATAGGGAATCTGAGCCATTTTTTGGCCATAGCTTAAGAAGGAAAATATTTTGTAATATAATCGGCTTTGCCTCACAAATTCTGGTTTATTAAATTTAAAAAAAAAAATTTAACTTTTTAAATGTTGCATTTTTAATTTAAAAGTCCGTTTTTAGAGTACTCTTTGAGCTTTCCATTGTGATATTTCCTTCCCAAATTGGTTACTAGTCTCATATAGATTAAATCCAATTGTCCCCGTATTCTTTTGGATTAGGCTTAATTATCCGTAGGAGGGACGGTTACGCGGGACGGATATCCGCAAGGATTTTGGGCTAATTAACCATTTCGTTATCCGCACTAGAGTTGGAGGGAGTCGGTTCTAGACCGAGGTCTCCGGTTCCGGTTCCGCTCGGTTCCTAGATCGCGGTTCCGGTTCCGGTTCCTGAAAAATCCTCGGTTCCGGTTCGGGTACCCGACTCCCTCCAACTCTAATCCGCACCCTGACTATTAGACTATCGGACTACCCACAACCATTATTTTTTCCGGATTTTTGCCATAATTGAATTTCATAAAATAAAAAACCGGTTATTAGTGCATTTTTGGTTATCCAATATAATATTTTTTCCCAAATTGATCAGACTCTTATTGAGATAAAGGTCAATTCCAATTTTCCTCCTATATTTCTGGATCAATTTCGAATTGAATATGATATCATAAAATTCCAATTGAATGTTTGATTTTTGCTCTCTCGAATTCTCCTGGGAAATTCGGCCATTTGCCATGCCGATTATTTGGCCAATTTTATTCCAAAATGATGTATGCATTTAGCGTGGCATCGATTTTACTACATTTTTTTCTTCCTTTATAAAATCAAAACAAAGAATTGATAGAGTTTATTTAAACTTAAAATTTTAATTAAATATTCATTTATTTCCAAAACAATTTTTAAAAAATGCTATTAAATTATTTAATTATTATATTATTTAATTTTATACTGACTAATTGTTTGGCAACAATTTCCGAGAATATTCCCATCCCTCCGTTATTCTCAATTAAAGGCCAATGCTATGTCAAAATTGATGGAAAATTGACAAAATTATTCAAATTCATAGAAGAGTTCAAAGATGGAAAAAGTATAGTACGTTATTTGTTCGCCTCCACAAATGATAAAATGGAAATTTTGCATGAAAAAGCACATTTAAAAATTTTGAAATTGATGAGGGAAGAAAAATTTGTATGTGAAGATGAAGAAGTTGGAATATTGTAAAACTATGAATTTACATATTTTTTTTTCATTTTAGATTGAATGGGTTCTTAAATTAATGCACGGTGACAAAGGAAAGCGCATATTTTATGGCACAGAACCGTTTTATAATAGACATAAACAAAGTTGTAAAATTTATTTAACATCAAATTCTCTTTTTTTTAATATCCTAGTCTCTATTAATTCACCACCCCCGATTTTGAGGGTAATAAATTCCATAAAGCCATGTGTCCCATGTGTATACTTAAAATATTGCCGGCACAGCAATATATTGCTGACAATATTTCCGCACAAAAATGTGTATAATTTGTTTCCAAAAAAAAAATTGCCGGCAAGAATATTGCCGAGCTGACGTGTATATACTGTATACAGGACAGGATGTCTATAAGGTCTGACCAAAAATGTGGCATTGGCTATGAAAAATGTGGCAAAATTGGCCAAAAATGTGGCATTTTTTAAAACAATTAAGATTCAAATAAAAATTAATTTAAAAATATTTATTTTGTATATTTCTCTATTATTTTATATCCAAATATGGCCGCACAGCTAAAAATTTTAGTTGAAAATGGCTAACTACCGAAAAATTATAACAAAAAGTGCTCGCCAAAAAATCAAAAATGTGGGAAAATGTGGCGAGATGGTCGAAAATGTGGCAAATACCATATTTGTATGATAAAATAGACACCCTGACTTTATACTACTTTGCCGTGCCGGCAATAAAATTTAAGGAATGTTTTTAATGGCAACTGTAGCAGTCACCTATAGTGCAGTTGGTAAATGCATGCATGCGCTTTATGGAAGTCACGGGTTCGAACCCCAGTGAAGGCAAATGATTAATTCTGTTTTAAATGAAAATAGTGTGATAAATCACAAAAAATTGCCGGCAATAAATTGCTAATTGCTTCAAAAATATTTGGCAATATATAAATTGCTGGCAATATTCCTCTTGACGACTGGAATCCAAAAATTTATTATTATTATTAAGTGTAAAAGTTAAAAATTCAAAAAATTGCAGTTGAATATTATTTCATTAAATTGGGCTTAATTGAAAATCGATGCAAAGCATTTGATGCCAGTGAAATGACAAAAATTGAAGGAAAAGTGGCAAATATTTGGGACGTTAATGATTCTCAATTCAACATTTACAAATGTCCAATCAATGAAACTGGGAATAGAATTTTGGATGAAGTATCAGAATTTGGTATGTCAACAAAAATTACGAATTTATTTAGGCCTAAAAATGTATTCATCAATCATTGATCATTGAGTTAATTTGAGATAATATTAATTTGGCAACAAAAATATTGAATATGTCCAAAATCTTTCGTGTCGAAAAATATTATATTTTTGAGGCCATATAACTTGGCCCTAACTAGGGGGTTTAGGGTAAGGGTTAGGGCAGGAAGGGATTAGGGGCTAAGGGCTAGGGATTAGGGAATTTTAAAGAAGTCAGATTTGGTCAAGTTATATGGCCTCAAAAATATAATATTTTTCGACACAAAAGGTTGTTGCCAAATTCAGTGTTTTTGTTGCCAAATTAAATGACTTCCGAATTAATTTGATACTAAAATCATTAAATTGGTTCAAGGACTAGGCTTTAGTCTAGACCGTTTAATAGAATTTAAAATGGAAACAGATTTTACCAAGTTTTATGACCCAAAATTATTTTTTTATACGAAAGTTTTAATTCAATAATATTTGTAAATTAATCAATGATATAATAAAATTAAATTGTCCCAATTTAAGGTTGCCATACGCCGAATTTATTTATTCCAATTGGGAAAAGAATTTTTCGAATTGACGTTGACAAGTACAAAAGTGATTTTTATAATTTGTCCACAAAAAAACGTTTTTCCCTCGATCACAAAAATATTTGCTACTTTCAATCGGATTTTGATCAAATTCAATTTTATAAAGGACAATCCAAAATTGAACATTTTAAAGTGGGTGAATATTTTTTTATGATTTATTTTTAATATTTTTAAATTTGAGAATAAAATTGTGCAACATAAAGGCGCATTGACCACATTCGGCATTGGATGCGTAATTGGCTACACATTTTGCAATTTGATGAATAGAAATTAAAAGAATTTTATTAAAAAATTTTGAAATTTGGATCCATTGGGGGAATTTTATGCAAAATAAAAATATTTATACAGACAAATTTATTCTTTTACCCATATATTGTTAAAACAATCTGTTGCCAGTATATTCATTATTCAAAATTTGATTAATTACAAAATTCGAGAGAATCAATGAATTAAATTAAAATTAAGGGTCCTTACTCCTTACCCTATCGTCTTTGTTAGATTTTGAATAAAAATTTTAAAAAATATATAAATATTTTCATTTATACATCAATGAATAATTAGGTTTTTTAAAAATGGCAGAATTCGATGTAATCTAAAAAATATTTGCCCTAAAAAATAATATATCAAAAATAATTTTTGCTGATAGGATCAAATCTTTTGCCTGATTTTCATTACATTCAATCAAAATGCTGTCCTTGATTTGCCCAATTCATGTAATTTTTATTTGAAATATTTGGAAGATTAACAGATCATCCGTGTTCCGTTTACAATGAAGGATGGAAAAAAATTAATCCGTGTAATTATAAATGCTGGTTTTTAATTTGCCATTGAAATTATCAAATCTTGTGATTGATTTGCATAATTTGGCAGTGAATTCGCTCTCAAAAAATTTCCATCCAATATTTCACAATGCTGATGTGGATGTGCCCAATCCCATGACAATAATTTTTATTTCGGAAATATTTAGAAGATTAACAAATCATCCGTGCTACATTTACAATTTAGAACATGGGAAAATTTTTACTAACCCAAGAAATCATCAGTTTTGGTTTTTGGTTCGAATCGCACCAAAACTAAAAAGGAATAAACAATAATAAATATGCAAATAAAGGGTTCATTTAAAAAGGCACGCATCTTTCTCATTAGAATTATCAATTACACTAAATTTAATAAAATTCCTACTATAATAATAATTCACTTAAATATGCAAGTTGCTTTAATATTCCTGTTTTTGCTGGCCACCCAAATGCAATTGAAAGGCATTGTTGAAGCTATCTATATGTTGGTGTAAAATGTTCGGGCTAGTCAATTTTTTGAATCTCGGCTTCTACACTTCGTATTTCGTAGAGAGTAGAGATATGGGAAAATAAGCTCATTCGACTCATCAGCATCAATTTCAAGCCAATACTAAATATAATTTGAAAATTGGTTTATTACCAAATGAGTCATAATAAATAACCGTCTGAAATTGAAATTTCATAAACTAAATCGATGATGCCGAATATCGAATGAGCCCATTCTCGATAAACTAAAATAGACACAAGAAGCCGAGATTTTTCGAACTTGACTAGTCCAACAGCAATCTGCCATTTCAATTTCTCTATAATTATATTTTGATTAAATTAACCATATAATAATATTATAGCTTGCGATATCAGCCATGGCAATGCTGATTGTGTAAATCATAGTCCATGCTCTACTTGCAGCTGCGATCCGCACACCGGCAGTTGCAATTGCTGTATCTGTTTGGGCGATTTTTGTCCTTGGTGTTTATTTTGTTGATCCGCACGAATTCCTGCAGCTTCGATTCCAGATGCGGATCCTCACATTAAACAAATAGATGTGGACTACTAAATAAATTTAAAAGGGAATGATGACAAACAAACAAATAAAATACAAAAGATATTTTATTTTTTTTAAAAAAGCCCAAATCCAATATTTATGGTCTAACTAAGCTGTCATCAATTTTGATAAAATTTCTGCAAGCTTCATTTGATTTAATTATTGATATATATTTATATTATTTTGTCTTGTACATTTTATTATCCAAAACAGAATTGTTATTTCCCCCTTTTGACACGGCATTGAAAGAACATCAAAATCAACAATTTGTCTCTTCCATCCACAATTCCATATTATTATTTAGGGGATAATCATGAGGAAATGATATTCAAATATCTTCTCCAGCCCATTCATTTCAACAATATTTGGCCAATTTTAATCGGCATCGGCATTGAATATCTATTTTAAAATCCAAGATAAATTTTAGAATTCAAAATTCGTTTTGTTCACGAAAGTTTAAGAAATTTTAAAAGTATGGGTAAATTAATAATTATCATTAAATAAAAAGTAATTAAAATGTATGAACTCTATAATTGTTAAATTTTAAAGATTTTCATACACCAAATTTATTCCAATATTTATTCTAATTAG
Organism: Pratylenchus scribneri; assembly: GCA_030063045.1. Classification (NCBI taxonomy): domain Eukaryota; kingdom Metazoa; phylum Nematoda; class Chromadorea; order Rhabditida; family Pratylenchidae; genus Pratylenchus; species Pratylenchus scribneri. The sequence goes on from JAQSEB010000049.1 coordinate 1,229,427, forward strand.
GAAAGGATTTTTTCGAATTGACTTTGACAAGTCTAAAGTGGTTATTATAATTTGTCCATCCAAAAACAAACTTCTATCGACCACAAAAATATTTTTGCTACTTCAAACGGATTTTGACCAGATTCAATTTTATAAAGGAACATCCAAAATGAACATTTTAAAGTGATTTTTGAATAATTTATTTTATTATTAAATTGAGATTAAAATTGTACAACAAAAAGGAAAATGTCTGCAGTCGGCATTGGATGTGTCATTGGCTACACATTTTGCATTGATGAACAGAAATTAGAAGAAAGAATTATTTGTTGAGAACCAATATCGTAAAAGTCACAATTTAAAAATAATAAATTTGATCGAAATGATGGCACTTAATTTTAAAAACTGATGGGCATTCAACAATAATTCTGATTTATGTGTTTGTGTTCAAGAAACTAATATATCAAAAATGATTTTGCTGAAAGAATCAAATCTTTTGACTGATTTGCATAATCTGGCCAATTAATTTGTTCTCATATCAAATTGTCCTTCCATAATGCTGATGCTGATAGATGTGCCAATCTCATGAAAATATTTTTTCGAACAAATTTGTGCAGATTAGCATAATTTGACCAGTAGATTTGTTTTCATCCAAGTGCAATCCAATATTTCTCATACTGATATGGATATGTCCATTGTCCAATCAGAAATAATTTGTTATTGGAATATATTTCGAAGATTGATCATCTGAGTTCCGTTAACATTTTATAATACATTTTATTTAATATTCCATCAATCATTGAATATTGTGAGCATTATATGGGGGCACATGTGATTATTATTATTGGTCTCTGACCATTTTGTGTGCACATTTTTAATTAACAATATAAATTTAATGTGATCCCTTTAAACAAATCCAAATTTTCACATTTTCATTTTTCTATTTTAATTACCAAATTTAAATATTTCAAATTCACATTGTCAAAATGTGCACACAAACAAAAAGATTATCCGCTTCGGTTATTTCAAAAATTTGTTTTAATAACGATAAAATAAAATTTGTTTAACAAATTAGGATTCACATATGTACATTTCCCCATAAATAATTATTTGGACGCATATTTAAGTGTGAGGCTCATTGTTGATTATAAATTGTTCTCCTCTGCTGCTCTTTTCAAATTGCACTTTTTTCCTGTTTTCAAATTTGTGAACATATTTTATTCCGTAAAATCTCTTGGGGTCAAAATTCAGACATTTTGGAAAAAAGGTTAAAAATTTTTTATTCATGTAAAATTCATTTAAAAATGATATTTGTTAATTATTATTATTTTTTTAATTTTTGCTTCATGAAAAAATTTTAAGAAAAAATAACCAGATAGGCAAAATTTTAAATCAAAAATGGATTTTTAGGGTAAAATTTTAATAAAAATTTAGTCATGCCAGGGAAAAAAATAAAGTCAAAAATGTCCGAGCAGCGAAAAATTAGACAAAAAAATGGCCGCGAAACGAAAAATTTGGTTTTTTAAGCAAAAAAATTCATTTCTACATTTTATAATATTTTCGATTTCGATCGATTTTTCGATTTTTAATCAAAAAATTTTCGAAACCGAAAAACGAAATTTCGATAGGTCAAAAAATTTTCGAAACCGAAAAACGAATTCGATGGGTCAAAAAATTTTCGAAACCGAAAAACGAATTCGATGCTAAAAATGACCGAAAATCGACATCGAAACGAAAAAGTCGAAACATCGAACCCATCCCTGCTGTGGTGAGCCAAACTGCAGTAGTTAACAAATTAAATAAGGCTAATAAATTTACTTCCTACTCGATAGGGTTTGTAATAAAATCCAAATTATCAGTTGAATGCAATTTTTAAAAAAAATCGAAAATATTTAAATTTACAGAATAAATTCCCATTTTCACCCATTTTCTTTGTTCAAAATAATTTACGGCGGGCGCGTCAATTCATTGCGAGAGAAGAGAATTATGTTGTTCGCCTCATCAATTCTTTTTTGTTCCTTTGCCCCACTTCTGCTGCTCCTACTGCTGCTGGTCAATGCTCGGCCACAACAATCATCGTCGGGCGGCGATGGGCCAAATGTGCCAACAATAAGCGAAAAAGAAATTGCCCAAATCAGCCAATCCATTGCAAAAATGCCAATGGACGAATTGAAAGCAGCCACTAAAATGTTGGGTTTTTTGCACGAAACCAAGGACCAATTGAACGCAGATGCAGCCGAAATAAAAAATTTTCAATTTCAAGTGATATATTTCCTAAAATTAATATAAAAATTGTTTTTTTTTTATAAAAAGCCAACAAATTTTATCATTTTTAGATGCTTGTAAATGGTTATGCCGAAAAATTGGCTTTACTTCAACAATTCATTGACAAAACACCAGATGGGACCACAAAAGACAAGACAAAGGCATTGCTGGTAATTATAATTCATTTTTTAAAGGGGAGTCATTTAATTTGTCCAAAAAAACGCTGAATTTGTCCAAAAATCTTTCGTGCCGAAAAATATTTATATTTTTGAGGCCATATAACTTGGCCAAGTCAATTTCTTTAAGATATCTTAGCCCATAATCCCATAGCTCCTAATCCCATGCCTGCCCCTGAACCTAACCCTAGCCCTAAACCCCCCAGTTATAGCCAAATTATATGGCCTCAAAAATATAATATTTTTCGACACGAAAGATTTTGGACAATTTCAGTGTTTTTTGGACAATTTAATATTATCTGTTTTTTAAATTAATGAATTTATCTCGCCCCCATTTTTAGGCAGAAATGCAAAAGGGTGATGTTCCAATGCTGAATTTGTGCCAACAATTTCGTTCATTCATGCAGGGCCTGAATGACAATGAACTCCAGGATTTCCTCAAAACAATGCGTCCTCCGAAAGGTAAAAAACATTTTTTTATAAATTTTTTGGTTGTTTTTTTTTCACAATTTTATGGGCGAATATTATTAATTGGTGTTACCGCATTTACAGACCCGACATTTGCAGACGAAACGGTCTAGTACCGATAATGGCTAAGCTGCTGTGACATTGTTTATGGCATACTTTTAAGCATAAAATCAGCTACAAAATGATATCAAATATATTGACCAATGTTGAATATTCAATGAGTTATGGCCAAAAAACGGTTTGTTTAATTAAAATTGTTTTTGAGACAATTTTTGGCCATAACTCATTGAATATTCAACATTGGCCAATCTATTTGATATAATTTTATTGCTAATTTTATGCTTAAAAATATGCCATAAATAATGCCACAGCAGCTTTAACATAAGGGCTCCAGACTTTTGTCTGCAAATGTCAGTTAGCCATTAAAATTAATTATTTATTTATTTTCTATTTGGGTATATAATTTGAAAAAAATTTTTTTCATTCCAAAAAACCCTAAATATTTTGTCCATTTTTCAAATGATCATAACTTGAGACTTAACCATAATTACCCGTCCAGAGAAGACTAAATTTTTACATATTTTTTTTCGTTGTTATGATTTTTAAAATTTGTACCCAGCTAACAGGATAGATTCACAAAATTAATTCAAATGGAATATTATAAATATTATTTAAAATTAAATTTATTGATAATTTCTCTTCGGATGCTTTTAAATATATATAATATAATTAAATACAATTGTGCCAAAAGTTATTTTTAATTTCTGCATTTTACCCCTAAAATTAATCAAAAAAGAAATTTTTTTAAATGTAAAAATTTTTAAAAATAATTTGAACATTTTTCCTCTTTTTTTCGGCGACTCTGGGCCAATGGCCATTTTTGGTGCCCCACCTCCTGGTACTCCATACCAACCGAATGGACCAAAAGCCAATGCAACAAATGTTGGCGCATTCATTGCCTCTTTTGATCATTGCCAATTTTTGGACGATTATTTGACAAAATTGAGTGCAATTGTGAATCCATTGATGGCTTCCCGCATGGCAGCAGCAGAAAGTGCTCCACCACCACCAGCATAAACAAAAAGTAGAGGAAGAGAAAAGAGAAGTATTTAGAAAATGAAAAAATTGGTCAAGGAATTGGAAATAATGGATTAATAATATTTGGCTCTAATTTGATTTTGATAAATGTGAATAAAATTTCATTCATTTTTTTTAAATTATTAAATAATAAAAAAATAATTTATTAAAAATCTAAAGCACAAATTCGTCAACCCCATGGCCGAAAACGCAATCCCACATATTTTTGTCCCTCATATTTTTGTCAATTTAAATTTAAACCACTTAAACCCAACTCAGGCACAACTGGTTTTAAACCCTAAAATTTGATAAGAAAATCATCAAAATCGGTTCAATATTTAATGATTTACAATCCAATAAATTATAGTAAGCGGAAATTACACAACTGCCCCCACAAAATAGAGATAAAATTCTCTGGGAATGGAATATCTCATCTCACAATTTATTTTTTCGAAATGATAGCATTGAGTTTAAGAAACCGATGGGCATTCAATAACAATGTTGGAATCATTTCCACATTTTTGTGTTTATGTTCAATAAACAAATATAATTTTTGCTGAAACTATCCATCAAATCTTGTGCCTGATTTGAATAATTTGGTTAGTTATAATTTGTTTTTCATCAAATATCAAATTGTGCCCTCTAATATTTCACATACAGAGAGATGTTCCAATCTCATGATCATCCGTGTTCCGTTTATAAAGTACAAATAAATAGAAAATAATTGTATTAATCCGAGAAATCAGCAAGCAGCGCTGATTTTTGGTTCAAAACAAAACCACAAAAATGAATTAATAATAAATATGCAAAATAAGGGTCGATTTAAAAAGGCAATTTTTTTCATTACAATTATCATTCACAACAAAATTCAAAAAATAAATCCTATATAATTCATTTAAATAATGCAACTTTCTTTAATATTCCTCTTTTTGCTTGCTATCCAAATGGAATTGGAAGGCATTGTGGAAGCTAGAAAAAGTTGGTGTAACTATCGATGGGCTACCTCCGTGGTCATCTCCACAATAAACAAAGGGCTCTGCAAATATGGACATGGCCACAAATTTTGTAAATATAAGTTTTTGACTTATAATAAATCAGAAACCGGTTTTAGACCATACAAACCTTATATCATTTTGTAGATCTCATCGAGACGCATCGATTGCTATATAATTTATCATGGTTTGGCCCAAAATTAAAGAGTTTAAAACCAAAGATTGAAAAAATGGTTTAACTCTTTAATTTTGGGCCAAACTATGACATTTTTTATACCATTCGATGCGTCTCGATGAGATCTACAAAATGGTACAAGATTTGTAGGGTCTAAAACCGGTTTATGTTTTATTATAGTCGAAAATACCCATAATTGCAGAATTTGTGGAGATGACCTAGCACCTATGGGCTAACCAATTTTTGGAAATCTCGACTTTTAGGGGCCTCATAGAGACATGATAAAAGACTCATTCGACACAGCTTCCATAAAATTCACTTTCAAACCGGTAATAATGTAAGCTGAAAAATGAGCCATTGATTAAAGCCAAATCGGGGTTTAGTTTAATAACCGTCTAATTTCTTACAATTTAGACTAAATCTATGAGCAAACTGGTAATAATGTAACCAGAAAAATGAGCCATTGATTAAACCTAAATCGATATTTGGTTTAATACCCGTCTAATTTCTTACAATTTAGACTAAATTTATGATGCCGAATATCAAATTAGCCTATTATCTTCTTAACTATTTACTGAAAATAGGCCCTAGAAGTCGAGTTTTTTTTTCAAAATTGACTAGTCCTGCAACAATTTAACCATTTCAATTTCTTCAATTGTATTGTGATTGAATAATAATATTATATCTTGCGATATAAGCAATGGCGATAATGATTGTGTGGATCAGGGTGGATGCAGTGTTTGCTGTTGCAAAGACCACGGAGAGTGCCTTTGCTCTGTATCTGTACCCAATTTTATGTCCTTGGGATGTACGCCCTGGGCCAATTACTGTGAATAAAACGAATAAATTCCTGTTTCGATTCTGGATGCGGATTATTAAACAAATAGATGTGGCCTACTAAATAAGTTTAAAAGAGAATGATGACAAACAAACAAATAAAAATAAACAAAATGATTTTTTAAATATTTTAAAAGACAAATCACATATTTTTAGTCTAATTTAGCCGTCATCAATTTTTGATAAAATTTCAACAACTTCATACGATTTAACTTTTGACATATATTACATAATCTTGCACATTTCATTATAACAGAATAGGGGAAATTTTAAATTTACAAAATTTGTTTCGCTCTATTGATGACCGGCATTGAGGGAACATAAATAAATTATTCTTCTCCATCCACAATTTCATTATTATTTGGGGGGATAACGAGGAATTGATATTTAAATGTTTTTGCCAAGGCAATTTTGCCATTTATCTTAATTAATTTGGCTAATTTTAATTCGACATTGATAATAATAGATATCTTTTTTTAAATCCAAAATTCCATCAAAGCCTCCAAATGTAAAAGGAAAAAATTTATTTTGACAATAATTTATTATTTGAATATTTAACTTTTCATTTAATTAATTTCATCTATCTTGAATATTAATTAATTTTTAAAAATAAAAAAAATTAAATTCCGGTATTAATTAAGTCTTTGGTCATATTAGTCCTAATCTTAGGGCCAAATTTGCTTGGGATGAGAGCCGGCCTCACCCCGTGCCTTAGCCGGAGGTATAAGCTCCAAGTGGCCTAATGAATTGAATATATTAGATTAGAGGCGAATCAACTTTATAATTATTCTTTAATCTTTACTAATTGTGCGGAAAATATGCTAAATATATGTAGGGAAAAACACCGGAGAGCAAAAAGAGTGGGTATGAAAAGGCAGATTGGGGCAATATTTGATTGATAGAGTGACAGAGTGATTAAGCAAAAAGTTGGGCTACAGTAGGATGAATAGGAAAGGCCGCCCTTCAAAAACATAGTGAGTGGCCTCAAATTCCACAAAAAATTGAAAAAATTTAAGCACAATTGAAAAATGAATTATTTTCTTAAATTATAAAAATTGTAAATATTATAAATTTTTCTAAATAGTTAAAAATGTTGTTTGAAATCAATTTCCAAAAATTTTATTTTTTATCCATCAATTTTCATGAATTCGTCCATTTGAATGCAATTTTTGCTTTCCAATTCCCCTTCTTCTTGTCCATCCATTCCATGAAATGTATATTTGTACATTTTTCTGAAAATTGGGTGAAAAAAATTTTTTTGCAATTATTGGAATTCATTTTTAAAAGGAAAATATTTATTTTGCATAAAATACTATTGAAATTGCCGAATTTAATGGTTCAGTAATTTGTTCTAGACAATTGAACTCTATACCTAATCGATAGATCCCATCAAGACGGGTCAATTAATATAAAATTTATTATGGTTTGATCAAAAATTGAGGCTTTTAAACCGTTTAAACCATCTCTAGGTTTTTGGTTTAAAACTAATAAGTTAAAAATGATTAAACCGAAGCCAAATCGTTATTAAACGATGAAACTAGGCGCGGATAAGCAATTGGGAATTAGGGAGTATCCATTTTTAATTACAATTCTTCCTCTTTAGTCAATGGGCCAAACAGAAGTGAGCAAGCCATGCTAATAGGCATTCCGATGAGAATGACCAAAAATGTTCCTTGGAGGAAAAGGGGATTTTTATTTACACAATAAATTCCATAAATGTTCACCAATTGTTGTGTACATATACATTGAAATGCGGGCCAATGGGAATGAATTTGGTGCACCGAAATTCAATGGAAGCCAGGCATCCTTATTTGCTTAAAATGACAAAAATTACAATTAATAAATGACAAAATTTTCAACTTAATTGGCTCTCAAATGCAGTTTAGCCAATCTTTCAATGTTTAAGCGATTTTTCGCTGTTTAATCGATCAATGAAAATTAAACGAGCTTTGGACTATGAACGCTAAAATTAGTCACAAAAAGTCTTAGTTAGCGAGAGTGATTTTTCTTTCGCAATTCGCATATATGCTCAATGCCCTAAACTTGGTCTAGCCTAGACTAAACCATGCAGTCTAACTAAGTCCTAAATTTTGAACTTTACCTAACAGAACTTAAATACCTTGCTCCCAGCATTGAAATATTTAGTTTTAGTAAAATTTGTTGCTTAATTTAAATAAAAAAATGTTAGATTTAGGTAGGCTGGATTTATAATATTAGGAATTAGGCTTTAAGGCAAGGCCCTATGGGCATTTTCTGGTAATTTTTTTGGTGTAAATATTTTAGTTTAGATTTTCCATTCATTAACATGACTATTTTTATATTTTTTTGACGAATATTCTTAAAATTGTAAAGGTCTTCTAAATTTTGAAAGTTTGGCTAAACTGCAATTAAGCCTATATTTGTTTATATTTCACTTACATAAAGTTCCATTGTAAATAAATAATTCGGTGAATGGATTCTGGTCTTGCACTAAATTCGAGATGATGCACATCAACAGAAACATTGTTGCCAAAATGAAGCCGACAATGGCACCATATTTGTTGACAAATCGAGGGGGAAATAAAGCACCAAGTAAGAAAAGACCAAATGTTGGTCCAAGAAAAGCGCCTGGATTAAATATAGAGAAGTAAATTTAATTTTGAAAAAAAAAATACTAATCATATTAAAATCATTTAATTTATGATAAATTTTATTTGGCTTAAAATTAAAATTACTTACTAAGCAAAGAAATGGTGGCACCCAAAATTAGGGTTGCGCCCCCGCAGTGCGGGGGCGGGTTGTGCGGGGGTCGGGGTTTGCGGGGTTGGCACTTGCGGGTTCGGGTTCGGGGGTGACCCCTTGCGGGGGCCCCCGCGGGGATCCCCGCGGGGGCGGGGGTAGCGTAAATTTTTTAAAAAGCCACATTTTCCAAATAAAAAATTTTTTTGAAGAAAAATTTCATCCAAAAATGGCTGCGCAGCGAAAAATTTTATCTAAAAATAGCCTCGCAGAGAAAAATTTTAATAAAAAATTTTACTATCCTACAAAAATTTGGTCAAAATTTCCCTATCGAACCCCATTTTCCCTGAAAAATCCAATAATATGGGGTGCATTTTCACCCCCGCGGGGGTGCGGGGGCGCGGGGGTGGCTCTTGCGGGGATGCGGGGGCGCGGGGGTGGCATATGCGGGGATAGGGTCGGGGGTGAAACCCAAAAAGTGCGGGGATCCCCGTCGGGGGTGACCCCCGCGGGTGCGGGGGCGCAACCCTACCCAAAATACTGGGAAAAAGGAAGCCAACAAATGCAAGTCCAGTTGAAAGAAGGCCCAAAACAGAGGTGATTAGGAATTTGCCCAATTTGGGTTCATATGGGCAAAAATGGACGACATATTCTTTATAGAGGACTTCCTTAAGCAAAAAAAAAAAATGAATAATGATTAAAAGTTTTAATTCTGATTTTTGTGTTTCTTTCCGGAAAGTTTTAATTCTGATTTTTTGTGTTTCATTCCGGAAAGTTTTAATTCTAATTTTTTGTGATTCTTTCCGGAAAGTTTTAATTCTGATTTTTTGTGATTCTTTCCGGAAAGTTTTAATTCTGATTTTTTGTGTTTCATTCCGGAAAGTTTTAATTCTGATTTTTTGTGATTCTTTCCGGAAAGTTTTAATTCTGATTTTTTGTGTTTCATTCCGGAAAGTTTTAATTCTGATTTTTTGTGATTCTTTCCGGAAAGTTTTAATTCTGATTTTTTGTGTTTCATTCCGGAAAGTTTTAATTCTGATTTTTTGTGATTCTTTCCGGAAAGTTTTAATTCTGATTTTTTGTGTTTCATTCCGGAAAGTTTTAATTCTGATTTTTTGTGATTCTTTCCGGAAAGTTTTAATTCTGATTTTTTGTGTTTCATTCCGGAAAGTTTTAATTCTGATTTTTTGTGATTCTTTCCGGAAAGTTTTAATTCTGATTTTTTGTGATTCTTTCCGGAAAGTTTTAATTCTGATTTTTTGTGTTTCATTCCGGAAAGTTTTAATTCTGATTTTTTGTGATTCTTTCCGGAAAGTTTTAATTCTGATTTTTTGTGTTTCATTCCGGAAAGTTTTAATTCTGATTTTTTGTGATTCTTTCCGGAAAGTTTTAATTCTGATTTTTTGTGTTTCATTCCGGAAAGTTTTAATTCTGATTTTTTGTGTTTCATTCCGGAAAGTTTTAATTCTGATTTTTTGTGTTTCATTCCGGAAAGTTTTAATTCTGATTTTTTGTGTTTCATTCCGGAAAGTTTTAATTCTGATTTTTTGTGTTTCATTCCGGAAAGTTTTAATTCTGATTTTTTATGTTTCATTCCGGAAAGTTTTAATTCTGATTTTTTGTGTTTCATTCCGGAAAGTTTTAATTCTGATTTTTTGTGTTTCATTCCGGAAAGTTTTAATTCTGATTTTTTATGTTTCATTCCGGAAAGTTTTAATTCTGATTTTTTGTGTTTCATTCCGGAAAGTTTTAATTCTGATTTTTTATGTTTCATTCCGGAAAGTTTTAATTCTGATTTTTTGTGTTTCATTCCGGAAAGTTTTAATTCTGATTTTTTGTGTTTTCTCCGGAAAATTATATTACCATGATTGCATTCAATCCACTGGAAATTGTGGAAAGCGATGCCGAAGAAATGATCACAAGGAAAAGGCCCAACATTCCTGGCAAATTCTCTGTGAATTAGAAAATATCAAATTAAAATTTGGATATTAGTAAAGTACCAAATATTTTGTCGGCAAAATAGATGATGATTTGGTCGGGCGATTGAACTTTGTTGGCCATCACCAAATTCTCGCCATTGAAGTATGCAAGCATCATTAACCCAATGAAAACCATCATTAGATCTGTGTGGTGATTTGAATAAAAATGTGTTTGAAAAAACAATGTATATTATTTAATTTGTCGAAAAAATTACTTAAAATGTCGAAAAAGTCAAAAAAAATTGCTGAAAATGTCAAAAAAAAATTATTGAAAATAGCGAAAAGATTGTAACGGTTCAGCGGTTTGTCCTTAACTTCCAAACTTTATATTCAATCAGTAGATCTCATCAAAATTATTAAATGTTAGTCTTTGCCTGGTTTGGTCAAAAATAAAAAGTATTAAACCGTTTAAACCATCTTAATTTTAGTTCAAAACCAATTAAACCATCATAAATTAAAAATATATAGCATTGACGAATCTTAACGAGATCTATCGATTGGAATATGATTTTTGAATCTAGGATAACCCGTTGAATTGCTATTCGATAATTTCAGCTTTAATTCGAAATTTTAAATATTTCCCAAAATAATTATGGAAGTAAAATCATTGAATTAGACAATCTCGGATATTATAATTACTGAATGAACATATTGTCTTTTTTTCTCATTTTAGGCCATATATTTTTGTCCGTTTAAATTTATCCCATTTCTTTCCTCCATTTAATTTTCAAAATTCTTTATCGTAAAATACTTTAATTAATTCAAAATTTAATGTGTTAAAGCTAAAAACTGACTGGAAATTATCATAAAAATGGCCATAAGAAAATTAGTGCGTCTGGCATGTGCCAAACTGGGAAGTGCATAATAACGTTGCATGGCAAGCTGTGAAAAACAAACAAAAATGGCACCCGGAAAAATGCCACTGATCAGCATGATCCAAAAACTGTTATACTGATTGTGAGAAAGAGGGAAAATAAAATTTAAAAATATGAAAAAACCTGTAACAATGAAAATTCGAAACTGAATGAGCTAATAAAACTGCCCCTTTGTTGGTTGAAGCTGAATATATGTGAAAAGCCACCCGCATCCATTGTTCCTTTGGCCATGAAAATGAATAGCCCAATAAACATGACAACAGCCTGCAAATATTTTTAGTGTGTAAACAGATTTTGTATTAGGTCCAACTCTGAAGAAATCCAAATATTATTTCTCTGTGCTGGTCCCAGGAAATTCGGTAATTTCATTACCGTACATTTTCCCCTGTTATGACCTCGGGGCTATTCAATATCCTTCATTCCAATGACAATAATGCTTAATAATGGCTTTTTTACTATTCATTCTACTGTACTCCACAGTTGTTTCCTAATCACACTGTCACCCTCCCTATCCCTAGTAATCAAATATTGCCCCTATTTACCTTTTTAAACTATTCCCTACAAAATGTTCGCTTTTCCATCATTTTTAAGACTTTATTCAACAGATAAATATATTTATAGGTACTAAAATCCAGTCTGAATCTTAATTAGTGAGGGAGGCATCAATTTTTAGAAGGGCCACTAATATAAGAAATACGGTATAATAAATATAGATTTTTATAGAGCATTTTCCCATCTTTTCCCCCATTTTCTGCCACATTAATTCCTTCCCCCCCCCCCCCCCCCTAAGTACTAACCTGGATACTGTCCGTGACCAAAACAGTTTGGAATCCGCCAAATGCTGTATAAACAGTGCAAACCAGGCCAATGGCCAAAATCAAATATTTATCATTCAATTCGGTCACAGCTGCAAAACCAATGGCTGGCCCAAAAATGACCATGGCATGCAACAAAATTTGGCCAATGAAGAAAATCCATGTACAAATCTGGCATAGCATTGTGCTGCCAAATCGCAGCTCAAAATATTTGTAGAAATTTCCGGAAAGCTATATTAAATAAAGAAATTTTCATTTTATGCTTTAAATTTTTAAATATTAAAAATAATATTTTTGATGAAATTCCAATGCAATTATAAAAAGTAAAAACCTTTTCACGATGGCGAAAAAAGAGAGGCAAGAAAAATTTTCCGAATAGCCAATAACTAAATGGAGATGCCAAATTGTAGATCAACAGAGCGCAGCCGCGATTATAAATTTCTTGGGTGACACCTTATAGGATAAAATTAATTGATAAATTTTCTAATTATATGCAAATCACCTTGTAAGTTCAATGTTGAAGTGAATGTCATCAGCAATGAAAGAAAAATTGGCAGAATTGAGGCCTTGAATTGATCTAAGAAACATGGTGAAATTTTGAAAAATTGCTGAATGGATTAATAAGAGCCATAAACTAAAAGTCAGAAAAGTTTATTTATTTTGTCTTTCGTTCCGGAAAGTTTTAATTCTTTTTTTTTGTGTTTCATTCCGGAAAGTTTTAATTCTGATTTTTTGTGTTTTTTTCCGGAAAATTTTAATTCTGATTTTTTGTATTTCATTCCGGAAAGTTTTAATTCTGATTTTTTGTATTTCATTCCGGAAAATTTTAATTCTGATTTTTTGTATTTCATTCCGGAAAATTTTAATTCTGATTTTTTGTATTTCATTCCGGAAAGTTTTAATTCTGATTTTTTGTATTTCATTCCGGAAAGTTTTAATTCTGATTTTTTGTGTTTCATTCCATAAAATTTTAATTCTGATTTTTTGTGTTTCTTTCCGGGAAGTTTTAATTCTGATTTTTTGTGTTTCTTTCCGGAAAGTTTTAATTCTGATTTTTTGTGTTTCATTCCGGAAAGTTTTAATTCTGATTTTTTGTGTTTCATTCCGGAAAGTTGTTATTCTGATTTTTTGTATTTCTTTCCGGAAAGTTTTAATTCTAATTTTTTTGTGTTTTTTTCCGGAAAGTTTTAATTTGATTTTTTGTGTTTTCTTTCCGGAAAGTTTTAATTCTGATTTTTTGTGTTTCATTCCGGAAAGTTTTAATTCTGATTTTTTGTGTTTCATTCCGGAAAGTTTTAATTCTGATTTTTTGTGTTTCTTTCCGGAAAGCTTTAATTCTGATTTTTTGTGTTTCTTTCCGGAAAGTTTTAATTCTGATTTTTTGTGTTTCTTTCCGGAAAGTTTTAATTCTGATTTATTGTATTTCTTTCCGGAAAGTTTTAATTCTGATTTTTTGTGTTTCCTTAGATTTTTTTGTATTTTTAATTTTAAATAATTAAATTATAATAAAATTTACTATTGCCAGCATCTGTATCGAGCGGTGCCTGAATATGAACATAACCCTATGAAATAGAAAAATATTAATTATTTCAATTAATGAAAATAATAAATTAACCTTTCTAGCCTTCCAGAAGTGATAGATTCCAATGGAGAGTGAAAATACAAGGAAAACTAGAAAAACAATATTGTCGATCAATTCGAACATATTACAAAAGTAATTTTATTAAATATGAAAATTCAAAAATGATATTAAAATGAATGAGGGATTGCTACAAGGCTGAATAACAACGAATTAAGGGAATGGAATTGGAATCCAGATTCCCGATTCCGGATAAAATGGATTTGAAAAGGATGAAATATTTATGGTTTTATTCTTGAATTTGGGGTACTTATCGGTTATCTACCAGGAAATTTGTTCATTGTAACATTCATATTTTATTGTAAAATTAGGAAAAAATGAGGTAATTTTTGGCTGACCAATTTTGGGAGTAACTTCAGGTAATTTTAGGGGGAAAATCACTTGGTAGTTGGTAGATTTACCGATAAGTACCGAACTAAGTTTGAAAATTGAGGACGAATCAATGAAAAAATATTGATACAATGAAAGTGTCACTTTGGCCAGCAATAATGCGGAGCGGACAAAACAGTGGAAATGCGGATGGACGAATGGAATAGGTAGATGGAAAAAAGGATATCGATTTGATTATGGCCAGAGGGACGATGAATCATATTAAGTTTTCCTATTTTTCATTAATAAACGTACAATGAATCAAAGATAATTATTTCGCCATTTTCTTGCAACTTTTTTGCAAACAATTTCAACCGTCTATTCAAGACTCAAGATTGTAGAGGAAACTTAATTTGGAAAAAGATAATGCCACATTAAAAATGGAAAATGCCATCAATTTTTTATCCATCCATTTTGTAATTTTATAGGAATTAGAAAATAACAATACAAAAAAATTTTTAATTAACTTAAAAATAGCTACTAAAATTTACCAGTAATTTGCGCCTTTTAGCCTTTATATTGGCTAAAATATTATAACATTTGTTGAAATTCCAAAATTGGCACGTATCAAATTTGGAAAAAAGAAAATTTAGATTTTCAAAAATAGAATTTAATAATTTTTATTATCAAATTATGCTTTTTAATGCATTTTTAATTATAAACAATAAAAACCAATTAGAGCAATGGGCAATAGCGACATTTTTGCTGATTATTGATATCACATAATAAAAACTTTACATAAAATTTCTCAATTTTTCCTTTTTTTCATGCAACTATTTTACACTTTAACTGTAAATTTTTGTAAAATAATGTATTATATTGTAATTATTCACTATGAAGATGCCCAATTAGAAATGGGCCAAAAAATATGCAAAATAAATAAATTGAATTAATTTTTCACAAAGTGTGGGATGCACTTATTCAAATAGCATTTTAATGAGAGGAAATAAAATTCCCTCACAAATATTTAAAAATTTAGAAAAATGCAATTGATCCTCATCAGACATCTTTTCCAAATTTTTTTCCCTTCTTTCTTCAAATGCCAATGATGGCAAACAACGGATGCTTCGACCAATTTGCCAACAATGAGACAACTTAATAATTAAAACTATTTAAAAAATTGAATATTTTTTTTTGAATTTTTACCTCCACCAATCATGGTCAAAATCATCAACCAAAATGACGACCCATTGCGAAAACCGGCATTGCACAAATCCGTGTCAGAGCACTGGAAACATTTACAACCTTCCGCCACTTGTGATGGACATTTTCCGCAATCTCGATACACTAGAAAGAAGGAATTCATTATCGGTAATAAATGTATTAATAAATGTGAAGGATTCCCATTTTTTTAATTGACCAAATTCCCTACATTCTCTTTGGTAAAAGTAAAAAATATTATTTTATTAAGTATAGTAAATCATATGATCTTTTTTCCCCTCTCTCTATTAATTTTCTACCCTCAATTTTGAGAACCCATAACTCTTGGTAAGGTGAACTTAAAGTTTATTGCATTGTTTAGTCCCCTAAAGCTATACAAAATCCACTATAATTTGCTAAAAATGGCCATAAATTTAGGAATTAGACACTAAATTTTCTCATTTTTATAGGGTTGAAAAATAATTACCAGCAGGGTTTTAAAGGAGGTTATACAATTTTAATTTTCCAATTTTAAGCCAATAAATCTTATTAATGAAAAATAAAAATGGTTTTATACAATTTATATTTCTTTTATATTCTAGTAATTCAATATGGGTTCTTAGGAAATTGTAAAAAAAAGAAATTTGAAAAGATACCCGTCTCAGTGGTAACATTTCCCTTTCCAGTGCCAAAACATTTGACCTTCTGGCATGCCATGTTGTTGTCAATCTTGCAATCAAATGCTTGATAATTTTGATCATTGCCCCAATAGCATTGGTTCACCACATCTGAAAATAATATAATCAGCAGAAAATGACTGATTATAATGTATAAAAACCATCATATATATATAGCGATTTAACGTACTATATGTAATGTAAAGCCTATTAATGTGGCATAAATTCGTTATAAGAAATAAATCAAAAATGAATTTGGACAAAAATTATAATTTTAATTTCCAACTTCAAGATTCAATTTTGTTTAATTGTTTTTTTCCCGATTAGTCTTTTTATTTTTTAGTATTTTGTCATTGCATTATTTTCTTTTTTCTCATGTACGATTTGATGGAAAGGAGTGTAAGCCTTATATATATTATTTGATGCCATCCCTTTTTAAAGGTGCTTGACATTTTTTATGCCAAATTTTCTGGCCATAAAATACCCATTTTGTTATTGAAATTTATTAGCCCCAATGTTTATTTTGTGATGGAAATTAAAACAATGATCAAATATCATCCATTCTTTTTCTAATTTCTAAACTTTTCCCACCTCTGGTCTCGTTTCCATTGCACATGTCCCCATGACATCGTTCACATTTGCATTCATAGTCCAAATTTTCCGTTTGTAGGACTGTAGGACATTGTCCACAATTCTTTGTTTCCCCGTCTTCAAATTCCAAATACGAATATAAATTAATATAAATTAAAGTGGGAAATTTCATACATTTGCAGCCTGGAGGAGAATATGCATCATTTTTTTTCTCGCACCATTTTCCTTCACCATTATTGTATTGGTATTGGTAATAACAGGTTAAAGTGTAGCAACGGTCATTGTTGTTCGTGTTGCATTCTTCTTCCTTATAACCACCCATATGACCAAAGCCTCCATAGCATTTATTCACGGAACCTAAGAAATTGTAAAAAAAAATTAATTATAATAAAATATAATTGGCTCATTATATGGACAAAATCGATCACATATACCCCAGAAACAAGAAATATAAGCAATTGATAATTGATATCAAATATTAACACTAGAATGTTTAATAATTTAGAAATTTAATTTTTGGAAAAGTGACTATATAAAAAATCTAAAATTTAGAATATTTTCAAATTTCAATTATTCGTGATATGAATGCTTAAAAGGTAGCCCCATTTTCGGCATAAGATTTGTTTTTTTTTCCCAAATTTTTTAATTAATAAAGCCCATCGAATTTTCCCTTTTCTCTCACCTTCAAGCAGAATTGGCATGATGATAGTCACCAGCAGCAAAATAAGAAAGATGATTCGGCACATGTTGAAGCCAATAAGAAGATGAGGTCAGAAATTGATGGAATTTATTAAAATTTGATTCTGGATTTAAATAATTTTAAAACAATATTATAAAATATATATGAATAATAAATAATTAATTTAATAAAATTTAGACCCATTTTAGGCGGTTTTCCCTTTTTTAATAAAAAATGAATAAAATATAAAAATAGCGATGGTTAAAATGAAAAGTGAAAAATATATTCATTAAATGAAAATTTTATTCGCATTAAAAATGATTCAGCTAGCCCAGTAATGAGAATTCAGAAATAATCACATCATCCAATTTTCCATCAGAATATTTTGACGATGATTTCATCAAAATTAAATTATAAATGGAAATTATGATGATAAATTTAATGAAATAATATGGAATTTAAAAATTTCAATTCGAAGTCCAAAGTTCGAGAAAATTATTAGTCAAAATATGGAAAAAATAAAAGAAGAATGATGTGAAACAATATATTTCAGAATCTGAGCCATTCTTTGGGCCATAACTATACAAAGAAGAGGGAGAACCAATTCAGGAATGTGGCATACCATTTGAATGTTCTAAAAGTCGATCATCTTATTGGGGAAATGTTGTGATGATGAATACATGTGTACTTTATAATATTGGGTTTAAATCTCCATTAAAATATTTTGGAAAATTATTAGTCAAAATGTGAAAAGGGTGTAAAGGAAAAAATAATAATCTCAAAATATTTCCATTTATGCCTAAATTGAAAAATACAAACTTAAAGTTGCCATTGGAAAATTGTATCTAAAATAAATATTTATGGATTTTTAATGAATTAATTTAAAGTGTAAATATATTAGGTATATAGTATCCGATATTGAATTTACAACTGATTCTGAATTCGGCATTGTCAATGGCAATAATGCCTAGGGGCTCCTCATATTCATGCTACAGTACCCACACTTTTTGCCTAATCGCCCCATCACTCTATCAATCAAATATTGCCCCCAATCTGCTTTTTTAACCCCCACTACATTCCCCACTAAAGTTTAATGATGGCGATGAAATGGCAGCGATGAAAAAGCTCCACCGAAATCAGAAATTGGCTACAAAATTCAGTAACGGCTGTAACAAATATACAAATAAATATAAATATATTTCCATCATATAATATATTTTTCCTTTCTATTGTTTTAATTATTCTTTCTCCTCTTTCCATTGTGCAATTTTCCTCCTTCCTCCTATAATAAAATAATGGCTGCTCGCTTATCGCAATATTTTTGAGCTCTAACATTTTAAGGCTAACAAATTGGGAAAGAGAAATGGCCAATCCAGCAACACATACAGAGCAAATTTGGAGGCAAATGTCCTTTTTAATGGCCCTCTAATGGCCGTTTTTCTCCCAATTCGGCCTCCTTTCTTCCCGAATCCCAAGTCCCTTTTTCCACCCATTTTGTTGCGCTCTCCTCAAATTGTTTTCCGCGATGATTTACTGATAAGGAAAAAAGGAAAAAGCCAATTCAAGCAGTCAAAGAGTCGCCGTCCAAGAATGAAAAGCAATTTTTTACAACATAAATAAATGCACCAAGCACCAACTCTAACTCTGATGGCAACAATCCAATCTATTTTCAGCTTGTTTACAATAATAAATATTTTTTTTAATTCTGTAAATTTATTGGTAAATATGCAGGCTCCTTATTTTTAAAATTAATTTTTGAAAGCAAATTATTTATGAATTTTTCCAATTGTGCAAATGCAAAACAATCGCATTTTACTTCTAGAAATATTTATTTTATTTGGCATATAAATTTCTTAAGTAACTAATTTTTTGACATTTTTTTGCAATATACCTTGAATTAATATAAAATTTTAATACAACAAGAATAATTTTTATTTATTTTGGATAGGATTAAATTTAAAAGCTATGAGCAATAGTACATATAACCTCCTTTTATTTGCTATTTGACGACATTCTTTTGGCCATAGTTCAATAAGGCAATAATCAAATCGTGAAGGGGATATATTTTTCGAAGGTCCTAAAAGTTCTCTAAAAATTTTTATTAATTTTATGAAATTCAATTTTAATACATTTTACATGTTTTTGATGTGAGTGAAATAAAATTGAATTGAATGCATTTGAAGAAAAAGCCACGAATTTCATTAATTATCTAAATTTACAAAATATCAAGAAAGCCACTTTTTAGTAGACATTTAGAGTTTTTCAACGATATATCGCCTTACTGAATTGGTTGCTTCCTTGGTTGAACTATGACCAAAAGAATAGCGATACTCTTATTCAATCTATGTGCTCAATTCTCTTTCATAAAATTCAGAAGAATTTACCATAAATGGCATCACAAAATAGACTTTACGTAAAAGTGGCTTCTTTCTAAAAATATTATTTTCATTTTTGAATCAAAAATTCCATATATATTCCATTAAAATTAGTAAAAAAATAATTCCCAAACGAGGAATGAGGATGCATCCGTCCGTCCGCAAATATGTCGTGTCCATTTTTACACAAATCCTGCTCTAATGGCCTGCGCCAAACATTTGCCCAGCATTATAAATAAATACAAATTCCCTGTAAAAATGTCCATTTTGCTGGCCAACAGGAGCAAGAATGTCCATTTTTTGTTTGGTGGCGCGCGCCGATAGCCAGAGTCAGTCGGGAGTCGGGACTTCTCTGGTTGCGCCAACCGGCACCAAATGGGACCTGCGCCAATTTTCCCTCTCATCAATATCACAAAATGCCTTTCGCCACCTTCCCTGCAATGTGACCAATTCCACTCTCACCACTTTCCATTATTTTCAGAAAACTAATTTCTGTCCGGTCTCCGGTGCCTTTTTGTTTATATTTTCAATGCCATCCTTTCCATATTTCTTGTTAATAAAGAAGCTTTTCCTTAAGAGTATTCTCTATCTTAAAATCAAGATTTGCTATATGAAAATGAGGCCAGAAGTCATTAGCCGTTCTTTGGCCATAACTCTAGAAGTAACTAGCAATTCAGGAAGGCGATATATCATTAGAAAACCTTTAATGTCCTATATCCTTTAAAAAATGGCTTAATTAGTTTTTAAAAATCTAACAATTTATAAGATAAACAGCTTTCCTTCACAAATGTGGGTTTATTACATACAAAGATATCTAATTTTTAAAATATAATTTATTAAATTTAAAAAGCTATTTCTTAAGAAAATATTTCTATTTTTCCAATGGCATATTTCATTCTCAAATTCGTTTTTCCCTAGCACAGTTATGGCCAAAAGAATTGTCCAAATGTAAATGTACTCAAATATATTTAATGAATGTTCCCTTCCAATTCCGGTACTAAAATCCATGTTAAATCCTTTCAATTCTACCAAATCCTCCTTCTCCACTATCCCTTGAGAAAGCTGTTGATTAGGCTAATAATAGATATAAGTGCCACTTCTCATATTTGGCCATTAAATGAAAGAAGGCCGACCATCGGCTGGACAAGCATAGTCGTACAAATTAGCCGCCGTCCACCTTCCCCCATTTTTGCTTTTGTCTTCCATATTCCATATTCGTCCGCTCCCCGTACCTTTTCCTCCCTATATTCACCACTTACTCTCGGCTGTCCATTTTATAGCTTTTAGCTTGGCCAATTCCCCTCACTCCAATTCCATATATTTTCTCATCCCTTATTTTCTGCGAGTCCATTTCCCTCTTATTCATCAGCCCTTATGCCTCTCATATAAATATTTGGGTATGCGACTGTTTGTGGCGGGCCGGTTTGTGGCGAACTAGTTTTTGGTTTATAACTCATCGCAAACTGAACCATTTCGAATGTTTTTATATTCATTTGATAGAGCAATAAATTGTCTATCTAATGATATATAAATCATTTTATATTATTCTAAATAGAGAAAGTTATGAGCTATTGAATAAAATTGGGCAAAATGGTGTCAATTTTGAGGTTTTTGATTTTTAAAAAATGTAAAAATATGTTTTATAATTTGATTTTTATATAGGCTGATAGAGAATTTTTTGCTCTATTCAATGATATAAAAAACATTCGAAAACATTCATTAGGCGCTGAGCTATTAGTTTTCGCCACAAACCGGCCGCGCCACAAAACGTCCCGCTCCGTAAATATTTTTATGGCCAAAAGGAATTGTGAAGGGAAAATGCGCCAGCCGGACATTCCCCTTCTCTTCACTTTTCCCTCAAATGCTACTATGGCTGCCTGGCCAGCCCTCACTCAATATATTTTATGTTGCACATTGGGCCGGTGCAAAACATAGCCACCTTTTTAAGCCAGAGGCCAAAATGTGGCGCAACCGACCAAGTCCAAAGGCCAATGCCGTGCCTCTCACTTTCCCCCCACTTTTGCGCCTTCCACCTCCCTCTCCTCATTTAGTGCCCAGTGGCCATTAGCGCACCCAATGAGTGGCTATAAAGACTGGCACCAAATTTTTATCCTTTCGAATAAATTTTGTTGTCCAAATGTGTTGGCATTGGCATAAAAATTTACATCTTATGGGGAAGATTTATTCCAAATAAGGGAAAAAATTATCAAATTTAGCCAAAATGTTATGAACTAAATTGTTGAGTGCAACAATTTTTTTCAATAAATATCAGAGAGCCAAAATGTTTATTTCCATGTGCACAGAAAAACATAACATTCTTTTGGGAAGTTTTTAATTTCCATTTTTCATTATTCCCAATTATATAGGTATTTATAATTCATATCAGCAAAATTCATCAACACCTTTTGGTACTTACGTATTATCTACCTGCAGATTTTCAAAAAAAAATTTTTTGTAATTCTTTTTATTATTCATATTTGTTTGTAAAATGATGAAAAAACATGATTTTAGGTGATTCTAGGATTTTCAATTTTTGGGGGGTAACCTAAGGTAATTTTGGGGGGAAAAAAATCTGCAGGTAGATAATACGTAAGTACCCACCTTTTTTGGAGGGTTTTCTTTCTCATTTGGCGTTTGAGATGTTGTTTACCACACAGCATTTGGCCGTTTTTGGCCTCCCTCTTTCAAAGAGCTGTTGCCCAATCTTCGGCTGCCTCGCCCCCCCCCCCCCCCCCCCCCTCAATTTTGGCCATCTCATTTTGGCGCAAACAACCACCTCAGAATCAGCAATGCCTCCTCCCTTCGAGCGAACCCCCCAAAAAGTGAATGAAAAATACATTGCAAAAGGGAAAATAAAGGGGGAGAAAGGAGGATTGAATTGATGGGAATGGAAGGAGGACGGGTTTTTTCCAAGGCCATTCCAAATTGAAAAATGCCCTTGAAAAAAAATTGCGCCGCGCAATTGTGCCCCATCTCCCTAATTTTTGTTGTTTTGTATTTTTTGTTCCCTCATTCTTTTTTTATTTTTTTAATCTTTTTTTACCAACATTGTCTAACAATTTCATTTGTTCAATATAATCCTCATTTCTCATCCTCATTAAAATTACAAAAAATCGGTTTAAAACCGTAAATTCTTTTTTGACACATTGGCCAATAATTCCATTTTTTTTTGCTTAATCCTAACAGAAAATCGCTCATTCGGTGTTTAATAGAATTTTTCGATTTATTTTAAAAAAAAAATTCTAACACAATTTTGTCCCAAATCCAATCATAAATCATTGGCCAATAAAAAAATTTGAATAACGCAAAAATTTGGAGGCATTTTTCTTCACTTTTCTACTTTTTGGCCAATTTTTAACATAATTTTTAGCGCTAATTTGATGCATTTTTTTAACTTTTCCATTAGCCACCTTTTCCTATCCCTCAAGTTATAAAAAAATTATGCAAATTTTTCCATTGCTCTTTGATTTAAATGGCCATTTTTCCTTTTACATAATTTCGCTTATTTCACTTTTTTTACTTTTTCCATTGGCCACTTTTCCAATTTCCATAGATTTGATGGAAAATTGCGCAATATTTACACCACTTTTTGGCCCCATAAAGATTGATGATGGCCTTTCTCCTTTTACAAACTATAAAGGCAATAATCAAACCCTTCGCCTCCCAATTCCAAATTCCAATCCTTCAATTCCCTCCAATTTTTCTTTGTTCTCCCCCACAATTTGCCCATCCATTTCACCTGTGCGCGGCTGTTTGGCTCATCCATTTTCCCAAGACATATCCCTCCCCTTTTGCCCAATGGCAAATTGGGTAAAGGGAACAGCAGTCCAAGGTCCAACAAATAAATATGGCCAAAAATGGGGAGAATTTACCTATTTTCCATTTTTTAAATAATTTATAATTTTATCAGTAAAAATAGAAAACAAATCAAAATTAAAATTAAAATGCCATATTTTGAAGACAAAAGTCTTTGAAAAGTGCCTGCGGCGCTTTTCCCTCCTTTGTCCCTTTTGTTATTTTATTACATTTAATTATGGATGGGAAAGGAATATTCCAACTTTGGCCAAAAATGACCACTTTCCCTTGCTTAATAATTTATATTTTTTAACAGAAATATGACCAAAATTTAAGCAAATTCGCAAAATGGAATGAATGTAACAATTTTTGATGACATATAGGAAGCGGGAATTGAAAAATGCCTGCGGCGTTTTTCCTACCTTTTATTGCCTGCGGCGCTTTCCTTTCCTTTTTTTCATTGTAATTATTTAAAATTATAGAAAAAGTGGCCAATTAATTCGAGAAACAAAATTGCAAAAAAATATTTTTTCCAAAATTTGTCATCACATTTTCGTCCGCACCACAATTCAACTGAACAAACAAAAAATGCAATTTTCCCCTCAAAATTATTCATTCTCCCTTTCCAATTTTCCCAAAAATTTTGTCATCATTATCAGCGACAAATTCAAGGCCTCTTCTCCATTCCATAATAAACATCCAAAAATGTTTTTCCTCTCCGCTAGAATCCATTTCCATAAAATCGGTCCACCAAAAAAGATTTTTTCTTATCGTCCCTTTTTATTTTTTATCAATTTTGCCCTTTTTTACTTGACAGCTGCTGGAAAATTTATTATGAGAAAAGGAGAAGAAAGTTTTTTTGGGCACAAAAATGGAAAAAAGAAGCAAAAAGACGAAAACTCATCGGTCAAACCGCCATGGGGCCCTTTCTTTTAACGGCCTCTGCTGGTCCCAATTTAGTAGGCCAAAACAAAAACCAAAAATCGGAGGTCCAAATTACTACTGCGAAGTGGGATGTTTCCATTTTTGTTTTTTCTTTTGTAGATGAAATTTTTTTAAAAAAGCCTAGAACTTTGCGCGCATATCTTTGAGTGTAATAGACCCGATTTCCAAGTTCTCAAACAATTGCAAAAGCCACTTTTTTGAGGACATTCAGCGCTTTTCAATGGCAAACCGCCTTTCTAAATTTATTGTTTCCTTATTAAGATATGGCTATAATAATGGCTCAGGTAGAGCAATGTCTAAATAAATAACCTAGGTACTCAATCCTCGCCCTTTTTTGCGAATCATACTTTATTTTTCTTTTTGTTTATTGTGCCTATCATTTTCCCATTGTTTAATCCATCATGTTTTCCCTTTTAAATGCCCTTTCACCTTTTAGTTTAGAATAGGCTTCTTTGTGAATCCATCCTCTATTAATTCGATCCCCTCACTTTGTGGCCATTTGTCTTTGTCTTTATGATTCGTTTTGCTTCTTTTTGTGGCCATTATAAAGAGCACAAAGGGATTTTTGGGGATCAATGTCAACAGGGAACAAAAGGTCGAAAATAGCGGTGGAGAAGGAAATGTTTTGAAAACAAAAGGAAGAATTATTTTGCCACTAACTTCTTTTATGCCTCTTTTTCCATTATATTTTTTTAACCTTTTGGTCCTAGCGGAAGTTGCGCGCGGCATTTTAAACAAAACGCGACTAGGCCAATGTCATCAAAGACAAAGGATCAAAAATCTAGCCAGGAATAGTTTTGGGTTTGCCATGATTGAGAGAGACAAAGACAATATCCTTTTATGCCCACTTTTATTTCTTTATTTAACAATGAAATTTGGCCAAAAGTAGCCAATAAAGCCAATTTTTATTATTTTGCGCGGAAGTTGGTTTCTTACTCCGTCTGTTTCATATTAGGGAACTTTTTGTTGTAAAATATGCAAAAAATATCTAAATACTAATGTTTGCCCTATTTGAGCAGCTTCATTGGCAACACGGAACAAAAAGATCGATGAAATGTTTTGACACGGATTGTGAAGAAACATCCTTCTTTATATTTATGCCCACTTTTAATTTTATTCATTTAATTTGACCTACACAGAAAATTAACCACAGCATTAAAAGGAGGGTGATCATTGCCAGCAAGGAGAAAGGGGGTCAAAAATAGCGGTGGGATTTGGTCAAATTTGCGCAGAACTATGTGTCCAAAACAACCTACACTAGAGGGATTGGTGATTAAACTCTTAAAGGGAAACATTTAGGTTTACGGTTCAAATTTTGCCACTGATTGAGGGAGACGGAATCCTTCTTTTATGCCCAATTTTTATTATTCTTTTATTTCATTCATTATTGCCTTTATTTGACCTTCACTTCACCCATTTGCTTCATCTGACTGATGTGAGCTTTTTGTTGTAAAATATGCAAATATCCGTTTGTATGCTATTTGGCTGCAGGTAAAGGTAGAGGCAGCTTCCAGATTCAGACTGACATTGGAGAGGGTCGCGCACAAACAAAAATGCATAAAAATATATTAGAGAGGGGATAATATATTCAATGGTTCTGTTTGGCTGGGCCACGGCTGACTCATTCATTCATTCCATTATGCCACTGACAAAAACACATATATTTTTGTGAGACTTTTGTTTGTTCGTTTTTTTGTTTATTCCTATTCTGCCATATTGCTTCTATCCTAAACTCATTTCTTTATGGACAATTATTTTGTCTCGAATTGTTTTGGGCCCGACTCCGGGGAAAAAATTTTTCGTTATGATAAAAAATGATGGGAAAATATTAAAAATCATTCAAATTTCATTAATATTTCAACTAACCTCGCCACTCAACCAACTTCGACACATTTTCTTGGCAAAATTTTTAAATATTTTTCCACAGTTTTCGCGCAATTGTCGCCATAAAAGAGGCTTTAAATAATTTTTATTTTTAATTTATCGATATTTTTCCACAATTTTGCGCGCATTTAATCACCTCCCATATAATTTTTTCTAAAATTTATTATTTTTGATTTCACGCCAATTTTATTTCAATTGTTTTGGCTTGGCGCTTGGCCACGGCCATGGCTGACTCATTCCTCATTCTCTCATCAAAAGCACATTTTTAGCATTTACATATTTTGTTCTTTTACACCAATTCCCTCCTCCTGCTGCATTGATATCCCCAAAGCCAATTTAAACCTCTTTCCCATTCGCAAATAAAAAATTTAAAATTGCCGTACAATAGGCCACAAAAAATTCTATGGGCCAAGTTGTTTGGCGCCATCTTTGAACAATATTAAATTTTTTGTTCGTATATTTCTTCGCACAAAACAAACTTTTCATTTTCGCGCACTTCCTTTTTTATCACAACAAATTTGTTGCTTTAATTTTTCACCGAATTCTCTTCAATATTTGCCTTCTCAAAAGAGAATAATGAATGAGTCCAATAAATCAGAAAGTTCTCCTCTATTCCCTTTCCAATATTTTCCATTCCAAAATGATTGTTATCTCATTTTTGGCCTCTTAAAATTTTTTGATGTTTATTTCCAATTTTATTTTCTTTGAAGAGCTCAACAACGAGTTTCTGATGTTGGGGAGTCCCAAGTCCAAAATTTTTCTCCTTTCTCCTTAATTTATTTGATTTCTTCCCCATAAATTTCAGTGATTTCATCTTTAAATTTTCTCGATTTTTGGTTTGCGGCAAAAATTGCGCATCATTTAGTAGGGACTAGGGAGCTTTTTAGATAGGCTGACCTTAATTGCGCATTTGTCAATATTCCAATAATATTTTCAAGCTATTAATAGCATTAAAATATCTCTTTCTGTAGATCATTCATGTGATATCAAAATGATTGGATCAAACTATAATTGGCCAGAATAATGAATAATGTTGTGACAAAAAAAAACGAAAATATCTGATTTTGGCCTATTTTGCTTCATTTTTGAGCATAACTTTAACAAATTTCCATCAAATCCTATAATTTTTCTCTGATCAATTCCTCCAAATCAATGCAATGAAATAGTGTCAAATTTTCCTAACTTAAAGCCAATATTTACTGGAAAAATTTGATTAATTTAAAGGTAACCCTTTCTACTATTTGTTGCTATTTTTATAAACAATTTTTTCCCGAACTTTGATGATGATTTGTTATTTTGTTTTTTTTCCACTTTCCATCCATTCGACCCGTCGGGGGTCTTCCTCCCCTAATCTTGCCTCCTATAAAAAATGTTTTCACACACGCCATTTCCCTTCCCATATCCATTCCATTTGGCGCCCATTGCCATTTGCTCTTTGGCTCCTTATATCCACCTTTTTTGGGGGCCAATAGGGTAGCTCATATATAGCTTTTTTAAGCAGCAAGGATTGTTTTTGTGTGCCCAATCCATTCCCTTCCCCTCTACTTTTTCTTGCCCCCTGTTTTTATGTGTTATTTGTTTACGTGAAGGCCACAAATGTTTTTGGTCTTCACTTTGATGCGGAGAGCGAGGCCATCGAATGGGGGAATGGAAGGGAAGGCAACGGATTGCTTTGGGTTTTTGGGGAGATAAAGGGACGGCTGGCAGCACAGGCAAACGGGCACCTTTCTCCCATTTCCTTCCTTTTCTTCCAACCAGCCGCTGGACGAACCAACCTCCCTTTGTCTCCGTTCCCATCGCACTTTCATAATGATGAAATGACCCCGGACACAAAGGTGGGGCGGGAAAATGAGGCGGTTTAGTAGGAAAGAATGCTCTTTAAATGAGCCAAAAGATTGAAAATAAATGAAAGGGCCAAAAAATGTGGCATTGGCACGGAACACGGATTTGAACTAGGGTCATCAAATTTGACCATTTATGGCCAATGAGGCAGTCAAAAATTTGAGCAGGCAGCTCATTCAGGGCCACATCCCAAGTGGCTAAATTCTCTTTTAGGCCACTATCTTCCTATCACCTTTAAACACCTGTTTTGGCGCTTTTTTTGTCGTTGGTCACATTTAGCCATGCAAATGGAAAAATTCACAGCTTCTTTAACCCGAAAATTGAACTAAAAGTGGAAGAAGGGAATGGTCAAAAAGTGTGCCTGCCATTGGCATAGCGGATCCATTTTGACCTCCCATTGATAAGTACATGAAACACTAAAAATGTTGGGCGGTTTCTTTATTATCTTGATCCGTAAACACCTATTTAGGCTGCCATTGGCATTCATGTTCGTCCAAACCTATAAAAGGTAAATAGTTTAAAGTTCATCTCCGCCAATAAAATGCGAACAGAGATCACCAAAAATAAACTCTAGAAATAACAATTGAGAGTGAAAGTCAAGAATCAATCCATCATCCATTATAGTGGGGGCCAAAAATCAGTTTTCCTCCCAGAGAAGTTTTTCTCATCAAAATTCTTTGATGAGCCCAAAAACCGGATAGATAGGCGGGTACTCGACCCTTGCGCCCACTGTTTTGTTGGGACGGGCCAAGGACCACGAGAGGCCGAAAGGAAATAATAAAAAAAAGAGGACGGATGATTGGGTTTTGTTTGCTGCATTTTTCTGCTTTTGTTGTTCTTCTATCTTTTTTTTTCGCCCCCTTTTTTTGTTCGCCTTCAATTCCCCTTCACATTTTTTGTCCAATTCCATTTATGTCCCAGCGATTTTCACCTCCCAAATCCATTTCAATTTTTTCCTCATTTTCCCTTTTCAAAATTGTCAACAATCCTTGAAATTCTTTTCCACTTTCCCTTTTAAATCTATTCAATTTTTGGGCCTCTCTATTATTTTTTAATCCTTTGATGTTTGGCCCACCGCCCATGGGAAATTTGCGCATGAAATGTTTGAAAAGTTCAAGTGAATTTTTTTGAGGAATATTTTAATAAGATCGAAATTTTTGCTAGAGACAAAAAAGAAATTTTAGAGTAATATTAATATTTTTTAAATTTTACTCCAAATTTTCAATCAATTTTCAAAATTGAAGACATTTATAAGCATGAAATTTTTATTAAAATATTTTAATGAATTTTTGAAAATATTAAAAAAAAAACTTTTTTTTGAAAAACCAAGAAGATTTAGAAATATTTTTAAATATTTTTTTTCCATTATTTTTTGATTTTTAAACGAAATCTTTTGTATTAATTTCCATAATTGAATGTGCCAAATATCTAATTTTCCATCTTTTTGAACTTAATTGCCGATACCTAAAATGAATATTAATTCAAAGAACAAAATTTATATTGTAATCGAAGCCAAAAAATGCTAAAATCATTTAAGTCCATTGACCAATAGAATTAATTTTCTTTATTCCCTTTTCCCTCCAATTTTATGGCTAAAAATAATGGCTTAAAGAATGCAGAAAGGGGATTAATTGGGACTTACAAAAAAATAATAATTTCTCCAAGAATGGGGAGTCCCCGCTCCCCGAATGGAATTTCCGGCTATTCCCAAAGGGATCATAGCACAGAGGATTAGGATTCGGCCAAAAAGAATTTTAATATTCGCATTTGGAAAATTGGATACTTCGCCGCCGAGAACCCAAAAACCATTATTTTTGATTAAAATCCGTATATTTATTATATTTTGATTTATGCATAATTAATTAGATTTATGCATAATTAATTAAATTGGAATTTGGCAGATTTCACAGCAAACATTCCACATTTTCCAATAATAATTTCAGAGAACAACTAACCATAAATTTTTATCAAAAATAAAATGGGCCAATCCCTAGATACAACTAATAAGAATAAGCAAGCTTAATCCATTTTCTGATAAAGCGATAATAAGGTTATAAAAGGTTGGGCGAAATCACATTTCAGTATTTCTAATATTTGTTCTCAAAAAAGGTACACTCTACTACACTAAATAAACTTAATAATTGGGGCCAATCTACTCACCCCTTCCAAACTCAACCATTCGATCCAATTCTAAGTAAGCTTAAATTATTTCTGATATGAGGAAATTACTATATGAAATAAAATAAAATTTGGACAAATTTCGCAATTATTTTAGCCTCCTATGCCCCCACCCTATCTGTTCAAAAATGCTTTTCATCTTAAAATTAACCTTTTTTGTAAATACATACAAATACAATGTACATTATATTTTAAATTTAAATTTTTCTCACCTAAAATACTAATTAATAATTAAATTAAAAACACAAAATTTTCCCCTCAAATCCAATAATTTTAATCAATCTTCCAATAAAAAAAAACTTTCAAAGTCAATAAAAAAAAAATTAATCGGTGGCCTATCGCCAATACCACGATTGAAATATTTATTTGGACGGCGGGTCCTCCGCTCAATTCCAAAGGGAATTAACGAGAAAAAGGAAGAGGATGGTCCAACCGGCCTATGCTCTCGATTCTCGGCTGTCAGCACAGGGCCCATCCTTCTCCTATCTATTTCTATTGGCCGCCCGATGTGAAATCGGATAATCAATTTTCGGTCTTCGGCCTGCACTGAACAAACGGATGAAAAAGAGGAAGATGGAAGAGGATGGGCCAATAAATGCGGCCTCAATGTTCTTTCGCCCCATTTGACAATTTTAAAATGCGGTCTATCTCCATATTCTCGCCTAAACTTTTTTCGACTAGGCCAAAGTACATTCAAAAATTAGGCGCCTCATCGAAAAAAGTGCCATTCCCCGTCATTGAAACAGTTGGACACACATTAAACTCATTTAAATCCATTTTTTGGCCGATTTTATTTGATAAATTTTCGTCGCAGTAAAAATTGATTTTTGAATGAACTTTATGAGACCAAAATGGATTATTTAAATGGGCCTTAAAAATTGGGGAAATCAGCAGCAGATGGGCTAATTCTTTTTTTGTATACCCATTATGATTTATGATATTCTCATTTTTAATATAAATTTTCGACTAGAATTTTCAAATAATTTTCACAATTTTCAAAATTTTTCATAATTTCTAAAATTTTTTATAATTTTCAAAATTTTTTATAATTTTCAAAATTCTCTAAATTTTCAAAATTTTTCCAAAATTTCAAAATTTTTCCTAATTCAAAATTCTTATAAAATTTTCAAATTTTTTTTCATAAATTTCGCAATTTTTATTTTTTCTTTCTCTAGAGTATTCCAATTTTTGTTCTCCTTTGGCATTGCCCTTTTAAATATTTTTTTAATTACTTA
The DNA here is from genome assembly GCA_030063045.1 of Pratylenchus scribneri. Classification (NCBI taxonomy): domain Eukaryota; kingdom Metazoa; phylum Nematoda; class Chromadorea; order Rhabditida; family Pratylenchidae; genus Pratylenchus; species Pratylenchus scribneri. The sequence continues at coordinate 1,261,129 of JAQSEB010000049.1, forward strand.
CTTATTCTAGTATTTCCCTTTTCCTTTCATAAAAATCTAATAATGCCACATTCTCTTCATATCAATAAAATCTTAATAATCTCAATCCTCCCATTTGGAAAATGGTGTGACCTAAACAAAGTTCATTCGTTCATTAATCCCTCCACAAAAAAAGGAAAAGTGGATAATCCCTTCTAAAATAGCCAAAAATGGAAAATTCTTATCTCTCTAATGGCAATCAATTTTTTAAATACATTTATTTTTGGCACTTAAGACACTAAACTATGTAAAAATTGTCATTTTTGGGACTTCAGCTTTTTTTAAAATTCTTTTCAGTCTATAAACTAAACAATCGTTTAAAACTATGCTTAATGGATACTTCGTTTAAGGCCAACTTTATTTGACTCTAATATTTTTAAATAATTTCAAAATTTTCATCAATTTTTGTTTCAATATTAAATTTATTTTTCTCATTCCCTTCCATCATTTTTAAGGCCATTTTCTGTCAAATTCTTTAGAAAAATTAAATTTTATATCATTTTTCTTTATTCCCTTAGCTAGGCCCATAAAATGTTCTGTGTTTAGGCCTCAATTGATCTTTGCTTTTTTCTGCACTTTTTCTCATAACTTTCCCCAATATCCATTGCGAAGAAAATGTTACCATTTTTATTTTTTCCGTTACAAAAATTTGCATAAATTATAAAATCACGCAAAAATGTTCTCCAACATATGGCCTAAATTTTTTCCCTTTTTTCGTTTTACAAATCTCTGTAAATATTATAATCCAAAATTCAACAATAAAATTTATGGCACAAAAAAAGTGAATTCACATTTTTTAATCCATCTATCTCTACCTCGAGAGAGGCCATAAAATTGTTCATGTTCCGTGATTTGCCGCAATATTTTTTTATTATATTGTCCACTATGCTGCATTCGGCCTTTTTATTACTCTTTGGACTTTTCGGCCTTTTGGCCAAAAATACAAAAATGTTTGTTTCCAATTTTGGTGCAAATTTGTGCATAGAATTTTGCTCATTAAATCTAATTTTTTGCTGAATGACTTTAAATTTAGCATGTTGATTATGGATTTAATAGAAATTAACAAAGTTAAAGCGGAAAATAAGCCAAAATCGGAGAATTTTTTTGGTCATTCATAACATTCTGTCCAATAATGATTGATTCAATCATTTTAATATCAAAATAATATAGAGAAAAAGATTAATCCAAAGTTATAAAATATTTTATTAATGGCTTAAAATATTTCTGATATATATTGTCTTGTATTGAATACAAATTTCTTAAACAATTTGATACAATTCTGTGGGCATTTCCGGCATTATTTTCAAATCTATTTCAATGTCAAAAACTCCAACAATTTCACCACCAATTCCCGCTGACATAATTATTTCCACTCTCATTAATGAGCGCATATCCTTGACTGAATTAAATCATCCATTCAATTTTTATTCATTGCCAATGTCTCCTTTTCCTTCCTTTATTTTAGCCACTTCATTTCGCTCCTTTTCTTGTTTTTTTTTATTATAGCATTTATTAGCATAGAAAGCTTTCCAAAAATTGTGTCAAAATGCTTAAAATGACATTATATATAAATATTATTACATCAAAATTCTCATTTTCCAAAAAATTTTCCATTCAGCGGAAAGCATTAGCTTCGATAAATAAAAGTTTTTGATAATTCACTGAGTTTTGATAAAATATTTATTATTTTTTAAGATCTAAAATCAAAGGTTTTTAACCTTTATTTACCTTATCACTTTTCTGCCTAAATTTTGCTTCATGAAACAAAATTTTTTACAAAAAATTCTTTTATAAAAAGCCTAAAACCCAATGCTTATGGATGGCATTTAATACTTATTTCTTTTTTAAACCCAAAGTTTTTGTAAAAAATCCAGATGACAAATTTAAATTTAATGACTATTTTTGCGGCTATTTTCATTTATTTAATCCAAAATTTCTATTATGAAAAATCACATCTTTTTTCCATAAAACATGGCCAAATCTGACTTCATAAAAATGTCTCTTTATACACGAAATTTTAGTAAATTTTTTTATGATTTTTGAGTAAATTAATATTAATTATCTCAAAATATTTTTCTAACTAAAAAGCAGAGGCAAAAAAATATTTTCTACGAAATAAAAAGAAGGTCAATATTTTGGCAAATCACACAGCAAAATGTGGAGCCAATTTTGGGGAGGAGAACTTGTTTTTCACATGAAAAATTTCTTTTTTGAGCCCAAAATCAAATAATAGTAAAAAAAGGAGGGAGTCCCTCACCTCCCCAATTGCAAAAACACTCACATTTTATTCTGGAAAATATTTTTGTTTTTTTCGGAGGTGGCCATTTGCCCCCAAATGCTCAATAATTTCGCAATTTCAACAAATTTTTGCCTGAAAAGAGGTCAATGCGCAAGGCGCAATTGACACTTAGGAAAGTGCCATAGAATATGTCAAAAAGGAATTCCGCTTGCCACTTCTTTCCTTCGCCTTATTTGAGAGAATTAGCCAGCCAAGGCAATGTTGTTTTGACCCTCATCATTGGCATTGGCACTTTGCCGCCTTGCCATGTTTATTATCCCCTCTTTTTCGTGTGACCAATTCGGCCATTTCCTTTCCACAGCAAAATATTTGCCCTCCGGGGCGAAATGTGGCAAAACATCCACCGAAAGCTCCTTTCCTCCTTCTTTCCCTTGCTTTCAATTTCCCTTCTCTTCCCTTTTATTTTGCTACCAGCCTCTTTGCTGCCAGCCGCCCCTCTCAATTCTCCTCTTCCAATTCCAACCCTGGAATTTATTCCCTCCACTTTACTTGGCAAAGTGACAAATTGCCTTTCTTCTCAATCCTCTTCCGAAAAGCAGGACTCAATTTCTTTATTCCATTTAAATGGGCCTCCAAAATGGACCGGTCCATGTGATTTTTGGCCTCCAAAAAATATATGCCCTCCGGGGTATTTTCCTTATTAATCACTTTGTTTATCGAAAAATAATTTTAAATTTTTGGAACTCTATAAATCATAAATATTTTTGCCTTTTTCATTTCTTGTTTATTCTTTTATTTTCTTTCATATTTGAAATATAAATGCTGCCTAGCGCATTTTGGTCATGCCTTTGGCAAAATTCCCAAATTCTCGCATGTTGCAAGAGAAAAGGGCAGTAACCTCATTCCTCATCTTTTCCATTTCCCCATTTCCTCCAATGTTCCGAAATCTGAAGCCTCATCAGTGCATGGATCAACCGTGTTATTTATCTCTCGACCCGAATTTTAGCCATCCAATTTGTGCCATTGTAACTTGCAATACAACTGCGCGACATATTTTGCTACTTTTTGGCAATAATTTTAAGGCCAAATTCTGACTAATAGGTTTCCCTTTCTATTTTTTGAACTAAATTTTCCATAAATTGTCAATTGCCCCATGCCCCATACATCAACCAACATTCTCGCGAATTCACATTCCCAATTCCCATTCTCATGATTGAGGGTCCATTTCCATTCCCGATTCAGAATTTGCAAAAATGTAGAGGTGGCACATTCTCTTCCCCTCCCCAATCACAGCAACATTTTCCCAAATATTTGCAGCGCATCACACTCATTCTTCCCTGTTCCCATTTCCCTAATCCCCACCCAATCCCAAACAAAATCACACATACATTTTATTGGCCAATTTGGCCATTGAGAGAGAAAGAAGGGAAATTTTTTGGCCATTTTACATTTTCTTGGATGTTTCAATTCACGAAATATTAGAAAAAAAATTCCCTTCCTTGCCTATTTAAATCAAAATCCTAAATTGTATCTCAATAAAATTTATTATCAAATATGCTTTATTTTGTCCAAATAATCTCTAATAAAAAAATATTTTTCACACTTAAATTTTCGATACAAAAATTTGTATTTTTATGGCCATAAAAGTTGGCCAAATTGACTCTATTTTAAATCCAATTCCTCTAATGCCAAAAGCCATGAATTAAACCTAACTTTAAGCCTCTAAAAGTTCTAACAATTTCGTTATGGTCTAATTTATATGGCGTATGGCCATAAAAAGTGAGATGGCAAAAAATGTCAAACAAAAACACATCGCTTTAAAATTCTCTATAAAACCTTGGCATTTCAAAAGCATCAAAATTCCTGGATTGAAGTAATCATTAGGATTAACCTATAATAAATTGATGACTTTTGGCGGATATTATATATCCATGATCCTAAATATCCCTTGCTAAAATCCCTTTTATACATCATAAATCTTCTAGGGATTCTTCCCACAATTTTAAAGAAGAGCCCATCGACCAAAATATTTTGCTGCTTCATTTCGAGGGGTGAAAAACAGAAAAACAACATCCCAGCAAAAATAGTGAGGAGATGGGCCAAGGGGCCAAAGTTCTCCCCCAAGAAAAAAGAGCCCATGAGGGGGGAGAATTGGAAATGTGGATGGATGGGAAGGAAAACGAAAACAACAATTTTACATTTTTTTCGAAGGGAAAAAACGAAAACAACTAAAACTAACCAAAAAATGTTGCGGTTTAAATGTAAACAATTCTCTTGGATTTTTTGTGCCAATGCAAAAAATTTTGTTAGCCACAATTGCTAAAAATTAGTTAACAAATTTGGCCAAATAACCGAAAATTAACCCTAATTGTTTTTCCTTTTCGACTAATAAGCCTAATAAATTGACTAAATCACAATCATAATATGGGCCCTTTGATAATAAATAAGATTTGCATAAATTCCATAAAATATTAAAATTTTCTTCCTCATAACAAAAACAGAATTCTTCCTTTTTTTCTGAACGAGAGTCCTTATGAAAAATAGATTTGCATTTTCGATTGACCTTCATCGCTAGCTTAAAAAATTGATTTGAAAATTTTTATATTTTGGCAATTATCCATATGAATATACTCTCAGTTTTTATTCCGAAAAATTGGCATTTAATAAAATAACCACCATGCAATTCTTTGATTACAAATTCACAGAAAACTTGAAGACCTTGCGCCATATTTTAGCCCCATCCTCCAATTTTTTGTATTGAGCAAAAATTTAGTCCATAATTCATTATTTCCGAATCTGCTGAATTCCCAATTAGGCTGTTCAAAAAAAATGGAATATGTGTTCGAAATAGGGTTGGCCCCCGTCCCCTCCCCGTCCCCGTTCCCCCCCCCCGTCCCCGGGCTTTTTTGCCCCCGTCCCCCGTCCCCGTCCCCGAAAATGAATATTCCCCGTCCCCGAATCCCTCCCCGTGGAGCCTCTCCCCGGCCGGGGACCCCGAAATTTCGGGGGAAATGTTTTTTCGGAAATTCAACTAAAAAGTCTTTTTTTTCTCTATTTTCATGTATGAAAATTGATATTTTTAATGAAAAATAATCAATTTTTATTGAAAAATTCATTTTTCTCACTCAATTTCCATATTTTATACTAATTCATAATTCATTATTTTTTCTTTATTATTTCATATTTTATTATTCATATTTCATTATAAATTGTAAAAAAGGAAGCTGACAGGCTTTATGTTATTTATAAATTAAATAAAAATTATTTTACAGAGAAAAATATCGTCAAAACTTTAGACCACTTCTTTTTTGTTGAGAAGGAAGAAAGTGAAGGATTACCCCTAGGCATCATCAGGATTAAAATGTTTAGAATAATTCAAAGAATATCATGTAATGTAACCCTAAACTTACACTCTTAATAACTAGAGAGGGCCCATCCCTTTACTTTCCCTACGCTTTCTTCTTTATGACAAAAAGATGGCCTAAATGGGCCTAAACTAGAGTCTTCTAAAGTGTGTCCACCAAAAAATTCTTATCAATATTGAAATTCGTCTCAATCCATTAAATGCGCTTAAATGTTAATATTTGTCGGGCATTATGCCTCCTTATTCATTTTCGGGTTCATATCTACAATTGGTCAATTGGCATTGTAACTGTTGAAAAAGACGGCACATAGCGCAAAAAGTTTGGAACTTGGAAGCATTGGGGTCTGAGCTGAAAAGGGCGGATGCCATTGCCGAACAATTGGATACAACCCATGTATATTCCTTGGCTGGAAAGACATCCATCCACTTTCATTTCGCCCTCACAAGTCACAATCAAGGTCTTCTTCCATGAATTGGCCCGATCGACGGAATCACTCAATCGGCTACAGCTACTCTTCCCAGATGAACAATTGCCTCCATTGGCCATTGCATTCACTCCTTTGTTGAATGAAAGAAGGCAAAGGCATTTTTTGGCCGGAATAACCATCCAACAAGCGCAAGAGGAAGAACCGGATTTCGGATTGTTAGAGGCCGAAAGTGGGATCAGTAACTTTTTACTTGTCGGAAGGGACATGCCGAGTTGTGGACAGTGAATCTAACTATGGAGAACATCGACCCTGAGAAATTGGACATTTTCAAATGATGGGATGCTCATCAACTCTAATTTCCTATGCTTTCGCGTGCAGCCCTAGCACTTCATTTCTTTACTGCCACTTCCGTCTCGTCAGAATGCCTTTTCAACAAAGCAACTTTGCTTTTCTACAATAATTTGCGCAATAGGTTTAAGAACAATATTCTAATTTAATATTAAAATATTTCGACAATTCAGGATCCATGCTAGCACTGTTCAAAATTTGCTGGTTGCAAAGGCCAATTTGATTTCGAATCCATTGTTGGAGGAAGAAAAAACAAAAGAAAGTGAGCCAGGATCGGATGATGAGCCAATTTGGGAACAAATTCCGGATGAAGAAATGGGACGACTTTTATTATAAAATATTTTAAATCATTCAATTTTATACATTTTATTTATTTATTAGACGTTCGGAAAAATTTTAGAAATAAAAAGATTTTTTGAAAGTTGGAAAAAAAATTTTTTCCAAGAAAGGGCAAATTCCCCGAAATTTCGGGGACCCCGTCCCCGTCCCCGTTCCCCTCCCCGCGAAGCTCTCCCCGTCCCCGTCCCCGAAGCTTGTCTCCCCGCAATTCCCCGTCCCCGAAAATCGTTCCCCGGGCGCCGGGGGCCAACCCTAGTTCGAAATGAACTTGTCAAAATTGCCAACTTTCATTTTCAATCAAAATCAAAAGATTAAGGCCTCAGGTCATAAATGAATCCATAAAATACGGTGAAATTTTTACAAGGCAAAATGCCCTCTCAATTCCCCATCGAGAATTTTGCCTAGAGCCTAAATAAATAAATCATCGTAAAAATTGATCAAAGAATGTACAAAAAATGGGGAAAAAGTTGGACCCAAATTGACCTTCCCCAATCCCTCCATTCTTTCGTTCATTCCATTCACTTTTTTCCAACGAATAAAAAAAACTTCCCCATTTTCACCCTTGATTCACCCCATTCAATTTTGACCTTTCGTCTTTTAATTTTTTACTTCGCAATTTTTCTACTTTAAATTCCTTATCAAATCACCCAAAAATTGAATCGTAAATTTCATCAGTCTGCGACATTTTTAGGGTACAATTTTTACATAGGTCGTTTGATTTTTGTGTCTCCCAGTTTAAATTAAATTGCGCGAAAAAGGGCCCCATAAAATTGGCCAATTCCTCTCTCTTACCTACGAATTTCCGCCCCTCTCTTCATTTTCGGCCCGCATCGATCAATGGCCCCTAGGGGCCAGCCCACATTTCCAAACGGGGTCTCTCAAATTTCCCCAAAAAATTTTTTTACAATAAAATTTCCCCCTTTCCTAAATTCTCACGTCAACACATTTTTCCCCTTCCAACTTTTAATTGGGCCCATCCGACAATTTACACAAATCAAAAAATCATTTTAATTTCATTTTCTTCATTTCCTTGCCGCCCATTCCCCCCATTTTAGCGCGCATCTTTTGGCCATTTTCTCCCATTTGTTGCGCGCGCACATTTTTGGGCCAATAATTTTTAATGGAATGAAAGAAAAATGGAGAAAAATGTTTATTAAAAGATGGAAAAGCAAATTTTGCCCACATGTGTTACAGAGAAGGCCATTTTTCCTAATTTAATTTTTTGCAATGCGCATTCTGATCAAAATGCTAATAGAAAAATAGTCTACCAATAATTTGCCATTTTCCCTGAAGAAATTATTCCATGGCTAAACAATTCAAACAATTCCATAAGCTAATATGTAAATATTTCCTTCCAGCCTGGAACATTACTCTCTATTATTCTTTATTAACCTTCGCGGATCCCCTTTCCACCGGTTGCCACAATTTCTGTCCCCTTTTTTCCTTTAATTTAATTGTTGAGAATTGTTTCTTTGACTTAAAGAAATAAAAGTTGACGACTCTAACTTTTGGTCCTTTAATTGTTGAATTTGAATGACTTATAAAGAGAATAAAAGGTGGCAAAATAAAGGTAAAAAGGGTCAACTGCTTTGCTGCCAGCCAGCCTCCTTTTTCCTTCATCCTTCCATTCATCATCTTCTTTTTCTTTCATCCTTCCATTCATCATCTTCTTTTTCTTTCATCCTTCCATTCATCATCTTTTTTTTTTATCTAATTTCTTCTTCATCCGCTTCTTCATCTTCTTCCTTTATTCTTTTCATTTTCATCCATTTTATTCATCTTCATCCTTTTTCTTCCTCGCGAGTCCTATTCTTCATCATTTATTCCGCTTCTTTCTTTAAGTTTCAATCTATTTTAAAAGGGTTTAAAATCTTCTTCACTTTCCTCCAATTATCTTCCTCTTTTACCCCTTCACAACATAACTCTCACAACTATATTATTTACTTTTTTTGTTGTTGCGCATTTTCTCGATTTTGTATATTTGTTTTGAGCTCTCGCGCGCAAACGGTCGCTCGCATCAATTCACGGCCAAATTGACTGCTCCCTCTCCTTCACCAAAATTCCATCTCCTTTCTGCAATTAGTTTACAGGATTTTCGAGAGAAAGGTGAGAGGGGATGGGATGGCCTTGGGAAAGGGAAAACCCAGCAAAATAGGGAAAATCCTCCCCCTTTCTAATTGCTTGCTGACTGCTTTGCTCGCGCACCGATCAGCTGCATCTGCAAATCGAATTGCGGCCCCTAAATTTTGCTGGCAATTTTAGGCAATTTTTTGGAGGAGGAATTTTGGAGTTTGTGGAATTGTTTACGAAAATTGCAGGGATTGGAATTTGAATTGGGAGGGAATATAGGCCGAATTCACAAATTGATCACATGAAATTGGAGTGTTTCCCACTCCTTACTTTCAGGCAAAAAATTCAAAACCCTTTGTGGCCATTCAATTTGAGCTATCAAATCCTAGGCATTACTTCAATTCAATATATTAACTAGACATTTTTTTTATTGTAGGCAAAAGGCCGCGCGCATTAACCTCCATAAATTTCATTCATTTTTTCTCTGAAGGCATTCATCATTTTTTTTATAAATAAAAATGCAATATCATCGTCCAATTTATCCTTTAATTTTTAAATAAATCTGCTAATTAAAATCATCAAGCAATTTATTCGGCTGTCCCTTAAATTTTCCACGTTCATTTGGCTAATTGTAATTAATTGGCAATAATAATTAAATCGCCAATCATTTCATTTTGTATTTTGGCTTTAATCAAGATTTTTCCTACAAATGCCCTCTGCTTTATTCGTTGGCCATAATGAAATGTCCATTGGCCATATTTTTAGTCTTTGACCATAAAAATGCTTTATTAGCTAGCCATTAGAAATTCTTATATGACCTTCAATATCATTTTTGAAATGGCCATAACCAACAAAAATTTGACACTTCAAAAATCTGATCTCTGATCATTTCCGGTCCATTTAATTATTATTTACCTCAAATTTGGCCAACTGGCAATTAAGAATTTCTAAAAGAAAATAGCCAGTCTTTAATTAAATTCTTTGGCCATAAATCTCAAATTAAAATTGGTCAGGTGAATTTAAACCAAACTATACCGAAAAAGGCACTTTTTAGCCAACCAAAATATTATTGTTTAAATTTCGAAATGGCACATAGTAGCGCAAAAGCAAATCCAATGGCCATAAATTTGTTATTTCCCAATTCGCCCTTTCTTCATCAAAATTTTTCTCGCCGCTCTTTGGAGTGTGCTTTTTTACTGCTTTTATTTACGTATAAAATTGAGGCACCATCAAGGCTGCCTTGCTACCTTCACCCAATGAGCAAAGTTCATTCAACAATGTGAGAGCATTGGTTGGGTTGGGGCGGTTGGCAACAAAATAAAATGTACACAAATAAACGAAAAAAGCGAAATTTTCCCCACATTTCACTTCCCCATGGGATTCATTTTTTACCCAATTTTCATATTCATTCCCTTTGAATGCGTTCTCTGATTTGACAAGAAAATAACAAAAAAATTGTTGAGGGCAAAAATCAGCGGTAAACGTCAGCCACTTTTTTCTATGGCCCATCCGCCGCCGAAAAGTTGCCTCAAAGTTCGCCTAATTTCTTTATAATTTCACCCATCATAAAATTCTCGTCCACCCGCATCGCCGTTCACTGATCATCATCATCATTCTCATTCCTCAGCCACTTTCTCTTCCTCTTCTCCCTAAATTTTATAATCTTCCATTGCTCTTCCCTAATGCTTCTCCCAACAGAGGCCTAGCAGTAAAAAGTGGTCGTCATCGTGGCCACCATCAAATCCTCCAACTTTCCCCAATCTCCCCTCTTAAAAATTGCCACTTTTCACCGCTGCTGCACAACTGCTGTTCTCAACCAATTTTCCGCCTTTAATTTCCAAATCCTCTTCCGTTCGTTCCCGATTTTTTTTCTTCACCAAAAAACTTCCATCCATCCATTGCCTACCTTTCTATAATCCAATTGGATGCAAAATGATGGGGACAATTTGGAAAGTTGATGTTGATGGGTGCATTTTTCCCCTCCCTCAAAATGCCCAACCCCATTTTCTCCTCATTTTTCTGGGGCTGCTCGTGTCAATTTATGACGAATTCTTTTTTCCCATTCCCTCTTCTCTCCTTAAACAATTGGAAGAAAATTTACAATTTATTTGTCCTCATTTTTGTTGAGAAATCGTAGTTTGGTTTGAGGCATAATTTAAAAATCCAGGGTCATTCATTTTTTTGTTGGAGAATAGGAGAATCACTTGAAAACCTCATTGGTTATTTAAAAATAAATTTTACATCATTCTCGCGCATTAATTAATCAAAATTAATGAATTTGGAATTTGCATAAAATCCAATTTTTATTTGCATAATTTTAATTGGCATTAATTTATTTATAAAATAAATGACAAAATATCCAACACCAATCGATCGATAACTAGAGACAATAATAAATAGAGAGCGAGAGGAAAACGTAAGCATGGAGAAGTCTCCGCCACGCCTTTCCATTTCGCAATAAGAAGCAGTGTCCTAAAAATGTAGCAAACTTTTCGGTAGATTAAATTATTGGACATTATTTAATTGTGGTTTAAATGTGATTAATGTTTTACAATTTCATGGTTTCTGAACCCTTTGATTTATTTATGGAAATTATAAGTAAAATAAACCATCAACCAAACCAACCCAAACAAAAAAACACCCACACTTTCCAAATAAAGCGACAGCTGCAATGCGCGTGTAAAAATGGTGAAAAAAAAATTTGATTAACATTTTGTACACCACTCTAATTTTAGGGTTTTTCCTATTCATTTTCCTTATAGTGTAGTTTCCTTCCATTTTTGTTTCCTTTGTCCTTTCCTAATTTAGCGCCATACAAAAACCGTCGTTCATTCCGTTCAAACTTTCCACATTCCAAATACATTTTATTCGCGCATTCACTTTTAAAATATACAATTTTAACCGCATTTTCAGCGATCATAAAGCGACAAAAAGAGTAAATATTCAATACTCAAGACAATTTGACTGACTTTTGAAGCTTCTCATCAACAAAAGTTTGCCCAGTGCTATTCATCAATCAATAAATCAATTCAATTCACTTGTTCTGTAAATAAAATAGAGCAAAAACAACCAAAAATGTTTGACTACGATCGTCTCTCGTTGGATGTCAAAGAGCAATTTGCCAAGACCGTCGCAACACCGAACAACAAACAAGGATCCGGCAACAAAGAGAACCACAACAACAACAAGGACTCGTTGAGCAATGGGAGCAGTGAATCGCAACTGTTCGGTTGGGACAGTCCTTCGCCACCTTGTCATGATGAGGACAATGCCATCGTCCACGGGCTGTCGGAACTGCTTCGTCGCTGCTCTTCACCCGGTTATCAACAACATTTTGGTCAACATCATCAGCCAAATGGTTCACCGCCAACGCCATTGGGGCAATTCCAACGCCATCGTTCCGCCACGATCAGCAACACCACCAATGAGCAGCAAATGTATGCGGCGGCAATGATCTCGCCAAATCTTCGCCATCATCAGCAGCAGCATCCACCTTTGCGCCACCGGACCATCGGGAATGCACTGTCCATGGATCTCAGCAATGACCAACTCCACCAACAACCGGTTAGTTTTACCAAGAAATTTTAAAGTAAAAAACCAAGAAATTAGATAAAACCGACCAACAACCGCCCACCGCCGGTTGGTTTTTGAAGAAAATTGCTCATTAGTTAGCCAAAACTTATCCATACCATATGGATGGTTCAAGGTCACTCAAAAAATAAAATCTTCTGATAAGCTGATAGCTTTTTTCCCAATTAATGGCCCATTTCTCAAGGTCGAAGAGGACATTTTTTTCACTTAAAAGGGAGATTTGAGGGAGTGGGTGTTTGGATTTGGGGACAAAAACAAAAAAAAACAGCAAGTAAAAGGCCAATACATTCAAGGTCATTTTAAGATAAATCCTTTTATTACCATCTCAAGGTCATAAAAAGCCGGGTGTTTAATTTTGCCTGAAAATAACGGATTGAAAAATAGGCTTTTCCATAGGAGCCAAGCTAAAATTAAAAGAACATGGGCAATGGACTCCCTTTTGGCTAGGATCAATAAAAAAAACTCTTCAATATAAAATTATCCCTCATAGAATCGATGTCCCAGCAACGGCGGCGGTGGTGGTTCCATGAATTTCTCGGACATTTTCGATTGCGGAGCCAGTTCCGGCTATGGAAGTCCTGGCGCCATTGGCACACCTTTGGCCAGTCCGGTGGCCTCCGCAACCGCCCAATACATTGCCCATCAACTGCAGAAAATGTACGACCAAGGATTCTTTGAGGGCGCCGCCACAATGCCAATTAATACCAACGTCAACAATGGCATTTGCAAAGGTATGTGGTGAACTTTTTTTTAATTTTGGGGAAGCTTTTTGGTCAAGCCATATTGGAAATGGCGAATGGTCTGGTCTGAAAATTTAGAACCTTCCTAGGACAAATGGTTTTTTGGAACTTCAAATTGTAAATAAAATGGTTCCAAAAAATTTTTTTTCAAAAATATGACCATTGCCTTTTTTGTGGATTTAATTGGTTCATAAATGAGCAAATGGTTGATCTGACTTTATTAATTCATTATGGGAAGAATCCAGCCCTTTCTTAATTTTTTGAATATATTGAATATCCGAAGAATTGCAACATATGACCCTTTTTGAAAATTTAATTAAGAAGAAAATTATTTTTTTTGTGCAAGACAACAAAAATATTGCCATTAGTCATTGCAGACAGAAATTGGAATATATAATTTATTAATTTGAGCTCAAACTTTAATTAATGGCAATTAATAAAATTAGGCCAGTAATTCCATTCAACCAAAAATTATGGAAAAAAAACAAGAGAAATTATTTATATTTTAAAATCCAACAAATTAAACAAAATTTCATATTTATTTTGACAGGTATGGCCGCCAGTGTTCCACCGCAAAGTGGTCTCTCCACACCGTCGGCACATTCCAATTCCACTACAATTGCGGCCATTCCATCGGGTGGACCAACTCCAATTCTGGTGAAGGCCACCACAACGACGACTGGCACAAACAAGAATAGCAATAAACGAAAGACGAGCATCGCAAATGTTGTTGGCTGTGGTGGTGTGGCAGGAAATGGAAACGGTCAGAGCACGCCTACTGCAATTGTTCAGGCACCGGACACAATTGTGGCTAGTTAGTTTTTTTCTATTTAAATAATTTTTAAACAATTTTCAATTAAAAAATAAAATTAGAAATTAGTAAATTTTTATCAATTATTTTAATAAATTTTTGAAATTAATTTAGCATTTTTTAAATATTTTATTTACATTTTTAAATGAATTTTCAATTATTTAATAGTAAAAATCTTTAAAAAAATTTTATATATTTTTTTAAAACCATTTTCGATCATTTTAGTCAAAAAATTCCTTAAAATTAATAAATTTTTATCGATTTTTAATGTATTTTAAAAATTATCAAAATATTTTAAATAATTTTAAAAATATTTAAAAAATTAATATTAATTTTTACTAATTTTTGCAGCTGAAGATGGCTTCGACACATCGGAAATTGCGGAATTCGCCGAACTGTTGACCAGCCCAAAACGCCAACCACCATCTCGTTATTTGTGCCATATTTGCTATCAGCCGGGGCATTATATCAGCGATTGTCCACAGGCAAGTCTTCTTTTCATTTTACTGATTAAAAGGGAAAATTGAAACGAAAAAGAGCAATAAATTGATTACCTAAATAGGGAAACATAGCAATAGCAAAGGGAAAAATCTAAAAAAATATTTATATTAATTTACATATAAATTTTTATTTCAAAATTGGGTAATTTTTGAGAGGCCAAAGGCCATGGAATCTTGGCAAACTATTTAATAATTAAAAGATATTACCGTAACACAGTCAAAAAATAGCTCTGATCAAATTGCTAACAACGTTAACAATTCAATATTGACTTTTACTCCACCTTTACAAATATTTAGTCTAGGTATTACTGCACATTGCACAAAAATTGTCTAAAAAAATATTTTTTTATTATATTTCCATTAGAATAAAACTAATTTTCCATTTAATTTTATCCTCCGAATCCAATTTTTAATAAATTCCATTTTTTTGCAGCGTTTCAACAGTCCCTACGAAGAGTTGACCCCGTATCAGGGCCGCAAAAAGTGCTATGGCGAATTCCAATGTGAACAGGTAAATTTTTGGGAATTTAATTTATTTTAAATAATATTTTTAAATTCAGTGCAAACGCAAATGGACCTCACAAAATTCGGTGGCCAATGAGGCACAAAGTTGCATCAAATGCCATGTGCCTGTCTTTCCGCATAAACAGGTACGGTCTTTAGGGGCATTTTAATTTTAAAAATATTTAAAAAAATTTTTAAATATTTAAATTATATTTTACAATTTTTTTATTACCAAAAATTCTTTTTTTTTTATTAAAATAGCTAAAAATAATTTTTACCCTCAGGCAAAAAATAATTGATTAATTATTTTATTTTTAAGCTATGAAAAAGCCTTTTTTATTCTTTTTTTCTGTAAAAATTTTTAATAATAAAATTATTTTCTTTACAACCAAAAAATATTTGGCTTTTTAAGTCTTAAAAATTAGCATTTTTATTTACATTTTTTCATTAAAAAAATATAATAAAAATGTTTATGACCAAAAAAAATTTTGCTTTTTAAGCCCTAATTAATACCATTTTTATTATTTTTTACCTAAGACTTTCTCTAAGAAAAATGCTCTTTTAATGTCTTAAAAATCCTTTAAAATATAAAAAAATAATTTAAAATATTTTTCAGCTTCCCGTGGACAAAGCAATCGCCTTGGGCCTTGTCAAGCTGCAACGTTTGCCGGTGCCTGTGACGCCAACATCCGCCTCGACCACTCCAATTCCGACCACCAACACTCCGCCTTGCTTTTGATTTGACTTTATTGAATGTGAATGGAGGGAAATGTGTGTGTGCGCAAATTCGGCCAATTTTGAGATGAATTTCCAATTTTGTTATCATCATTTTTTTTTGTACATCCATGTTAAACATGTCCATCTCCCGCCCATCCCCCCATCCATCCATCCCCAAATATCTATTATTTTCCCAGTGCTTTTATCCACTGGTATTTTATGTTAATTTTATTTTTGCGGATATTCCACCTCTCCCACCCCACCTTCAATTCCGGCACATTCTCAATCTCTTAAATACTCTCTACTCCACTATTTTGATTGATCGATGCGATCAAATTATATACTATTCTTGTCAAATGTCAATATATATTGATAATTTTGCATATGTTTTCATCAATTATTTTTATGCCGGAAATCTTCAATTCTCTCTCTCCAAAATCCATCCACAATTTTTTCTGTAATTTTTACGCCTATGATGTTATAATTTTTGTATTATTTTTAATATTATATATGTATTTTGCAATTTTCTGAGACTCTATGATTTATGAATTTTGAAATAAAATTATATATATAAATTTTTTTGTCTATTATTTTTATTAGATATAAGAAAATGAGATATCTAATATCACATTTTCAGCAGTATATGTTGTATATCCGATTTTGAAAATTATCCGTTTCAGAATTGGATAGCCGATTTAGGTGAAATCAAATCAGAACAGCGTGAAATCAAATCACTAATGGCTTTAACAAATTCGACGATGGCACACATCAATTGACAATTCCATTCAAAATTTGCCAATTAAATAATTGTGGGTACTATTTACTATAATAGTTTAGGGGGAGCATCCCTACTGGGCGCAAGACTTTATTATACGAAAAGTGCTGAAAGATTTTCAATGAATTTAATATAGATTAAAGAGCACGATCAACTCTATCAAATGACGCAAATTTTAGATGAATCGGTTTAAAATTCAAAGAGTTATGACCAAAAATGTCGAAAAAATGATGAAAAATGGTGTCAGACTTATTCTCTAAGTTATATTTCCGGTAAAACTAAACCAATCTTTTTTAATTATATACCATTTAATAGCTAAGACTTTCAATATGACATTAAATTTATTGGAAAAGGTTCAATACTTCAAAAGTTATAATACGCCAAACTTACTCGCGCCCAGTTGGCCTGCGCCCAGTAGGGGTGTACCCTAGTTTAGGTGCTCTGCTGGAAGGGAAAAGGACGAGGATTATGAAGAACGAAAAGAAGACGGAGACAATAATGAGGATGATAGCGATGAGGAAGATGAAGAAAATGTTGAAAAAGATCATACCCAACTTCATCTGTTTTTCTTCATCATCATCATTTTTCCTATCCAGCAGCACCTAAAATGCAATAGTACCTTATTTAATTAGTTAACACCCAAACCTGATGAGTGATGATAATGACCTATAGGAAGGAGGGATTTTCCAAAAAAGGGGGGCGTAGACCATATACAAGTACTTTTCTTTAATTTTACTTTAATTGAGCATAAAAACATTCCAAAAATCATAAATTTTTACGAAATTCTTTGCACTACACCATTTTTATCTAGCTTGTAAATTCGATGTGAATATGATATGTATGAATGACCCAATAAAATGTGTGTACACTGTACAATTGCATTAATCCGACCCAAAAAAAAATATTTGTAATTCCATCAATTCGATCCAAAAAATGTTTAATTCCATCAAACATTCATCCTCATCTTCTCCCTTGCTTTTGTCACTTCCGCTACCACCGAACCACCCTTCATTTCTTCGTCTTGCTGCTTCCTCCTCCTGATTCGTTCTTATCCTTCATTTCTTGTGCAGCTCTGTATGTGTCCATATATTTATCATGATTTTTCCAGAATTTGGGATTGGCTACAACTGGAGAGTCTGAAAAAATAACAAAAATATTTGATGATTAAATTTTGGCAATTATGCGGTTCATTTCTACCTTTTTGTTGCTAGAAATTTTTATTAACAAATTTATATACCGTATTTTTCCCATTATTAGCCCCCTCTACAGTAGAAGCCCCCTCTCCAATAATGACCCCCCAATCGAAAAATTTATTTAGAAAATAACCAATTTTTAGGTGAAATTAAGCCAAAACAAGCAATTTTTGTCCCAAAAAAAATCAAAAAAGTGCTCACCTTGAGGGGTCTCTGAGAAATAAAGGCCCCCTCTCTAGTAGAAGCCCCCTCTCCAATAAAAGCCCCCCTTTTAAGGTCTCTGAAAAATAGTAGCCCCGGGGCCACTATTAGGAAAAAATACGGTATTATAAGATTTTTTTAGGTCAGTGAATCAGAATAGCACAATGCTTTTGGATTCTGGCAATCCAATGTGGTTCAAAAAACTGATTAATTTTCATTGTTAATCGAACTGTCTTCGAATGTTTATTTTTGGTGAATGATTTTTTTCGGTCTATTGATTATGTTTCGTCATTGTTATATAAAATGAAACGTATGGTATCAATAATATCAATGTTTTTTATATAATTTTTGGCTTCTTATTTTTCCATTTTCTTTGCAAATATATCAATTTTCATTTGTCAAAAAAATTTAATCTGCTGTTTTTGAACCACTTGCAATGGTTTGAGGGTTCAATATCATGATATTTGAATAAAGGGAAATATTTAAAATTGCGAAAAAAAAAACATTGAAAATTGCGAAAAGAGTATTGAAAATTGCGAAAAGTTTATAACAGTTTAGTGGTTTGCCCAAAATTCACAAACCATATACCATTGAATAGAGCTCGTCAAGACACGTCGAATGGTATATAATTTGTCATGGTTTAATTGGTTTTGAACCAAAACCCATAAAATGGTTTAAGTGGTTTAAAACCCTTATTTTTGATCAAACCAAGACAAAATATATACCAATCGATGCGTCTTGACGAAATCTATCGATTGGGTATAGGCTATAAGGTTTGGGGGTCTAGGACAAACCGTTATAAAGTTTTCACAATTTTCAATTTTTTTTCGAAAAATTAAATACCATCCTTTGAATAACTCGAACTCCGAAAACTATCTAAGAGATAAAAAAATCAACAGAAAAGAGGTAAAACAAAGAACAAATTAGCAATATTTTCAACAATAAAAATTAAAGACCTCACTCACAGAAAAACTCATCGCCAGCCTTATGAGCCCATTCATCAGGCACCCGGTAATCACTCTCAACCACTTTATCTTTAGGACTATTAGACTGCGATGATTCTAAAAAAGTGTGATACATTCAAATTAAATTAGTTTTATGATTTAAAATTGAGGGTAATTATGACTTTTATAGACTTAAGCCACGTTCACACAAATCGATCCGACGCGTCGGAGTTTTCAGGAGTAGGATTTTTGGTTGCCTTCAAAAAAAATTTTCTACCTGACAAAAAAAAATAATTTTTATACCAAAAGATAGAGCTGACTTTATTCTATCAGATAGTAAAATTTTATACATTTCTGAAGAGTAGAAAAAATTTTATAAGCCTGAAACATCGGAGTCGGCGTCTTTGAATCGTCGGAGTCGGCGTCTTTGAATCGTCGGAGTCGGTGTCAGAGTCAGGCTTATAAAATTTTTTCTACTCTTCAGAAATGTATAAAATTTTACTATCTGATAGAATAAAGTCAGCTCTATCTTTTGGTATAAAAATTATTTTTTTTTGTCAGGTAGAAAATTTTTTTGAAGACACCCAAAAATCCTACTCCTGAAAGCTCCGACGCGTCGGATCCATTTGTGTGAATGTAGGTTTATAAGTAAGTATGTATATGTACTCTATGGTCAACAAGTGCCGAAAGGAAGTATTATGGCCATTTTCGGCTGTTAGAAATAGAGGCAAGCTATGGCCTAAAATGAGGTAAATTTTTATTCAAAATTGACCACCTTTTAAGAGATAAGGGACTTCCCTTGATTTTTACATTTTTTAGAAACACGACATTTTTTTTAAGAAATACGACATTTACACTTTTTGTTTAAGAAACGCAACAATTTTTAAGAAACACACACGCACGATTAATTTTAACAAATTCTAACTTAGTTTTGAATCAAAACTAAAAATGGTTTAGGCAGTTTTGCATTTTTAATTTTGGCAAACCCACTTGCACCCTCCTCCTGCTGATTGTAATCAAAACCATGATTCCAATTTGAATCAAAACCATGACCCCAATTTGGATCAAAACCATGACCCCAATTTGAATATTCTTCTTCATCCTTTTGATGATGAGTAGAAGGTTGATGAGCAGTAGGTTGATGAACAGAAGGGTTTTCCTTTTCATCTTTCTCTTTACCACTTTTACTTTTACTGCCCAAGATTCCCGAAAAAAATTTCACAACCTTTCCCTTTCCCTTGCCTTCTTTGTCCCCTCCAGGCGCCACCACAGTATTATCTTCGTCCAACAACAATAGCAAAAGAAGGGCGGCAGTAAAAAAGAAATAGACAGATATGATAGAAATGGAAAAATTTCGATGGCTTTTGATCATTTTATTTGTTGGGTGAAACCCGATTCCGAAATCGGTGAATGGATATATTGGGGATTTTTGAATTAAGATTTATTTAATGGGGGAACAGGAAAATTTTCGAATGAATGGTGAAAACATGAAGGATGATGGGGGGCTTTTTATAGGGGTAATTTGTATTCTTTTAGTTATATTCCTTCCATCTATGATTTTTGAGTGAAGTAAACAACCCCTTCCCCCTTCCCCAATCCACAATATTTGAGATCCTCATTAAAACTTCCGTCCTATTAATGTGGGTGCTTGGATGATATTAATGAAAAATTAATGGGTATTGGTCGGGGAAAATTGGGAGGTGAAGATATATGACAGGGCCAAATATCCTACCTTAATAAAATTGAGCAGGTGCCATCCGTTGGATTGCATTGGGATTGGCACACAAAACGAACAAATAGGACAGAGGCAAATTCGGAATCAAAGATGAAGGCCAGAAATTGTACCAATAAATAAAAATTGTGTACTTTTAGATGGCGAAAAAATATCAACATTACAATTAACAAATGGGTAGGATTGATTAAACGAGCCGAAACCGAGGTTTTTTGAGCTAAAAATCATAACCTATTCTAGGTGTTTTAAATAAAACATCACTCTTTTTAAGATTAACAATTTTGATTTGTCTTCTTTTTGTCCCCATTCATAGACAAGGTATATGCAATCTCGACTCTCGACTAAAATCTTTCCACCTTTCTTTTCCTCTCTTCTATTCAATGCCAATTCCGTCCTCTCTCAAACTTCTCCACCGACCCCCTCCCCCTTCCCTTTTATGGCCAAACCCCTCTCTTGGCTTCTTCTTATCGATTCCGCCATTCCCGGCCATTGGCAGCGTTATCTTGTTGCCTGGGCCATGGCCGCCATTTTTCCTCCCCATTCCCTTCTTTCAATTCTGCCTTCACTTTTCCTCTTCCTCTCCTCATTTATGGCCATTTTTGGACCTCCACGCTTTTCCATCATAAACCAAAAAAGCAAACGCAGACGAGCAAACGCAATCGACAAAGTAAATTATTATTGAATGAATGGCCAAAACATGACTAAAGATTATTTGTTTTGCCACTGTAAAAGGGCACAATTATTGTAATGTTATTACGGCATAATTTGCCCAAAAACATTTTCTTCCCTTTAAGGCGCGCGCGCGGCCTTTATTTACTCTTCTACCAAAATGAACATTATACAAGGATTACCGTAAATCCTCTATTAGAAGCCCATGGGCCTAAATATTTCAGAGGCATTCCGAAGGGAGAATTTTCTGAAATTTTTAAAACAAAAAATGCTTATTTCGGCTTAATTTCACCTCTAAATTGCTTATTTTTGACATAAATTTCGATAGGGGGGGGGCTTCTAATAGAGGATTTACGGTATTCATCCCTTTAACGCGCGCGTGGCCTTTATTTACTCTTCTTCCAAAATGAACATTATACAAGCATTATATTCGGAGACAAGGATAGTCGATTATAGTTTCGGGATGGAAAACGCACTGGAAAAAAGAAAAGCTTTAACAGTGCCACAAAAATGCGTGGACGGAATAATATGTGGCCATTTGGGGCAAAAAATATATGATGGATGGCGGCAGCCAGAAAAATTGAGCCGCCCTCTCCCTTTCATCTTCTATTTTAGGCCGGAAAAGTGCGATAGGGCAAAAAGGATTGGATGGCTTCAAAAGGAGGCCACGTCTTTATTCTTGATACGCTTTTCCCCCTATTTATTCCTCTCCCGCCTGTATTCTTGGCCCTTGCCCACCTCCGCTTCTCGCCCCCATCTTTCATCCGCCGTTGGGGGACGGTGTTTCACGACCGCTCATTTCCATTTTGTTTTTGTTGCCCACCACAATCCCATCCATATTCCTTATTCCACACAAATATTTATTTGGTATTGGTGGTGGTCCTAATATGGCAAACATTGTGCCCTCTATAATGCCGTTGCCGTTCTCCTCCTTCTTACCTTCCTCAATCCCCTCTCGAGAATGGCGCAGAGTGCCAATTGGCCACCATTTTTTGCATTTCTTCCTCCAAATTCCACCAAAACTATTTTTATCCTCTACCTACCCCGTCCGCATGTTCGAATACAATGGCATTTTGTTTTAAATTTGCCCACTATCAACATGCTGCTTTTGGTACGCGCTTATGGGAAGTGCGAATGAGATTGGTCGGTATTTTTCACACTTAAATTTGTGCCAAACGTTGCGCCAGCGATTCATGCCGCCCCTCCTTCTATTCCTCTCTCCCCAATCCCCTCTCATGAATCGCGCGAGAGTGCCATGGTCACCATTTTTACCATTTCAGGCTCCAAATAACGCTAAAACTATTTTTATCCCCTCCTCCGTTCGCATATTCGGAGTTCGGACACAGTGGCTTTTTGTTTGAATTGACCCACTATCATCATTCTTTGTGGTTCGCGCTGTTTCAAAACAATTCCCTCTTGGAAAGCGCGGGTGCCACGGCCGCAATTTTGACTCCAAATTTGTGCCAAACAATCCGCGTCTGCTATCATGCCGTTCCCCTCTCTCCCAATCCTCTTGATAAGAATGGCGCAGAGTGCCATGGTCGCCATTTTTCGTATTTCTGGCTCCAAATTCCACTAAGATTATTTTTATCCCTTCCCCCATTCGCATATTCGGAGTTCGGACATAATGGCCTTTTGTTTAAATTAGCTCAAAATATTATTGCGTTTCTTGTTGTTCACACCGTTCCATTCAATCCTCTTCCCCTTTATGGAAATGGAAGAGGCGTGGTTGCCATTGTCGTATTTTTGGTTTCAAATTTATGCCAAACTATTCGCCTCGCTATTTTATGCGCCAATCCCGCTCTTCTGCCTACGCATTATTTTTGTTTGAATGTTTGGACATGAAACATGATGGCTTTTTTTGTGTGTAGATCACGTCATTGGCATCTATTTCATCTTTGCTTCCCATTCCCATTTCATTCTTTTATCGCCTCATTTTGAGAAGCACATTTTATTTTCATATCATAGTTCAATTCAAATATTTATAGTCCACTCCCAGGTTTTTTCTTTATGAGGCCACGTCAAAAAAGGAGAAATTAAATGCAAAAAATTTAGCGAAAAAATAAAATACAAAATAAAAAGCATAAAATACAATGTTTAAATATTTTATCTAAAAGAATAGATTTAAAAAATCAAAATTTGATTTTTTGAATTTTATTAAAATTTTAAAAAAGGGAAAAATTTATTACCTTTGGTGCAATATTCTATTTCCCATTTTTTATTGAATGCATTTTTTTACCCAATTTTTGCTATTTATTTATTCTTTTTTGGACATCAATCTTCCCCCCTTTTTGCCAATGGCATCGGCTGGATGCCCCCAAATTAATTCCATTCCTGGGGCCATCCATTTTGTGCACATTTACCCATCGTTTTTTTGCCGGTCATTGCAGAAATTTTTTCCTTAACAATTTTCCCATAAATTTTTTCGCTTGGCCAATTTTCCCTTCCTCCTTTGAAAAATGTGCCATTCTCTTCCCATTTTTTTTGAATGAATCCATCAGGAACCTGGAATTATGTGGCCTCCAAAAATATTTCAATGAATATGTAGAAACATCAAAAATTACAAATTTATTCCTTATTTTTTTTTACTAAAATTATTTGCAATAAGGCATTTTAAAATTAACAGTTTTAGCATGTGCCAATAGGCAATAAAATTATATATTATAATTTTAAAAATGTCAATTAAAAAGTTTCACAAATTTTTACTTGAACTAAAAGAAGGATAATTTTGTACCTGGACCATTATTTTGGCCAAATTCAATAAAGAAGCAAATAGTTCTTGGAGGCGATATTCATTTGGAAAGCTCTAAAATTCATCTAGGAATGTATTTTTTTGCAAATTTAAAATACTTTTGTAAAATAGGCTGCTTTTCCTCAAAAAAATTTGGTTAACACTCAAAAACTAACTTTTATTAAAGTTGAATTTTATAAAATTAGACCCAATAGTTTTCTTTCTAATGCCATATCGTCTTTCCAAAATATTACTTCCTAGTTGAGCTTTGGCCAAACAAATGGCCCAAGGTACGAAATGATGGTATTGAAACATCTCCAATTGAGTTTAATTTTCCCCCACTTTTGTTTTTGACATTCCACCATAACATTCAAAAAAGTTGTGTCGCGTGCCAATTCTCTTATAAAACTACCAAAAATGGCTCAAAAGATGTCGTAAAAATGTGTTCCCATAAAGGAGAATACATTTATTAAAATTAACCTCCTTTATGCTTTCCTATCCAATGCCATCATAAAAAATCCTCATTCAATGCCATCTTAAAAAAATACAAAAAACCAATTCGGTATTTTTGGTCCCAAAATGACTTATTTAGATATTGTGGATTTTTGTTGCCCTAAAATTTTGAAGATTTCCCATGAGACTGTTGGTATTTTGTTCTCATATTTTATTCGAATTCCCTTGTTTTTTGGCAATGTTTTTTGGGATGCTGGACTAGTCAAAATTCCTGGAAAATGGTTGGAACAATAATTAAAAAATAGGCATCCTGCTGCTTTGTCTAAAAAATGGAAATTATCCAAAAAATAATTAAATTATCCCATGAATTTTAGGATTGTATATTTTGATCACAACTCGCAAAATATCCGCCTATTTTGTACTAAATGAATTCCGCCTGTATTGACTTTTATTTCTCCTGTTCTGATTTTAATTCCGCCTGTATTGACTTTTATTTCTCCTGTTCTGATTTTAATTCCGCCTGTTCTGATTTTAATTCCGCCTGTTCTGATTTTTTAATTCCGCCTGTTCTGATTTATTAATTCCGCCTGTTCTGATTTATTAATTCCGCCTGTTCTGATTTATTAATTCCGCCTGTTCTGATTTATTAATTCCGCCTGTTCTGATTTATTAATTCCGCCTGTTCTGATTTTTAATTCAGCCTGTTCTGATTTATTAATTCCGCCTGTTCTGATTTATTAATTCCGCCTGTTCTGATTTTTAATTCAGCCTGTTCTGATTTTTAATTCAGCCTGTTCTGATTTATTAATTTCGCCTGTTCTGATTTATTAATTCCGCCTGTTCTGATTTATTAATTCCGCCTGTTCTGATTTATTAATTCCGCCTGTTCTGATTTTTAATTCAGCCTGTTCTGATTTTTAATTCAGCCTGTTCTGATTTATTAATTTCGCCTGTTCTGATTTATTAATTCCGCCTGTTCTGATTTTTTAATTCCGCCTGTTCTGATATTAATTCCGACTGTTCTGATATTAATTCCGACTGTTCTGATATTAATTCCACCTGTTCTGATTTTAATTCCTCCTGTTCTAATTTTAATTCCGCATATCCTGATTTTTTAATTCCACCTGTTCTGATTTTAATGGATTAATTTGAATTTTAATTGGCAAATTAAATTATAATCCGATTAAATAATTAAAATATTTCAAAATTATTTTTTACAATTTCTACCAGCGCCAATTCCAATAACAAAATGTTTACCTCATTAAACTCTTGGCGGCTATTCACTTGGGAATATAAATTAGTAAGCAAATTTCCCACAATACATAAAATCTCAAATTAATGTTAAAAATATAATTTCCCGAAAACCCTATTATATATTTATTTAACGCCATTGATTATTCCATTCATTTTTGTGGCCATTTCTCTCGCCCATTTTTGGGCGCTCCTCTGAAACACTCGGATTAAATTGAGCTTTTCCGCCCCATCCACTTCCCTATGGCCAACTTGGCCCTGTTGGTCATATGACCCAATCTTTAAAGGCTCAAATTTCGGCCAAAAATTTTCCTTTAAAAAGATCGCAAGCAGAAAAAAAATTGTCTACAAAAATTTCGAAATTTTCCAAATAATTTCTTGATTTATTCGCAAATATACTAATTCGATCTTTTTTGTAAAAATTATTATAAAAATTTAAGTCCAAAAAATTAGTGAATTCTAAAATAATATTAAGGCAATTTGATTTATGAAAAAATTTCTTGCATTCTTGCTAATTAAATTTATTTTTTGTCTAGCATCAATAAAATATAAAAGTTTAATTGTCAAGCACCCCCCCCCCCTCCCTCCCTCCCCAACTTTCATTCGCAATTCCCAAAAGCCAAAATCCTTTTTTGTCTTACCTTATGAAAAGCTTGAGGTCACTCCTCCACAATAAGGTTAAATAAGTGTAATAAATTCAAAAGTCGAATTATTTCACCTCTAAATATATATTGTATTTTTCCAATAAAATTTCATCATAGAATTTCCACAAAATGTTCACGAGATTGCCAATTTCAATTCCAAAAAGCCCCTTTCATCCTGTCAAATCCCATCTCAGCGCCTATTCACATCCATTTTTTATCGGCTTCTACCAATCCGTGGCACTAACGGCCGGCCCCATGAGGCCACAGGCCAGAGACCCTTTTCCCTTTTCATTCCCAGCCAGCCGCTTAAAAAAAAGGGAAAGAATATCGAATTTTCCCATTGGCCAAACGACGGGGCCAAGCAAAACATGCAGCAGAGCGGTGGGGCCAAAAGCCGCGCCTCTGGCAATGGCACACAAACGAGAAGCAGGGCAGAGGGCACAGACGTAAAAAGCAAAAAGGGATGGCGCATTTTGGGTTGGAGAGGAACATTGTCTGTCGGCAGCTTTCACTGTCCCAGCCACAACCCTTGGCCCAGACGTGTGCTCTTCTCCTCGGGGCTTTCGCATTGCTTTTTACCCTTCTCGAGACTCTCGCACCACTTTTTTTTTGTCGGCGCGATGCTCTATGCCCCCGTCAAATAGAATTGGAGGAGGGAAAGGAAGCGGCTAAACAGTGGTCTTCGATGGCTGATGCCAATGCCAACAATGTTTGGAAGGGAAAGGAATGTCAGCGCCGGCGGCAACCAACAAATAGAAATATGTGTTGGGGCAAAAGAAGAAAGCGCGGCGCACTTATTGAAAAGCAAAAATTACCCAAAAATTTTAATATAAAAAGACGAGTGGGTGAAGCGTTGAATTATGGGTAAAAAATTGTAGCAGTGCAAAATATGTTGATAGCCTCTTTTCGCAATGATGCCATAAATCTTTGCAAAATGGCTTTTGGGTACAATTTTATGCAGTCGAGAATTTTGCCTCTTGCGCCATTTCCGGAATTTGGAAGAAGTGTCAGCAACAAGAAAAATTTGCGGAAGAGAAGCCGCCTCTGGCTGCATTTAATTTGCTTAATTTATTTCTAAATTTTATTTTACTTTTTCCAACTGAAAGTGACAAAGACAACAACCTATTCCCTTGTAAATAATTTCTAAAGAAAATTTGCATAAATATTCAAACTTTTTAATTTGCCTTATATTGACGCGTTTTAATTTTAACATTTTTAAACCGATTTAATAACCGATTATTAAATTTAAAGCTTTGTAATAAAAATTTTTAAATTTTTATGGCCATTTTAATCTTGTTAAATAGTGAATATTTTAAAACATTTTATAATTTTCAAAATTTCTATAATTTTCAGGCACTCGTTCCTTCGCTCTAATTCAATATTCTTTGCCTTATTCTCTTAAATTCAACCCAATTTGACACGCAAATTTTTACATCATTATTTTAATATAAATTACTGCTCAAAACATTCGATCACCCTCTACGAAACCAAACAAAATTGATGCAAATTTGATTGTCGCTTTTTGTTGCCTGGATGCTTGGCGCATCTTCAAGCAGTGAAGAGGAGGACGACTTTGGCGGAGGCGACAATGCCTCGGAGGTACAAAAATGGATGCCTTTTTTAGTAAAATATATAGTAGAATAGTGGATTTGATGGAAATTGACAAAAATTTAGGACTGAAAAGTGATAAAATTGGGCAGTTTTTTGGCCACAAAATTTTGGCCAATTATGTTTGTTTAATCGTTTTGATTTTTAAATGCTGTACCGAAAGAGATGAATCAAATGGTATAACATTTTTATTAGTATCATGAAAAATTTGCTGAAATATTCTTTTTTTTCCATCCATCAAATTTCCACTTTAATCGAAAAATATATTAATAATTTAGATTGGCTCTGGCCCAGTGCGTGCCATCAGTGCCTTACAACAACATCAATTGGGTGGCGGTGGCGGAGGTGGCGCTGGTCTTCGGCCATCAAGCCCTTTTGGCCGTCCCGAATCACCGGCTTCCTCCGATCATTCCTACGCTGCGAGCATTCGACGCAGTGAAAGTTCCAATGTTGGTGCGCGGAATAGAGGTGCCACAACACCACAGCCAAAAGCATCTTTTCGGGGCGCATCTGGACTGGCTAGGGTTAGCACGCCGAAGAAGGTTTATTTTTATTGGATGCTTCATTATAAAAAACATTTTAAATATGGTAAAGAATAAAAAATATAACTATCCAGATTTTAAAGAATTTTTTTTCTTTTGAAAATTCAAGAATTGGGGAAAATTGAATACAGAATAATACCATTAATAAAGTACTTATCCATTTTATATAACTAAGAGAAGCTATGCTTAATCCTTTTCCTAATCTGATAAACAACAACCCATTTGAAAGCCGAAAAATCCTTTAAAAATTGGGGGTTTTACTTTATTAAATTTCATGTAACCTAATTTTAAAGAAGAGTTGCATACCTTTTAATAATATGATTGATAAATTCGAATTTTTAAGGGAAATTTCATTTACGTAATTTTTTTCCTAGCTACTTCTTTTAGAGGATTTTAAGGGCTTTCAAATAGCATATTTCCTTACTAAATTTTTGCTATATTTTTGGGCTATGGCCAAAATAGCGGCATAAGTATTCAATCAATGGAAATAAACTAGTTTCGAAAAATCATTTTATATTTTACAATTTAAATCCAAAAACCATTAAAAATACCAAAAATTGAAAAAGATATATTATTATATTTGTACTATTAAAAATTTACCAAATCATTAAAAATCATCTCCAAAGAAGGATTCAACGCCAACACCACCGCCACAAGGCAGTTTCCGACGACATGCAGGGGCCGCCCATATGGGAGGCGGTGGCCCCGGTTCAGCATGTTCGCCGGCATTTGGCCATCAAAGTTCACAGGATTTGCTCTCGGATGAGGAAGTGGACGAGGAAGAAGGCGACGATGACCCACAAAGCATATTGGTCAATGGAGGCCATGCCGGTGGCCTGATCAGCAAGGAGGAACAGGACAGGCTCAAGGCAGAAGAGGAGGAGGAGGAACGCAAAAGGTTAGGGCGTTGCCATTTTTTTGGATACGGTGCAATTTTTCATGTAAATGCAAAGAATATCCTCTTCTTAATAATTTTTTAAAGACCATTTTTCAGATTAAAAATTGGACCATTAAATCAAAATATTGTTTATCTTTGCTTTATATTCCAAGAAAAAGCCATCTTTTGGCCAATAATTGACAGACTAGTCAGCCATTTATGAATGGGGAGGGGGGGGGGGGTGAGGCGAAAACTAGGCAAATAAAAAATATAATTAGAAATTTAATTCTTTAAATTAATTCCAATATCGTACAGATGCCTTCAATTGTACGTGTTCGTGGCCAAATGTGTGGCCTATCATTTCAATGCAAAACAACCAACAGATATGGCCAGGAGGCAACTCAAAGTAAGGCTACGGAATGTTGGCTAATATTTACGGGAATATAAATTATTAAAAATTTAATATTTGACAAATTTAATTGAGAATTTATCCATCTTCTATATTTTGTGATTGAGTATGAACTTATTAGGCAGCAAAATTTTAATTCGGGCAAAACGATAGGCTTGAAATAAATTTTCTAGGTATTAATCAATCAGTTTAATTTTTTTTAAAGATTTATTTTATTATTCACAGGTTGATTATAAAAATGAAAAATACTGTTTTAGGATTTAGAATTTTATGAGCCATATTTGAATTAAAATAGGGTGATTTTATGGGTAAAAAATTTGCATACAGATTACCGGTTACTTTTTCAATCCCCTTTAAAATGGAAAAGCATTTGACAAAATTTTTGTATCATTTGCCACAATTTTCTTGCTTATTGGATATAATTAAATAAAATTATCTACCTCAATCCATGCCTATTAATTGTCCCTCTAATTTTTGTAAAGGTGACCAAATCGGAGCTGGCCCGTATCAAGGATCGATTCAACGCATTTCTGAAGGGTGAAATGCAAATTCCCGCCGATGAAGCATTCACAAAAGCAATCGAATCCTACTATGAGGTGTTTTTGAAGAGTGAACGGGTGGCCAAAGTGGTGCAGGCCGGTGGATTCGCTGCCAATGATTTTCGCGAAGTATTCAAATTTTGAAAAATGTCTGAATATTTCCCTTAAAAAGGTATTCCGCTGCAATGTGGAACGTCGAATCCGCTCTCTGCCCGAAATCGATGGGCTCAGCAAGGACACAGTGCTGGCCTCATGGATGGCAAAATTCGATTTGATCATGAAAAGTGACGATGATGGAGTGCAAGCCAGGCAGGGACGGTCAGTTTACAATACCTTCAGCTATTAATCTAATTTTTGCACACTGATTTTTCGCAGGATCTTTCAAATTATTAATAAATTTTTCGTATCCATTGGATTAAGCTCTTTCTTGAGTGCTTATTATAATCAAAATCACTGATTAAAATACAATTGGCCATAAGGTTATGGCCAAATAATTAAAAACTGCCCAATTTTGGCATATTTTGCCTGTTTTTGGTCATAACATTTAGCTAATTTCAAACAAATTACTAATTCTTTCTCTAATCAAATCATTCCAATCACAAAGAAATAAATTTATTAAACTTAATTTCATTTAAAAATTGATTTGAAACGCAAAATTATGTTAATTTCATTACTTTTGCTTAAATTAAAATTATACTTTTAATAGGGGCCGATTGCGCGGGGCAAATCAGGCGAATGCGGATGCCATAATGAGCAAGGAGCAGCTGTATGACATGTTCCAACAAATTTTGAAGACCAAAAAATTCGAGCATCAAATCATTTGTGAGTGTCTTATTAAGTCAAAATTTAAGGAAATTATTCATTAAAATTTTTGCTATCTTTTATTCAAACTTAATTAAATGACCCAATATTTTTAGATAATGCCCTTCAATTGGATAATCCAGACGAGCAGGCAGCGGCCATTCGAAGGGAAGTTGCCACACGGGAGGAAACACTTCGAGACATCCCAAGGGTAAATTTATTTTGTTTTTACGCCTTTTAAAACTTTTTAAATATTACCATTATTGATGAATAAAAATAAATATAAAATTTAATTCATAAGAAAGTAATTAATCTTACAAATTAAACATCAATTTTCATACACATGATTTTCAGTTGAAGCGAATAATGCCAAAATTTGTGGTCAAAGACATGGAAACACTATTCATCGATGAAGTCCGACAATCCATCAATTTGCTCATCTCAAATCTGGAATCGGTGCCAGTTGCACCCAGACAAACATTAGGCCGTAAAAAGGAGAAGAATCGCAATAATAGGTTGGTTAATTGTTCTTTATTTTATTCCTTTCATTCTCTCAAAAATTAATTAGGAAAAGATGTCCAAATTGTAAAAAATACAATCATTCAATTTTTTAATACATAGATTTTAATTAATTTAATATTTTAACAATTCAATTATCATTAAAAAAATATTTTTGTCCTATTGGTTGGATTAAATCCGTTTTTTGGTCTCTTTCCATTTTAAGTTCCTCTTTTCTTTTTCTCCTTTCTTAGTTTTCCATTTTAAGTTCCACTTTTCTTTTTCTCCTTTCTTAGTTTTTTAACATTAATTAAATTCTTTCAATTTAAAAAAAAATAAAAAAAGAATAATATTCAAAAAAGTGTCAATTTTATGGCATCTAAAATATTGTTAGTTAAATATTACAAAATATTTTAAAAAAATATTAATCCTTTTACAATGTTATTCTCCATCTCCACATCCACACATAGCCAACTATATATTACTACGGTAGTGCTACTACCGTATTTTCCCCTTTCTACAAATTAGAAAAAATAAGAAAAGGCGGAATTAAAAAAATCAGAACATGCGGAATTATTAAAATCAGAACAGGCGGAATTATTAAAATCAGAATAGGCGGAATTAAAAAAATCAGAACATGCGGAATTATTAAAATCAGAACAGGCGGAATTATTATAAATCAGAACAGCCGGAATCATTAAAATCAGAACAGGCGGAATTATTAAAATCAGAACAGGCGGAATTATTAAAATCAGAACAGGCGGATTATTAAAATCAGAACAGGCGGAATTATTAAAATCAGAACAGGCGGAATTATTAAAATCAGAACAGGTGGAATTATTATAAATCAGAACAGGCGGAATTATTAAAATCAGAACAGGCGAAATTATTATAAATCAGAACAGCCGGAATCATTAAAATCAGAACAGGCGGAATTATTAAAATCAGAACAGGCGGAATTATTAAAATCAGAACAGGCGGATTATTAAAATCAGAACAGGCGGAATTATTAAAATCAGAACAGGCGGAATTATTAAAATCAGAACAGGCGGAATTATTATAAATCAGAACAGCCGGAATCATTAAAATCAGAACAGGCGGAATTATTAAAATCAGAACAGGCGGAATTATTAAAATCAGAACAGGCAGAATTATTAAAATCAGAACAGGCGGAATTATTAAAATCAGAACAGGCGGAATTATTAAAATCAGAACAGGCGGAAATATTAAAATCAGAACAGGCGGAATTATTAAAATCAGAACAGGCGGAATTATTAAAATCAGAACAGGCGGAATTATTAAAATCAGAACAGGCAGAATTATTAAAATCAGAACAGGCGGAATTATTAAAATCAGAACAGGCGGAATTATTAAAATCAGAACAGGCGGAATTATTAAAATCAGAACAGGCGGAATTATTAAAATCAGAACAGGCGGAATTATTAAAATCAGAACAGGCGGAATTATTAAAATCAGAACAGGCGGAATTATTAAAATCAGAACAGGCGGAATTATTAAAATCAGAACAGGCGGAATTATTAAAATCAGAACAGGCGGAATTATTAAAATCAGAACAGGCGGAATTATTAAAATCAGAACAGGCGGAATTATTAAAATCAGAACAGGCGGAATTATTAAAATCAGAACAGGCGGAATTATTAAAATCAGAACAGGCGGAATTATTAAAATCAGAACAGGCGGAATTATTAAAATCAGAACAGGCGGAATTATTAAAATCAGAACAGGCGGAATTATTAAAATCAGAACAGCCGGAATCATTAAAATCAGAACAGGCGGAATTATTAAAATCAGAACAGGCGGAATTATTAAAATCAGAACAGGCGGATTATTAAAATCAGAACAGGCGGAATTATTAAAATCAGAACAGGCGGAATTATTAAAATCAGAACAGGCGGAATTATTAAAATCAGAACAGGCGGAATTATTAAAATCAGAACAGGCGGAATTATTAAAATCAGAACAGGCGGAATTATTAAAATCAGAACAGGCGGAATTATTAAAATCAGAACAGGCGGAATTATTAAAATCAGAACAGGCGGAATTATTAAAATCAGAACAGGCGGAATTATTAAAATCAGAACAGGCGGAATTATTAAAATCAGAACAGGCGGAATTATTAAAATCAGAACAGGCGGAATTATTAAAATCAGAACAGGCGGAATTATTAAAATCAGAACAGGCGGAATTATTAAAATCAGAACAGGCGGAATTATTAAAATCAGAACAGGCGGAATTATTAAAATCAGAACAGGCGGAATTATTAAAATCAGAACAGGCGGAATTATTAAAATAAGAACAGGCGGAATTATTAAAATCAGAACAGGCGGAATTATTAAAATCAGAACAGGCGGAATTATTAAAATAAGAACAGGCGGAATTATTAAAATCAGAACAGGCGGAATTATTATAAATCAGAACAGCCGGAATCATTAAAATCAGAACAGGCGGAATTATTAAAATCAGAACAGGCGGAATTATTAAAATCAGAACAGGCGAAATTATTAAAATCAGAACAGGCTGAATTATTAAATTGTCGTGATCGCAATTCCATGATTATATTCCAACATAAATTCCAATCCAATATTAAATGGTCCAATCATTCCCAACTTCCATTCAAGACTCTTTCCAAAGAAAGGCAATTTATCGCATGGGCAAAATATATGATAAGAACGAATAAAATGGTTGAGTCGGTTTATTAATGGTGGCAAAAATATGAATAAGAATGACCGGGGATAGAAGGAATGGGATGGCATTAAATATAGGTACAAATGGGCGGAGTATGGGGAAATGAGAATGAATCAAAATTAGTACAAAGATCACATTGCCGGATACCACATTTCCTTCCCCCTTTTTTGAGTTCAACATTGCCGCATTCGATGAGACAAAACAAATAATCCGCGCAGAAGCGATCAAAGACGAAGAAAGGGTCGGTTCTTCGGTGGATAGGCTTATGCCATTCAGATTCAAAATCTTTATTTCCAACCGAGTATACTTATTTAGGCTTCAATTTACGTGGTCAGGATTCCGCGCGATTTTTCTCGGGCGTAACCCGGTTTTCTTTGAAATTTTTAATGCCTCTCGTCTGGCAGGATAATCTTTTTTGGATTACCAGAGATTGGTGTCTTCGAAATCTCTAACCAAAAGATTTTAGAAAATTTTTTCACAGACCATTCTTGAAATCCTGTGCAATTTCCCGAACAAGGCATCAGAATGGCAACTTGCGGATGAATTCAACCGACTTTTATCGGCGCTATTATGAGAATGGCTATCATTTTTCTCGATGCCTCCAGTGGACAGCGTGATTTTAGGCTTATTTTGGGTCCAGTTGTTTTCATGGCTCTTTCCTTCGGCAAAATTCTACGCACTTCCTCGGGTAATTCCCGGTTCTTTGAAAATTTTTCACGCCAATATTTCGTTAATGGCAACGACCGAGGAAAATGAGAAAGGCTCTTTTGAACTCTAATCTCAGTATTTGCCGCCGGGAAGATTCTGCACTTGAGTTAGATTTTTAATTTAGCCTACAGTCCATATTGAGCTTCAAGAAGCGCATTTTGATCGGTCATTCAGGTATTTAAGGCGCTCGCCATTCAAGAGAATGGGACTTCCAAACGGGAAAATTTTATGAGCCACACTATTCATTGGGTTTTCTCCCAAGTTGGTCCCATTTTTATTCGGGCAGGCCCTTTGAAAGTTGAAAGCAGACATCCATATCCATATTTTCCTCGATTCCATTATGAAACAGAGCAGCCTTCCATCATCCAAATAGGTGGTCGAGCAACGGGAAAAGATGGACAATATGAAAATTTAAAAATTAGAAATCATAAAAATGAATTGGGAGTGGGAAAGTGAAGAAAGGACAACCTTTGTGAGAAAATGGCTTTTATTCTGAAATTAAAATCTATTAAAAATAATTTAATATCTCTTGGTATTGACTGATAATTAATTTTTCGCCTCAGGCTATATAGAGAGGGTTTATTAGTAATCCAATGGACCAAATTTGCTTTACTTGTCCATGTGACTTTTAGGAATATTTAGTTTAATCTCAAGGTTATTTATTTATCAATATTATTACTATAAGCTGACTTTTTAAAATAATAATTTGTCAAATTATTTGCAATTTCCGCATGACAAATGAAACTCCAGAAGATAAATTATTGGATTTTTCTGGGATCACTATAAAAATGATGATTCCTCCTTTAATAATACTTTATTAGGGTTTGTTTTTCCAAAAATTTTTCATCGGTTATTTTGCCTTTCAATATCATCAATTCTGAGTGAATTTCGGCTCGACTCGGATTTTAAAATGATCTTCTTTCATTTCCATAATTTTTATTAGAATCCGGCTTTTGGGTTGTTAGAAGCCGGCTTTCGGGTCATTCCTCACCATTTTTGAATCGAATTATTTGCCTCGAGATCGAGAGAAGGGATTCTCTGGATGGACGTTTATCCTCGGAATTTATTTATTTTTAATTCTCAAATCTCAAATACATTGTCCAACCCGTCAACCTAATAACAAAATTCAATTACTTGACAACACGACCAAATGATTTTGGCGTCAGACAATTTTGAAGGCCTATTTCGTTATCTCCCCATTTTTGAGGGAATTTCTTCTCCATTTTTAATCTTCAACCATATTCAATTTAAGCGCTTTCTTTCCTCCAATTCCAGGGAATAAAAACTTTTGATTTCTCGAATTTATTATTCGGATTATATATCGGATTTTCTCCATGCACAATCTCTTAGTTAGACATAAAATTATGGCGAAAATTTTTCTTCTTCTTGATTTCATTTGCATAACAATTGCTTCCTGCCTTTCAGACGAAATTTGCTGGGAGCAAAATCAGATCCATTTAAATTGAAGCAAAATTTCTGTTGCGATCATTTTTCCATAATTTATTTCAAACGAATTCCGAAAAAGCACTTAGCTTTATCTGCAATTGCACATAAACGAATGGAAGCACACAGCTTAACCAATGAAAACGAATGGCACTCAGCCCGGATTGGAAGCACAAAGCTTTACCAATGAAAACGAATGGCACTCAGCCCGGATTGGAAGCACTCAGCTTGACCAACGAATGGCACAAAGCCCGGATTGGAAGCACTCAGCTTAACCAACGGATGGCACACAGCCCGGAGGGAGCACTCAGCTCGACCTAACGGATGGCACAAAGCCCATGGGGAGCACACAGCTCGACCCACAAATAATCGAAAGCAGCACAAAGCATTTTACTTTTACGGAATTGGTTCGGTTCGTTCTCCTTCCCTTATTTGGGAAAGGGTCGTGGCACCAAAAATGTCGTGATCGCAATTCCATGATTATATTCCAACATAAATTCCAATCCAATATTAAATGGTCCAATCATTCCCAACTTCCATTCAAGACTCTTTCCAAAGAAAGGCAATTTATCGCATGGGCAAAATATATGATAAGAACGAATAAAATGGTTGAGTCGGTTTATTAATGGTGGCAAAAATATGAATAAGAATGACCGGGGATAGAAGGAATGGGATGGCATTAAATATAGGTACAAATGGGCGGAGTATGGGGAAATGAGAATGAATCAAAATTAGTACAAAGATCACATTGCCGGATACCACATAAATCAGAACAGGCGAAATTATTAAACTCAGAACAGCAGGCGGAATTAAATTAGAATAGTCGGAAATAAAATCAGAAAAGTAAAATTATTGTAGATACAGAATATAGTATTCTTGATTTTATATTCATTTAATTATATATTTTATTTTTAACATTTTTTGATAAAATTAAAATTGGCACTTTTTGGGATAATATAATAATATCAACACCTAACGAAACATTTTCGAAATTGCACTATATTTAATTTAAACCAAACAATACACATTATTTAATCCACCACATCACAATCATTTTTGTCCACATTTAACCAAATTTTCAGGTCCAGAAGTATCGAGGATCTCAGCTTGTTCAATAGGTGTGTTTTATGGCGCAAAATACTGTCCCCTATATCTCAAAATTAATCCAATCACCGAATGACTGATTTTCGAATCTTCTTCTAAATATAACACAATAAACCAACCAAACCAATTCACATAAATTTAACCAACAAATCAAAATTACTAACTAACATAACCAAAAAAGAAAAATTATTTTCAAAACTATTCCCAAGGATTTTAATGACTTTTTTGAATGCATTTTTTAGCCTGAAACGTCGAACAAGTTCAATGAGTTTGAACAAAAATGGCGATGGCGATGATGAGGTGCATTTGAGCAAAAGTGACGTGGTACTTAGCTTCAATATGGAGGTAATATAAAGTCAATTCCAATACAAATTACTTTGATCCAAATCAGTTAAAAAACCTCTAGGCCAATCCACAATTATTAAATATTTAATTAAATTCTTTTATTTGATTTGAAGGTTGTCGTGATGGAAGTGGAAGGCCTCAAATCATTGCAACCAAATCGGGTAGTCTATTGCACTATGGAGGTGGATGGATGTCCGAAATTGCAAACCGATCACGCAGAAGCATCAAAACCATCGTAAATGTTTTTGGTGGAAAAAAATTAATACTGGATTATTACAAATTAATGAAATTTTATTACAATTTTGGTGAAAAAGACACTCAAATTATTGGTTACGTTGTTACTAAAAATAAAAATGCTCAATAAAAAGATTTTATAGTGTTCATTTCGCAAATAAGGCTCAAAGATTGATGAGAAAAATTTAAATAAAATTTGTCAACAAATTTACAAAATTTTATATATTAATTAATTTTATTGCCAAAATTTAGCTGGGACACCCAAGGCGATTTCACTACCAAGCATCCGTTGCCAACAATCAAAGTGAAACTGTACGCCGAGGTGAAGAACATTGTCTCATTCGAGGACAAAGAGTTGGGCAAAGTGGTTATTCAGCCAACACCGAATTGCTCCAGACAGCCGGAATGGTACAAAATGACAGTGCCCAAAAACAGTGTGGACAAGAATTTAAGGTGATTTAATGAAAATAAAAAATTTAAACTTAATAAATGGGAAAAAGTTTCCATAAAATGTCTGATGCTTAATTTGAAGCTAAATTTTTATTTTAATGTGATAGAAATAGAATTTAGAAGTTAATAAATGGAAAAATGTTTAATAAA
This sequence comes from Pratylenchus scribneri, assembly GCA_030063045.1. Taxonomy (NCBI): domain Eukaryota; kingdom Metazoa; phylum Nematoda; class Chromadorea; order Rhabditida; family Pratylenchidae; genus Pratylenchus; species Pratylenchus scribneri. Next base: position 1,299,805 of record JAQSEB010000049.1, read on the forward strand.
AAATATAAATAAATATTTTGAAGCCAGTATCTTGATGGAATTAAAAAGATAGTCTTTAATAAATAGGAAAAATTTTAATAATATATCGAGTTCGAGTTATATTTTTGAGTATTTATAGTGATTACAAGTATAATTGATTTATTTATTTGGACAAATATTATGGCCACAAAAATTAGCATTTATCAACATAAATTTTTATCAACATTTTAAACATTTTTTCCAAATAAATATCTCAAAAATTGTTCATTTAAGATTTGCCTTTATTGGATTTGTACATATCTCAGATGATAAAAGAGAGAAAAATGAACTAAAATTTCCTTCAAATTTAAGAAAAAGTTGGCACTATTTGGATTTATGGACTTTTTGAAAATTTTTTTCTAAGTCTCGCTGGAATGTGTTGGAACTGCGGAGGAATGTAAGAGTGGACTCCGGAGTGTGCGTAGCCGAAGCGCGGGAACTGGACGAGCTTGTGGCGAGCGAAGGGAACCACAAGCTCGTCTGGTCGCGCGGAGGCGGAGCACACGGAGGAGTCCACTCTGAATCTGAAATGCCCACCGGAGCAGTTCCAATCCGTATTTCCTTTGCGCAACGTGTTGCTTCAGAACTTTTTTATTTTTGTATTTTAGGCGGAACCAATAGCAGATTCGTGCTCAGCTCGTCGAGACGAGCCGATTGGTGTATCATTTCATGATTTTGAAAAAAATTTTCAAAAAGTCCATATATCCAAATAGCGTCAAAAAGTTTTTCGGCCAACCTATTAAAAAAATTATAAAAATTATAAAAATTTATATCACTTTTCCCATTTGCAGGATTCGAATTGCAATTCGAGTAGAGAAACCGCCAAATTTAAAAATTTGTGGCTATTGCTATGGAATTGGCCGGGTGGCATGGAAGAAATGGAAACGACGATTTTATTGCCTTATTCAGGTTCCCATTCTCACTTTCCATATTATTTTCCTTATCTCGTCCAAAGGTGTCCCAATATGCATTTGCCATGTGCAGTTATCGGGAAAAGAAATCGGAGCCAACCGAATTTGTTCAGCTGGATGGGTTCACCATTGACTATATGCCCGAACCGGATCAGGGTAAATTCTAAATTTATCCAATTAAAAAGGGTTTGAAAGTATTTAGCAAATGAAAAGAATACAAATTTAAAATCCCAATTCTAAATTAAATTGAACTAATTATAATAATGCCTTTGGAAATTAAATTTTGTCTTTGATATTTAGCCTATATTAGTATATTGACTTGATTGGGGGATATTAGCCTATTAATATTAATTTGTTCTAGGCTTTTAATTTTGTTATTTTTAAGGTATAAAGATAATTTTTTAAGGCAATTTCTATTTATTTATCTTATCATTTTCTCTCTCAAAAGTATAGACGAACGATTGCTTCAATTCATTAATTTCCTCGAAAAAATTTTTTTGAAATTTTTATTTTTTTATCTTATTCTCCATCAAAAATTATAGGCGAAGGATCATTTTAAAATAATTTCCTCTATAAAATTTTTTATTTTTTTATCTTTATTATATTCTCCGTCTAAAGTTATAGGTGAAGGACCTTTCAACTAATTCATTTCATCAAAATATTTTTAATTATTTTTTTTTTGAAAACGCCATCATAATAATCTTGAGGAATTTTGACATTTTTAAAAAACATTTTTTATCATATTTTAAAACTATTCCTCATGTTGAGATTTGCCATACTCATTTTCCTCGCATATTTCAGAACTGTACAATCAAGGAGGCAAATATTTCTTCACGTTAGTTTTTTCCGTCTCAATTTAAATAATTTACATTATTTACAGTGCAATCCGAGAAGGTGATGAGTTGAAATTTGCCACGGATGACGAAAATGAACGAAATCTCTGGGTTCAAGCATTGTATCGGGCCACTGGCCAAGCATATAAGCCAGTGCCACCCAAACAATCCGTTTTGGCCACAAAAACACAAGGATTTCAGGACAAGGCATCCAAACACGGTAAGGCAAAGGCATTGAGTGGTTAAATTCTTATCGTAAATAATGGCAATGACATTTGGAATCTCAAGAAAATTAATAATCTATGAAATTTCCTGAAAATGAATTAAAAATATCAAGAAATTTCTTAAATTTTTCCTTTTAAATCACTTTAATTTAATTTTATTTAATATAATTTCCTTTCAGTTAAATTAATTTCTCTATTTTTTTGAAGGTTTGGACGAATTGATCCAGGCCGATCCCGTCCAAATGGCCCATGATCATTTATTCGGCAAACTGCAAAGCATGACACTGGACTATCGGCTGAACGAGCCAATTTGTTCATTGGTAAATTCTTTAAAATTTATTGGCCAAGTCTCTTCTTTATTTTTTTAAAATTAGCGAAATTTTTCATTTTAATATTTACCTTTTTATTATTATATATTTAAATGTTTTTATTTTCCATAATTTTACGACTCAAATTTAAATTTCTCTCTATATCTGTAGGGTTGGTTTTCACCTGGCCAAGTGTTTGTGCTGGATGAATATTGTGCCCGTTACATGGTCCGTGGATGCCATCGTCATGTTTCCCTGCTCAATGATTTGTTGAATAAAGCGGATGAAGGCCATTTGGTCGATCCAACACTCATTCATTATTCCTTTGCATTTTGTGCCTCACATGTTCATGGAAATCGGTGAGCATGGCCAAATCAATTTGGATAGCTTTATTTTAAATGGAAAATTTTTAATAAAAATTTTTTAAACAAATTTAGAATTAATTTTTTTAAATTTAATAAATTTAAAATTTATTTTTTTAATTAATTTAAAATTTCTTTTTAAATACATTTATAATTTCTGGCGGAAGAACGGTAATTCATGTTTTAAAAAAATTTTCATCCTTCCATTTTTAAAAGCATTTGAAATTTGAATAATTCCTCCTGGATCAGTGCCTATATTAAATTTAAAATTTTTTTTAGATTAAATTTTTCGTGTTTTTTCCTGAATTCTGGCTTTTGATAAAAAAAATTTCCAATTTCTGTATGTATTTAATTTTTTTTTTGAAATTTAAACCAATAGTCATTGGAATCAATTTTTGACTCAACATAAATTTTTTTTGGAAATAAGCTGTTAAAAAATTTGTTTCTTTAATTAATATGAGATGCTATTCCAAATGATATAGAAAAAAGAACACATATTATACTTAAAAATACCTCAAATTACTCTAGTTAAGTAGAAAAATTTTCCACTAATCAAATATAATTTGCTAATTCTTTTTTTTTCTAGTCCCGATGGAGTTGGAACGGTCACGCTGGAGGAGAAGGAAAAATTCCAAGAGGTTAAAGAGCGATTGAGGATACTATTGGAGAAGCAGATTACCAATTTTCGGTGAATATTTATTGTTTATTCAATTAAATATGCCAAATTCATTCCATTTTTAATTCCCAAATTTTCCACAGTTATTGTTTTCCATTTGGACGGCCGGAAGGCGCACTCAAAGGGACACTTTCCCTGCTGGAAAGGGTGTTGATGAAGGATGTTGTGTCACCGGTTCCACCGGAAGAGGTCATTATGAACTTTTTGAGTTTACAAATGCAAAGAATTAACTAGGCCATTTTTGGAATTTGATAATAAGTATTAATTCTTTTAGCTTAAAATTGGCCAAATTTAACTGCAAATTTTATCCCAATTCCCTAAATTATGTTTCAAAAATTTTAATTTAATACTAGATATTATAATTTGTAATTTATTTAAATTTAATTTAAAGATATTTTAATTTATAATTTAGTTTTAAAATTTTTCTACAATTCAGGTGCGTGCCGTCATCAGAAAGTGCCTGGAGGATGCTGCCTTGTTCAATTATACACGAATTTGTAATGAGGCCAAAATTGAACGTGAGCTTTCCAATGATTACATTTTTAAGGCCATAAAATTTGGCAAAATCCTATAGATCAGAAAAAATTTTAAATCCGAAAATCAATAATTTTTTTTAATTAATTTGCTTGCAGAACGGATGGGTGTTGATGTCAGTCCACAACAACGAATTGAGGACATGATCCGGGTGACGGAATTGTGCATTGATTTGTTGAAGGAGAATGAGGAACATCATGGCGAAGTTTGTTTTAAAAATTGGGCAAATTTATCCGAATAATAATAGAAAATTCCATTATTTATTGGACATTTCCCCAACTTTCCTATGGCACATCTATCAATCCTATTACTATCCTCTGCTTTTTCTTATTTTAAACAAATTTTTTCCCAATATTTTCCTTTTAATTTTTACCCTTTGATTTTCAAATAATATATATTTTCAGCAACTGCGCGGTGCCAGTGAGTTAAGTACAAACAAATATTAAATGTGGCACATTTTTTAATCGCTTTTTTTCACATGCTTACGCTTTATAAAATTTGAAAAAATATATAACAAAAATTAAAACCCATTAAGATGCACAAATTTATATAAAATTTTAGAAATGATATCAAAATAATAATAAATTTACAATTAAGTTTTTTGGTTTAAAAATACAGGTTTAAAAGAAATTTTTATATTTTTTTTCACAATTTAAGAATAATTAAAAATTGAAAAGAGCCAATAGCAATCACCCCTAACTGTTAACAATGCTTATTTTAAATGCATTTTGTCTATTTTTACAATATTTGCCATTTGCCTTAAATTTCACAGAATTTCACAATTTCTTTAATCGCTTTTATTTCACATGCTATCGCTTTATAAAAGTTAAAAAATAGAGTTTTTAATTTTTGTAAGGATAGGATTTTACACCTTTTTAAACCAAGATAGAACAATTAAATATTTTTTGAATAAGTATATCATTCTAAACTTTTAAATATAGGTTAAAGAAAATGTAACAAAAATTATTAAACCGATCTAATTTAGACAATGCATTAATTTATACATTTTTTTTTACAACAGTATACCAATATATTGAAATTATAGTCAATAAAAAAATAAAAATCACCTAGCGATAATTATTTACAAAGCTTTATTTCACATGCATTTGTGTCATTTTTCACAATATTTACCTCAAATTTCACCGAATTATAATATGCCCACTTTCACGCTTAAACACATAGCTATAAAATTAAATCACATGCATTCAAAAAAATTTAGCATTGGCACCACAATTCAAAAACGAGCAATTTCCATTAAACAATTCGCCCATTTTTAGGCCTTCGCCTGGTTCTCCGATTTGTTGGCCGATCATTCCGAAATATTTTGGTCCCTGTATTCCGTGGATTTGGATGCCGCCCTGGAAATGCAGCCAACCGATTCTTGGGACGCATTCCCACTGTTCCAGCTGCTCAATGACTATTTGTGCACGGATCCAAATTTACGGCTTGGTGTTTTCCATTCCAAATTGGTGAACCAATTTTCACCGTTGGTTGTGCGCTACATTGATTTGATGGAGCATAGCATTTCGCAGTCAATTGAGAAGAATTTCCAAAAGGAGAAATGGGAAATTCGAAAGTGAGATTTTTGTTAATATTTTAAAAAGAGAAAATATTTTTTGGCAACAAATTTAAATTCTTCTGTTAACAAAATCAGATTCTTTTGTCAATAACTTATAACGGATTAAGAAATGATTTTCACCACCACAGGTAAACCATTTAACATTTTTGTAAAGCTCATTGAGATGCGTCGCTTCACATATATAATTTGTCTGATTAGCTTGGAATTAAGCGAGTTTTGAACCAAAAACTTGAAATGGTTTATGTATTTTAACTCATTCAGTTTAAATTAGACAAATTATATGTGAACCAAAGCTCCTTAATGAACTCTACAAAAGTGCTAAATGGTCTGCCTTGTCAAAATCATTCATTACACCGTTTTAAATTTGTCGGCAAAAGAATTATATTGTTGACAAAAATTGGCACCCTTAAAAATTAATCAAAAATTATAATTTTTTAAATTTTTGTAAATTTCAAATAATTATAATTCCGTTGTGCAGGGATGGATGCTCAACATCGGAGGACATTTACTGGAAATTGGATGCACTCCAAGGCTTTATTCAGGACTTGAATTGGCCGGAGGAGGAATTCGCCAAATATTTGCAAGTTCGAATGCGCAATCTCGCATCCGAAATGATCTCAAAATGTGCCAGCTGGTAAAAATTTATTCAAAAAACATTTTATTTATTCCAAATTAATCTAAAATAATATAATTTTAATATTAAGCATTTTTTGTGTTTTTATATGATTGAAAAAAATTTTATTTAATTCAAAATTTTTGTATTTTTTTTCAATAAAACACATTTTATGTTTTTATTTATTTCAGAAACACTTTTTGTGTTTTCTTTAAATTAAAATTTTTATTGTTTTTTTAATTCTAATTTTTAATTTTTTTTTCAAATGGATTTTTATTCAGTTTATTTTTATATTTTTTAAAATTCCAAAAAAATTTTATTTTCACATTTTTGTTTAATTTAATTAAAATATTTTTTTTAATTTTCTAAAATCACAGTTTGAAGAGGAAATGAAAGAATAAAAAATTATTTTCCATTTCAGCACCTATCAATGTTTTGATCAATTCATGCAACGCACAAAAAAGTCGCTGGATTGGATTCTTCCATCAGAAGTTTGCGTCATGATCAACGTTGTTTTTGCTTCAAAGGCCCGTGCCGCCAAACTTGTCAGTGGTTCCGCAGACACATTCGCCCATTACAGCCAATCCCAGCTGGATGACACATTGGACACAATGTTGGCCGATATGTGCACAATTACGGAGGAGAAATTGTTGTCTATTATGGAATTCACACTCTCACGGTTGGCACGATACGATGAGGTGAGTAGATGAATTTGGAAGGAATGAATATGTTTTATTAAATTCGCGAAATTTTGGCTAAATATGTTTCGGACAGACTCGAGAATAGGCTAATTTGACTAATAAGCTTGGTAGTATTATTTTATGAAATTTTAATTTCACACAGGAATGAACTTACTAAAAAAGTTAAACTATTGTTAAATATAAACTGGTTTTGTTTTACAACTTTTGGACTTTCGAGCAGACTCAAAAATAAGCTAATTGAACACAGTAGAATCAAATTAGTTTATAAAATTTTAATTTTAGGTATCAACTTTACTAAGAAAAGTTAAACCGTTGTTTAAACCTAAACCAGTTTTGATTTATAACTTTTATCTATGTATAATGTATAGGCCCCAATTCTGATCTGAAATTAAGTTTCAATAATAATTCGACTTAAGCTGAATTGAATGAGAGTATTTTTGAATCTGTCCAAAGCCGAGTTTGCTCTAGTTGCCCGAAGCAAATTCAGTTTTAATAAAATTTACCATTCTAGGGTAATCCAATCGGCGCGTTGCTGTCCATGGCACCAAAGCCGAATACAATTTTCAATAAAATGAAAAATTTGGTCGGCGATTCGGCCACTGGTCCCGGAGGCCATCCTCGATCTCCCAGCCAACACAATGTTCATCAACAATCACAACAAATGCATCAACAGCAACCATTGCAGCAGCAGAATAGTGCGGGCGGTGCCGGCGGAAAAGATGCGCATGTCGGGCAAGCATATGTGCATTTTATGCGTGGCTCAAGCGAACAGTTGCAACAAGTTGTAGTCGATGAATTATGGGTGAATCGATTGTTGCAGGTAATTAATATTTGAACTTTTGAATTTAGAATAAATTTAGGGTATTAATACTTTCCGGAAAGAAATACAAAAAATCAGAATTAAAACTTTCCGGAAAGAAACACAAAAATCAGAATTAAAACTTTCCGGAAAGAAACACAAAAATCAGAACAAAAATCAGAATTAAAACTTTCTGGAAAGAAACACAAAAAATCAGAATTAAAACTTACCGGAAAAAAACACAAAAATCAGAACAAAAATCAGAATTAAAACTTTCCGGAAAGAAATACAAAAATCAGAATTAAAACTTTCCAGAAAGAAACACAAAAATCAGAATTAAAACTTTCCGGAAAGAAATACAAAAATCAGAATTAAAACTTTCCGGAAAGAAACACAAAAATCAGAATTAAAACTTTCCGGAAAGAAACACAAAAAATCAGAATTAAAACTTTCCGGAAAGAAACACAAAAATCAGAATTAAAACTTTCCGGAAAGAAACACAAAAATCAGAATTAAACTTTCCGGAAAGAAACACAAAAAATCAGAATTAAAACTTTCCGGAAAGAAACACAAAAATCAGAATTAAAACTTTCCGGAAAGAAACACAAAAATCAGAATTAAAACTTTCCGGAATGAAACACAAAAAAGAATTAAAACTTTCCGGAAAGAAACACAAAAAATCAAAATTGGTTAATTTTTTCCAATTTACTATAAATTAACAGGATTGGTACGAAGGCCAAATTCGAATGTTGAACGAGTGGCTGACCGAACGGCTCCAACAATCTTTGTCGCCCTATCAACTCACTTGCCTCTCATTCATGTTCAAGGTGAAAAAAATGTGGGAATACCAAAAATACCCACAAAAATTTACAGAAAATTTACTCTGATTTTGAATTGCATGGAATTGACGAAGAGCAGTTGAACAGTAAAACCTATCAGTCCATTCAGAGGCGTCTCCAATTGGAGGAGACCAATTCGGCGCTGAATGATTCGGCCAACAGAATTCATCATTCCTCTGGCCCAGGGAGGGGTCTTGGTGGTCTAACGAATCAGCTGGGCCAGTCTGGCAGTGCCTTGTCAGTAACATATATTTTTTTTAGAATTTTTAAAAATCTTTTTTTTACATTTTATGGCCTCATAATTATAATTATTTTACAATGTTTAATAGTATGTTATTAATTGATTTTTTTTGCCAGGTTGAACAGTTCAGCTGCATCCCAGGCCGTTTCCATGGTAGAGGGTGCCGGTGCCAAACTGTTTACAATGTTCAAATGAATAAAAAAGAGGGAGCATTAATTCGATGATCACTTTTGCCAATTCAATTTCCCTACTTAATATTTAATTCCACCGCTGAATATTTTTATTTGTTTTATTTGTTCAATGACATTCCAAAGAAAATATATACACAGCGCAAATTTCAAATTTTACAATTTTGTCTCCTCACATTTTTTTCCCAGCAAATATATTCAATATTTATGGGTTTGATGAAATAAAGAAAATTTATTTTTTTAAGCTTAAAAATGTTCCGAAAAATTTTTGTATATTTTTATTTACGTTTAAAAATAATCGAAATAAATTTGTCGAAAATTCTGACAAATTTATGGCCGCCTTCCAAAAAGTGCAATAAATTTTCCAATGATACACATTATTTTGTTTTGCTTATTTCCCATTTTTAATCCATTATTAATCCCCGATTCTCTCTTATCGGCGCTCGTTGAGAGTGAACAAAAAAATTCTCCCATAAAGAATTTTCTTTTTCACTTTATACTCTAAACTATTTTTCGTTCCATTTCGTACTATTTTAAAGTAAGGATTTTTTAGTCTGAATTTTTTTGCAATTTTCGTACGATGAGATCTTCGTTTTGTATTTGTATTTAATTCCAAAAAATTGGGAAAGGAAAAAAAATTTAATCCCCTTTCCCTTACCGAGGAGGAGGATATAAATATAAAGTGGTTGACAAATATTTTACGACCTATAAAATTGGTTGGCGTTGATCATTTGGACGGGAAATGATCAACATCAAAAAATAATATTTATTTTGGAGGCGATAAGGATTATTTTGGGAGACGCGATAAATTCCTAGTTCCCACTTGAATGTTGAAGTGGCAAATGCTTTGAAAATTTTTTTTTCAAAATATTTTCCGCTTAATTCTATGTAATTTTTCCCTACAAATTTATTACAAAATATAATTGAAAATAAAATAAATTCCAATATTATTCAAGTAAATATTTTGAATCTTGAATTAATTAATTTATTTAAATATATTTCTTTAAAATTTTTATTTTATATGAATTTCCTTTAATTTTAAAATTTTGAAAATTCACACAAATTGAATAATAATAATTAATAAAATTTAATAGCAAAATAATAAAAATGGGAATGAAAAAGAAAGTGCTTGTAGTTCAACCAAATTCCGATTTTGCCAAAAGCCATTTCTCTTTCACCATCAATTTGGTACACGTTCTGATGGAGGCAGGCCATCAAGTGGTTGGTATTTTTAGGGATTTGAGAGGAAAAAAAATTAAATAAAAATTCAATTAATTAAAATTAAAAATTAATTAAATTCTTTTAAATTAAATTTACAAATAATTACAAAAATAATTACTAAAATAACGAAAAAAATTATTTTTCTTTTTTCTTTTTTCATATTTCAATTTATTTTCATTCACTCATAAAAAAATTAATTTTAAAATTTCAATTAAAATTTTACTTTGAAAAAAATTACATTTCCATTACCAGCATTTGCTGGTCCCTTTGATCAATGAAAACGAAAAGCTGGATACGAAATTGGAATCCCAGTTGACTGTCCTTTATTTTATGGCCAGCGAAGAATTGCGCAAAGCAGACGAAGAGCATCGGAAGCGAGGCCCACTAATTGGTCCGGCGATTGGCCAATTTCCTTCGCCTTCACCCGGCGCAATTGACCCAAAACAAAATAATGGCAAAACTGATGGGAATGACAACAATAAAATGGAGAATGAGCAAAGTGGGGCCAACAGGAATGATATTGCAATGCCAAATCCACTCCAAGGTCAACGCCGGCCAATGCCCATTTTTTCTAAACTCTATTTGGGTGAATTTTGGAAATAAAAATTGTATAATAAAAAAAGTTCAAACAATAATATAAAAAAAATGAAATATAATTGTAAACCCTATAGTTAAGGCCAAAAATAAATTAATCTTATTAATTATGGCCATAAAATTTGCCTATAGCCTAAAAATATTTTAATACTAATAAATCTTAGAAATTGCCTCCGATGCAAAATTTATGGCCAATTTGGCTGCCCAAAACTATGATGTGGCCATAGCTGAAGCATTCATGACCAATGAATGGTCGTTGGCCTTATTCCGATTGCTTCAAATTCCGCGCACAATTGTCACATCCGCAATGGTTAAATTATTAAAAAATAAAAATTCATTTAAAAATAAATTAAAATATAAGAAATTATTAAAAATGTAAAAAAAATAAATTAAAAAAATATTAAAATTGAAAAAAATATTTTGGAAAAAAATTAAAAATTTAAAAATTTTTGGAAATTAAAAAAATAAAAATTTAAAAATTTTGGAAATTAAAAAAATAAAAATTTAAAAATTTTGGAAATTAAAAAATAAAAATTTAAAAATTTTGGAAACTTTTCATAAAAATTTATTTCATTCTCTGCCACTTGAAATTTTTAAAATATTTAAAATTAAAAATATTAAAATTTGAAAAAATATAAAAAGTCATGAAAATTAATTCAAGACACCATTGCCTGAATTTTATTATTATTTGGGCATGCTTGACCGAATCAAGCGAGCGGATGTGCCCCCAATAAGAGGCACAAAAATTGGTGATCATTTGAAGGAAAATCGTGATGGTAGACGGAAAGAGCTTTGGCAAAGTTATTTGGATGCCATTTCAAAGTCAATGACAGAATCCATTGAAATTGTGAGCTTTAAGGAAAAATTTTTAAAAATTATTTTTAAGTAAAATATGTAATCAAATCAGTTTTCTAATTAATTAAATGGACTGCCAAATAATGATACAATAATAAGTAAGGGTTCGACACTTTTTAGAGGAAATTTCACTGAAATATAATAAACAAAATTTTGAAATTCCCGAAACCTATTTTGGCAAATTTAAAAATATATGTACATACTTTTGAGATTTTTTGACCTAAAAATCCACTCCCTACTAATAATGAATTATTTTTCCGCATTTCGGACTTTTTTTATCAGATTATCCAATTTTTATCTGCTGTGACTGTTGATTAAATTGAATTATTCTTTTTAGATTAATTCATATGAACTAAATAATTTTAAATTGTCTTATAGGATTAATTCAAAATCCATAGAAATAGCTGAATTTGCTACTAGATAAAAATAAAAATGATGGAAAAATATTTATTAATCCAAAAATGCCTTTAATTTAAGAATATTGCCTTCCAAGAACTTGCCTTTCGTGAATATGGCATTGTGCCATTCCCGCGAATGGACCAATTATTTGGCCAAGTGGATGCATATTTGGTCAATTCTCAACCAGAAATTGATTGGCCGGAAACGGCAAAGGCAATTCTTTCAATGCCGAATAATAAAATTCACTATGTGGGTGGCATGAATGCCCAGAGGGCATGTCAAATTCAAAAAGGCAATTCCACGCTTGATACGGTAGGTAAAATTGACAGAAAATGATAATATAATCAATAATCATTCCATATAAAAATTTTATGATATTTTATTTTCTATTATTCCTTTTTAAAAAACAAAAATAATATGAAAAAAAAATACGAAAAAATAAATTATAAATTTAAATAAAATTCCGCTGAATGAAATTAGCATTTGAAAATATTTAAAAAATTTATTTTTTTTTTAAAAAAATCGCGTTTTTAAATTATCAAAATGTAACATTTAACTGAATTAATTAAATTTGCTTAATAAGATTTAGATTTTTAATAAAGAAAATTAATTAGAGTCCTTTATTTAGCTTTATACTTTTTCTAACTTAAATAATTACCGAATCCTTCTAATATAGACATTTGATTATTGTAAAGATTATGGCAAAAAAATTAACTTTCAAAATACTGTGCTCGGAAAAATGTGTAAAAATTCATTCATTTAGGAAATTTTGGGTCGTCTCGTCAACAAGAAGGGCATAATTTTGTTCAGTCTTGGCACTGTGTTGGATACGAATAAACGGCTAACGACTGAACAATTCGAAGCAATCCGTGAGGCAATGGCTCAATTCCCGGAATATTTATTCATATGGAAATTGACCGAAGGCGATCTTCGGATTGAGCAAATTAACGAAGAAATGAAAGCGAAGGCCGATGGTGGCAATATTTTTGCCACCAATTGGGTGGATCAGCCAGCCATTTTGGGTAAGCAATTAAATTTTTTTGAATTAATTTTTATCACTTGACAAACAAAACTTGAACCATTGTCAAATATCATAGCAATCATTCAAGCTATTGAAACAATACATTTACATTATATATTTTGTTGATTATCAAAATTATTGATCAAATATAAATTAGCCACTATTTTGAGGTCAAAAATACGAAAACTACCATCATTTTAGCCTATTTTGCCTCTTTTTAGTCTCCTAACTTTTTGCAATTTCTATGATATCTATTATGTTATTATTTCGTCCAGGAATCATCAAATCATAACTGTAATGTAAAATGATATAAAATTTATTATTTAATTTAAGTCTTTTTTGAAAAATTGAATTTGGCGGGCGAAATTCTACACCAGTTTTTTCGCATTTCATTTCCTTTTTTTCATTAAATTTAGTACTTAATTAGTACATCTGTGCAGATAATTATTACCACCAAAATTATCCAATGTTACCCACATTAAGATTTTAATAAGAACAGCAAAATATTTTTCCATTGTTTTACAATCACTTTTAGTGAAAATAAAAAATTTTTCAAACATGCATATTTATTATTATTGCATTAAATTTGTTTACAGCTCATCCTAAAACGGTGGCCTTTATGTCGCATTGCGGAATGAACAGTACATTGGAGGCAGCCTGGAATGGAGTGCCATTGGTTTGCCTTCCATGCATGGGCGATCAATTCTACAATTCCGAAGCATTAGCCGTCCGTGGCCTGGCCAAAGTTGTTGATTTCTTCTCAACCACAATACCATTCAATGGCCAAATTTTGGCCAAAGCCTTGAGTGAAATTATTAAAGGCAATTCTTCGAATTCTTTGGAAGCAATGCAAAAATTGGGCGAGACATTGAGAAAGAAGAATTTGCCAGCCGACATTTTGGCTGCCATAATTGGGGCGGAGGAGAAGAATGAATGAGATTTGAAACATGGAAATAATAAAAGATATATCGCATATTTATAAATCCGAAAAGGAAATTTATTTAACAAAATATAAAATGAATTTCTCGATATTTCCATTTCCAACGAATTATTCATAAATTCTTCATTACTTCTAATATAAATAATGATAAAAATTATAAATTTTGTTTCTTATATCCTTTCTAAAAATGGCCTCTATAGTTTAACAAATAATTGATAGTCCCCATAAATTAATTAATTATGATGAATTTGTTTCACGGCTTTCCTTTTTTTTATGATTTTTATGATAAAAATGCTAAATTTTTTCTCTTAAATTCTCAATGATTTAAACTCTAATTATTAATCCTAGCCTGAAGATTAATTTACTTTACAACAAAATTTTCTGACATGCCAGATTATATTCGCTTCAAAATATTTGATCCATTGAGATTTGACCGACATTCTCATCTTCTCAAATGACCAATTGCTTTTTCTATCTTGAAAATGAAACTCATCAGATCGAATTGTGGCCGCATTTTCACTCTTTTTAAATTATTAATTGATTTTCAATTTCGCAAATATTTAAAAGCGGATTTTATATTCAATATTTTGTATGTGATATGTCCAATTTGATGAAAAAAAGAAATGTATAATATTTTTTAGCATTTATGTATATTTCATATTTTGTTTTGACCCGATTATTTTTTACCTATTTACCTATTCCTTTAAAAAAGCTAAAAATTATACATTTTTGTATTCCCAAAGATAATTTTACCGAATTTTGTGAAATAGACCATATTTATATTATTTCGATTATTCCATTTCCATTGTTTCATTGTAAAATTTTCCCTTGCCTAATACCCAATTTTGTCCACACATTGGCCAACACAATCAACTCTCGAAATTTGGCTTTTGTTGTCCCTCTCCCATGGCTTGGCCACTATTCCATTTCCTGCTCTTTCATTTCTGCCTTCGAAGCCCAACCAAAAGCCACAACACTTGAAAGGGAACTTCTCCCATCCACACGATTCCGGCAAAATGCGGGAGAATGGAAGGCAAAGGGTCCAGCAGGCCCAATTTTATGCAAATTGTTTGTGTGCCGTATTCGCCCGCGCATTCATCAATGGCACACATTTTGTTCCCACACCACATTTTGGGAGCCCCTCTGGCCAATTCTTTTCAATAGTAAATTCCAATATACAGACCCCACAGGGCGCGTCGATTATTATTTCCGAGTTTCTATGGCATCATTTTATTCAAAAATTTGCAGAAAATTCCCTATATCTAGACGAAAATGGATTTTTTTTTATAAATTTTAGCTGAGAAAATTTTAAAAAATTTTTGGATTTTTTATGAATTTTTGTTAAGAAAATTTTTCAAAATTTTTTGATTTTTTTTATAAATTTTAGCTGAAAAAGTTCAAAAGATTTTAAAATTTTTTATAACTTTTTATTGTGGAAATTTCGAAAATTTTGAATTTTTTTAAAGAATTTTTGTTGCGAAAATTTCTCAAAATTTTTGAATTTTTATAAATTTTTGTTGTGAAAATTTTTCAAAATTTTTGGATTTTTTATGAATTTTAATTGAAAAAATTTTACTTAAAATTTTTCAATCTGATTTTTAACCCTCTGTTCAAAATCCACAATTTGAGATGAAAACAATTTGCCTAATTTCCTCCTATTTTATCGGCATTTCAATTGAAAAAGGCGAAATTTATGCAAATTGTCTCCTCATTGCGTGCCGCTGGCTCATTTCCTCTTTGTTCATTTTCTTTCCGTTTAAATAGGGCAGCGAATTTTGATTTTACACAATTTAACTTCCTCAATTTATGTACAAATTCTAACATCTTAGTATTCCTCATTCAATTTATTTAAGAGTTTTCATTAAATTTTTTTAAATTTAATTTTTTAGTATTTTATTTTAATTTTAACTATATATTTTTTTGTGTTTTTAACTTATATATGTTTTTGGGTTTTGCCAATGTTTTTATTTAACCGAAAAATGTGTTTTTTTATATTAAAATATTTTTATATGTTTTAGTCTTTAATTTGGTGTATTTCATTTGAAATTTTACCAAATTTTTATTTAATTTTTTTTAAAATTTTATAATATTTATTAATAAAATAATTAGATCCAGCTTCTAGGTATCTCTAAAAATATTACATGTATTAAATTCAATAATTATGAATAAAATAAAATGGCCTCTATTTATGGCCATTGTCCAACAATTCCTTTTCTTTTCCTTCGCACTTTTATGGTTCTTTTTTGATGGCAAAACAAGCCCCCAGAGAATAAAATGTTGGAATTCGGGAGGGATATGCGTGTGGGGACAAGTGCCAGAGAAAGTGACAAGCCGGAAAAAGAGTGGCACCGGCTAACATCCAGCCAACCGGCGGCATTGATTTTTGCACCCCTTTTTTGTCTCTTCTTTTTGCCTTTCCTTTTTGCGCCAGCAACCGAACTAATGAACCCATTTTTCCCTTTGATTCTAAGCATTCTTTCTTGGCATTTGCATAAAATAATAAAGCATTATTCATCTTTTAATGAGACAAATTAAATATTCAATTACATATTTTGGAACACTAAAAGATTTTTGAATAAATTTAACAGTTATATAAATTTTTCATAAATTTATGAAAATATAAATCTACTGGAATAGATGTATGGATAAATTATTTTAAAAGGAATAATTTAAAATTTATAAATTTATAAAAATTTAAAACATTTAAATTTATTTTAGAACAAGACAAATTATAAAGCAATATTCTTCCGCAAAAAATCTCTTTTCTGCCAACTTTTGAAATGCATTAAACCATAAAAAATGCCCCTCTAATTCGTTTTACTTGCATTGTCCCAATTTTAAGTTTAGTTAGACTTGTTTTTCTGCCATTATTCCCCCAATTTTTTGCCACATTTCTTTTAAATTTTTGAAGCCATTTTTCTGATAATTTTACAAAACATTTTATTATTGGAACCAAAATGAAGCAAATATTGTAAAAATATTTTCTTAAAAATCCAATTTTTGGAATTTTTGGCCATAAAATACCCCCAAATATTTTACAAATAATTCTTTGAAAAATCCAATTTTCTTTGAATTTTTGGCCATAAAATTCCTTAATTTATCATTTTGTGTCCTCAATATTCGTCTCCAATTTCCATTCCACCCATTCATCTTCTCCATTCGGCCAGCAAGATCCAATTTTGCCCCTGAATTTCTTTGACATTTTAATCCGCTTTTCATCTTTTGTTTCCTCTAAAATTTCATTCTTTTGGACCCATTTTAGTAAATCCCTTTTAAATGGCATTTCCTGACCGCCAATGGGCAAGGAGTTGGAGAAAATTTGTGCAAGACAATTTCTGGCTTGATTCCCTTCAAATTGGCCAACTTTTATTATTACTTCTTGCCCTGATCACATTATTGGTTTGCCTTGGAAATTTTTTATTAAAATTTTTATTTTTCTAAACATTAAAATTTAAATTTTTAAAATTTTTATTTTCAAAAATTAGAATTTTTAATTTTTTTTTCTAAAGATTAAAATTTTAATTTTTAAAATTTTTTATTTTTCAAAAAAAATTTTTTTAATTTTTTTTCTAAATATTAAAATTTCTACAATTTTTTATTTTTACTTATATTAATTTTATATTAATATTTAAAATTTAAATTTTTCTCTATTTCCTAAAGCTTAAAAGAAATTGATTTTAAAATTAATTTATTTTGAAAAAATGATAAATTTCTTTCAAAAATTATTGGATCAAAAAAATATAAAATAAATTTTTTAAAAAAAATTTATTAAAATTTAGTTCATCCTAATGTTCTCATTTTGTTGTTGTTTTCCACGGAATAAACGACGTCGAATACGGCATAAACGTAGCTCAAATGAGGCAATGACAACTAATTGGCATCGAACACCGAAAACCGCTTCATTCCGAACAAGCAACGAGGAGAGGGTTTGATTTTGAGAATAAAAATAAATATAACTTATTTCAGAGAAGACTTCTGCCTCCAAGTTCTACTGTCACAAATTTGCCAAATTGTCCAAACTCAACGCTTATCAATCAACTTAACGATGGAGAATGTTTGGATGAAGACAAAATTGTTGTGGAAAATGAAAGTGTTAGGGATGCGAAGGTGTAATACATTTTTTGCATACCGTAAAATCCCTTTAATATATCCCTAGGGAAATTTTTCACAGGTCGTCATCAAAAATTCGAAAAATTAGGATTTAATTCTCTTTAAATTTTTGAGCATTTTAGAACAAATTTTATCCAATTTTATAGTTTTAGGGAACTAATAAGAAAATGAGATAAATTTGTTTGTAAATTTCACTGCCGGAAATACCGTTCCTCGGGGATAGAAAGTTTATTTTTTGATCTTACAATTAAGGATTTTAAACTTTGATATCGAAATTTAAATCCACACATTCACAGTGGGCAAATTTTATAAATTTATTCATTAAAAATCGACTAATAAAAATGAATGTTGCTTAATTAAGCAAAATAAATACTATAGTTCTTATCAATCATTTGCTAAAATGATGAAAATGTTATTTCCGCTAAATTTGTCTATAATTTTATCCCCTTTATCTTTAAAAAAATATAATTACTTTTCGGTTAAAACCAGGGGTGCCATCTCCAAAAGTCAAAACCCCGGCATTCGGGTCTAAAAACCCGGCAAAACTCCGGCAAAAATTTTCAAAACCCCGGTAAAAACCCGGCATCTTTTAAAACGTGTTAAAATGCAATTTAGTAAAAGCTTGTAAAAATTTTCTACTTCAGATTTATATTTTTAATTGACTTTTTGAGCATATTTTTAATTGACTTTTTGAGCATGTGCGTTATGAAATAAAGATATCATAAGCTTTAAAAATCGGTCTGCCGTCAAAAAGTTTAGCCAGAAAAAGCCGCGAAGGAAGGAAAAAAATTAGCTAAAAATGGCCCTGATAGGTAGAAAAAGTAGCTAAAAAAGCCCTGATAGGGAGAAAAAATAGCTAAAAATGGGCCCTGATTGGAAGAAAAATTAGCTAGAAATGGCCGCGCAGCGAAAAATTAGACCCAAAAATGGCCGCGCAGCGAAAAATTAGACCCAAAGATGGCTGCGCAGCGAAAAATTAGACCCAAAAATGGCCGCGCAGCGAAAAATTAGACCCAAAGATGGCCGCGCAGCGAAAAATTAGACCCAAAAATGGCCGCGCAGCGAAAAATTAGACCCAAAGATGGCCGCGCAGCGAAAAATTAGACCCAAAGATGGCTGCGCAGCGAAAAATTAGACCCAAAAATGGCTGCGCAGCGAAAAATTAGACCCAAAAATGGCCGCGCAGCGAAAAATTAGACCCAAAGATGGCCGCGCAGCGAAAAATTAGACCCAAAGATGGCTGCGCAGCGAAAAATTAGACCCAAAAATGGCCGCGCAGCGAAAAATTAGACCCAAAGATGGCCGCGCAGCGAAAAATTAGACCCAAAAATGGCCGCGCAGCGAAAAATTAGACCCAAAAATGGCCGCGCAGCGAAAAATTTAGCTAAAAATTTAAAAACATGGCGAAACCCGGCAAAATATGAAAAACCCGGCAAAAAACCCGGCACTTTCAAAACCCCGGCAAAACCCCGGCCGGGACATCAAAAACCCGGGAAATGCCGGGTTTCCCCGGTATTATGGCAGCCCTGGTTAAAACTATAACTCAATTTTTTGTTATTTTTTATTTTAAAAGGATTGAAAAATACTAAATTATGGCTTATAGAAACTTATGACTAATTTGAAGAACATAAGTGACTTTTTGAGTGAAAAAATCTGGTGAGTGATTTGAGATATGATTATCAATACCAAAAAAATGAAATTAAATATTTTCAAAAATATCCCATTCCATTTTCTCTTTGCAGACAATGCCACCACCCCCTAAAAGTTGTTCTGCCACTCCTGTATTGGCCAATCATCATTTCATCAAACATGACCAATTGCCAATCACTCCATCCTCAATCAGTTTGGGCAGAAAGCCGTTGCCATCTAATCATCCACATCGTCACCAATTTGTGGAACAAAGTCCGCCTCCTCCAAGGCGTTTGGCACCGCCCGGAGGCAAAACTCAAGTTCTACCATTGACCAACTCAAATCGAAAACGAGTTCCCGCATTGGTGAGTGGTTTTTTTTCTGGTGAAATTGTTAATTCCCAAATGCTTATTTGTATTGTGAGAATCTCCAGAAACTAAATTAACAATTTTGGATTTTTAACAAAATTTATAGAAAAATTTTTTTTGATAGATTTAAGCAAATTTTTAAAATAGTTGCATAATGCATATTCGTATCGGATATCGATCGGATTTTTTGGCGTATCGGATATCAGGTATCAGATTTTTTGAGGACGATATGCATCTCTGTTGCACATGCCTAGGATTAAACCAAGGTACAAGATTTAATGTTAGAATGATTTCAGTGAATTAAAATTCTATTAACGAAAAATTTTGTGAAATAAAAAAATTTACGATCTTTTTTTTAAAATTGTGAATAATTACTTTTAACCTTGATAAATGATAATATGAATGATAAAAAAAATCCTCAAGGCATACCGTATATAATCCTCTTTTAATTCCCCATGGGGAATCATTTTTCAATCTTTCCAAAGTGTGGGGGAATTATTAAAGATATAAATATAAACAGATCAGGGGAATTATTTTTAATCCCTTCCAAAATGTGAGGAATTAATAGAGAGTGAGGGATTATTAGAGAATAGAGAATTAAAAAATATATAGTACATTTTTTGATTATAATAAAGGAAATTTTCTTTTAAGTTTTAACATTGTTAATTAATAAGCAATTTTTATGAGAATTTAATCTAAAGGCCAAAAAATAATTTATTAATAACTGAAAATTTCTCATTAATTTTTTTTGTAATAATTTGATTTTATATTATTTGATTCTAATGAATTTTTTAAATGCAGATGTTGTTGATTGCCGACCAAGAATCACAACAAAAACCCAAACAAATTGGTCCAGTCGGCAGCAAAAATGCGGGCACACCAGAGAGTAGGGCAACAACAACAGCTGGAAAAAGTTGTGAAACAATTCCAGAGGATCCGGAAGTGGATATCAGTGCCAGCGAAGAATTGATGTCCATTGATAGGGTAAAATTTAAAAAAAATATTAATATAATATTAAAGGATATTTAATAATTTGTCGAAAAAAAAGAATTAATTTGTCGAAAATCTTTCATGTCGAAAAATATTATATTTTTGAAGCCAAATAACTTGGCCAAATCAGACTTCTTTAAGATTCCCTAACCTCTAGTCCCTAATCCTCTCCTCCTTGAACTTAAACCCTGAGCCCTAATACCTAGTTAGGGCCAAGTTATATGGCCTCAAAAAAATGTTTTTCGATACGAAAGATTTTCGAAAAATTAATTCTTTTTTTCGACAATTTAATATTTTTTCATATTATATTTCTTGTTGGTTATCCGATTTCGCATTGGCCAATATTTCAGTTCTTTTCCTAACTATAAATATTATAAAAACTGATTAAATTAAATCCTTGGGCATTTAGATAGAAATGATTGATCAAAAATAATTTGCCAAAATTACGGTCAAAAAAAAATATGAAAACTCTCAACTTTGGCCTATTTTACCAATTTTTGATCAGTATTTTTGTAATTTCTAATCAAATTCATTGTAACTTTCTCTAATTAATTCAAATAAAATTGCCGCTATATATATATTAGTTAAAAATCAACTAAATTTAAAGACAAAATTCACTTAAAAATTGAGATTCTGTGCCCTTAATTTAGGTATCAAATTTAATTTTCCTATTTAAATTTTAATAAAATAAGAATTAATTTTATGAAAATATTCCTTAAAGACGCTTCTTTCGGCTTCAACCGCAACTGCTCAACCGTTGACCGTTTATAATAATTGCCAATTCCAACCGAGAAGTTCCTTTCGATTGTCCTCGCCATTTCCTCAGCCGCCACCCAAATTTGAGGTAATATTTTGATAAAAAATTTTATAAATCATTTAAAATATTTTTGCAGATTCCTCCGCCCAGCTATTCCCCACCGGAACCTCCAGCCGAATCAATTTGTCGAAATAATGTGGTCAATGGGGACAGTACTACGAGGAGCAATTTATCAAGGCAATATTATAAATAATAATATAAATCAATTAAAAATAATTAATAAATGAAAAAATTTAATGAAATTATCAAAATTTTTTAATATTCTATAAATTCTTCTTAAATTGATATTTTATTATTTTTGGTCATTCTAAATAAAGGGTAATTTTTGGTCATTGCTCATTGATATATATTTTAATTTAAGTTTATATTAAATACTGCGATCTGCGAATATGGTCAAGTTTAATGGCTCTAAATTTATTTTAAAAAATTGGGCAATTTTTAAATTTATTTTCCAGAAAAATATTTCCATCGATCATTATTTAATTTTCTAAAAATTGTTAAGAAATTATTTTTTATTTTATCTATTTTTTAACACAAATTATTACGATATTTGTTATCAATTTAATTAATTTAAAAATAGGCTATTAATGCAAAGGAAAATGTCGGATCAAACCAAGTTTTATATCAAATTATTTAAAAATTTTTCAAATTTTTAAAATTAATAAAAATAATTTTATGATAATTCTTAAAGAAAAAAAATTAAAAATATTTTTTCAATTGATCAAATTTTTTTCTCCATTTTCAGCCCAGACCAATCCAGTTATGGTGGCCAAACACCGTTGAACACAACAACCGGTTCATCGGCGGAAAGTGCCCT
Source organism: Pratylenchus scribneri (assembly GCA_030063045.1). NCBI lineage: Eukaryota > Metazoa > Nematoda > Chromadorea > Rhabditida > Pratylenchidae > Pratylenchus > Pratylenchus scribneri. Next base: position 1,322,392 of record JAQSEB010000049.1, read on the forward strand.
CATCCATCAAGAAGGAGGGGATTATGATGGACGAATTCGCATTTCCGAATTGGAATATTCCGACATTGGACCGAGTGGGATTGGAGGGGGTACGGTAGCCGAAATGGAGGCATTGGATGGATGTTGGCCAACGGTGGCCAGTACAGTGGAGAGTCAAATTCAAGTGAGGGAAAATTTTTAAACACAAATATTACACTAATACCGTATACCATATACTTTCACATATAGAATAATTTTTGACTGTGCTCGTAAAATCGAAATAAATGATGTGAAGATAATTAGAGGTGTAAGGAATTATTTTTGAACCCTGTAAGAAAGTAGTGGAATTAAAAGAGTATATACGATACGGTATGGAAATTAATAAAAATTAGAATATTAAGCAAATTTTCATTCATTATTTGGTCTATTCTAATAGACTTAACACTTAAACATGACTAATAATTAATAAATTCCTGAAGTCATGATAAAAGACTTCAAACATTGTCTAGTCTAATATGCTTTTAACAAAATTCTGTCTAAAAAATAATTAAAATTGTAATCAAATACTTGACAAATTTCTTTTTTTTTATAAAATTTATCTCAACGTTTATTTTTTATTTTATAGCCTTCATTGCCTTCAATTTTGGCCAATCTTCCAGCAAATCGAGTGCCCAGAAGCATTTCCCAACAGCTGGAATTGATGGAGGAAATGGCCACAAATGCGGCAATTAAAAATTAAACAAAAATTTGAAGATGCCAAAAAGATGTCATATGCCTTTATCTCATTTCAAAAAATAATTTTATATAAATGCTCACATTTGAAAAATTGAATTTATTCCAAAGTTAGATTTAGATGTATTAGAAGACCCTTACATTTAATTTATTTCATTTATATAAAATTATATTTTATTTTTTAAATGATCAATCAATAAATGTCACTCCAAAGGGTTATTAAAATAAATTTTTAAAATACCCAATCAATATTAGCAATCCAAGGGATATAAAAATCATTTGAAACATCTCAGAAGTTGAATTTTTAAATTTATTTTTATGGCTTTTTATTTTATAGCTCTTAATAGTTAATTATAGTAAGTCACTTTTATTTAATTATTTCATCTACTTTTCAAATATTTCATATCCAATAAATCGTTGAGATTTAACTAAGTTTTCGTACTAATGGAATTCATCCAAACATGGCCAAATTTACTAAATTTAAAGAAAGCATTTCACTTTGAAATATGTATATCTAAAATTTTTAAGTAGGTAAATTTCGTTCATTCTCTTCTGATAAATTAGAAAGAATTTTTAAAAAATTTTCAAAATTTTCGAGCTAATCCGTGCCCTGTATTGCAATTTTTGGAATACATTAAAACTCGCATAATTTTAGGAAAAGATTTAGTCTATTAATAACAAAATTCACAAAATGGAAAACAACAAAACTGCCAAAATTTCACTTGGAATTGACAAAACGGATCCAGCGAATCCAGTGCTGAACAAGTTGAGCGAAGGTCAAATTGTTGCCGACTTTGAATGGTTTGCAATTTAAATTTGTACAAATTTTCTATATTGAATTTTTGGGCTCAAATACAGTTTATGCGACCTTCCAGAGTTTAGGCGACCAATGAACAGTTATAGGCGACTTTTCAACTTTATGAAAATTCGCTAAAAAATAGAAAAAAATATTTCATGAAAATGAATGGAAGATTTAGGCAAAATTCATCAAATGAAACAATTTATGTATTAGAAGAAAAATGCCCATCCGGTCCAGAAATCTAAGCCCTAACACATTCTGAAACCTAAGTTAGCCTACCTAGACTCATGCACCGATTTCTGGAAGGCTAGCCCCATAACCTAAATATTACCATAATATTATTTTAGATTTATTTCATCAAATTAAAAGCAACAATTTGACTATAACCAAAAGTTATAAAGCGGCTCGAAACAATGGCTTTATGTTATAAGCAAGGCTAGATTTCGGGCTCAAAGCATCTAGGCGAAAGAATGGTTATTTATCAACTCTGCCAAGTTTTTTTCTGATTTTAGCATTAGTTTAAAGCTAGCCTAAAATTATCATTGGTCGCTTAAACCGTGAATGGTCGCCTAAACTGCTAAAGGTCCATTAAACGGCGAATGGTCGGCTAAATTGCCATTGAACCGAATTTTGCTGTCAAAAATTGATTTTTAAGGAAAAAAATTAAAAAATGGCTTTTTTCCACAAATTTCTAAAAAATTCGGGTGTGCATAATAAATGAAACCGGCAAATATAGCCTAAATAAACCCCTTTATTACATATAGGGACATTCGAGCACTGAAATATCATTTGGAAGGAGAAGAGCTCAAATTGGAATTTTCGGTTTGTTGCATTGAAAGTACCAAGGAGAAACTTTGGATGGCAAAGGCCAGAATTTGCAACCCAACTTTTAATGGATTTGGCAACAATTGCACATATTATTTTTCCAATGAAAATGCAAATGTCCAAATACAATGCAGTTTTTCTTATGACCCTGATCAAGAACATGAACAAAGAATCAACATTAAAGTCGAGGTGCTTCGCAGCCTTCCCAGGTTTTTCAACAATACAATATACATGTACTAAATGTATATTTGATAAGTTGAATTATAAAGGAACAATGCCTAAGGTCCTCTAAAAAATTTTTTTAAATCATAATTTGCGTAAACCAAAATAAGACATATCATTAAGCCCTATCTTATGGCCATTTTTGACGATACTAAAAGTATGTATTTAGTCCGTGCTTTGTCTAAAACTAAACCGTAATTTAATCTGCTCAAAGAACATATATCGGAAATTATGGCCATAAAACCTACTTTTCCTAATTCGTTTCCTTATAGAGTTGGGCTAAAAAATATGATCTAAAAGTCTAAATTTAATAGATCTTCTTAATATTGGGTAAATGCTCTCTAAAATGTAAAATTTTCCGAAAATATTTATTGACTTATTTAAGAAAAATAATTCGACCAGATTTTGGCCATAGCTCAATTTGATGGCTTATCACCATGGTCCTTAGGTTTTTATCATAATGTATTTTGTACAATTCTTCAAATTTTTCCGTTTACTTGAAAATTATGAATCGCTATTATTAGCCTAATCGTAACACTAAAAGACAAAATAAATAAGCAAAGGCTAAATTTATTATAAGAATTAAATTAACACAATTTGAAATTTTAAGCTTGATGGAATTCGACACAAATTTGGAGATAATCGTTTGCAAAGGGCAAGAGAATGGCCAAAGTATTGCCAAAAATGGTGTGATTGCAGTGAACAAATATGTAACTTTTAATTAAAAGTGATAAAGCTGAAGTTTATGTTTCTAGGTGTTGGCAGCATGCAAAAAAATATTATTTTCATGCAAAAAAACTATTACTCATTTTGGATGAAATTTTGTGCTCTCGACATTTAAGAAATTTGTGCAATCTGATATAATAAAAAACAATTATTTCCATAAAATTATTGAAAATTAGCCAGGAAAAAATATTAGCAAGGGCATGGGCATATAAATTCTCTTTAAAATAAACAAGTTATAATAAAAATTCTCTTTAAATTTCCAGACAAAATGGCATTCACTATTCTCAAACTCAGTGTCAAATATGATTTGCGAATGATTCAGAATTGTTGCGAGGAATATTTTTATTCCCAATTTAATGACAAAGATTTCTCAAAAATGGAACTTCTTGAGGAGGCTGAGAATCTCGGCATTCAAAAATTGAAGGTGAGGAGAAAATATTAATATCTTTCCGGTAAACTTCCGGAAAAATTAATTAACATCTTTCCGGAAAATTTAATTAAAATCTTTCCGGAAAAGTTAATTAAAATCTTTCCGGAAAACTGATTTCCGGAAAAGTGAATTAAAATCTTTCCGGAAAACTTAATTAAAATCTTTCCGGAAAACTTAATTAAAATCATTCCGGAAAACTTAATTAAATCTTTCCGGAAAACTTAATTAAAATCTTTCCGAAAAACTTAATTAAAATCATTCCGGAAAACTTAATTAAATCTTTCCGGAAAACTTAATTAAAATCTTTCCGGAAAACTTAATTAAAATCATTCCGGAAAACTTAATTAAATCTTTCCGGAAAACTTAATTAAAATCTTTCCGGAAAACTTAATTAAAATCATTCCGGAAAACTTAATTAAATCTTTCCGGAAAACTTAATTAAAAACTTTCCGGAAAACTTAATTAAAATCTTTCCGAAAAATTTAATTTAAAATTTTATACAATATTATTACGCTTAGTTTGAGGAATTATAAACTTTTTGAAAACTATTCAAAATAGAATAGATTAATAATTTAATTTATAGGAGCGCACATTGACTTCCATCACTGCAATTGATTTTGGCCGAAATTTTCGCAAAAATCAACAGATTCAATTTCGCCTTGGAGAGCAAACACAGGAAGAACTGATGAACCAAATCGAGAAAGATGCTAAGACTTTTCGGAGCTTTGGCGGATTTGGATGTCGCTCATTTAAGAATAGTGGATGGTGAGTTTTCTTTTACCAAAAAGTTTTAATTATAGAGATTAAATATTTATGAAACTTACCATATTTTCGTACCATATATTTTTTTAAAATTTATTTTCAAATTTATTCTATTTATATATTCTCGATTTTTACAAAAAATACAATGAACATTTTCCATTCACTTATCGTTATTTATCAGTAATTTTTAAATTTTGCAGGGATGACGACGATTTTACTTTTGATAATGGTGGATTCAACAATTGATGGAGAAAAGAATCGAAGAAATTGATGAAATTTATTGAAAGAAATGAGGCCTTTGCTTTAATAATATTTTTATTCTTATATTTTACAATATTTCACTTAAATCAACATCTGAAATCCATCTCAACAATCACCATTTATTCATTCCTGCCATTTAATTTAATCTACGGATTTTACAATTCGTTCATCAATCAGGCATATACTTAAAATCAAAAACTTGTTAAAATTTCTTGAAATTTCGAGGCCTTTTTATAATATTTTATATTTATATTTACCCATATATTGCTAAATTTTTTACTAAATCATCATCTGAAAATCCAATCTCAATCAGCCCATATTGGTCTCTTTATTCATTCCAGCCTTTTAACCTACGGAAATACCACATTCTTTTAATCATGCAGTATATACTTATATTTTTATTTAGAGGATAAATCAAATGAAAAAGCCAATTTTTAATAAATAAACAATTCATTTTATAATTCTTCAAATAAAATTTTTTTTTGAAAATGTGCCCTATGACATTCAAAAGGTTTATTTAGAAGGACACTAAAGAATTTTTATTACATATATTTTTTAGCCATGTTTGTCCACACCATAAGTTCAATATTTCATCATCATTTTTTCCAACATCATCCGAAACTATTTTTAATAAAAAAGATTTATTGCAAAGGTCAAAAAATAAGATAATAAATTGATAAGGAGGAAGAGGTTGATTGTGAATGGTGGAAAATATAAATATTAATAAATAAAAATGACCTAGCATTGGACGAAAAGAATGGCATATATAAAAGAATAAGGGGATAATAATAAATCAAATTGGACCAAAGAGCATTCCATTCCAAAAAATCCATAGTTAATGTTTTAATTTAGACCTTTCTCTTTCTATCAACCTAATTCATTTATTTCAACGATATAAAATTTTCAAATATTCTGCATAAAAAATATCAATTTTTAAATCCACTAATTTCAATCAGCTTATCATTATCAATTTTGTTGGAAAATTCATTAAGTATGTTCAAGTTCTTTAGTGAAAAATAATTTAATATGAAATGATTAAAAATAAAAAAAATTGTCGCGAAATTGCCAAATTAATATAATGTAAATATATTCTTTCCCTATAATAATTTGTTTTATACAATTTTTTGTAATAAAAAATTATAAAATTTAATTTAATTAAAAAATTCTCAAAATGGAATTTGCATTTTGGCCAATTTCATTTGAAATTGACAAAGCCGATCCAGCAAATCCTGTCTTGAACAAGATGAGCGAAAGACAAACTATTGACGGATTTGAATGGTTTGCATTTATCCAAATTTGCCAACAAATTTTCTAAATTTATTTTCTGTCTCAAAAATGAATTTTTATGGAAAAAAGATTACAATATAAAAAAAAATTGTACATTTAATTATGATGAGCAAGCCTTGAAAAGTCCAAATAAAAAGTGGTGATTGCCAAATTTGAAAACATAAAATTCTAATTATAATAAATTTAAAATGGTTTCATTATTAAATCTGTTGAATGCATATTTTTAAAGGGAGATTCGAGCACTGAAAAATCAATTTGACGGAGAACAGCTCAAATTGGAATTTTTGATTTGTTGCAATGAAAATTGTACGGACAAGCTTTGGATGGCACAGGCCGGATTTAGCATCGTAGCCGATCACATGGATTCTTACTCAAGACCAAACAAATGCTACAAATATTTCTCGAATGCAAATGAAAATGTCAAAGTGGAATATAGTTTTTATTACACTAAAGATCGAGAGCGTAAAGATACGATCAAAATTAAAATAGAGTTGCTTCGCAGTGTACCCAGGTTTTTCAACAATAAAAAATATATTGAATGTGTGCATTTTCCATCAATTTGGTAATAACAGCCCAACTTGTCATCATTTATTTATAATAACACTGGAACAATTTTAATAATTTTTGTAACAAAAGAGTAGATTGTTGACATCCAAATGATATTAATTTTTAAAGTGATTAAAAATTGATGGTAAAAATAAAATCACGAAAATTTTTCAACAAGTTGAAGGCTATCCCAAATGGCCAAATAACTACTATTATTTTCCAACATATGTTTGAAAAACGAATTTTTTGCACCATCTATAAAATCAGAGAGTTATCAAACTCCATAAATTTCGGTATAAATACACATTATTTTAGTTTACGTGGGATGCACAAATTCCTGTTAAATATATAAAAAATAATTAAATTTTAATATCATTGCCTATAAAAATTGATTCTAATAAAAATTTATATATCAAAAAAATTTAGTTTGATGAAATTTGACACCAATTTGGAAATTACTTATGGTGAAAGTCAAGAAAATGGCCATACTGAAGAAAAAAATAGTATGATCGCAGTGAACAAACATGTGGGTGCTAAAAGTTGTAAAATTGTTGATATTTATGAGTTTAGGCATTGGCCACATTTTCCAACTACTTTCGCAATTTATTTTTCGGTAATTGGGCTGAAAGTCGTCAGCAACAAGATGAAATCACATCATTAAAAATCAAAGAAGAATTCGACTTTGACATCCAAGCATTCACAAAAATGATTTATGCATCAATGGCCATGGGATGGATGATAGACAAAGATATGTTCGAGAACATTCTTCTTGGCTCAATTGGAGATGATAAGAAATTGAGATGTTAGTTTTAAAAATTGTCAGAGAAAAAACAATGAAATTTTGATTAATATAAGTTATTATTAATTTTTATTATTTGCTCTCAAATTTTGAGCATTTAATACATTTTCAAGTTTTAAGTAAACTGTCCTGATTAAGATGGATTTATTATAGAAATACTGTATTTAATGGATATGATTGAAAAATATAAAAATTATGTCAAAAAACAATTTAAGCCAAAATATTTCTTCATTTTTCGTCTTTCTGGCCAAATATCAATTTTGACATGAATTTGAATTATTGAGGAAATATTGCTACTGGATAAATTTGGATAGACTAAATTTAATTAAAATATAAAAAATATAGGAAAAAATGAAAAAAAAATGTTGGAAAAAATCAAACTTGGAAAAATGGGACATGGATGACTATAGGTATGGATTAAAAGTTTTCCAAAATTTTATAGAAAATTTTTATAATTAATTAAATGCGATTATTTAGACAAAACGGCAATCAAACTCCTAAAACTCAGCGTCAAATATGATTTGCCTATGATTCAGAATTATTGTGAAGAATATTTCTATTCCCAATTCAAGGACAAAGATTTCTCAAAAATGGAACTGCTTGAGGAGGCTGAGAATCTGGGCATTCAAAAATTGAAAGTAAGAAGAAAATAAATTCAATTTTTTTTTAAAATTTGATTAAGATTTTTCTGGAAAATGTAATTAAAATCTTTCCGGAAAACTTAATTAAAATCATTCAGGAAAATTTAATTAAAATCTTTCCGGAAAACTAAATTAAAATCATTCCGGAAAACTTAATTAAAATCTTTCCGGAAAACTTATTTAAAATCTTTCCGGAAAAGTTAATTAAATTCTTTCCGGAAAACTTAATTAAAATCCTTCCAGAAAATAAATTTCTCTTGGCTTTTTTCTCGAAATTTACTCAAAGATTAATATATTTAATTTTTGTTATTTATACAGGAGCGCACATTAAATTCCATCACTGCAATCGATTTTGGTCTAAATATGCGCAAAAATCTCCAAATTCAATCTCGTCTTGGAAAGCGAACACAAGACGAATTGATGAACCAAATCGAAAGCAATACTAAGCGTATGTGTTATTCTGGAAATCAAGGATATGGTAGATGGTGAAATTTTTAAATTAAAAAAATATCTATATATAAATTAATTAATTTTTATACTTGCATATATTTTTCAAACAATTAATTTTTTTAAAAATTTTCTTTTACTAATTTATCAGAATATTAATATTTTCTCGAGTTGCGAAAAATACTCTGAATAATTTCTATTTGTTATTTATCAGAAATTTTTAAATTTCAAGGCATGTTGATGGTGATACTGGTGGCTTTTATTGGAATTAAATTAAACTAAACAAGCAATGGATGAAGAGAATCTGAAAAATTTATGAAATCTATTGAATGAAAAGAGAAGAGAGCAAGAGAGGCCTTTGCTTTAGAATATTTTTTTAAAATTTTCCCACCATATATGAATACATTCTCAAATATATTTTGTAATATTTCACTAAAATCAACATATGAAATCCAAACTCAATCAATCATTTATTAATTCCAGCCATTTAAGCTAAGGATTTACAATTCATTCGTCAAGCATATTTTTTTATTTAAAAGGATAAATCGAATGAAAATTTTTCAATTAATAAATTTTTAATAAATAAACAAATTCATTTTTATCAAAATATATTTATGAGAAAAACATTTCTATTACAGAAGCCTGAATTATAGAGCAATATTCTTTCAAGCAATTAAAAGCATTCTTTTTCATTTCATTATATTAAGCTCTTTATAGAGCAATTTGATATCAAAATGAATCATCAAACAAAAATGACTATAAAAGAAAACTAGAAACTACCCTAATTTTGGCTTTATTTTCCAATTTTTTGGTAAAATGGGTCCCTAAATTTCTTTGCACCATTAGCAATTCAGTTTTAAAAAAAGAAGCAATGGTGATTATTTTTAAGTATTCACATCTCTTTTTCGAAAATTCCATCTAATTTTCATACCCACTTTTAAAAGTAATTCACAATAATATTTTTGTTAAGTAATTTGTTACGATAATTGTGGACATTGGACGAATCGGGTGTAATGAAAATTGATAGATAAAGCTGCTGGCTAATTTATTATATTTTATTGATAATTAAAAAATTAGATACAAAATGGTTCAGCAATACCGTATTTACTCCATTAGTAGCCCCGGGGCTTATAATTTTCAGAGACACCCAAAAGGAGGGCTTCAAAAGGTGGGGGGGGGGGGGGGGTAATAAATTTTAGTGACCATTTTTTTAGAGGGGCATTAAATAGAATGAGGGCTTCTAATAGGGGGGGTGGGGGTTCTAATATATGAAATACTGTATTTGGAAAATATTGGATAGTGATCGAGTTGATATCAAAAAATAGTTTTAATTATATTAATGGATTTTTGGTCCAAATTTTTGCTAAAAATCAAATTGTAATCAATGCATTATTTTACAATTAATTTATATTCATTAAATGCTTTATAAATTAAACTAGCAGCTTTACAAACACCGACAGTCGACACTAGAATTAGAACTGCGTTATTCTAAATAGCGATTTCCCAAATTTATGATCCTATGAGAAATAATTTGATTTGACATAAATTTAAGATAAATTTTCGTAATATTGCCTCTTTTATTCCCATTTTATAAAAATTGTACATTTTTAGAATATCTGCTATAAATTTAGAGAAAATTCTCAAAATGGAAAATGCAAACAAAAAACCCGCAATAATTTCTTTTGTAATTGACAAAAGTGACCCAACGAATCCTGGCCTGAACAAGTTCATCGAAACTCAAACCATTGGCGGATTTGAATGGTTTGCATAAATTTTCCATACTGAATTTTGCGACCAAAAATCAATTTTGAAAGCCAAAGGCATTTGTAGTTTTACAAAAATTTACCAAAAATGGAAATAATTAATTTATCGAAAAAAGTATTGTAAATGGCGAAAAAATTTTAACGGTTGTGTTTTGTCCTAGAACTGCAAACCATGTACTCAATCGATAGATCTCGATGAGATATATCATTTGATAATTGATTTGGCTTTAATAAAGCTGATGTTAAGGTAGTTTTGAGCAATTGGCGAAAAAAGGTGCAAACGGTTTAAAAACTCTGATTTTGATCAAACTTTGACAAATGAAATATCATTTGAAGCGTCTTTGACGAGATATATCATCAATTGAGTAAAAAGTTCGTGGTCTGGGATAAACCACTAAACCTGAATAATATTTCAATATTTTCAATATTTTTTTCATTATTTTCAATATTTTTTCAACAAATTTGTAAATCCATTAAAAATTGCTGAAATGAATGCATCATTCAATTATCAAACATTACCAAATTTGCAATTCGGTCGCAAAATTCTAAATAGAATAAATATAAAATTGTCATATTAAATATAAATTTATATAGGGAAATTCGAGTATTGAAAAATCAACTTATTAATGGAAAATGGCTTACAATGGAATTTTTGGTAATCTGTAATGAAAATTGCAAGGACAAACTTTGGCTGGCACAGGCCGGAATTTACATCATAACCAAAAACTCTAATTCTTTTGGCTCGGAAAAATTAAACAAATACACGCAATACTTCTCGAATGAAAATACAAGTGCCCAAGTGGAATGCACTTTATCGTATGATATTAACCAAGAAAATGAACAAATTGTCAAAATTGGCATCGAGATGCTTCGCAGCCTACCCAGGTTTTTCAACAATGCATAATGTTGTGAAAGGGATATTTGATTTGCCAAATCACAAAAGAAAGAGTAAAGCTTACGGGTTTATTATTCACACGGAAATTTACACACCCGTCAGAGATGCCATCTGCAAAACTCAAAAACCTGGCATCATCCAAAAACCTAGCAAAAACCTGCCAAACTCATCCAAAAACCTAGCAAATACTTGGCAAAATTTTTGAAAAACTTGGCAAAAAAACCTGGCAAAAACATGTAAAAAACAAAATAAATGCTAATAAAAATTATTATTTTTCATATTTTAACTTATAATTTGACTTATTTGAGCAATTCTGATTGTGAAATAAGCATAAAATAAATTAAAATTTTGCAGCTAGAAAAAAAAATTTAGAAAATGGCCGCATAGCGAAAAATTTTGACCATTTTAAAGTAAATATACTGGCTAAATCCAGGGAATATATGAAAAACTTGGTAAAAACAAAAACTGGCACATGATCGGAACCTTCAAAACCTGGAAAATTCCCGATTTTCTTGGTATTATGGCATCCTTGATGCCCGTTGTAAGAACATATATAGGCCTAATTTAATCCTTCGGATACTTCCAACTTGGGGTCAGGCAACTTGTTGCCATTAATTTTGACTCATTAAAGAATGGACTAATTTTTAGGATTCTGTTAACAAATTAAAGACCATACCATATATCTGCTATCCAGTGATAATAAGTTTATTTAAATTTGTTAAGAATTGATGAAATTGTGAAAAAAAATAATGAAAATTTCGCTAATCCATTTTAAGATTTAATTTTAAAATTTTTTGAACACATCAAAAATCTGATAAATTTAATATCAATGGATAGCAGACAGTCTTCTATTTAATTTGATAACAAAATCATCAAATTGGATTCAATGTGCTTGATAATGTTGAGTAATAAAATTCACCTAGCTCTATTTGGACCACTGCCTTATATAAACCAATTCAGTCTATAATTTTATTAAGCCTAATCAATAACACTTTAAAATAAATAGTTTTCCTGAAGTGCCAAAAATTCTGAAATTTTCTGAATGCGAATAATTTCGGGTCAATAAGGAATATACCATAAATACTATTTTAAATCCCCGTGGAGGAATTATTTTTCAACCTTTTCAAAATGTGGGGAATTATTGGAGAGTGGAGAATTAAAAGAGCATTTATGGTATTTAAAAATACTGTATCAAATGTAAAATTTGTAAATAATAAAAATAAATTTAAAAAATTAATGTCAAAATATTGACAAGAATATAAAAATTTAGTTTGATGGAATTTGACTCATATTTGGAAATTACTTATTACGAAGTGCAAGAGAATGACCGCAATGTTGAAAAAAATGAAGTGATTACAGTGAATAAATATGTATGTATAGGAGGAAAAATAAATATATATGTATTCATTTTTAATAGGCCTTGGCCTCATTTTCCAACTACTTTCGCAATTTATTGTTCGGCAATTGGGCCGAACGCCATCAGCAGCAAGAGTCCAAATTATATACAATCAAAGAAGAAGCCGACTTTGACATTGACCTATTCAAAAAAGTGATTTATGCATCTTTGACAATGGGATGGATGATGGACAATGAATTATTCGAGTCCATATTTCTTGATGGCTGTACAGGAAATGACATGAAATGTTGGTTTTTAAACTTTTGCACATTTAATGAAGTTGAGACTTAAGGAGGGTGATCTTGATTTTTTTTTCTGATCAATCAGTGTTCTGATATTATTATTTATAAAAGTGAAAGAAATTTGTGACTCCCAATTTCGTGCATCAAATTAATTTTTTCACATGAATATTAGATTTAACTTTGGGGCCAATCTTTTAATATCAAATGCTTTATAATACTATATACTATATTTAAAAATGTGTGATATATTGAATAAAAATAATAGGAAAACAAATAATTATGTTCAAATTGTTAGCTTGAGTGCTTAGATATTGGCCAGTGTGCTATTATAATATGAAAAATTTTGGGTAAACTAATTTGATAAAAAAAATTATATAAAAGTAAATATTTATAAAAAAATTAAATGTTTTCAGATAAAATGGCAGTTAAAATGCTCAAACTCAGTGTCAAATATGATTTTCCAATGATTCAGAATTGTTGTGAGGAATATTTTTGTTCTCAACTAAAACTCAAAGATTTCTCGAAAATGGAGTTAGTTGAAGTAGCAGATAATTTGGGACTTCAAAAATTGAAGGTAAATAAAAAATAAAATCTGCCTGTTTGATTTATAATGTTTGAGGAATTATTGATTTGAAAATTTAATTAAAATCTTTCCGGAAATTATAATTAAAATCTTTCTGGAAAATTTAATTAAAATCTTTCCGGAAAATTTAATTAAAATAAAAAATCTTTATGGAAAATAAGTTCGGATTTCGGGAATTTGTAAATATATATATAAATCTTGTTTGAGGAATTATAAAATAAATTCTTCGTTGTAATATTTAATATTATTCAGAATAATTATGATTTTTAATCTGTTTTTATTATTTATATAGGGGCGCATATTGGCATCAATTAACGCAGTGGATTTTAGTCTAGACTATGGCAAAAACTTCCAAATTCAAACTCGCCTTGGAAAGCGAACACAGGACGAATTAATAAGCCATATCGAAAACAGTGCTAAGCGTATGCGTTTTGGTTTTGATCCATATGAAGATGATGAAGACGATTATGATGATGATTTTGGTTTTGGTGGTATTGGTTGGCATTAAACATGCAATGGATGAAAAGGATGAAAAATTGATGAATTTTTATTCAAAGAAAAGAAGCCTTTTCTTTAGGATTAAAGATCAAACAATTTGATTTATTTTATCTTTATTCCTTCCAGCCATTTAATTTCCGGATTTACATTTCATTTAACAATAATACCTAATTAAAATAATTTTATATTTTTATTTAATTAACATTTTTTATTCTAGAATAAATAAATCGAATGAAAATGTTTCCCATTTATAAATTTTCAATAGATAAACTCATTTTATCATAATATATTTATTATTGTATAAAAACATTTCTTTATAGTAATTGGCTACACAAATTATAAGTCAGAAATTTTCCAAATTATTGAGGAATTCATAAGTAACATTGAATTAAATTCACAACAGCATATTTTAATGTATAAAAATAATTGTGAAAAAATGGCTAGAATTTAACGACCCGCAGAAAAACCAAAAACTCCCTAATTTTGGTTTATTTTGCCTCTTTTTGTTTAAGTTCTATACATTTAATCCAGTATCCAAATTTTTTGCAGTATCAAAACAGTTCTACAAAATGCACTGGAGATAATCTTCTTTAAGTATTGTATATCTAATTTAATTTCCAATATTCTGAAATTTCCATTTGGTCTACATGCAATTTATAAAAGCAATTTTTAATAATATTTCTTGAGAAATGTGTTACAAGAATCGTTTATAATATAGGTAACTGTATCTTGTATCTTGTTGATTTTGATGGTGATAACTTTTGGCTCAATTTTTAGGATAAATATCATTTTATTGAGAATAAAATTAACAAGAAAATGGTATCAAATTTTTGACCAGCAGGGTAGTCAAGTCATGCTCGAAAAACATATTTTAATTAATTTTTGGCTAAATTTGTTAGAAATCAAAGTTAGAAGTAATCATCAATGCATCATTTTAAATTTAATTTTTGCCCATTAAATGATGTATAAAATTAATTCAGCAGTTTTATCCCACACCGACAGAAGGCCATTTCTTCCCCAATAGCCAATTCTCCAATTCCAATTGGTTGTTATATCTTATATGATCCTCTGATGAGAATAAATTCATCCGACAAAAAATTTGTCGCGATTATTATCCATTATTCACATTATTAAGCATTTTACAATTTTTAGGATAATTTTAAAGTCAAATTTAAAAAGAAAATGGAAAATTCAAACAAACAAATTTCTTTTACAATTGACAACATTGATCCATCAAATCCTGTCGCAGTTCTCAACAATTCGAGCGAAACTAAAATTGTTGACGGGCTTGAATGGTTTGCATTTAAAATTGTCAAAGATTAGTTGGAATTTTGTGGTCAAAAACAAATTGTATAGGAGAATAAATTGGACATTCAAACAAAAAGCATTGAAAAAGAATTGTTTTACCAATATTGTAAATGTTACAGACAATTTTGGAAATTGGCCTTTCCATTTCCAGAAAAAGGCCAGGATTTTTGCTAGCCGATTTTGGGAATATCAACTTTTAAAATTCGTACAGATTCGAGAATAGGCTTATTCGATTCAGGATGGTCAATTTAGTCCATAAAATTGTAAACTCAAATTGATTTGAGCTGTTTTTGAAGGTTGAACCAATGTTTAGACCCAAAACGATTTTGGTTTACCAATTTATGCCTTCACTTTAAAATGGTTCTCAAATTGAAATTTGATAGATTAAATCGAATGGTACTTATACGGTTTGGATCCGCTATTTTGGAAAGTGATTTGTCCCCCCATGATTTGTCATATTTCGGGTTAGGGTTAATCAGGGTAAGGTTAGGAATAGGAATAGGGTGGGATAAGAATCATCTTTCGAGTATCCTAAACCCAAACCCGAACCTCCCTAACACTCAAAATGGGACTAATAAGCACTTTCCAAAAAAGTTTACCCAAAACGTATAAGTACCAATCGAACATACCGAATTGAATGAGCCTATTCTCGAGTCTATGGTCGCCTAGAAGTCGAGATTCCCAGAATAGGCTGACTATAAAGGCCTGCCCTTTTCCAAAAAGTCTATTTTCAAAATCGACCGCCACATATAAATTGTAAAACAACACAATTCGGATGCAAAATTCTGATGAAAGATATAAAAAATACAGTTAACGGAATGTTTTTTAGGAACATTCGTGTGATGAGAAAACATTATGATGGTGGACGGCTCAAATTGGATATCCATATTGGCTGTAACGAAAAGTGTACGGACAAACTTTGGCTGGCTAGAACCGATATACGCATCCTAAACAAAACTGCAATTGGAGGAAGGAACACGGACAAATGCCACTATTACAACTACGATTTCTCCAATGGAAATACAAATTTCCGAGCGGAATGTGATTTGAATTCTTCAACGACCCAAGTCAAAATTGAAATTGAAATATTTCGCAGTCTACCCAGGTTTATCCACTGCCTACTCTAAAATTGGGATAAATGGTCAATGGTCTAGGTCTCTTCTCCACTATTTTTGGGGTCGCTACGAATGCAAAATATAATACCGTATTTCTCTTCTATTAGAAGCCCATGGCCTCATGGGCCTATAAAATTTCATAGGCTCTCTAGGGTGAGCTTCAAATAGAGCCAGAGAGGGAAAATTGATGAATAATAAAATGGTTCAATAACATTTCCAACAAATCGGAACTTGTTTTATGAATCTAAACATGTCTTTACAACATATTTTTACAATATATACAAGTTTTATCATATTAATTTATGATTAATAAAACGTGTTTTTTATAACATATTTTTTATATTTTACAAATCAAAATAGGCAGATTTTTTCAATACAAGTTTTTATTGTACAATTTATAATTTTACAAATTCGAACTTTTTCTTGGAATAAAAAATATGTTTTTTCAACTTTTGTTGCAATTTAAAATTTTACAAAATTATCATAAGATCCTCTATTTGTTTTTAAATATGTTTTTTAAAATTCGCAATACCTTTTCTTTTTATAAATCCGAAAATGTTTTTAATATTCAAAATATCTAAAAAAAAATTTTTTGTGGGTCAGAAATAAAGCATGGGCTTCAAATAGAACATGGGCCACTAATAGAAGAAATACGGCAATAATAATAGTCAGGCAATCGAAATTTATGAACTCAATATAATTTTGACAGAGGGCATTCAAATTCTATTCAGTTGATGAGATATATAGGCTTAGTAAATCCTAATCCTATTCAAAAACTTTCTTAACTAATCAGTATTTAAATTTTAAGTTTGATGGAATTTGACACCAATTTGGAAATTACTTATCGCGGAGGACAAGAGAATAATGGCAGCAATAGCAGTGCTGAACAAAACAAAGTGATCGCAGTGAACAAGCATGTATGTTTTAAATTATAATTGATAAAACTTAGATGAATTTATTAATTATAGGCATTGGCCACATTTTCCAACTACTTTCGCAATTTGTTCTTCGGGAATTGGGCTGAACGCCGACAACAACAAGTTGAAATCACCTCATTTACAATCAAAGAAGAGACCGACTTTGATATCGAAGCATTCATAAAAATGATTTATGCATCAATGGCCATGGGATGGATGATGGGCGGTTTTGAGATGCTCATTGGCTCTACAACCACAGAAGACAAGAATTCGAAATGTTGGTTTAAAATTGAATATTAATAATTAGAAAATTATTAATTTGAAATGAATTATTCAAAATAAAAAATTAAGAAAGCTATGATCATTGACAATAATTTACCAAATTGTAATGTAAAAAATAAATTTTATTATTTATTTAGACAAGATGGCAATCAAAATCCTGAAACTCAGCGTCAAATACGATTTGCCCATGATTCAGAATTGTTGCGAGGAATATTTTACTTCCCAATCAAAGGACAAAAATTTGCCAAAAATGGAATTGCTTGAAGAAGCCGAGAATTTGGGTCTTCAAAAATTGAAGGTGAGTGAAAAAATGCATTAAGGAAATTTAATTAAAATCTTTCCGGAAAACTTAATTAAATTCTTTCCGGAAAACTTAATTAAATTCTTTCCGGAAAACTTAATTAAAATCTTTCCGGAAAACTTAATTAAAATCTTTCCGGAAAACTTAATTAAAATCTTTCCGGAAAACTTAATTAAAATCTTTCCGGAAAATTTAATTAAAATCTTTCCGGAAAACTTAATTAAATTCTTTCCGGAAAACTTAATTAAATTCTTTCCGGAAAACTTAATTAAATTCTTTCCGGAAAACTTAATTAAATTCTTTCCGGAAAACTTAATTAAAATCTTTCCGGAAAACTTAATTAAAATCTTTCCGGAAAATTTAATTAAAATCTTTCCGGAAAACTTAATTAAAATCTTTCCGGAAAATTTAATTAAAATCTTTCCGGAAAACTTAATTAAAATCTTTCCGGAAAATTTAATTAAAATTTTTCCGGAAAATTTAATTAAATTCTTTCCGGAAAACTTAATTAAAATCTTTCCGGAAAACTTAATTAAAATCTTTCCGGAAAATTTAATTAAATTCTTTCCGGAAAACTTAATTAAAATCTTTCCGGAAAACTTAATTAAAATCTTTCCGGAAAATTTAATTAAAATCTTTCCGGAAAACTTAATTAAATTCTTTCCGGAAAACTTAATTAAAATCTTTCCGGAAAACTTAATTAAAATCTTTCCGGAAAATTTAATTAAAATCTTTCCGGAAAATTTAATTAAATTCTTTCCGGAAAACTTAATTAAAATCTTTCCGGAAAACTTAATTAAAATCTTTCCGGAAAACTTAATTAAAATCTTTCCGGAAAACTTAATTAAAATCTTTCCGGAAAATTTAATTAAAATCTTTCCGGAAAACTTAATTAAATTCTTTCCGGAAAACTTAATTAAAATCTTTCCGGAAAACTTAATTAAAATCTTTCCGGAAAATTTAATTAAAATCTTTCCGGAAAATTTAATTAAATTCTTTCCGGAAAACTTAATTAAAATCTTTCCGGAAAACTTAATTAAAATCTTTCCGGAAAACTTAATTAAAATCTTTCCGGAAAACTTAATTAAAATCTTTCCGGAAAATTTAATTAAAATCTTTCCGGAAAATTTAATTAAATTCTTTCCGGAAAACTTAATTAATATCTTTCCGGAAAACTTAATTAAAATCTTTCCGGAAAACTTAATTAAAATCTTTCCGCAAAACTTAATTAAAATCTTTCCGGAATACTTAATTAAAATCTTTCCGGAAAACTTAATTAAAATCTTTCCGGAAAACTTAATTAAAATCTTTCCGGAAAACTTAATTAAAATCTTTCCAGAAAACTTAATTAAAATCTTTCCGGAAAATTTAATTAAAATCTTTCCGGAAAACTTAATTAAAATCTTTCCGGAAAATTTAATTAAAATCTTTCCGGAAAACTTAATTAAAATCTTTCCGGAAAATTTAATTAAAATCTTTCCGGAAAATTTAATTAAAATCTTTCCGGAAAATTTAATTAAAATCTTTCCGGAAAATTTAATTAAAATCTTTCCGGAAAACTTAATTAAAATCTTTCCAGAAAATTTAATTAAAATCTTTCCGGAAAACTTAATTAAAATCTTTCCGGAAAATTTAATTAAAATCTTTCCGGAAAACTTAATTAAAATCTTTCCGGAAAATTTAATTAAAATCTTTCCGGAAAATTTAATTAAAATCTTTCCGGAAAACTTAATTAAAATCTTTCCGGAAAATTTAATTAAAATCTTTCCGGAAAACTTAATTAAAATCTTTCCGGAAAATTTAATTAAAATCTTTCCGGAAAACTTAATTAAAATCTTTCCGGAAAATTTAATTAAAATCTTTCCGGAAAATTTAATTAAAATCTTTCCGGAAAATTTAATTAAAATCTTTCCGGAAAATTTAATTAAAATCTTTCCGGAAAACTTAATTAAAATCTTTCCAGAAAACTTAATTAAAATCTTTCCGGAAAACTTAATTGATTCTATTAGAATTCACGAATGAAATTATAATATAGGAACGCACATTGAAATCCATCACCGCTTTGGATTTTTGTGAAAACTTTGGAAAGAACCTCGAGATTCATGCTCGCCTTGGCAAACGAACTAAGGAAGAGGTGATCAAAATGGTCGAGAATACTGCCAAACGCGTGCGTGGATCCATTGTTGTCGCGAAAGGCGGATTTGTTGGATTTGGCACAGCTGCTAGTGGATCCGGTTGGGATCAGCAAGGCGGTGCCTGGGATGACGATGATACGTTTGGAAATAACGGATTTGGAAGTCGTTGAGGAGGCTTACAATAATGTATTTTAAAAGGTAAATTTTAATTTAAAAAAATAAATTATATTGTAAAATGGAAATAAGCTCATTTATAAATATTATATTCATATATTTTAATCTTATTTTTTTTACTAATAAATAGTAATAGCTTAAAATCTTATACCAAAATCATCTCAGGCTGCTTGGATATACCTATTTTTAATTTTCAGTGACGAAAACGACATTGATACTTTGAATGAATGAATGAAGGAATTGCTTATTTAAGAAAAGGATGCGTCAAGCTTAAATTATTTATTCCTTCTCCATATATGCATATTCACATTCAATTATTTTTTGCAATATTTTAAACTAAAATCAACATATGCATATTTTTAATCCTGCCAATCCCATCTCAATCCCCTAACTATATACATTTTGGTCACTTTATTCATTCCCAGCAACCATTTAAATTTATGAACACAATTTTAAACGATTCATTGTTAGGCATACATTTTTTATTTATTCATTTTACAATTATTCATATTTAAATTTGAATTAAATCAAAAATAAAATGCTGGAATAAAATAAAAACAATTCTTTGTACTTTGTATTTTTCAATGTATATATATCGCTAAAAGTTTGTAAATCTGCTGGATTCTGGAATCTGGATTAATAAGATGAATGAAACAAAATAACAATACGCCACTGTTTTTTTTAAAATCTTTCACCATCGAATACTAAATATGTAATATTTATTAAAATTCATGAAGTGATAAATATTTTGGAGTAAAAAGGCCAAAAATACATTCTACATTCCCGTGTATTATGTAATTCCATCCATCGTTCAAAATTGAGTATAATCTATAATGTATAATATTTTGCGGATTACAACAATTCGCCCCTTTAATAATTGTATTTTCCCTAGCCAAATATTATCAAATAATTATTAATCCCTGCAAAAATTGGAAAAAATGTGATTAAAATAATATTTTTTATTTTCGGTCACCCAATTTTTTTTATATGTATAAAAAGGACCAATCCATATAAAATTGGCCAAATAAATATAAAATTTCATTGTTCTAAATTGAGCATAATTTAAAATATAGAAAAATGGGTCAAAAATAAAAATGATATAAGATGCAATAAAATAAATGCGTCAGAATAAAACCAATAAAATTTAAAATGAACAACACAAACAAACCAATTCTCCCATATTAACAATGATAAATTTTATCACCATCAGCAAATATATTAATGCCAAAAATTTCACCAAAACAAATTTGAATGAATCGCTTCAACAAACAATTTTCTAAAATCCTACAAAATTTTTATTTTTATAGCCTAATCCAGAAATTCTACATAAAAATGGCCTGGATGCCCAATTTTATTGGTTTTGGCCAATTTGGTAATTTTTTTATCGCCCAATTTTGACAAATATTGGAATTGGAACACAAAATCTGAAAAAAATTTGGCCCTATAAAGCTAAGAATTTTTCTTATTGGATGAGCCATTTTTTCATTTTTTTCAATCCTATAGATTCATTTAATTTGACTTTTGACTATTTATTTCACCTCGGAATAAAAAGTAATTTTTGATTTCAAATTATTTCGGCGAGGCTAGCGCATTGCCAGCAGATCGGAAACTAGGACAGTAAAAAGCCACATTCCATATTAATCTTGTATTAAATTTCGGAATTGAACAGAAATTTGGGGATTAAAAAAATTCGCCCCTCGAATAATGTAATATTTCTCCACTCAAATATTTTAATCCATGCAAAAATTGGAAAGCAATTTAAATAAAATTTTTGGTCTCTCAATTCTTAGTGTAGAAAGATCAAATCATGAGTATTAAATTGAGTAAAATAAATTCAAATTTACAGATTATATTTTTATAACATCTACTGAATCAAATTCATACAAAAAAATGTTAACAATATTTTGCTTGCTTTTCTTGTTTTCAATCCAATTCGAATTGGCCTCAACAAATTGCTATGAAAATTGGAGTCGATGTACCCCACAGGTAAGTAAATTTAAATATTATTATTAAATGAAATTAAAACAAAATAGAGAAATTTAAATTAATTGAAAAACCACAAAATTTCAAGTCGGAGAATTGGAATTTTTGAGGCCATTTGGCCGAAATACTGTCCTTTTTATTAGCATCGTATTCACAAATCTGTATCAAAAAATTTAGTAGCCATTTAGATTTAAAATATTATTTAATTATTGTTGAAATAATAAAAAAAATTATTGAATTTTATAAACAAAAATCTGCCTAATACTTCATATTTTGATATTACCAAATTATAGAACTAAAATTACAAAAAATAAATCAAAATTCATCGAATTTAAAAAATAATTTTCCTATTTTTCTTGGAGACTAGTGGTTTGACCGGCATCCTCTGGCAATCATGCCGCGATCGTTGCCGAAATTGCATCGGCCGAGAGAGTGGCCAATGTGTGCGGGTGTTCAACAAGGAATGTAGCGGTGGCTATCAATGCCAATGTTCCGGTGGAACCATACCGAAAACATCAAACCCAGTGACAAATATCCTCTGCAGTTTGGGACTTTGAATTGAATTAATTGATGGATGTCCCACTTATTTATTCAAAAAATATTTTTGAATTTGGAAAATCTAACACGCATAAATAATTATTCTAAAGAATAATAATTCAAGTAAACAAATATAAACTGGACAAAATCGTTTTGGAAGTTTAAAATTGATTAAAAAATATCATTGAAAAATTCGATTGAAAATATATGGAGGATCTGCATTAAATGAAAATATATTTAACTATAATTTCGGATGGAAAATATGTTTTTAAAAATCCAGAAAAATATTTTTTAAATTACCGCTTTATTGCTCATATTTATTGAAGAAGGGTATTAAAATTAAAATTCAACTAAAAATATAAATTTGAACTATTAGAATTAATAAGAAAAATCGTTCGGCCATAATTTAGGACGGAGAATTTGATTTTTCAAAAGATTTGTGGAAAAAAAATTTAACCCCAAAAAATACCTTAAAATGCTCATTTTGATAGAGGTCATTTAAACCCACCCTAAAACTATGTAGGTAGTATTATTATTAATAAAAAAAATAGTAAATTAATAAATAAATTCTCATAAGAATTTTTACCGAATAACCAAGCGGATATTAATCTAGTAAAATTATAATATATTGTTTGTCCAACGTGTTATACTCATTTTCATAGAATCCATTTCCCAATTCCTCTATGTTCTCTTAATGAAAGAAGATCCACCCTCAAGCCTCTACAATTTCTCCTTCAATCTTTTTTTTTCCTCATTTCCCCGTGTCGCTGCCCTTTTGTCCTCCTTCTGTGGCCAATTGATCTCTTCTCCCCCATTTTCTTCATATTGAATGAATACAATTTGGTTGGCCATTGTGTGCGCGGATGGCCAAGACCAGTTCATATGTGTTGGCCCACAAAAAGAATATAAAACAAAAAAATGTCCTCGACTGAATGTGCAACACATATTCCTTTCCAACACTTTTTTTGGACCGTTCATTCCCCACAAATCCAAAATTTATGTAAGAAACAAAGGGAAAGAAATTCTTCTGGGAAATATCTACGTGAAGAAATTTTAAAATTATTTAATTTTCATCCACTATTGCTTTTGGCAATATGAAGAAAACAAAGGGAATTCCGTCAATTCCTGCCAATTGTTCGCTTCTTTTTTGTTTGATTTGTGCCAACATTTGCCTATTAATGGTTGTCGAATGCAAAAAATCCTCGACACCCCATCAATCCCATGGGCCATTGTTCTCAAATCGCACTGCTTCTGTTGCTGATGGAAAATCAAAAGGCGGCATTGCATTAATTGCAGCAGGTAGAGTGGTCAATTTTTAATTATGAAATGGAAAATATTTAATTTTGCAATAAATGAAAATCGTGAAAAAATTTCGATTACATTTAGCCCATATAAAACTTGGCCATAATTATGTGTTAGGGGTTAGGACACAGAGATGGTTTAGGAATTGCGTTGGTAGGCTAAATTTTAATGGCCTGATTTCACTAATAAGTGCTTATCTGCGTCAACAAGGAATAAGATTATTTTTTGACATGAAACTTTATCGCCATTTTCAATACTTTTTTTGTCAAATTAAATAGCATAAATACTCTTTTAAAAATATATAATAAAGAATTATTTTTCAACCATTCAAAAGTGTGAGGAATTATTTGAGATTTGGAAATTAAACGATTATTTACCGTTTTATCCATAAAAATAAAAATCATGATTTATTTTGCATTTTACTATTAACAAAATTCAAATTTAGATTCTATTTTTTCCTTTGAATTTGTCATATACCCTCAAAAAATATTCACTCATAAAAAATTGCAATTAAGACTGTCCAAATGCTGGAGGCCATCATCATCGTCAGAAGCGTCAATTCGCCAATTGCCATTATCGACTAGGATTTGTTGGAGTGGCAGCGGCCGGTCCTGGTGCTGCTGGTGGAGCTGGTGCCAGCCAACAATTCCGTCAATACAATGGTGCGGCAGGTGCGCAACAGGCAATGGCTGGAGGTGGACAAGCCGTTGGTATGCCTCAAGGCGCGGCTACAATGACTGCTGGGGGTGGAATGCCTGGAGGCCAACCCACCGGTACAATGCAACAAAGTGGAATGCCACAAGCTAATGGAGGAGGAGCAGGAGGATATCCGGGAATGGGGGCAGCCGGAGGAGGATATCCGGGAATGGGACAAGGAATGGGAGCAGCAGCCGGTGGAGGTGGCGGAATGGGCATGGGAATGGGTGGCGGTGGCCCAGGAGGTGCAGGCGCGCCACAAAGGCAGCCGGTAATTATTATTATTTTAAATAAATTAAGAAAAAAGAATAAATTAATTTTCTAAATAAACAAATTTCTGCAAAAAAACTTTCTATTAGATCGTGGAATCTGTATTAAATAATTCCTTATCTGGTTTAATAGGAGAATTGATGATTTAGCTGTTCACAATTCAATGAAGGGAAAATTAACCACCTATGTATTAGGAATAACAATCTGATAAAATTAACTGCAAATAATAAGGGAATTTTATTGAGAAATACTTAAAATGAAGAAAAAACATTGAAAATTGCGAAAAGAGTATTGAAAATGTCGAAAAGTTTATATCGGTTTAGTGGTTTGTTCAAAATTCACAAATCATATACCATCGGATAGAGCTCGTCAAGACGCATCGAATGGTATATAATTTGTCATGGTTTAATTGGTTTTGAACCAAAACCATATGATGGCTTAAGTGGTTTAATACCTTTAATTTTGATCAAACCATGACAAAATATATACCTATCGATGCATCTTGTCGAGATCTATCGTTTGGGTATAAGGTTTGAGGGGGGGGGGGGTCCAGGACAATCCATTAAACCGTTATAAACTTTTCGACATTTTCAATACTCTTTTGGATGTTTTCAATGTTTTTTTCTACAAATTAACCATCCATATTTAATTTAAATTAGGTAAGTTGATAGCAATTTTAGTATTTTAGTTAATATTGTATTTTAAGGTACCCATTCTTTGATAAAATTTTTAATTTTATTTTACTAAAGTATTTATAGGGATGTTTAATGATAGGGAATCAATTAGGTTTTCACTATTTGAATTGTTTGAACTTTTATGTCTGTTATCCATTTTTAATAAAATAATTATTTAGTCCGTTGAATAATTTAATTATCTC
Source organism: Pratylenchus scribneri (assembly GCA_030063045.1). Lineage (NCBI taxonomy): Eukaryota > Metazoa > Nematoda > Chromadorea > Rhabditida > Pratylenchidae > Pratylenchus > Pratylenchus scribneri. The sequence goes on from JAQSEB010000049.1 coordinate 1,348,122, forward strand.
CAATAAATAATTTAAGCCTCCCGGTGGCCCAACCCGTGATGCCGCCCTCAAACTTGTAATGGATGCATTGTTGGCGGCAGCCGTTCCACCACCAATGGGTGCTCGGCACAAATTTGCCCGAATGAAAATGAAAAGAATGCGAAAATTTTGAAGAAAAAAATGTCTGCTTATGAATTAAAACTTTAAATTTTTTTTAAATCTAATTGAATAGTTGAAAATTGTGTTTCTCGGAATTTTGTTAATAATTTTTAATTCTTGATAATTTTACATTATTTGATATTTTATAATTTGAATAAATTTACTATTATGGTGATCAAAAATTGGATGGGGGTCGATATCTAACCCCACTAAATCATGCCAAAAAAGATAGACTATATCCACCATCGGGGAGATAAAAATTTAGATTTATTTAATTAAAAATGTCATTTTTTAGGGAAAGTAGACCTAAAATGAGTATAATTTGAATAAATTTTTTAATCTAGTTTTAAAATGATTCCAACCGATTCACATGGGTTATTCAATTTTCGCTTTATTATTTTATTTATATTACAAGAAAATAAAATGAAAAAATATTATTCCATTTAAAATAACAGAGGTAAATATAAATGCCATTAATCCAAATTTCATATTTTGCCAATATTTTCATTAATCATAGCGATGATTGATAATTAGGTTGGTGCTTGGCCAAGCAAATCTTTGCATATCATGTGCCAAATCCTCCCTTCCTCCAACTTTTCCATCATTTTCACTGTAAACTATGCCTGGATACAAATTTTGAGTTTCACTTTGCAATTCTCCACTCCAAATGTCACTGTATTTAAGCACTACGGTTTTGGCCGATTCCAACGGCAAAAATTGTTCGGCATTCACCCGAATAAAATAGAATAATTTAGAAGGTTGAATGACCGATGTTCCAACTGAAAAATAGTCAACCATCATATCATATTTAGGGGTAATTTAATTAATGGTTTGATTGTTTCAGAAGTTATGATTTTTTAATTTTTTATAATAAAATAATTCTCAATTCTTTTTGATGATGCAAACATTTTTTTTATCTTTTTTAAGCTCTAATTTATTGTTTAATTTTATTTTTGGATTTTTATTTTCTATTTTTAATCAAAAATTTAAAAATAAATAATAATATTTTTTGATGAAATTCTTTGAAAAATCAATAAGGTTTAGGCTAATTTCCATAGAACATTTGTATATTAAAAAATTTAATTTAAAATGATTACAATTTTGTTGTATTTGATTATTACATTTCATAACAATTTGTTCTAATAAAAGATCGGTCATTTGTTCGGCTCCTTCAAATAATTTTATTTTCTAATAAATAAATTCAATCGATTAATAAAATAATTATTAACAAACTGGGCAATAATCAAGGAATGCCGCGAAAGCTTTCCATGTAATATGCTTGCAAAATATCAGACGCAACTCCTTAAAAATAATTTTTTATGAATTTTTTGTTTATATGAATTTAGGATTAAATTTGCTTAAAGGTAGATCAATTGAAAAATTGATTTAATATGAAAATTAATTGAATAAATATTTGAATAAATATTCTTACTTGTAAATGAGGGCACTTTTGCGCTACGGCATTAAGCAATGAGCCATTGAATTCCGTCGATTTTTGATAAGAAATGTAGAGGCGAACAAGATTGGACATTTTTGTGAAAGGATTACAGATTACTGTATCGCGTAAGATATGGCTGACAGTTGTTTTGCCTCCAAAACTCAAATAAAGTTCATTCAAATTGGGTAATGGTCCTGTAAAAAAATAAAATTTTCAAAATTTTATTTTTTCCTAAACATAATGGAATTTATTTCTTGAAAGATTTTAATTAAATTTTCCGGAAAGATTTTAATTAAATTTTCCGGAAAGATTTTAATTAACTTTCCGGAAAGATTTTAAATAAGTTTTCCGGAAAAAATTTAATTAAGTTTTTCGGAAAGAATTTAATTAAATTTCCCGGAAAGAATTTAATTAAGTTTTTCGGAAAGAATTTAATTAAATTTTCCGGAAAGAATTTAATTAAATTTTCCGGAAAGAATTTAATTAAATTTCCCGGAAAGATTTTAATTAAATTTCCCGGAAAGATTTTAATTAAATTTCCCGGAAAGATTTTAATTAAATTTTCCGGAAAGATTTTAATTAAATTTTCCGGAAAGATTTTAATTAAATTTTCCGGAAAGATTTTAATTAAATTTCCCGGAAAGATTTTAATTAAATTTTCCGGAAAGATTTTAATTAAATTTTCCGGAAAGATTTTAATTAATTTTTCCGGAAAGATTTACACTAATTCCTCTTCCTTCCTTGTCTAATTATTAAATAAAAAAGAAAGCAAAATTCCCACCTTCTTCATCAAATTCCTTTGAAATCATAGAATGTTTTCCGACAAATTGAATTTCAATATCCTCCAATCCACTATGGAACCAAATTCGCAATGAGCTCAATGTTTTGGATTCGGAAAAATTTATATACTCAAAGTAGCTACCATAAATGCCCAACCAAAAATGTTGTAAGCTGGAAAAAAAATATTTTATAATTTCTGGATGTAGTTAATTTAGAATAATTTTTTTGAAACTAACTTTGCTGCCTTCTGAAAGAATAAATTATTTGTTTCCAAATTGTCGAAAGTGTCAGCATGAATATTACAATGAAGAGTGGATAAATTTGGTGACTTTTCAAGGAATTCAATTAAATGATAAGCGGAGACTTTTGTGCCAAATAATTCAAGAAATTTCAATTTGTTTAGAACAATCGTAACAAGTGAATCATTATTTTGGTTATCGTCATTGCTAGAAATTTATGTAAATTTGGAATTAATCAAAATATTTAATTACTCATATGAAAATATAGTTCATTTTTCAAGCATATTTTCTGAACAATTTTGAAATCAAATGATCAGCTACAATTGGCCAGTAAATTTTGGCCTAAAAAGTGAAAATTTCCCTATTTTTTAAAAATTTTTACTGCTTTTTAGTCAAACTTTTGAAATTACTATCAAATTTACTAATTAACTCATCCAAAATAGGGTTGTATATTGTACTAAATATTACACTTATTAGACTAATACCAATATTGATTAAATTTAAAGACTTGGACACCGATTAAAATTTAAACATACTTCCTCAACATTTCCAAATCATTGTTGGCAAAATTTAATTCTATCAATTTTGGCATATTAGACAAAAATTCGGCAAATTCTTTTGTATATATAAATGCAAAATTGTAATCTGGACAAATATTCGGTGGCATAATTCTGCCGGATTTTAAAGGCATTTTGAAACAACCAGTCAATCGAATAATCTAATAAATAATAAATATTTTAGAAGATTGAAAAACCATTGGGATTACTTCTAAAGAATGGCCTAAGCCTTTGGACAATGTAATTAATAATTGTCCGGAAAATGGAATATAACTGAGATCCAAGAAACGAAGAAATTTGCAAAAATTTGTTATATTTTTGATGAGTACAATTGCATCCAAAACTGATTGGATTCGAACGGGGTCATTTGTATAAAAATATTTTGTTGGCTTCTTCTGTCCATCAGTATCGGCATTGTCATCTGAATTGTGTTCTATCGCATCAATTATTTCATTATCAATGTTATTTTTGAGGATCAACAATTGAATAGTGCATTAAAAAATTCCAAAATTAAATACTATGAAAAACAATTAATTCCACTTAAAAATATATTAAATTGTGTCTTTAATAATATTTTTATTTGATAAATTGTTGTTGGAGTTGGAGGGAATTTGACCTTTTTTGGGCTAGATATATAGTATATTCAATCATTTGACCTTCGTTTATTTTCAGCACTATTTGCCTCTGGCTTATATTCATTCTTCTATTTCTACAATCATAAAAATTATAAATTTTTATTATCGTCCAGAGGCGATAGAATTTTTTTCAATTTATTAATTTATTTAAAAAAACGAATTTTTATGGTATGTCCAATTCAGGGATGGGTTCGATGGCCCAAAATAAAAAATCGAAATCGAAAATTGAAATTTCGGGGAGTCAAAAAATTTTTCGAAACCGAAAATCGAAATTTCGGAGGGTCAAAAAAATTTTCGAAACCGAAAAACGAAATTTCGATGCCAAAAATGACCGAAAATCGACATCGAAACGAAAAAATCGAAACATCGAACCCATCCCTGGTCCAATTACCTAAAAATGTGTTAATCCTTATACTTACCCAATTGTTCCTGCCCAATCCTAAATTGTCCTCCCAGATGAATTGGCCAAATTCTTCCCCAATTATACTGCAGTGTCCAATTGTTTTCCAGCATTACAACAATATTATCATTATCTTCTTGGCCATCATCGGCCCATTCAAAATGTTCATCTTTGTACATTGTTGGCTCCTTTTCCACAAATTCCATTTCTTTTCGCCTCAAATGAAGAGGCAATTCACAGCAACGCCAAGCATTCAAATCCAATCGTATCAAACTGGTGCAACGTGTCAACAATTGTTCAATCTATTTAATTAAAAACATAAATTTTATATGATTTTAAATTATTTAATATTCATGCAAAAAAATATTTAGAAAAAAGGGTTTGCGCATTGACCAATATCTCAGCAATCAAAAATATTTCAGTTTATTAATACAATTTTATTACATTGATTAAAACTCTTTCTCTAGAAAATTTTATATCAAATGATTGAATTAAAAATATAATTAGTCAAAATTTTATGATCAAATAAAAGCAAGCTACCCTATTTTAGCCTATTTTGGTTAATTTTAGTCTATCTTTTCCCAATTTCCATCGAATCCATTAATTCTTCCTCTAATTAATTCATCCCTATCCCTATATGGACTATAAAATTGTTATAAATTTAAAACTAATACTAAAAATAAATTTATTCACAAATTTGGGTGCGAAAATTTCATCTTGAATGAAAATAAATTTAAATTCTCTGTATATCAAATAAATTTACAAAAATAGCAAGATATTCAAATAATTTGTAAATTTTAACATTGAATAATTTTTTTATTTCCCACCTTTTTATTTTCGATTATTTGCACTGATTTTGTACGCTCAATGCTCAGCGGATTCAAGGGTGCTTCGAGCGAATATAAAGTCAATTGTTTTGTCCATCTCCAAAATGCCGTATCTATTGCAGTGCAAATTGTTCGATTTGTCATTTCCAATGAAAATAAATCACGAGCATGAAGATGATTACAAATGTTGAACTTAAATTTTTTATTTTTTTTGGATTCAAAAATTCAATTAAAAAAATATTTTTAAAAAATCAAAAAAAAATTGAAAGAAAACAAAAAATCGGAATTTTCATATCTATTTTTTTCAAAATTTCTTTAAATTCAATAAAAAAAATCAAAAAATAAAAATGTTATATTAGATACTAATAAAAAAATATTTTTATTTTTTCTGAATTTTTAAAATAAAAAATTAAAAAATTATTAGGAATTAAAATAGAAAAGTTTCAAATTTATGACTCCGAAAACATTTTTAACCACAACATAATTATCAAAAATAAAAAATTTAATTAACCACAGCGGCCTCCGATATTGCAAATAATTGTTCCAAATTTATCATTGACATTTTAGTTCAAATCCAAAAATAATAAAATGTGGATTAGTTTAGCATATATTTTAGTGAGAAACATTCAAATTTTTTTTATTATTCAATGGATAAAAGGAAATGTTGCCATTTTTGAAAGAATTGTTGCAATCCCCAAATAAAGGCCCATATTTTGGCATATGTGTTGGTCCTATGGGTGTGGGTGGGTGCCATGCCAATGCCAACAAAGCATTAAGGATTAAGGTCAATGTTGTGGAATAAATGTGCATATTGTTTGGTCCTTCCATTGGTTTCCCGGCAGTGTGGTTGGTGGCCATAAGGCAAAGGCCAATGGCAATCCATTATTAAAATCGATTTTAGTTTAAATTCCGAATTATATAGAAATAATTATAAAGGGAAATATTTAAAATGCCGAATAGAGTATTGAAAATGCCGAATAAAGTAATACTAGATTTTAACGGTTTAGTGGTTTGTCCTAGACCCCTAAATCGTATACCCATTCGATAGATCCGTCAAGGCGCATCTTTTGGTATATATTTGGCTTGGGTTTAACCAATTTTAAATAGTTTTGAACCAAACCCAATAAAACGGTTTAAGTGGTTTAAAACCTTTAATTTTGATCAAACCATGATTAAATATATACCTATCGATGCCTCTAGACGAGATCTGTCGATTTGGTATTGGGTTTGGGGGTCTAGGTCAAATCACTAAATCGGTAAAATCTATTATTACTTTATTAGGCATTTTCAATAATTTATTCGGTAAATTAAATACTATCTTAACAATAAAATAAATACGTTGAAAAAACATATAAAAATGATTTGAATTTGCCAAAATTTAGCCAATGTCAATTAGATTTTCGTGGAATAAAAAAATTTTAAATTTCCAGGGAGAAAATCCTAATAATAAAAAGTGGTGCATTGTTATTGCCATACATACTTCCTTCATTAAACAAGATTGCCTATAAAAAATGCTCATTGCAATTTGTTATTACTTTCTTTAAAAAAAACATGCAATTCTTTTTAGGGTACTAATCGGTTATCTGTGAGCAAATTTTATTATTCATATTTGATTGTAAAACAATACAAAAACATGATAGGGTTCACCAATTTTGATAATAACTTGTAATATTGGGAAAAAATCTGCCTATAGATAACCGATAAGTACCCTTTTATAAGCTTATTCCAGCATTTTATTCTTGATTTAATACATCATTTAAATAATTGTAAAGATAAATAAAATGTTTATCCCAGAGAATCGTTTAAAATTGAAATCATAAAATGGTGGTTGGGAAATAATAGACCAAATTCAAATTAATTGGGTTGAATTTGAAATGGATTGGCAGGATCAAAAAATATGCATAATATGGTGAAAGTATAAATAATTTAAGATAGACTCATCATTTCTTTAAATAAATCTCATCAATTCTTCAAAAGTCCATTGCACTTTAACAAAGCCGCTGTCATCTCTGTAAAAAAAAAATAAAAAGGTAAATACTAATATCCCAATTTTCGGAAATTTTTTCTTCTTATTTTCGTAAATAATTTAAGCTGTTATTAGTTATTTGCAAAAAAAAATTATATCAAAATGTATGATAAATATTCACCGTTCAATCTATTATTACAAGCGAAAGCCTCCTCGACCTCGACGACTTCCAAATCCACCATTGCCAAATCCATTATTGGCAAATCCGTCATTGGCAAATCCGACATCGTCATCCCAGCCAATGCCGGATCCACTAGGGCGAATATCGCTTTTGATTTCGCCAAAGACAAATCCTTTAATGCGTTTGGCACTATTCTCGACCTCTTTGATGATCTCCTCCTGAGTTCGATTCCCAAGACGAGCAAGAATCTCGAGGTTTTTGCCAAAGTTGAGGGTAAAATCCACTGCGCTGATTGACTTCAATGTTCGCTCCTACGTAAATAAAAAAATATATAATTTCATTCTTGAATTGAAACTGTTTTCCGGAAAGATTTTAATTCACTTTTCCGGAAAGATTTTAATTCACTTTATCAGAAAGATTTTAATTCACTTTTTCTGGAAAGATTTAATTCACTTTTCCGGAAAGATTTTAATTAAATTTTCCGGAAAGATTTTAATTCACTTTTTCTGGAAAGATTTAATTCACTTTATCAGAAAGATTTTAATTCACTTTTTCTGGAAAGATTTAATTCACTTTTCCGGAAAGATTTTAATTCACTTTTCCGGAAAGATTTTAATTCACTTTTCCGGAAAGATTTTAATTCACTTTTCCGGAAAGATTTTAATTAAATTTTCCGGAAAGATTTTAATTCACTTTTTCTGGAAAGATTTTAATTCACTTTTCCGGAAAGATTTTAATTCGCTTTTCCGGAAAGATTTTAATTCACTTTTCCGGAAAGATTTTAATTAAATTTTCCGGAAAGATTTTAATTCACTTTTCCGGAAAGATTTTAATTAAATTTTCCGGAGATTTTTAATTCAATTTTTCCGAAGATTTTAATAAAGTTTTCCTTAAATGTAATTTATTTTCACTCACCTTTAATTTTTGAAGGCCCAAATTCTCGGCCTCTTCAAGCAGTTCCATCTTTGGCAAATATTTGTCCTTTGATTGGGAAGTAAAATATTCCTCGCAACAATTCTGAATCATTGGCAAATCGTACTTGACGCTGAGTTTGAGAATATTGATTGCCATCTTGTCTAAATAAATGGTGAAATTTATTATCAATTATTTACATTACAATTTGTTAAATTATGGTCAATGTTCATTTAATTTTTTTATTTTGAATAATTCATTTCAAAATAATAATTTTCTTTTATCCCAAATTCACTAATATTTAAAATAATCAAAATTTGTCGATCCCCCAATTAACCTACATTTCAAATTCTTGTCATCTGTATATCTGGAGCCATTAAGCATCTCGAAATCGCCCATCATCCATCCCGTCACCATTGAAGCATAGATCATTTTTGTGAATGCGTCAATGTCAAAATCGGTATCCTCTTTGATTGTGAATGGTGTAATTTCATCTTGTTGTTGACGGCGTTCAGCCCAATTGCCGAAGAACAAATTGCGAAAGTAGTTCGAAAAGGCGGCTAATGCCTAAAAATAAATCAATTTTATCAAATTATCAACCATTTTTCCACATACATGTTTGTTCACGGCTATCACACTATGTTTTTCAACATTGCGGCCATTTTCTTGCACTTCATCATAAGTAATTTCCAAATTGGTGTCAAGTTCCATCAAACTTAAAATTTGTAATTTTTATTAGATAAAGGCGCATTATAAATATATTTTTTTATTAATATATATACTAAAAGTATATCTTGGTTGAATAGCTTAACTGTTAGTCGTAAAGAGAAAGAGAACCACTTTAGGATATTTAGGTCATTTCTCGTTTATATTCCCTTTTTTGTGTGAAGGGTAAAAGTATAAGGTGAAGGATCCCTCTTGAGTGTTAAGGAATATAAAAGATGATTTTTATTCCATCATATCATATCCGTAACCTATCCCCTAATGACCCTAAACCTGATGGCCCCTTTACTTTTCAAAAAGCGGAAAATGACTTATGTACCCACTTTTGATAATTTTACTTTGAAAGAATATATTTTAAACCATTAGAATTAAAATTGAAAAACCTGGGAAAGCTGCGAAACACTTCAATGTCAATTTTGATTTGATTCACATTCGAAGAAAATTCGCATTTCTTTTGGTAATTTGTATTTCCATTGGAGAAATCGTAGTTGTAATTGATTGTTTTCGATGTCGTTCCAGCTTTGCCTGCTATGTCAATATCGGCTCGTGCCAACCAAAGTTTGTCCTTACACTGTTCGTTACAGCCAATATGGATGTCCAATTTGAGCCGCCCTATATCATCATAATGCTTTTTCAGCACTCGAATGTTCCTATTTTAAAATACATTTTGACCTTTATTTAGGCAAACCAATAAGAATTTTGTGGCCATGCGAATTTTGTAAAATAATGGTGAAAAAATTCGTTTTCAATGCTTTTTGTTTGGATAGTCAATTTATCATTCCAAAAAATTATTTAAAGCTTCAAAATGTTTGTTATTAATAATTTGTTTTTGGTCACAAAATTCCAAGAAATCATTGATATTTTTAAAAGCAAACCATTCAAGCCCGTCAACAATTTTAGTTTCGCCCGATTTGTTGAGAATAGCAGTATCAATGTTGTCAATTGTAAAAGAAATTTGTCTGTTTGAATTTTCCATTTTGAATTTACTTTATACTAGCCTTCAAAATTATAGAATTACGATTTAGGTTTGGGCTAGGCTTAGAACTGGAAGTTGGAATCTTATTTAAAGAGGCTATCACTTCCCTAAATATTTTTTTTGTGTACTTTTAGTATAACACTCTGAATTTTTTTCCAACTTTTGCTAGAACGGATTTCCTAACTTTTATTTATTTTTTTCCTAGTTTATTTCATCTCCATCGCTCCCTAGCAGAGTTGTAGGTAGTTGTGCCTGGTTGATCTCGAGTCTAGGATTGGATTTGCGCAATTTTTTTTCGAGTTTACGGGTGCATGTTAAGAAAAAATCCGAGTTTCGCGTCGGATCGGGTACGAAACTGGTTTTTAAGTGGACCACGCTGAATTCGAAGGCATCATTGTTTTTTTTTCTTGGTTTAAAGTTTAGACCCCTATAATCATTTGCCGCTAAAGATGTTTTTTTTTTATTTTTCGCTGAACTGCTGAGCCTCCCTTCCATCTTCAGCTTATAAAAATAAAAAATTAGAGATTAGATATTTTATTGATAAAATATCTATTAAAATCATACATGAAAATGATAAAAAAAAATAAAAATCCAAAATCCTCGGGTTTTGTTTTTCCAAAATTCAGTAGCAGCACCGAACGTATCGCATATTTCGAAATCAAATAAAATCCTCATCAATCACATTCCAATCCAACAATACTCCGCGCAACGCCATCATTTCATCAGTCATCGCCATTCGCCATCAATCACCCAAAACCCATATTTTTCTGCTGTTAGTTCGCGCGTTCGCCCCATATGTGAAAATAAAAGTCAATTCATTTTTGGCTCCTAGAATATTTGTTCAGCATATAAAGTTTTAAATAGTATCAAAATTAGTTTTATTTTTTATTTATCCATTTGTGTGCTCTGATTACTTTTTTTGGGGGCTAAATTTATTTTCTGAAACTTTTCTAAAATTGAGCTTTTTTAAAATTTCCCTTGTTTTTAGCCCAGAATTTATGTTCATTATAATCAGCAAAATTGCGCCATATGGAGTCAAATATTAGTGGCAGCAATTTCAGTCTTCCAAAACATATTCCCAATGCTGCTTCTCCGCCGCCCAAATTGGCTAATACTACAAATAAAAATAACGGGAAAAACATTCAAAGAACGCAACAACAACAACAGGCACGGCAGAAGCAGCCTGGCTTAAAGCGCATATTCAAGCTAATCGACAAACGGAATCAGCACCCGAAAAATGATCGTGGTCATCATCAAAATGCTAACAAGAAGAAGACAATTGACATGAATGCTATGAAGGAGAAGACAAAAACCATTGACATGAATACTATGACGGAGAAGACAAAAATAATTGTCATGAGTGCTCGAGGAGAAAATGTTTGCAAATTATATAAATAAATAAAATATATTGGAAAAAAAGGAAATATTGGCCATTTGCAGTTTAAGCGACCTATCAAAGTTTTTTGCCACCGAAAAAATAAAAGAAATAAACAAAACTGAATGAAAGGTTTAAAAAAAGCTCATCAAAGGACAATTTATTACAAGAAAATGAAGCCTAAAACATAACACATTCCGAAAAATCCATGTTCAGAGCTTTGAAAGCTAGACATAACAAAAATATTATCCTAATTTGTTATTTATTTCATCAAATTAGGCAACAAATTTAACTTAAAGTTTAAATAATTGGAACAAGAGGTTTACGTTAGGCTAGGCTAGGTTTAAGGCCCGAACCCCGAAGTATGTAGGCGAAAGAAAGGTCGCCCCTGTCATGACTTTTTGTGACTGAAGCTTTTAAAGTCTAAAAATCGCTTAAAATTATCAATTATCATTGTTCGATGGTCGCTTAAACTGTGAAAGGTCGATGGTCAACTAAACTGCAAATAAGCCGTCTAAAAATAAATCAAAAATATTTTAACATTAATATCTGCCTTTGCCTTCATATTTGGAATTTTTATTTTCAGGTTCCAGTTACAGTGCGCAAAAATTATTACCAGAAAAGTAAGAGCTTAATATTTTATAAAATTGTATGATTTTATCATTTTAGGACCCCGTACAGATCGGCTCTTGCCAGCAACGATTTCGGTAAAATTCATAAATTATTTTTTCCTTTAAAAATATAGTCGGCTTTTAACCGGGTCTTACGGTTTTTGTTTCGGTTTTTTGAAAAATGGTCATAAAAATTAATTTTTTATGAGATATCGAAAAAAGCAAAGAAAATTGTTCAAATATTTTCAACATCTTTTCAGCTTCAATAAAAATAACCCAGAAAATAGAACAGAAAAGTCTTCATAGAGAAAAATTTTAGCAAAAAATGATCATAAAAATGGTAAAATTTTAACCAAGAATTGCCCTTAAGGGCGAAAGGTAAAACCAAAAAACCGATCATTTTTGACCGTAGGTATTCATTTTTTCCGGTTTTCGAATTTTTTTTCGATTTTTGGGCCAAAAAAAGGTTATCGGTTTGGTTTAATGGCAATGAAACATAAGTGTCCCCATTTTTGTGTACTTATTTGGTTTAGATTCCCTTTTTTCCTCACATAAAAAGTGAAAGGTTAAGGTCCCTCCTCCCTATGGGTAATCAGGATTAGAGTTTGGGTGGGGCATTCAGAGAATAGATTCCGGATATGATGGGGAAAAATCATCTCACGTAAACCTCTAACCCTAACTCTACATCTACACCCTAAGGGGGGACGGGGACCCTTCATCCCCCCCTCCACTTTTTTTCATAATGTGAGAAAAAAGGGGGATCTAAACCAAATGAGTACTCTTTTTTTACTCAGAACTTGAGGGGGGCACTGGGGATGCAACACTAATTAATATTATCATCAACTATCTAATATATCCACTGCCCATTTTACAGAAGCGTATGAGCCGTGAAGAAAAATATCCCAACAATGGCGGATTTGGCCGACATCGTCATTCATTCGGCAGCATGGAAGAGGATGAAGAAAATGAGATTTATGGCGAGAAATATCCCAGCAAAGATCACCGTTCGTAGCCTAATTGCAGACCTCAAATTATATTCTTAGCCCATTATACATGCATTTTAACTTATTTTTGAGACTCACAATCGCCATCGAACATAGATGAAAAGTTATTTGTTTTTCCTCATTATATATTTTCAATTTAATCTCATTTTTTGATTTTCAATAAATATTTTATTTACTTAAAAAATTGAATATTATATTTCTAACCATTCAAGGGTCCTCTATGAATGTAATTAAATAGTGAATTAAAATTAATTAAAAAATTTAGAATTGATTTGAATTAAATGACCATATGCACTTTTATCTTATGGTGAAAAATATATAATTAAAAACCCCGAAAAAGTGGTAATCCGAGCCATATAATCTCGCCGGTTTTTTAATTTTAATTCAAATCAACGTTCATAATTTTTAATTAATTTTTGAATATGGCAATCTCACTAAATATATCCCTTATTAGGGAAAAAAGGGACTAAATGGTCTTGAATTGCAAATTTTTCCATTTTTTTATATATTTTAGATCATCAATAATAATGGATTTGGATAGTGGATGCTTAAAAATACCGGGTATCCTATTTTGGATAAATTTAGAAAATTTTTACCTAGCTTAAAATAGCGCCTAGTTTTGCAAAATATATTTACCTTGCAAAATACTATTAAATCCAAAAGACCCAAACAACAATATTTATGCAATTATAATATACTTAGCTTATTTATAGTCAATTTTTATTTAATATAATAATAAAATTTGTCAGGAAAATTATCAGAAAAATGTTTCAATAAATGTAAAATATGATCAAATAATATTTTGGGCAATTCCAACTTTTTTGGATAATTTTCCATTTGTATATGTTCAATGAAAATGATGATATCTGGATTGGCCATGGCCCACATAGAAACTTTCATCAATGGAAAAGTCGCCATCAGCCTGCTGATTATTTTGATTGTTGGCAGGTGGTGAATTATGCCTTCGCAACACAATACCGGAATTGTTGGAGGCGGCAGTCGAAGTGCCAGGAGCGCATTGAGGAAATGATAAATTGTTATCAGTTCTCCTGCTGCTATGATAATTTTTGGGAATTATTAAAATTTTTTATTGAAATTTTACATCCAAATTTGTTCATTAACCAATTATCTCATTATTTTATTTGTTATTATTATCAAAACTTTCCAAACATTGTTTTAAACTCTTTTAATAGAATATTTTGATATCAAAATCATTGAAAATATAATTTTGTTAGATATATAATTTGAGGCAAAAAAATGCCTAATCTTGGAATTATTTTGTCGTTTTTTTGATCATATTTTTTCAAATTCCAATCAAATCCCTTAATTTTTTCTTTAATGAATTCATAAAAGAGGTCTTTATAATTCTAAAATTGCCAATTTAATTGATATTTGAAAAAATGAATTTAGTTTTAAAAAATTCAGATTCGTAAATTTTGTCCAATTCCACTGGCACTGCCTATTAAATTTAATTTATTTTTATACAAATTCGAAACTTAACAAGTTGATTAGCTAATTATCAAAATCTTTGCATCTTTGTCTTACCTTCCATTTTTAATGTTGTTAATTGGTTGTCGTTGAGAAGGAGGCGGCGGTGGTGGCAACAATCCGGAGCTGTAATGACGTCGATCATCCGGTGGCGATGATTTATTTGATGATGAGGAGTCTGGAAAATTACAAAGATTTTTGGTTTTAAGCAAATCTAAAGAAAATTTGAATTAAAAACCTATTCTTAGGATACAATTTTATCGCAAAAAAAACTAAAATAAAAAATTAATTTTTGCTTCCAAAATTGCAAGGACATTGAAAAATCGGTTTCATCGAAAAATTCAATAAATATCGAAAAATTTAAAAAAAAACTATATAATGGCTATAGGCGATTTCAAATTAGTTTCGATTTCAGAAAATCGATGAAATTTAAATCGAAATTGGGAATTTTGCTCAAAATAACCGAAATAGAAGAAACTGAACCGAAAACTGATATTTCTAAAAATGGGATTTACCTGTTAAAAATCGACTGAACAATCCTAAAGACTAGGTATGAATTATAAAGTTGATGGATTTTATGAATATTTCGGTTAAATCCAATATTTGACCATATATAATTTAGCAAGAGAAATATGTCCAATTTATATTCATTTTTCTTAAAATATTAAAATTGGCATTTTCCTCACCAAGCAATGCTTCCCCATTTTCTCGATGCCGATGATGATGATGTCCAACTATCCCATTATTGTGACCGTATCCTCCATTGCCACAATTTGGATGATGCCCGTTGGCAATATTCCTCCCATTCCCATCAGCCAACAATGGATTCGTTCGACCCATGAATTCCATGTCCGCATCGACAATTGGCAATTCCAACATCTGATAGAGATAATGGAATGATATTTAATTGCTGATATATCTTGAAAAAAATTAAAAAATTTATGCACTATAAAATGATTAATTTTTTGTTTAATTTTAAATATATTTTAATAAAACAATTTAATTAAAAGTATTATTTTAAAATGGGTCATTTCTAAATTTCGGCTTAAAACTATTTTTGATTAAAAAATAATAAAAATTATAACAATCTATATAATGCATTTCGAAACGATTTATTTAATAATTTTAGAAGTAATAATTAATAAACAATTAATTAAAAAATAATATTTTAAAAAAATACTTATAAATCTTTTGGTTTAAAACGTTATTAATTTTGGGTTAAACCGTATCAAAAATTATAATAATCATACGATGTTAAATTTTATGCAAATTAATGATAATGGTATTTATCATATTTGGTTCAAAACTATTTTATTTTGAATTAAACCATTACAAAAATTAAATTAATCAATGAATGCATCAAGCTATCCCAAAATGAGCTATTTAATTTCATAAAAATTTTTTGTTCTATAATTGTTTTAAATGTGATCAAAAATAAATCAGTAGGCATCCTCCCAACACCAATAATGGAAATTTTTATTACAAAAAATGAGAATCACTTGTGATTCATAGAATTTGTTGCCTCGTTCAAAATTTGGACCACCCGAGCCAAGTGGTGTTGCCGATGGCATATACAAATTGTTGCTAATATTACTGCTAGCCGCATAGGAGGAAGGGAGGCCGTTTGTGGCAGCCGCAAACATTCCACCGCCACCTCCTCCATTCATTTGGCCAATTTGATGCTGTTGAGGCCTAAATTAGGAGAAAATTGTATTTTCGTAATCAAAATTAAATGATTTATTTTTGATTATGGGAAAAAGAATTTTTGATTAATTAGAAAAATGAATAAATTCATTGTTTTGCCTTTTGGCTATCAAAAATGAGAAATTATTTTTTCCATTTATTTAATTTTTTATTAAAAGAATACATATATATGTTAAAGTTAATATTGGAAATTTGCTTATTCTGGAATTATATAATTGCTGGGCTAATAAATTTTGGAAATTTCTGTCTCTTCTAGACTTGGTACAAACTCCAGATTTCAGAATAATTTCATTCAACTCAATATTCTATTTATTATTCAATGAGAATTCATTTTCAAAACGATATGAAATGAACATTGTTTTAAAAGTTAAACTGTTAAATAAATCAAACCGGTTAGAATTTTTCTAGGCCTTATTACGTGCTAAAATGGAAATTTCACAGAATAAATCCGAAAAAGGCCGATTCGAATGAACCTATTCTCAAGTTTCTTGATAGTCTAGAAGCCCCGATTTCCAATATTAAGTAGCCCAATACATAACTATAATTTGGAAGCCAATTTCCAATATTCGTTGTAACATAAATACCAGAGTTATTATAATTTCAACAAAATTCAACATACCCTCCTTTGACGCCGCCATTAATTGCCAAAAGGCCGGTGGCATTGAAGCCGCCTCGATGATGTCGTCGGCGCATTTGCTGAACAAAAAATAAATTCAAAAATTTTTAAGGGTATCCTACTTCCGCCCTACGACGCATCATTTGTTTATGCCGAGTGCGGAACAAAAACAAGGCGCATAGTCCGATTAAGGCAATTAAAACAGTGCCGATGGCCACAGCAATGAGCACTTTTATAATTAATGGATTTAATTTTGTTTTAAATTTTCTTTAGTACATTTTGAAAATAATTTAATTAAAATATTGGCCCAAAAAGTTAGGGTCAGAAATGAATATTCCCAATTTTAGTCTATTTTTTGGCATTTTTAAGTCCTAACATTTTTACAATTTTTGTCTAAAACCAACTTTTTTTCTATTCAGTTCATTTAAATTAGAGCTATTAAATGGTCTTAAATTTGCTAAATTTAAAGTCAGAATTCATAGAAAAATATTCATTTTCAGCTTCATTTATAAGCCTGCCAATGCGGTTTTTGTTCATAATATTTTTGTAATTTTTACTAATAAATCCTCTAATTCTTTCAATAATCAATGTATTTCAGTTGTGGCTATCCAATCTACTATAATGTTAAGCTAAATTTCCTAAAATTGGACTGAAATTTACTAAAAAATTTAACTGCTGAATTTCGTTAAAAAATGCAATTTTCCGTATAATCTTTTAAGCCTACCGGTTGAGGCATTATTCCAATCAATTGGGAACAGCAATGCGGCCAATCCATCCGGTGGTTCCGTTGATGATGAAGCAATCCCGCCTCCACCCGGTACGGAATTCTTGCGAGCATTTCTGCGTGCTTCTTCCACGCCAACAATATCAAGCAGTTCAGCGCCCCATTGTCGCATTCCAATCATCAGTTTTTCTTTGGCTTCTTGCGAGAACATTTTACTAAAAATGCGAAATTTTAATTTTTGAAAATTTTTTAAAAAATATTATTTCAATTTTTGGAAATTATTTAAAAAATATTATTTTAATTTTTGGAAATTTTTTGAAAAAATATTTCAATTTTTTGAAATTTTCTGAAAAATATTATTTTAAATTTTGATGTTTTTAAATTTAATTTAAAAATAAAAATAAAAAAAAATTTATCAAAAATTTTTTAAAATTTTCTAACTGAATTTCCTGACGAAGGCACAATTTGCGCTCCTTCAAATTTGCTGCATACATTCGAACATTCACCAATGATTGGCCATTTTCTGCCTCTGCTTGTTCATCAATTTGTTCAATGAAAGGATTTGAGCAAGGTGAGATGAATCCGCGCACAGTTTGGATCAGATCCTATAATTTTATTATCGGTAATATTAAATTTTTCGGCACTTTAATGTTCATATTTTTTATTGGAGAAAAGGAAAACATTAATTAAGCATTATATAATTTTTTATTATATTCTACAATCAAAATTAAAGGAGGAGACCTCTTTATATCTTTTCTTCCATCGTTCCATCTAATTTTTAATTAATTATAAAAAAATATAGATATTAAATTTTGGCAATTTTGTTCATATTACATTCATCCATAGGAACTTGGAGTTAAATGAAACATTTACCTTTTCCTGCTGCCTAATTTTCTCCGGTGTTGTACCAATGAAAATTAGCACGAATCGATGTTGATCATCTAACAATGAAATAGCAACCGGTGCCCGGGAGCAGAATCGCCGTTTCGGTTCGCCCGGATTATCGCAGCCAATCACCTTTAAAATGCATTAAATTTTGGCATTATTCTCTTTCCCCTTTGCTTACGGTCAAAACAAAATTATTCTTCTTCATCAATTGGACCAATTCACGGGCTTTCTTCCTTGGCCAAATATCACCCATTTTTGGGTCAATGCCAAAGTATTGGGCCTGTTCCCCATGTACTGTTTGATTGTCCAGCTCGAATGTGACTAAACTGTTGCCGGTACCAGGGCCATCCGCATCTTCGGCCTGTGATAGGGTAATATAGGATTTTGGTAACAAAAAATTTTGGAAATTTTGAGGAATTCTAAAAAAATTTCAATCCTTAAAATGAATTTAATTTTATTGTTTGCTGACCGGCTGAAGTATAAGCTCAGACTCATCAGAATCAGTAGCGATTAAAAAATTTGAATTCGGTGATTTTAAAATTTTATGAAATTTTTATTTTATTGTATTTTTTGAAAATAAATTTAATGAAAATACATATAAGTTTGTTAAAGATTTTTGTTGTAATATTATTTTTTATTAATTTGTTATATTAATTTTACTTTTCAATTTTATTGATAAATAATTCCAAAATATTACGATATATGAATACCAGAGAACAGAGTGGCTCAGGATGAGTTTTGAACCATTTAATGAGGTAATTGTTAATGATGAAAACGATATGCCATTATAAAGAACTGCTGAATTTACTTTACAAATTGAGATTTCAAAATGATGAACATTTTATAATGCTTTTCATAATTCTCTTATACTTAACATATATTTTACAAATTACATTATTTTTATAATATTTCCAAAATTTGATGAAATCAGAAATCCTCAAAATAATTTGCTCTGTATTTTTTTTGCGACCCTGGGAATGTACTCACTTTCACCCTGAAGAAATTCTCATTGGCTGCCGTCTCCATGGGGAGGACAGCAAAGAAGCTCGTTGATTGTCCATTCCCATGTGGGAACAAAAATTTTGGCTTATTATCATTCACGTCCAGCACAGTCACATTTGCCATTGTCCAATCCATTTGGCCGCCATTCTCCACGGAAATATTCAACCTATAATGGTCGACATGTTCCCGGTCAAGTTGGACTTCGGTTCTCAATTCGCAATTGCCTTCCGCATTCGGTGCAACACTGTATTTGTTGGAATGGAAATTTTAATGAATTAATTTTTACCAAAAATATAAGAAAAATAATTAATTTCGACACTCGAAAATACCAAAAAAATAAACAAAAAGATTTAAAAAACTCCAAATAGTAAGGAAAAATTATTACAAAATTTGTAAAAATTTCACATGAATTTTGACAATATACGTTAAATTCTATTTTTCTAATAAAAAGTTGCACCAATTTATTAAAATTTGAATGAATCAAAACCATAATTAAGTATGTTGGAGGCTTTATTCAAAAAAGTAAAATTAAAAAAATCAAAAAGTTGATTTTATATTCCAAAATTTGCTTCAATCCCGTAGAATCAAATAAATATTGTCATTCATAAAATAGTTTAAAAATCGATTTTTTAACAGGAAATTTCACAACAATTCTTTACGTTTTTTTAACTTTTTGCTCATTCAATTTTAAGTTTATTTTTAATTAAATTGCATTTTTTAAAAGCAAACTAATTATGAGCTATTCTAATTTTCCCCTACTATTTGCAAAATTGTTTTCAGATAAAATTTTTTAATTGTAAGGTAGGATTTTTTATTTTTAAAAAATTTTATTTATTTTTGCATAAAAATTGAAAGAATATGATAAAATTGCTTAGAAAGTAGTACCTGAAAGCGCCACGATAATTGCCTGCGCGAATGGCACAAATTGTGAAACGAGTGCCACTTGGCTTATTTCGGACCTGGAACATAATAAAATAAATAAATTTTATACGCCGAATTTTCTAACCTCTAAAGTTTGGACCAAAACTGGCGGTCTTGCCCCCTCCATAACGGAAGAATTGAATTGATGGCTAACAAATTGGATGGCATTTGGTGCCGGATGGGATGAAAGTGGGGCGGCCGGTTTTTGACTCATCATTGGTTTTGGTGTTGATGAGCCAAATGATGGAACTGGCTCAGTTTCTTTTGTTCCTTTTACTTCGTTACTTCCAGGTTTTTGATTTTGATCGATCGATTCGGTTGATCTTGGCAATTCTGCCTCCGGAAATTTTTCCTCGGGCAATTTCACTTCCGGTAATTTTCCTTCGGGCAATTTTGATTCGGGCGATTTTGGCTCAGGCAATTCGACCTCCGGCAATTTTACGTCCGGAAATTTGGATTGAGTTGGCCGATTCCCCTCCACATGTACAGTAACATCCGCCGTACTATTCAACTCTGTGCCATCAATGCCCCCATCCACTGCTAGCACACGAAATTCCAATCGGCGGCCGGCATATTCCTCCATGGATTTGCCGGCAGCCACTTCGATCTGTCCGGTGTCCTTGTCAATTTGGAAGAATTCGATACTGGTGGAATCTGCTGTTTCATCGGAGTTGGCAGAAGGCAAAATTCCATAGTGAATTTTATTGTTCGGCGCTGTCAAATCTTGATCAAATGCGGTCACCTTAAGCAAGAGAGCTTATTTGAAATTTAGTTTAAGAATAAAATTGTTTATTTTATGAGAATATATACACTAGCAAAATACGCAAAACTTGTAAATTAGGATTAAATAATAGAGTTGGATTTCAATTTCTCTTGAAGAGTTCCCCTCGAATCGAAATGGATGTTAAGGATGATATATTGGACGAAATTATTTCCAATATAAATAATAGAAAAATGTATCCAAAAATTCTTAGAATCATAAATTTTTACTTCCAATTTTTGCCAGGAATTCAAGGACATTTTTCTAATTTAATATTTAATCGCATAAATTCATTTTGCGTTCCATGTTTACACATAAAACTTCCCAATTTCCCTTAATCTCTTGGAAATAAAATGTCAAAAATGGATTTAAAATCTAATTAAATTTTTATAATTTTTCTAAATATCTCACTCAATTTTATTTTCAATTCTTTTATTAATTTATCTAGAAACATGCCTGCCCCAATACTGTGCCCTGTTCTGCCGTTGCTGGAATGCCAAAATCATAATGGTCCTACACACAAAATAAGTTAAAAATAATTACTTTTCATGAAAATTTCCCAAAAATCTGCCTGTTCAAAATTGGGTATCCAATCGTTCATGTCAATCACATGAATTGTTAATTCACATTGATGGGCCAATTCGGCATCCTTTATGAATTCGTTTGCATTTATACCACCACTGCTTTTTTGTTCAGCCTGTTCTGTGCCAACTCGAAGTCTGTAGATGGGCGGTTGCATTTCCGATTCAGCATCCAATGCCTTTAGCAGAATCACTTGTCCGGAGGTGGAATTCACGCTGAAAATATTTATTTGTAATAATCGGAAGAAAATTTGTTTATTTAAATTATCCACCTGAATTTTTTCCAGAAAGTTTTAATTATTTTGTCTTTCTTTCCGGAAAGAATTTGTTTTTTTGTGTTTCATTGTTGAAAGTTTTAATTCTGATTTTTTGTGTTTCATTGTTGAAAGTTTTAATTCTGATTTTTTGCGTTTCTTTTCGGAAAGAATTTGTTTTTTTGTGTTTCATTGTTGAAAGTTTTAATTCTGATTTTTTGTGTTTCATTGTTGAAAGTTTTAATTCTGATTTTTTGTGTTTCATTCCGGAAAGTTTAATTCTGATTTTTTGTGTTTCTTTCCGGAAAGTTTTAATTCTGATTTTTTGTGTTTCTTTCCGGAAAGTTTTAATTCTGATTTTTTGTGTTTCATTCCGGAAAGTTTTAATTCTGATTTTTTGTGTTTCATTGTTGAAAATTTTAATTCTGATTTTTGTGTTTCATTCCGGAAAGTTTTAATTCTGATTTTTTGTGTTTCATTGTTGAAAATTTTAATTCTGATTTTTGTGTTTCATTCCGGAAAGTTTTAATTCTGATTTTTTGTGTTTCATTGTTGAAAATTTTAATTCTGATTTTTGTGTTTCATTCCGGAAAGTTTTAATTCTGATTTTTTGTGTTAATTAAAAGATGTTACTTAGGTTTTTTTTATCTTTAGCGTTTTAGCGATATCCATTCCTTAATTCAACACTACACATTGTCAAAACTTAAATAATATTTTCCTTAAAGCCTTATATAATATATTGATTAAATATTTTCTGCGAAATTTTTTTTTATTGTTTTAAGCTGTTCGGCATCTATTAATATTACTAAAAATTTTCTTTTTCAAACCCGCACACCTGAATAGACTTTCGTCTCCAGCTAACAGCATAAATTTAATTGGGCCAGGCCCACCATCCGGATACCGTGCCTTCAACTGGATCAACTCCATCTGTTCCTCATTTTCTTCCACAAAAATTCGTTGTTCGGCTGACTCAAAAATTGGAGCTAGTCTAGGGCCGGCAGCCCCAAATTCTTCTAAGGAAGTTGAGGATGAGGAAGATTTGGGTGTTGGCCGAAAAACTGGCATTGGAGAGGAAGTGGATGAAACCAATTTTGATTGCCCGAATGGATTTTGGCTTTTTGGGATGGGATGAATTGGAAGTTGGTTGGTGAGAGGTGGAGGTAATGTAGACGGCTCTTCTTCTTCCGCCTCTTCTCCACCACCCATTGGTTCAGCAATGCCATTTGGTGCGGTTGGCCATGGTCTTTGTGGGTTACCATTATTTCCATGGGGAACTGTAGGAAAAAAATATAATAAAATTTTAAAAATGAATTTTAATTTATTTGATAGAAATTAGCAAAAAAATGGGCTTAAGAAAGGTCCGTTTTCGCTTTTAGCCATTTCATTCTGTTCAATTATTATTTAATCTAATCTCTTTTATATCAAAATTTTATAGAAAGAAAGATGAGAGAAAACATTCGGCTCCCGTAGCATAAATTTTCTCTGATACAGAAATTTCCAAGTATTTTAACAATTTTCGCCAAAATTTCCCTTCCAATTTTCCTGTCTTTTTCATTGGATTTTCCATTTTTTAACATGTCATTTGGATTCGGAGCCAATATCCTCCCCCCTCCCCTAAAGTCCCATTCTCAATTCCACTCCAAAATTTATGACCTTTCCGATTCTAATCCTGAGGGAATTTTGGCTTTTGGGAGACAATTTTTTGTTCCAGCCAATCCATTTTCCTACTGCATTTTTTTGCTTTTTATAAAGAATGCAATGGGGAATTGGCCAAAAATTCCAAATAGAATTTCAAGACCATTTTTTGGTCTTATCTTGATATTTTCTTGAAAATATTTTTTATCGGAATTTTATCCAAATTCGACGAAAATATTCTAACTGGAAATTTTATAAAGCCATTTAAGCAAATAATTTTCCAAATTTATCAAAATTTTGCCATTTTTATTTCATAAATTTTAGTTTAAATTTTTTGAATTAAAAGTCAAAAATTTTATTCAACTTTTATTCAACTACATTAAATAATTTCTTATCTAATTTTCAGAATTTTACACTAAATTAAAATAAGTCCATAGAAAATTTCAAATAAATATTTTTCAATCAAAAATTTTGATACAAAATTTAAATTCAGAAATTTCTGAATTTCTCAACAATTTTTCACCCACCTTTTTCCATAATAGTTGGTCGGGAAATGGGCTCAATCGGTTCACCAATTGGGGTTGAGGGCGGAATAGAGGCGACGGCGGCATTTGTCTGGGTTTTAGTAGCATCAATGATTTGTGGATTTAGGCGGGTGAATGCCGCCGAAGCCGCCTCTGGAGCTGGGCGTCGATTCATTTTTGGATTGACTTTTCCTATAAAATTCATATTTTAAAAAGACTAATAAATAAATATTTAAAATTATTTTCATTTTAGAGAATGCAAAATTCCCCTCATTTTTTCCTGCTTTTATTTGTCCTATTTCTCCAGTTTCATTCCTCTTTACAAGGTTAAAATAAGAAATTTTGTCTGAATTTAATTTTTATTACTATTTTAAGCATTCCGCTGTTGGGTGGATCAACCAGATGGACGGCTGGCAAAGGAGGTTTGCCCACTCGATTATTGCTATACTTTGGAATGTGCGGGCAAGGGTAAGTTCATAAAAAGGAAATTTTAGAAATTTTTGGCGAAAAATTTTTTTTTAGTTTTTAAATACTTTTATTATTTATCGCCATTTATTTTCTAGGAAATTATTCTTGGCCAAAACAAAAATTATTTGGGTGCTAAAAATATTACTTTTTGAAAAATATTTTGGCCAAGTTTAATGTCAAAAAATCTATACATTTAATTAAAAAATGATTTTCTGTGTAAATAATCGCAAAATTCTAATTTTTAAAAATTTTTCAGTTGAACGCGGTTGCACCGGTCGCAATTACCCGTTCGATTGTCCCAGCAAGGAACAAATTTGCAAAATGTTTCATCCCGAGACTAAAAAGCCCGAATGTTGGTCATGTGTTGGAGAATTATGCAATAAACCGCCAAAAGCGGCTGCAACAAGTGCAATTTTAGCTGGAGGATTTTTGACCATTTTTTCACAAATTTTCGTTCATATTTTTGTGTTCTCATTAGTCCGATAAATTTTAGTATTTGATAAAATTAATTTAAATTTCAATTCTTTAGAAGTCATAATTCATTACATTTTCCCAGGTACTTGTTTGTTATCCCGGACCAGATTTTTGCCTCCTAAAATTACCTTAAGTTGCCTCCAAAATTGGTCAACCCTAAAATCACATAGAAGCATGTTTTTTTTCACTATTTTACAATCAAATATTAGAAATAAGAATTTCAAAAAAAATATTTTTAAAATCTAGTCTGTAACAAGTACTATTTTCCATTTGATTAGTTGGTCTAGTTTATCTAATGTAGATTGGAAATAAATTAAATTGTAGAAAATTTAAGTAAGAAAATGAGAATTTTATCAGAGGATTGGGAATTAAAAAAGTTAATATTAGATTTTTTGTTCATTCATTAATTCATTGATGTATATTCCAAGAATTTTAAACGAATAAACATTGCTACGATAGCTAATATTTAGAATATTTATGAGAAAGAGAGAGAACTATATTTTAAGTAAAAAACTTTTTAAAATAATCCTTAAAAATCTAATACAAAAATGACACTCACCATTTACTACAATCTCACCACCATCAACTGCCGTCAACTCGGTTTCAGGTTGTCCATTTCCATGTCGTTCCAATGCGGATTCAAATCCGGCACCGGAATGGCCGCCGGCCGAATTATCCCCCACTGCTTTGTCGCCGCCACTTTCATAATCAGCGGAATTTGAGGATACGATTGAATCACCGGCGGACGGTTTAACAATTAAAGGTGGCTTTATAATGGTTGGGCCAGCACCGCTCAATGCCAATAGTCCGGTATAGGGGGAAAGGCTTGGTGGCAATTGACCAGCCAAAGTTTCATGCAAATTTGATGGCGCTGCCAAATGACCATCAATGCGGACAACTAGTACGGCTCGAGCCTCTTGCGGCTGTGGTAGGCCATGATCAACGGCCATTATTGTTCTGTAATTTAGATTTAGTTTAGATATTCCGCCCCAGTTTATTTTGATTTTTTGTGTTTCATTCCGAAAAGTTTTAATTCTGATTTCTTTGTGTTTCTTTCCGAAAAGTTTTAATTCTGATTTTTTGTGTTTCTTTCCGGAAAGTTTTAATTCTGATTTTTTGAGTTTCTTTCCGGAAAGTTTTAATTCTGATTTTTTGTGTTTCTTTCCGGAAAGTTTTAATTCTGATTTTTTGTGTTTCTTTCCGGAAAGTTTTAATTCTGATTTTTTGAGTTTCTTTCCGGAAAGTTTTAATTCTGATTTTTTGTGTTTCTTTCCGGAAAGTTTTAATTCTGATTTTTTGTGTTTCTTTCCGGAAAGTTTTAATTCTGATTTTTTGTGTTTCTTTCCGGAAAGTTTTAATTCTGATTTTTTGAGTTTCTTTCCGGAAAGTTTTAATTCTGATTTTTTGAGTTTCTTTCCGGAAAGTTTTAATTCTGATTTTTTTTTGTTTCTTTCAGGAAAGTTTTAATTCTGATTTTTGTGTTTCTTTCCGGAAAGTTTTAATTCTGATTTTTTGTGTTTCTTTCAGGAAAGTTTTAATTCTGATTTTTGTGTTTCTTTCCGGAAAGTTTTAATTCTGATTTTTTGTGTTTCTTTCAGGAAAGTTTTAATTCTGATTTTTGTGTTTCTTTCCGGAAAGTTTTAATTCTGATTTTTGTGTTTCTTTCCGGAAAGTTTTAATTCTGATTTTTTGTGTTTCATTCCGGAAAGTTTATTTATTTGTGTTTCATTCCGGAAAGTTTATTTATTTGTGTTTCATTCCGGAAAGTTTATTTATTTGTGTTTCATTAGGGAAAGTTTATTTATTTCTGTTTCATTCCGGAAAGTTTATTTATTTGTGTTTCATTCCTGATAGTTTATTTATTTGTGTTTCATTAGGGAAAGTTTATTTATTTGTGTTTCATTCCGGAAAGTTTATTTATTTTGTGTTTCATTCCTGAAAGTTTATTTATTTGTGTTTCATTAGGGAAAGTTTATTTATTTGTGTTTCATTCCGGAAAGTTTATTTATTTTGTGTTTCATTCCTGAAAGTTTATTCATTTTGTGTTTCTTTCCGGAAAGTTTTAATTCTGATTTTTTGTATTTTCTTTCCGGAAAGTTTTAATTCTGATTTTTTGTATTTTCTTTCCGGAAATTATTAATTCTGATTTTTTGTATTTTCTTTCCGGAAAGTTTTAATTCTGATTTTTTATGTTTCTTTCCGGAAAAATTCTGATTATGATTTTTTGTGTTTCATTTCGGAACGAATTCTGATTTTTATATTGGTATTAAAAATTTACAAATGATGTTCGCCCAAATGTGCAGCACTCACTAGGCCATTGATCCGAACTTCGCCAGCATCATTCACGGTAAACAATCTGAAAATAGTTACAATTTTTCAAAAATTTTATTCAAAATTTTATAGTTTTTCAGAAGTTGTCCCAAATTTAAAATTATTAACTCGTTGGTTATAAAAAGAAATTTTGTCCTAAATTAAATTTAGAAAAAAATTCATATTTTTCCATTTTTATTTCAAGCAAGACTTAGCAAAATTGTGTACCATTTTTTCTACATAAGAACAAACCGATCCAATGGAGGCAGTACGCTGAGGCTAACTCGTCCATTCTCGCCCGCATCCGAATCCACCACCCGAACTTTGCCTAATAACAAATTTGCCTTACTGAATTGGTCAATCGGATTGGGCAACAATTCTTCAAGACGATTGGACAGTACAAGAGGATGAGGGCCCAAAAATTGTGGAGCATTGTCGTTGACATCCTCAATTTTTATATGCAAATTGGTCACATAGAGCAATTGGTCGAATGGGGCACGGGAACGAGCCTAGTGTGAGAGAGAAAATTATAATTGATATTAATTAAATAAGGAAATAAAATATTCAAATAAGAATTTCGTCAAAATTTTATTAAATATAAAATTTTTTGAACCTTTTCTTATTTCTTAACCTTCCAACATCCTCCGATTTCAACATTTTATTTAATCCAGAAAAAGAATCATTTACTATCATTGATCTTTTTTTTTTTAAAATTAGTACCTAAATGAAAATATGGAAAAAGGATTCGAAAGCCTTTTGTAAATATACTCTATAAATTTGTCATTTTAGTTTTAATAAAATTGAAAAAATTTTATATGAAAATCGGCTTTTCGTCCTAAAATTCTTCTATTATATTCAAAGACATTTAAAATTTTGGAGATTTCCCATACAGACCACTCTTAGGCATAAGAGTGAGATCAACTGTGTCAAAAATCGAAGCACTTATTCAATCGATGCTACTGTAGTCCCTACCGTATTAAGCTCACAATTAAATTCTAATTTAAATTCCGTGAATTGTCAGTTTTCCAGTGTAAAAAATCAATTAAAATTAGAGTAATTTTCAACATTAAACAAATGATCTTAAATACAAAAAAAAGTTGATGAGTATTTATTTTAAGTACCTCAATGCGAAGTTTGTATTTGTCGGCTTCTTCCCGATCCATTTGTCCTTGAGTGAGCACATTTCCACTGTCCTCTTCCACCACGAATTTGCCTCGTTCATTGCCACCGGTCAACACGGACTTTGCCAAAGGTGTCCTCGTCGCCGAAAGTGGTGACCAATGTTTGGGGTGGCACACGTTCGGACAGTTCCACAAAAATATTTTGTTCCTTTAATGAAAGGCGAATAAATATTTTAATTATGGATAAATGGTATTTGAGTTTTTGATTACTTTATTCAGTTTTTGGGCAATTTTTTTCTAGATTCTCTGTACGGTATTATATAAAGGTAGGACTAAGTTCTTGAAAGTCAATGGAATTAAAAGCCGAAATGGGGAATTTGTTAAAAATAGCCGAAAATAAGAGTAACCAAAACAGAAAATTGGCTTTTTTTTTTCAAAAACGCCTAACTAAATTAAAATTTAACGTAAATCTCAGTTTAAATTTAAAACTGACTTTGAATTATTTTAATAGTTACTCACAATTATTAGGTCCATATTTTATCATAAGCATAGAATATAACGGAGTTTTTGAAAAAGCCTCTTTGTAATATTTTTAAATTAATTTTTTAAATTTTCAGCAGTCAATTAAAAAATTTATATAGTGAAGCTGAAACCGAAACATGGGATTTTCAAAATGATTCAAAATATTGATAAAAACAATAATCAAAGCATTTAAGTTTATCCCAAATGACCCTAATTCTCAATTCTATACTTACAGTTGGATGAACAGTGGAGACCGCCCTAATTGGTGTTTCCATTGTTGTGCCAATGCCCAAAATATGTGGTGGATGTGGCATATTTATTGGTTGAATATGCGGAATTTGAGTGGAGAGTGTTCCCCCATTGGATGGTCTATGCAAATTGACGGCGCCCAATAATTCTGCTGGAATTAAGGCCAAATTATCGGTGGTTGGTGGTTTTGGCAAAAGTCCATTCAATGATGGAGATGTTGGCAGAATGCCAGAAGGCAAATGCGCTGGAGGCAATGCTTGGACCAGAACAATGGCATGGCCGACCAAGCCTTCGAAATCACGTGCTTCAATCACAACCTAAAATTTTTTTGAGTTTTTAAAAATCAATTAAGATTTCATTTGAAGGAATTTGATGATTTATAAAAGTGTGAGAAAGTTAAGAAAAAATGGGAAGAATTTGACTACAAATGTAACAGCAGAAATTCTTTATAAATGAAAATGATTTGATTTCAGGCTTTATTTTGACTTGTTTTTGGTCTTGGATTTAATTTTGGTCATCGATGATTTTTCTCTTACGAGAGTTCTAATGCTAATTAATATTAAATATGACTTAATATTGAAATTTTACCATTGACAGATATTTTACTAAAAATTAATAATAAAATAACAATTCCAAGAGTTATACAACAAATTTATTTACAATTTTGATTACTTTATTGCAATGACACAACCAGAAAAGTTCTGCTTTTTCCCTGATAATTCTGCCTATATTTAATTTAATAGTAAAGATATCATTTAATATTATAATTTTTCCATGGATTTTTTCTATTTAAACAGTAAAATAATAATAAAAAATAAATTGAGGAATTATTTAACCAATTTTTCCAATTTTGATTACCTTATAGCGATGGCCTGGGTAGAGTGGGCCAACAGCGCGTAGCTCATTTGTGGCCTCATCATAGCGGAATGAAGCCATTGCTCCATCGCTAACTTCAATTATTCGATATCTGAAAAATTAAAAATAATTAATTTATTAATTGAATATTTAAAAGTAAAATTTATAAAAATTGCATTAAATTCTTCGTTTGGCTAAAAATAATGCTCAAAATTAATATTTTCGAAATATTTTAAAATTTTGGATTAACTCACTTCACTTTGTCGCCATCTTTCGCTTTGACTTGCGCAATCACTCTTTCACTGGCATCCCATGCAGATACATTCGCTATATAAATGGTTTGGGCCAATTCCGAGTGTGGGGCCACATGTTCATCGTCGAGCACATGAATCGTCAAACTAATCTGTGGGCTATCTCTTTTCGGAATTGTGTCCACTTCGCGCTGGAATTTAAAAAAAATGATTTAAAAATTAACTATTAATATCATAATTATAAAAAAATATTCGAGCCTATAAATGGGTATATTTTTCGGATAAAATATTTAAATTTAGTTTAATGATGGTGATCGGTGACATATAAATCAGAATTAAATCTTTCCGGAAAATAAACTAGTGAATTAAAAAATTCGATAGCATAAAATACTGATTAAAATAGTTTCTGGAAAATAAAGTATTGTATTAAAATCAATCAAACATTCATGTAAACAAGTGAATTAAATTAACAAATTAAAGCAATTCTCCTTTTTCTTCTATCCATCTCATTTTTTACTTTTAAATACTATATTCTATTTATAATATTATCAGATCGAACGATGCTACTAAATCCTACTCTATGAAGTGGAAATCTCCCTATTAACATACAATTATAAATAGGGATTAATTCCTATTTTGATATTTCTTAACTTACGGCCATCACATGAAGCTCAAAACTGGTTGCGCCACTGGCTTCTAAATCAAGTGCATCGGCCAAATATAAATTTCCATGTTGATCCACTGCAAACCATTCAGCCCCATATCCGGTTAAAACATATTGATAGACAGCTGATGGCATCCCGGGTTGCTGTAAAAATTATTTTGTTCATATAAATTAATTTTTTAATTTAATTCAAATGATGAATCGGAAATTAAAAATGCCATTATAATTGAATAATTAAAAGTTTTAAAGAAATTAATAATAGAAAAGATGCAAATTTTTAAATTAATTAAACAATTTTCGAAAAAGAAATTCTTCTTGATTACCAGGTCACGGTCTTCGACGAGAATTTGTAATGGTTTTGCATGAACGGATGGTGCAATTCGCACGAATGTTCCTGGACCAGCGGAAGCAGGCAAATACCCATCAAATGATTTGACCTGTAAATGAATTGTGATTATGATAATTTTAAAGTAAAATATTTTTCCCAAAACATGGGAATTGTTGATTTAAAAATTTAAATTACCTATTTTATTAAAAATAATTTATTCTTATTATTTGAATAGCTCTATTGATGAATTCCTATTTAAAAAAGTAATTGAAAAATAGCAATTAACAAAAAGAATTAAAAATTACTTTTTGTGAAGAATAAGGAATAAGAATTCCAATATGTTTAAAAAAATAAAATGAAAAATAAGACTATAAAATCCAAAATAAAAATGGCCGAATTCCAAAAGCCTCACCTTCAGCATTGGGTCATAGCGAGAATGCCGAACATTATTTTGTTGCTGCTGATGTTGTGGTGCTTGTTGAATTGGTGCTTGTTGCCTCTGTTGTTGTTCTGCCTGCGCCATTGATTGTTGTGGAAGCATCATTTGTGCAGTTCGGACGCCGCCTCCTCCCCCAAAATGTTGCCTTTGAGCATAAATTTGTTGTTGATGATTGGCAATTTGGGAAAATGGCGCTGTATAGGTGGGCATTGTGGGAATTTGATGTTGTTGGGGTTGTTGGCCGATGCCTCTCCATTGGCCAATGGCCATAGGAAGAAAGGAGAGCAACAAAAGTGGAAGAAGCGTAAAATGGATGGAAGAGATCAACAATGGACGGCATGTGAGCAGTTTTTGTTTGGCGGCAGGGCAAGATGGAAGAGGGGGTGACGGATTTGAATGACGATGGCATTTCCGTTGCTTTTGCATTGGAAACGAATATTTTGGAGTAAAATTACGGTACAAAATTGAAAGATGGGTCAAGTTAAATCCATGTAGATGATTTTCATAAAGTATAAGAAATCTTGAAAAATTGATAAATCTTTTAGACAAATAAAATGTACTTAATAAAAATATTAATTGGTAGCGGAAATTCATAAGCTACACTAAATAATTTCAAAGATAATTCGCAGAAAATAAATGATTTGAATTCAATGATAAAATAATATATGCATGTACCTAGCATAGAATGCCATTTCTATAAGGAGTTAATAACTGATAATTGTGGATAATTTCAGAATGGGAATATTATGTGGGTGTTTGGTTTTCTATAGAGATTAGACTGATTATTTATGTTTTAGAAAGCCATTCCCACAGGAAATAATTATGATTTGGACACAATGATAAGGCAAAATTTTTGGGCAATTAACAATGCATTTTTCAGAGAAATGATAATTGTTTGTTAGAAGTAAAACTTTGTTTGCTTAAAATATTTTGAATAAAAATACTAACAATTATATGAATAAATAATATGGATGGTATCCATCCTCAATCAGGCAATAAATATGTGCGTGCCATGCTAATTTTTGCAACTTATCATTTCAGTTAGGGTTCATAAGAAATCAAAAAAAAATAATAAAATTGGTTAATTTTTTACCAAATTCACTTTAGTCAGTCAATAGGTGGGAAATATGGAAAAAAAAGAATTTGAGGGAGAAAAGAGGAAGACAACAAAATGTTTTGCCCAGCTTCTTGGCAGCTTTAACTTGTGGTTGGCCCAGTTAAAGTTGCGCAAAGGGTTAAGCTATGTGGACAAGAATTTTGTTCTAAGGCCGAGAAAATGGATCAATCGGAGGTGAGGGTGCGTCGCGGCCTAGCCATGATGAGGAGAATGGGATGTGCGGATTTTGGTAGGGATAATCCCTGTGCGCGACTCGCTGTTATTCGCGGTGTGCAGTTCGCACCACATTGTCCCCAAAATTCCTTGTTCATGAGTCTTGACTGCTTGATTCTTCCCGCACGATCCATCATTCTTCCCTCATACCTGACAGAATTGACTTTTCGCACCCGAGACTGGCCATGGCCGTTTCGGAATGAAGTAAAAAGGGAGAAGAAATTTTTTTGTTGTCCAGAAGGATTTAGGAAGAAATGAAGCTAAAGCAGAGGGGCCTTTTGGTCACTCAAGAGCCAAAGTCGCCGACTTTTCTAGCAAGCAGAGAGTCCCCAATCGGGGGCCTATCCTAAGGAAGGTTTATAGCCACAACTACTAATAATGAGACGAAGACGATCCCCCATTCCCAGAGGATTTTGAAAGGGAAATAGTTGGGAAATGGTAGATTTAGCAGAATATGTGAAGAAAAATGGAAAAGAATAAGAGAAGGTTACCGCCACCAAAGCAAGAGGAGGCCTTGGCCAAATGGCCAGTTGGTCCCTCTCGCGCATAATATTATTGACTGACTTGGACTTGGACTATGCAATTTCTGTTGTTTGCGCACGAGTCCACCCACACAGTCCAGCTCATTCATTCTTGTCCCTATGGATGTCCGTCCGAAGGGAGGAGGGAAGGGACCGATCGATCCGCTTGATTCTCGACTTACTCAAGTCTTCACCCAAAATTGTAATAGGCTTCAACTAATTTGGATTGTCCATTATTGTCAAAAATTTATTGTAATATGAAGATGTGAGAAACGGAGTGGATTTGATATAGGAAAGAAGAGTGGCAAAAAAATTAAAATGCCAGCAAAATTTAATGTATTAAATGGGCCAATCGAAGGAGGTGTCCAAACTTCCTTCATCCCTTTGAAATTTGGATGGTTGATCGAATTGGAGGGCAGTGGGGACCGATCGATCTAAGATTACAATACGCCCTCCGCATATTTTGACTCACTCAAATTCTCATCCAAAATTGTCAAAAGCTTCACCGATTTTATATTTTTATTTACCATTTTCCACTTGATTTTGACCATGGGACTTCCCTTCCAAAGACACACAATATTATATTATTACAATTCAATGGGGGAGTAGTGGGAATGGGAATTTTACCTAGAGGAAAAGGCGCTACACTAACCCTAAAAATTATTAATAATTATTGTCGATTTGACTTGACCACGTAATGGTCATTTGTCATTTCTACACACAATTCAATATAGGAAAAGCGGAGGGGATTTAGGGAGGAAAGGGCGGCAAACAAATAGCAAAAGTTAAACTGTCGGCAAAAGATTTTTCTATGGTAAAGCCAAGGGTGACCAATTGGCTGGGAAAGGATGGAATGTTTGCCAAACAAATGATGACCATTGCGCTAGCCGGTCAGCTCCGTCAGGGTCATCATCGAAAGCAGCCATCATCGTTGAAAATGTTTTTTTGAGTGGATTCTTGTATTTGACAATCGGAATACGTGGGGGCAATAGCCAGAAAAGATGAATATGAATTGACGGCGGTCAACCGTGTTCCTTTGTGGCTAACCGGTTCTAAAGGATATTAAAAATGTGCCAAAATATTGATGGAAGAATTCTTAAAGAGCTAAATTATTAAGGCCCAATTTTTAGTAATGCTAAAGGGCCAAAAAGAATTCAGTGTCCCCCTGAAACTTGACAATGAGAATAAATGTGCT
The DNA here is from genome assembly GCA_030063045.1 of Pratylenchus scribneri. Classification (NCBI taxonomy): domain Eukaryota; kingdom Metazoa; phylum Nematoda; class Chromadorea; order Rhabditida; family Pratylenchidae; genus Pratylenchus; species Pratylenchus scribneri. Next base: position 1,382,708 of record JAQSEB010000049.1, read on the forward strand.
ATGTGGCATTCAATTTCCCAATAAAAGAACATGGTTTTATGCCCTAAAATTTTTGTAATAAATATTCTATATTTGGATATGCTTGTCAAATTTATTTTAGAGTATAGGATTTTGAACGGAAACAGGTTTATTTTATAATGTTGATTTCCAACTTTCTAGGGAATATGACGGCAAAAATAAATAAATAAATAGTGTAGAATTGGATTTGTAAAAGTAAGTTTTGACCAATTCTATTTTTTGAGAGATTATGGATAAATGTGAAAGAAATGAATCATGGATTTGATTTAACCTGAGGGATCAAAAAACAAATATTTTGTGACCAATTCTGCAAAATAAGAGATTCCGTGAGTAACGTGAAACCTTGGGGATTGGTCCCGTGAATAAATTTTATGAAATTGAATCAAGAAATGTGAAAAAACAATGGTCAAAAATTGTTTTCTTTTATTCACTCGAATTTAGGTTAAATTGTTGAATGAGAATTGGACTTTGGTAGATCAAGTTTTATTCTACAAAATTTTGATAAATATAAAGTTAATCTAGTTGATGTCATACTTTTTCCAAAATTTTTTTAAATTTTATTTTCCACTAAAAACATATTTTTAAATGGTTTTCGATGATGAGGAATCTGAATATCGTGTTCTCAATAAAATAATTTCCTAAACTGTCATCGGTTCACAAACCGGTTTAGAAAAATTTAACTTTTTATTGAACAGTTTATTTCCTTTTTTGTAAATAATTAGAAATATATTTAAAAATGAGAAATGACGTTGATTTATTATTTTCCTATAATTTTACCCATCAGAAAAAATTATTGAATTAATTTGGACTAAAGTGAATCATTTTTCATAATTTTCAATGCCAAAAATATTATTTCGTCTCTGGGAAAATTATTTATTTTTATTTATTTCCCTATTTTTAATTCCAGAAAATTCACTAATTTATTTGCTCGTTGATTGGTTAATTTCAATTAAAATTATTTTTACTTTACGATTCCATAAAAATGAATTTTTAATAATAAATTATCCTTCCAATTTAAAATTTTTTCCATTCCCATGCGCACAATAATCCTTCATTCATCTATCCATCCGTGGATCACCTTTTCTATTCCATTAATAATTTGTGGGTTCAAAAATTTTTATTTTTTTCCTATTTTTCATGTTGAATTGTTTGAATATAAAATTTATAATTTCCACCAAAATTAGACTTCTCATTCCTGTTTTGACCGTCCAAAAAGTGCCAAAATCGCCGCCTTTCTATTCTCTTATAATTCGATTAGTTTAACCCACCAACAATCCGCATTATATTTTACATTCATTTGTTTTTGATTAAATGATTTTAATGTTAATATTATTTTTTTTTCAAGAATAATAATTTCTCAAAAATGATTCATTTCTATTTAACTATATTGGTGGTCTTAATGAGAAAATGTTCGTGTACTTCTATAGAATGCCAAGTTGGATAGGATGCAAAACTGGTTATTGACATGCGCGAATATGTTTCAAAGGTGGTTATAATGATTGTTCTAAAAAATTCTGATTTCAAAAATTTGGATATTTTAACTTTAAACTTAGTTTCAACTTACCCAAATTTAAATCATTTTAAAATCTGAATTTTAGGGACATGAATGGACAAGTTGCAATGCATCTTCGTCCTGGTGCTACTCAATCTCTTGTGAACACAATCGCTACCTTTTTGGCAAAATTAAAAAGTGCGGAAAATGTCCAATTAAACTAGGACGTGGATGCTATTGTTCGGATTGCAACAATGATTACTGCAATTTTGCATTTGGTTATTTTATTATTAGAAAGGCAAATAAAGGATTGCTTGCCTCAAGTATTTTTCTTGTCCAAATATATGATTTATTAATAAATTTTAAGGTTACGATTAAGCTGAATTGACAAAGATTACGATTGAAAATATTTCCGAATTGGTCGAGAATAAAGAATTGAGTGATAAAGAATTAACATCGAAATTTGTTCCAAATGGAGGTCGTTTTTTGAATAATAAACATATTATAGTCCATTTAGATTTTTCGACTATTTAGAATACAGACGAAAAACAAAATTTTGTTGCAAAAACTCTAATCTATTTAATTAAATTATTAATCTTTTTGTCTAATTTTAATTTTTGAACACTAAAATTCTCCCCTCAATTTTCGTCATCAATCATTTTGATTGGTTTTTATTTTTTATTATATATTTTCAATTATATCCTTTTCTTCCAGGTCACATAAATATATACCATGAAAAGCGCAATCAGCTGCCGGCAAAATGGCATTCTCTTATCTCATCAGTCAAATATCAATGCATTGTGCTTCCTGGCCGCCATTTCCTCGAATATTTTGCTTCTTTATTTCTGCTTTTCATGTTTCTTTTGATTACCCGTTACCATCACGGTATTTTTCTTTCTTATAATAATAAATAAGATTTTTGTAATTTAACTTTTTCATGAGGTGCATTAAAAATATTAAGTCGTCTTAAAAATATTTCGAATACTAACTTGATTTGATATAAAAATAATGGTATTTCAAATCATTATTTCAACCAAATCTCAATATTATATATCGCTTATTAATACTTTCAAAAATATACAGTTTGTATGAGAAATTATAAAATTATTTAGAAAATTTTCTGCTGGAATTTATAAGTGTCACTAAAAAACTAAAATTTTACCATCTCTAGGTTCACTTTTTTATTTTACCCTTGCATGTATATCAGGGTTGCCTCGGGTTATCCGAAACCTGAAACCCGAAGTTTTTCATGACCCGAAACCCGTGACCTGATTAGAAAATTTTCGATCGACCCGATCCGAACCCCGAATTTTTTGACTAAAAATTACCTCTTCAGAGGCCATTTTTTGCCGAAATTTTGCCATATCGGGGCCATTTTTTGCTCAAGTTTTACATTGGTTGGGCCATTTTTTGCTCACATTTTGCATTGGCTTTGTCTTTTTTTGCCCAAATTTTGGACAAATATCGGCTTTGCCTATTAAGGACTGTTTACGTAAGTTTTTTAATAAATCAAATAGTTATTTAGTAGGGTTTCGCCGGAAGTTTCGGTTCCGGTTCTGGTGGCTAGAAGTATCGGCCTTTTTGGGTTCCGGTTCGGTTTCGGATTGAAAAATGAATTCCGGTTCCGATTTTGGTTCCGGTTCCGGTTTGGGTTCCGGTCAAAAGCCTTATTCCGGCGAAACGGAAAAATTTGCACTTAAGTAAATTGGATTTTGATGCTTAAATCATAGTTTGAAAATGTCCAATTTTTCGCTGCGTGGCCATTTTTAGTTAAATTTCTTCGCTCTGCGGCCATTTTTGGCTCAAATTTTTCCTTGCGAGGCTATTTTTATGTTAAATTTTTAATATTAAGAGACCATTTTCGGAACAATTTTAGCCTGCGGCATAATTCATTTATATACTAGATGTTTATCAAAAAATTAACGGACTAATGTAGACAAAAATTTCGCAAAAAATTTTTTCTGATAACTAAATGATGAATTTCAAAAGTTCCGGTTACGGGTTCCGGTTTATTTTCCCGGAATCACACTGAGTTCCGGTTACACTGAGTTCCGGTTCTGGTTAGAAAAATGAGTTTCGGTTCCGGTCAAAACCTGGTTCCTGCGAAACCCTAATATTTAGAAATGCAAATGGGTACATCGTGCGGAACAGATAATGGAACATTGGATTTTTTATTTAATTGAGAAATTTGTGTAGGTAATTTTTATATATATATAAAATTTTCTGTTTATCGTTATTTTTTTTAAAATATGGCTATAATAAATTTAAGAGAAGATTTGAGAAATAATAAAATAAGTAAAATGTCAGGGATCACATCAGATATTTTGAAGGTAATTGAGATTAAGAAGTGGAGTAGGCATTTTTAGTAAGGATGGTGGCATTTTTTAAAAAAGAAAAAAATGAATAAAATTTTTTATTTGATTTTTCTCATACAACAATTGAATTTAAATTAATAAATTAAATGCTTCATAATCTGAAAAATAAACAATATTAACAAGGGAAAGGTGTCATCCTTGTATTTGGGTAAATGTGGGCCAATATATTGGAGAAATTTGCTAGCAAAATTTTTATTCTCCCATTTATCTACTATTTTCCCGATTTTAATCACTCGAATTTCGAACCCAACTCATATATCTTTTCTTCTTCCCATACAGTGGTGCATCTTTAAAACTTGTGTTGAATATTTGTCCTGGCAATCAGGTGGAGCAATGTTGCCTAAATCACGATATCGGTTATTGTGATTCATCGATATCTCAAATAGATGCCGATGAATACTTTTGTCGATGCCTGCGACAAATCCAAATTGATGAGCTCGGATTTATTAACAAACAATTCTGCAGCAATTCTTTTGAAATAATGTGTGTGGGCGTCCGAATATTTGGACATATAGCCCATTAGTCCAAAGATGAACAAGTGCAATTTGCAGAAGATTAAATGGAAAAAATTTGGGCAATTAAAATTTTTTTGGCGGTAATTATTTTTTTGCTATTTTAATATTATTAATATATATTATATCTGCCGCTGGGAATAATCTAGTACCCAAAGGAATGGTGGTCTATGATTAATAAAATAGATATTTTAATAAATTAGTTTCGATAATAAATCAATTCTTCGGAAAAAATCTCGAGGTTGATAGGACAGAGGATAGGAAACGATTCTAGGACATCCCCGGGACATATTTGGCGATATTCTCTTCCAGTTATCCAACAATAATACAATATATACCATATCAAAATATATATATGTAAAATTATATAATAAAATATTTTAATTTAATCAGTGATAGGTAATGGGGAAAAATCTGGTCACCGTAAAACTCACTAATTTCTAATGATTTTAATTAACAGAAAATAAAGCCAAAGAATCATATGATCATGTTTTTGATGCTGCTGATGACTTATCGTGACGTATAAAAATCCATATTTACCATGAGAATGAAATGGCCAAAATTTATAATATGATGAATGATGTCCATATGAAAATGTTGAATTAAAAATCTTTAATAAAAGCACATATGTTCATTATATTTTATGATTTTTTACAAATTTCAAAAAAATATTTAATAAATTGATATTCAGTCATGATCATGATCACTATTTTTACTTGTTTAATTATATGTTAGTTGATTTATTATGAAAATATGCATCATAAAAATGCGAAATTTTAATTATAATTAAAAAGATTTAAAATTTGGATTTTGCTTGAGTGCATTTTATAGGAAATAAAATATTACTATAAATTGATTCGCTTCAATTATTCTTTTCATCCTCCAATAATGATGGCTTTCACAATTTGCTGAAGAAATTTCTAATAATTTACTTTCAACAACATTTTCCAACCTTTATTTCAGTATCTTTTAATTTCAAAATTTTCTCAAAAATTTGTTTTTTCAAATTTTTTAAAAAATCATTTCTACTTGCAATTTTTTTGATGATTTTTTAATGATAATTTTTATCAATTTTAAATTATTACATTTTAAAAAAATTCAAATCCAATTATTAACGTCTATTGTTATTTTTGCCTGAAAAATCAATACATAGATTTAATCCATTTATAATTATAGAAATTTATACTATGTGGAATGGTTCTATTATTAAAATAGATAGTTAAATATTAAGTTAAAATTTGCATCTACGAAGGCTAAAATCGCCATCTTTATATATTTTATACCTATATATTGGAAAATATTCCTATTTCGGTATAAAAATATATTCTACAAAAAAAGAGCCATAGAATGGAAATTTAATAATTTTTTTTAATTATATTTTTTTATCAATTTTAAATTAAAAAAATTCAAATCCAATTATCTATGTCTACTGTTATTTTTGCTATAAAAATCAGTACATAGATTTAATCCATTTATAATTATAGAAATTTATATTATGTGGAATATATACATTTTCTTGCACAATTTGTACTTTCTCTACTATTTACATGCAAACAATATTATTTTCATCCACCAAAATTTTTCTCGAATTTTATATTTTTCTACATAGATGCTGAATCCATGTTGCGAATATTGTAAACATTGGCGCCATTAAAACCAAGGCTTTGTGTGGAAGACGATAATTACCATATGGAATAAATTCTCCGGCTTTTTCGACAACCCGTACATTGAGAGATTGGATAAATATGATCTGGCGTATTTTCCACTCGCTCAATTTCAGGGAAGAGATTCGGCAGCGGCATCAAACAAAATAACTTTAAATACTTATAAGGCAATTTTAATATTTTTTATTATTAAATTTTATTAATTTAGGTAATATATAATCGAATGTATGCTCATTAACAATTTTTGATGGATATGGAAGGAAATGGAGAATAAAAATAAATAATTATTTGTGACAATTATTAAATATGAGTGGTCCGAAATTTTTTGAATTTTTAATATAATAAAATTAATCCAAAAATATTAAAGCTGGCTGATTAAAATAAATATTTATTATCGATAGAAATTAAATATTATAATAATCAATTCACATAATTAAATGATTTTTTTTATATATTTTTTTTCTAAATTGCCGATTCACTTGCCGTTTACCGTATTTTTTTCTATTATGATTTTTTTTATATTTTTTTTTCTAAATTGCCGATTCACTTGCCGTTTACCGTATTTTTTTTCTATTAATATCTCCGGAAATATTAAACTTCGAAGACTCTCTAGAGGGGACTATGGGCTACTAAAAGAGTGGGAGACATTAATGAAGAAATAAAGTATACGGGTAATTTTCTTCGCTTATTGTCGGCCATCATATTTTTGTAAATATAATTCATTCAGAAAATAAGACCAAAAAATAAAAAAATTGGAAACAGTATGAACTATGAAGCATAAAATGGGAATGAATAATTTTTAAGCAAACGCGCGTACTTTGATGCCTTTACCTTTTGAAATTTTGGACAATGAGGCTGCGGGGCTTGTGGCGCATCGCAAAACAGGGTGGCACATATTTTTTGCGGCCAAATGCTTTCAACATTTGGCCGTACTTTGCACTTTGATTTCCATCGGAGACAACAAAAAATAACCCAATCCTCGCATTTTGTCCATTTTCCGCCCTCAAAATTCATAGGCTAAATCTCTGTTTATTTTATTTCATTTTTCCTTAAATTAATATAAATGGGTAATCCGCCCTTATGTATATTTCTGTATCAAAATTGAAAATTTATGCCTTCTCAATCTTTGGCTATCTCTCGAGACCTTGAGAGATTAATTGGTTGCTTTTGGCCTAATAGGAAATTATGCCATGCGTCCATTGAGGTCAAAAAATCACTTTTAATTTCCCGGCATATTATATAATTTAGTATATTAAGATTATTACATATTTGGAAGAATAAAATACAAAAATAATTTTTCGAAAAATTGCCTTTTAATTAAATTGCTTCATATATGAATATGAGGCCATGAATTATGTCAAAAAATGGAAATTAGCAATGACTATTCACCTAGGCCATTCTTTTGGCCATAGCTTAACAAGGAAGTAAAAAATTCTGAAAGTTGATATACCATTTGAAAGCCGTTCCTCTAAAAATGCAAATTCTATTTTTTGAAAACTCAAAACAATGTATTAATTAAGTGATTTTTTCAAGAATTTCTGGTTCAATCATTTCACTTAAAGACATGTAACTTTTTTCAAAGTTAGATTCCCTTGGCTTAATACTATCATTTTTTTCAAATTGGCTATTACCTCATCGAGATATGAATAAAAAATTAATATAGATATTTAGTCACGTGTATATTCTCCCCCCAATCCTAATTATAGGACCTTAATTTAACATAAAAAACATCTCCTCTCACGACTCATTAAAATTGCCAATATTTAATTTGTTTTCCCCAATTGCCCACATCCATTCTTCCCTCCTTCCCATTTCGCTCAATTTCGCCAATCATCATTTTTTTTCATTTCATTCGTCCTTGGCCACAGCGGACACACTGCAAGAGGTGGCGGCGCCTTCCTTTTTTTCTGCGGAGGCAGCACATTTTTTGTGCTTCCATCGAGCCGAGTCGTACCACGTGGTTCTGCCCCGGCGCCATGCTTTCGTTTCGATGCGACTCTTCCTTCCTTTTTCCATTCGTTTGGTCCCCATTTCCCTATTTCATTTGGTTTTGTTCCCAAGGCGGGTGGCAAAACGATGTGAGGCCATTATAAGAGAAATAAACGGCTGGCAGTAGTGAAAAGATACGAGGCGGATGGTAGTAATGTAAAGATACAAGTTGGCTCTCAGTAAATTGGAAAAGAAGAAAGACGGCTGGTAGCAAAAAAAGAAAAGCGAGGCGGCTGGAAAAAAATTTAGAGTTAAGACGACTGACAATAAGGAAAAGGAGTTTATAGAGGATATAGTAAAAGGGGAATGCAGAGATAAGGCCATCGGGTGGCAGCAAAAAAGAGAGATACTAGGCAGCTGGCAATAAGAGAATTTTATAGCGGCTGGCAATAAGTTAAACGGAGCTTAAAGGGACTATAGAAAAGAGAAAGCATAGATGAAGTAACCGGCTGTCAGCAAAGAGAGGGAGAGATGCAGGGCAGCTGGCAATAAGAGAATGCCATAGCGACTAGCAATAAGAAAAACAGAATATAGAGAAAATATTGAAGGAAGGCAAAGCAGAATAAGCATGGCTGGTATCAATGGAATATAATCGAAGCAGCTGGCAATAAGAGAAAAAGAATTTTGAGAGATTTATTGAAAAAAGAGAGAAAAAAGACACTCGGCTGGCAGAAAGCGCATACGGGTCATAGTTAAAAGTGGTGGCCATGTTTTCCTTTGGGGCTCACCGATGGTGGCTGCCCATCAAGTAAAAGGAGCACGGGGTCGTTCGATTGATGCCTTCAACAAAAATGAGGTGAGAGTGGTTTAGCCAACTGCTCAAATGCTTCATTCTCTGGGCTCCGGCTTTTTCCACCGGCAGCCACCTCCGCCCATTTGCCCCATTTTCCCCCGCTGGCGCCATTCTTCATATTCTTCGTCCCATTCTCGTGTCTTCTCTGTTAGTTGGACGCAAAATGGGCGGCGTGGATGGGATGGCGAGGTGGGGCTTCCCCGTCATTCCGCCTCGCCACTTTTTTGTTGGCCAATCCGTGTGCCACATCACAAAACCATGAGGTCGTCGTTTTGTGGGTTTCTGCCAGCCGCTTCCCTTTTCCACAAATCTGGGTACATTTACGCTTTCCACATTTGCCAATTTTACTCATAAAATACACAAATGCCTGAGAATGTGGCATAAAATGCGCAGATGAAGTGATGATTTGGGCTTTTCTCATTTCTTAATGCGCATGCGGACAAAGATTGCCTTGTCTATTTTTAGACATTTAAAGACAATGTTATAATTTTAGGCAGCGCATTGCGCAATAAAATGTGTTTAGTCTATTTTTGAATATTTTAAATTCAATTTTAACATTTTGGGCGGCAAATTACACAGAACAAAAGACTAAATTAAGTTAATACATCATTTATAAATTCATTTCTAATTTTTACAAATCCAAATTGTTTTTAAACATAAATTACCCATTAAAGAATTGTGTTCTCAACTCAAGTTCCAAAATATGAAATTTTCACTACTCATTTAAAAACGTTTTAAGACCAGAATTTCTCTATAGGCGATACAAACTCCATATTCGTAAAGCCATATTTTCTGCCATTGTTTTGAATCAAAGTCACATGGTCTCATTATCCGCACAAAGTTAAGGCGTAAATTCACAATATCATATTTTTTAAATCCAAATTATTTTAAAATATAATCATTAAAATTATGTACAAAAGAATTGCTCAAGTCCCGTATATAATTTCCACCATTCCGTAAAAATGTTTTAAGACCAAATTTCTTTCGAAAAATACAAACTCGATATTCGTATTGCGCATTTCTTTCTAAATTTGGACTAAATGGTCTCAGTCAGCACAAAGTTAACTTGTAAATTCACACTTTTGAGAGCTTATTAATTTCCCTATACAATCAAAATTCACTGTCACAGCGCACAAAAAAGTCAAATTAGAGTTGTAAAAGTATCAAAAATTTATTAATTCACGTGTAAAAATGTTTTTGCAATGAATGCTCCTAAATCCTTTAAGTGTTAGGTTCATTCGTTCATAGAGCATAAAAAAGTATTAAATTAAAATTAGAATTGGAGAAGTATCAAAAATATAATATATTTTTTTTAAAAAATATAGGCTCATTTTTTGTGCTTTTACCTTTCCCTTATTTGGGGTATTATTGGTGGTTGGTGGGAATAGCAGTAGACGAAATTGCCATTGAAATAAATTGGGGCTTTTGTGCAATTTGATTAAAAATTACGCATTAATTATTAACTGAATTCAGCCTTTGACTAGGCCAAACTTTCCATTTATTCAAAGATAAATAATTTTTTGAGCAAATTTTAAATTTTTTAACAGTTTTCTGGACATTTAAGCAAAATAAATACTCGAAAGAATTTTAAACCACTTTTAGGCATTTAAGTAAAATCCATCCTATCAATGAGTTTAGACTGTAGAATCAATTAATTTGAGTTAAATTCATCTTTGAACCTTTCTAGTTTCTATCACACTTTTAATCATTCCTTCGCCAATTTGATCGATGACCTTTTAGAGGAAAGAAAAACATGCGATAATCCTTGAAATTCTCCCTTTAAAAATGTTATTTTCCCGATGTTTTCTCGGATTTGCCGTCTATTTAATTCTCAAATTAATACAAAAATCTCTTTCCATTATTATTCCCCTTTGCAAGAAATAAATTTCCCCTTCCATCAAATCCCCCCATTTTCCATTCAATTTTCCATCAATATACCCTTCGGACTTTTGTTTGCTCCACTCTTTGCTCCGCTGCAACCGATGGACGTGAATTGTGAATTCTATTCTGGGCGAAGGTCTCGTGGTCGTTCCCTTCTTTTCCCGACCACCTTGGTATCATCTTCTCCGCAGCATCTCTCATTTCTTCCCTTCCCTTTGATTCCACTCCTTTCCCTTCCCTTTTAATTTTGAGTCATATCACTCCTTATTAGGCGAAAGACGGTGAAGAAAATTGAAAACATTGACTGCCAGTGTACAAAAGAAAGGAAAGAATAGAAAATTGTGTGGAAAATAGAAGGCGAAGTGAAGTCAGTGTTTTACGGTTTCGATTTTGTGTGGCGAGCGTCCCCCTTTCGTTGATTTGGGCCATGGCCACCAAACAAACAAAACCACGAGACCCAAACGCCCATTTCGCTGACAGAGCAAATCGAGAGGAGCATCTAAAAGCGGGCGAGAAGGGAAGAGGGAAGGGAAGGCCGGTGGTCGAAAGGCAATGTGACTTTGGTGGAATTGTTGGTGGCCTCGGTTCTCGACAGCAAAGCAGCAAACAAAATCAACCGCTCAAAACCCTTTACCCTAACGGAATCGATCCCCCTTCCACTTTAGGGGAAGTCACAAGCTCTTCCTTCTCTATTCTATAGCTTTATTGCCCCGGAATAAAGCGGTCCAGCTGCTGCTGCTGCTGCTGCGAATGTTAATGATGATATAGGGAAAAAGCTTCATCTTTCACTCCAATCGAATAAGCGGCTGGTTCCACTAGGCGAAGCAAGGATCAATTATACTGGAAAGAAGCGAGAAGAAGGGATTTTCCATCATATTGCCTTGCGGGGCAATGTTTTGGGAGAGCAATGATGAATGGAGGTGAAGGGCAAACCGGCGCGACGGTGATGTTTTCAGCGACTTGCTGCCGCCATTTCCCCTAGAGGGTGAAAATGTCGCCCAACTGGATCGATTTTGGTGTTGTTTTCTTGAGAGAATTACCTGTGAGTTGGCGAGTCAGCCATCATCACAGGCAGCAAGGTGGTTGACGTTCGGCGAAAATAGGGCAAAATGCGAGGCGGCTGCTGGGCAAAAGGGTCCAAGGTCCACTTTCCCCAATCCACCACTTACTTCTCGCCGCAAACCCCGAATTAACTCCCACAGCCCACACTAATAATACTATTATAATGTGTCGCCATTTTTCATCATCATTTAGGCCACCACCTCCCCCACCCATTTCTCATACGCATAAACATCTTCCAAATTCCCTAGAAGGGAGGCCCGAAAATAGATTTAAAAAAAGAGTGGCCCACGCGAGAAATATACGGGTTAAAATTTGTAAGATGCGTGACAGGAATCGAAATATGACGCTTGAAATCAACAATCAATTACTAAAAATATCGAAAATACAAATCATATTTAAGTGAGGTCGAAAAATTATCCAAAATCGCAAATTGTAATTTCCGATTCCAAAATCGACAATCCCATCCTTTTTTCTAACTATTAATAAGAGAGTTTTACAAAAATATGCCAAAATTTACAGCAAAGGTCACCAAGAAAATGACCTAGTAACTAGTATATAAAGAAAAAAGAATAGAGATTGAAAGGCAAAAGAGTGTACGATCTTCTGAAAAAAAATGAAAATGCCGGAAGCAATTTTTTGCGCAAATTCACAATGCCATTTTCGGCACCAAATAAATCACTTCTCGCCACAAGGCATGTGGAATTTTTGACGTCAATTGCGGCGAAAATTCCAAAGAACGAAAAAAACATGAATTTTGGGTGGCAGCTGAATCAGCTGCTTTTAGGATTCCAGCGGCGGAGGGCTGTAATGAAAATGAAACCCACTACGCATAATTTCCTTCTTCCCCCTTCATTCATTTATAAATTTTCCATGCGCAAAATGACGCAATTTTATTATAATTCGTCAACTCAAATTCCATATTTATTTCTTTGTGTATATTTATTTGCCTTTAATTGTATTCTCACATCAGAAATTGCCATAATAAAATAGTCACATACATTTTAAATATATAATTCAGCAATTTCTAATTTCGACATTTTTAAAATCAAATTTCGTGCCATAGGCATTTTTAATTTTTATTGAGTTTAATTTAATTCATTTATTTAGGGCTTCATTGCCTCACCCCACTCATTTTGAATTTAATTAAATCGGTTTTTTAAATAAGAAAATCAATAAAATACATAAGCAAATTAAACCCTAATTATTGTAGCATGGCCACAAAATTAACTCATATCGCGCGGCAATCTTTTTATTTTTGTCTATAATGGAAGAGAGCCCAAATCCATTAATATTATTTAATTTATTACCAATAAATTTAACTTAAAATTAAGTTAGATGATTTGTTTTTTTGTTTTTAAATTTAAATAAAGAAAATTAAAATTAACTCCTTTGTGATTTTCACCTTATTATCAATAAAATATATATTTATTATTAAAGTTTATTTATTGGATCGTAGACCAAGGCTAGGATTATTTTTATTTAATAAAAATAAAAACAAATTAAAATTAAGACATGAATATTAGAATCTTCCTTTCTTACTAATTTTTTGCCATATCGACTTTACCGGCATTATATTCATTTAATTTTGGTTGGCCATTTTAGCAGTTTGCAGTTTTATTAGTCTCCTAAATATTTTCCACCAATAACAGTCTCGAATTTATTGTTTGATTAGGTGAGAATGAGTGAATGTGAAAAAGTAAGCCCAATCCACATGCTTGGCCAAAACCGCTTCATGCGCGCCCCCTTCCCCTGCTATTTATCTCGGGGGGCTCCCCCAACCTTCCCCCAGTCTCCTTCCCGGACCATGGCCTTTCCCCTCTCCCCCACACAAAATGCCCGTGCACAATTGGACTCTGCTGCACTCTTTGGCCTCCCCGACCCAGAGCTGGCCAAATAAGCGGCCAGACCAAAGCCGGTGGCTTTTTCCTCCATTTTGCTGCTTTTCCAACCTATATTCCCCTAAATTTCTAATTCCAACTTGAGCATTAGTAGCAGCAGTCAATTTGATTTGCGTGTGTATTTTTGAGTGTTTATTTACCTTTTTGGGTGGTGGCTGGGTGGCTGCTTTTTTGGCCTTTAGTTTCCTTTACTTTGGGGTCTGAATGGGATAACCGATAACCCCCACATAATGAAAGTCAGCAGAAAGTCCAAAATTCAAAATTTGTCGATTCATTCAATACCGCCAATTGCAAGGAAGCAACTAATTCAAGAAGCCAATATGCCTTTTGAAGGTTCTGTATGTCTTTTAAAAAGTGGCTTTAATAATTTTTTTAATCTTTAAAAAATTAGAAAAATAAACGGTTTCTCCTCAAAAAAAATCGAGTTTATTACATTCAATGACATGTAACTTTTTAATCTTGAAATTATAAAAATGTAAAAATATGCCACTTTGTAGATGACACTTTGGGCTTTAAAATGGTATATTACCTTCCAAAATTGGTTACTGCCTCGCTGAGCTATATATAAGCCAAAAACCAATGCACACCTTGTACTCATTCTTTTCATCTATCTTACATAATCCGCATTCCACATGCATTTCTCATTGATTCAAAAATGATTTTTGACCGAATTCGAGAATCAAATACACCCCTTTTTCTCCTATAATATTCAACGAATTTTCATTAAATTTTAACTACAACATTTGTTAGCATCAAATTTTGTGTGTGCCATTTTCTTTGAAGTGGCTTATCAATTTATTTTTTATCAAAGCAATAAGCCTCCTCCTCCATTTTCATCCAAGAAACGTCCTTTTTGTATTGGACCATTTTTGAGCCATTTACCTCCCAAAATTGGGTCCCAATCCCAATTTCTCGAAAGGCGGCGACATTCTCGACATTAAACCGGGCCATCTTCTTTTCCCTTTTCTTTTCCCTTTTTTCCGATTTAATCTAAACCAAATAAATCGATTCTCTTTCGGCTAGCCTTCTTTCATCATTCATCATTAATTTTGGGCATATTTGTTTATTTTTATGGACCAAATTGTGCTCATTTGAACGATTGCCAAATTCATTTGCTGCCTCCAAAAAATTCTCCCCATTTTTCTTTCTATTTTGGAGGGGAATTTCCTTCCATTTTTCCATTTTGAAATTGGACTCAAAAATGTTTGCAAAGCTTTCCAATTTCCTTTCACCCAAAATTGGCCAGTGCGGATCACCCGACTTTCTGCGCCCAGTGTCATTCAACATTAATTTTGGCCCTAAAATTTTCCTTTTTTGCTTCCTTTTCAATTTCTTTTCTATGGACTCTCCCTTGCCTAAAAAAATTCACATGACTAAATAGTCGGTGAATTTTTGCAATGAATTTTTATAAATGAAACGGGTGAAAGTACGGCGCGAACTCAAAAATGTACAAAAATGACAATAGAGGGTTACTGGATTTTTATTCAACATTTTTTCATATTTGCCAACGTCATTTGAATTTGACTCAAAAAATCCTGTTGGTTTTGGCTCAATTTTCTTTTTATTTTTTCTCAATAGAAAATACAAATTCCGCATATGGGAAACCCATTGTGTTTTTGACTTTTGAGTCATAACTCATAAAACACAGCGAAAAGAAGAAATCAATTTTTTGAAAATGGATTAAAAAATGTTTTAAATATAGGCTAAAATATTTCAAAAAAATTATTTTAGAAAAGTGAACTTAAAGTCAAAAATAGCATAAAATAAATTTCCTGGTATTAGTCATATTCCCTTCTCACTAGAATTGGGGGACCAAAAATGCCATCAATGTTGTCACCAAATGTTGCCAATGATGCACTTTACCCTTCCAATATTACGTTTTTTGGCATTTCCAAATGACAAATATCCATCCATCTCATTGAATGAACTTCCAATGAACTTTCCTCTAAAATATTAATCCTATAATAAGCCGAGATATTTTTGACCAAAATAAGGACAAAATGGACCACAAATCCTGCTTTGGCATTTCAAAGTGGTAGAATTGTGAGTATGGGTGGGCATTTACAAAAAATTTGTATTTTACTACCCCTTTTGCCCTCTAATTAATTAAAAATTTCTATATTTTTAATGGCTTAAAACTACTATATTAACCCAAATCCTGGTTCTAAAAATATGATAAAATTACCGGGTAAAATTACTCTGGTAAAATGATGACCAAGCCCCATTCCAGCATTAAAATTGCTATTTTTACCGGATTCTTTCCCTTGTATTTAGGCTATACCTGATTTTTAAGATATGGCCCAACTGGTAAAATTAGTATTTAGTATTACCAGGTAAATTTACCTTTATCATTTTATGATACGACCCCTGGTCAGTGGAATATATTTACCTAATTTCAAAAGAGAAAATTATCAAGAAATTTAGGTTCGCCGACATTTGCCCACCCGACATTTGCGCACTATTTTTTTAGCCAAGTCAAACTTGTATAGAATCCCCAAACCCCTAACCCATAGCCCTTAAACCCATAGCCCCTAAACCTATGCTTGCCCCTAAACCTAACCCTAGCCCTAATACCTAGTTAAAAAAATAGTGCGCAAATGTCGAGTGCGCAAATGTCGGGGTTTTAATAGAGTGCGCAAATGTCGGGTGCGCAAATGTCGCGGCACGGAAATTTAGTGTATGTTCTTCCCAAATTTACATATAAAAAAATTTCTTCCATTGCCTTTTTGTACTTTTAAATAAGCCAGCACAGTTTTTTAAGCTTTTTTCTAAAAGGTCATTTTTATGGCTAAACAAAGTCCCATTTTTCTGGAATTTGCTTGGTAAATAAAATATCTTGAATTATTGGATTATTCGATATTAGCCAAATAGCCAAATAATATTTTTATTTTTAAGGTATTTTTGCCATTTTCTCTAGTTTTTAATTATTAAAATGACCTTTTTAAATTATGGAAAAATGCAAAAAATGTATCTTATTCCAATTCCAAGATGCCACCAAATGTTACGGCAGCAAAACCAAAAAGCCCCCACACACAAAAAATAATCCGTAAATAATGCGCTTTACCATCGAGGCCATCAACAAAAATTGTTTTTTCCTTTTGCCACCACCCACCAGCTGTCCCCCCGCACTTTTTGGCCACAGTGCCACCTACAATCCGCGCAGCGCGCAAATGTTGTAAATAATCATTAAAGGGACGAATCCAATGGCACATTTTTGTCACAGAGAACACAAATTATTATTACATTTTTTGGCTCGCGAGGGAATTTTGTGCAAAAAATTTTTTTTGCAAGAAAAACAATTTTTGTGGGCTTATAAATTAATAAATTAGCGCGGAATTCCTTTTATATTTTTTAATAAATAAAAAATAATAATTATATTTAAATTTATTCAGAGATAATTTTTGGCCACTATTTTGAATTGTGAACAATTTACAAAAAAGGAGTTGGGCGAGAAGCCAAACTTGTTTATTGACAACATTTTCACATATAAATTTTGCCAAATTGTTTTTGGCTCGCAGCCATTTTGTTAATTCTGTGGCCAGTCTTCTAAAAAACAACATTTTCACATTTTTCGTTGTTTAGGAGAGAGCTTTCTAAAGGTTTGGATTGAAATGAATTCAAAAATTGGAAATATTGAGAAATGATGAAGGGCTTTTTATGACATTTTGATGGCTCTAGTAATAGTAAATAGAATGATTATCTGGACCATTCTTTCAAGTTATTAGAACTTTTAGTAATATTTGGTTATTCTCTTAAGTAGAATGTCAAAATCATTGTTTATCAAATTTAATTGGCCAGAAATTTTTGGACAACTCATTTTGCCCTTTTTCGTTAGGATATTAATACTATTCAATCAGATCCGGGAATTTTTGAATCAATGCAATCAAATTTGGACTAGAAAATAGTATTCCAAAATTTGCTATGCAATTAATATGAATAATTGACTGCTGTACAAAATCTGTAGTTCCATTCCACTTTAAATAAATCACAAATCGAAATTGGGCCAATATAAGGAGGATAAGAAAGTGGCCAAGAGAAGCAGCTTAATCAATTATTCTACTGATAAGAGAATATCCAAATTTGCCTCAGATTGGACTTCTAATTAGCATATGGTTTAGCTCTGACTTTCCATCGAAATTTTAATTTTCGGATTTTATTAATGCAAAATTCATCAATTGGACCAAAACTAAAAGTAAAATGTTTATCTTTTGAAGAAACAAATTCATCCGCCAAACTCATAAAGGCAATCGAAGCAGAAAGCAATGCTCAATGCGGATCAGTTACCGGCCGATGTTCGGGCCGTCCTTCAACAGTTCATCATTCCACAGGTATTAGATAAGATGGCATATTTGCTGATGCAGCAGATTTGTTGGATTAAAAAGGCTTATTGTCTTTAACTTGGGATTGAAATACTGTAGATGTGTGG
The DNA here is from genome assembly GCA_030063045.1 of Pratylenchus scribneri. Classification (NCBI taxonomy): domain Eukaryota; kingdom Metazoa; phylum Nematoda; class Chromadorea; order Rhabditida; family Pratylenchidae; genus Pratylenchus; species Pratylenchus scribneri. Next base: position 1,400,818 of record JAQSEB010000049.1, read on the forward strand.
AATACCATTTCGGTCACAGAGATAGATTATTAATCAAAAATCAAAAATAATCAGATAGCTGGGCCCCATTTACATTTATCATATTGTTTTTAAATGATGCAAATGGTTATTAAAAACCAATAAGAAATACAATATAGTTTGATTGGACATTTTGATTCAATAATAAGCCGGGAACCAGAATAATAGTATCTATTGCGCATTTATTCAAGGTTATTATCGATTTATGGATTAAAATTACCACTTGATTTTATGGCCTATTCCATGGCCACAAATTCATTCTAATAAAAATTTCCATTTCCACAGGATCGTTTGGTCAAAGTCAGTGAAGACATTGAATTAGAGTTGAAGCAAGGCTTACAGGAGGGTGCCACCACAAATGGACGCACCTCAATTGCCATGTTGCCCTCATATGTGCCCGCATTGCCAGACGGAACAGGCATCTATTTCATTAAAATGGTTTAATTTGGAAGAAAATGAGGGCCCTTTTTTCATTGAATGCATTGGATTTAATGCTATAAAGTTTGACTATATTTAAAGCTCAATTAATAACTAAAATTTCGCCCAATGAATAAAAGAATATTTCTGGCATTAAATTCAAAGATATCCAACAAATAATTGACATAATTGTCGCTAAAATTAAAGGATTATATTCAATCATTTTCTCTTGGCTTTCTTTGGAGCAAAAATACTGTAGATTTTTTGGTACTTGAGGAGTTTGCATCCCGCTTTTTTTTAAAGTGAAGAGTCCTCCTATGAGTAAAAAAGGATTAGGGTTAGGATCATTTGGGGATACGTTACGACTATGATTGGGTAAAAATCATTTCACGGTGCTAGGTCATGTCCACAATGGTGCAAATGTAGATGTTTTCGACTTATAATAAATCAGAAACCAGTTTTAGATCCAACAAACTTTATACCATTTTGTAGATCTCATCAAGACGCATCGATTGGTATATAATTTTTCATGGTTTAGCCCAAAATTAAATGGTATTAAACCATTTTTCCAGTTTTTTGTTTTAAGCTCTTTTATTTTGGCCCAAACCATCACAAATTATATACCAATCGATGCGTTTCGATGAGATTTACAAAAAAGTATAAGTTTTGTAGGGTCTAAATTTGTTTCTGATTTACTATAAGTCGAAAACGCTCACATTTGCACTATTGTGGAGACCATATTAGCACTCCCCTTTATCTATTGTGGAGATGACCCCGGATGTCATTTCACATATCTCCTAACTCTAGTCCTAACACCCCGAAATGGGGACCGTAACTTTAAGCCTTCCAAAAAAATAATATGCAAACTCCATAAGTACCGATTTTTTCAATAGTATTGATATAATATACTCCAATCAATAAGGAATATTCATTTTTTGACCATTTTAATAAAACAAAAAATAAATATTTAAATTGTATATTAAAGAAAGTGGCAAATATGTGGCCATCGATTTGAGCGGAAAGAATTTGCGCATTTTGCTCTTAACACTGAATGGCAAAGACGGCAAGGATCCAAATGTGGACACTCAAAATTTCGTTGTGCCAAATCCAATAATGAAGGGAACCGGCGAGCAGCTTTTCAATTTCATCGTCAATTGCCTACAAAAGGTTCCTAAAATATGGATATAGCCTCTCATTTCGCCTATTGGAAATTTATATGGTTTAAAATGTTTAAAATTATCATTTGGCAAAAATTGGATAATTTTAATTATAGAAATATATTTTAATGGAATTAATTATAATTATAATAATGCAATAAGGATTAAATTTAAATTTTATCCAATAAATAAGCAAATATCGACATTTACATATGGATAGAAGACCACATAGTACTTATTAGTTTATCAGGACCAGTAGATGGTTTTCAAACAAAATGTCCCCTTTATAGGGTGATTAGGATTAAGCCTAGGGATACGGCAAATGATACCCTAGATGATCCTAACTACCGGATAACCCATGGAGTTACCGTAAGCTTTCCTATGTAAACCCAAAAAAAATCTGGTCCTGGATAACCGTTAAGTACGGACCACACATTTGTAAAATTTTGACATATTTTTAATATGGAAGTGTGATATGGATAAAATGATGCCATATTTATGTTTGGTAATCAAATTAATCTAGGAAAATTTTTTTCCAGAATTTTTAGTCAGTTGTTAATTTTTTTTACAAATTAATTTATGATTTTGATCATTTCATTCAAAAAAAAAAATAATATTAAAATTAATGCCAAATTTTTGTTACAGTTCCTTCGAGAATTCCACTTGGAAAATGCGAATTTGCCCATTGGTTTTGTGTTCTCCTATCCATGCGAACTGCTTTCCATTCGATCGGCTCGATTGCTTTGGTGGACAAAAGGATTCGACATTGAGGATTGCCTGCATAAAGATGTGGTCGAACTGTTGGAGGAGGCATTGGAGTTGAATATGTCCACAAAGGTTCATTCTCGGATTTTATATTTTTTTGGAACTGGTTAGAACATTTAATAGGGCACAACAAAAATTTTGCCCATAAAAATTGGTAATAAAATTAAAAAATCAGAATAATTATCAATAAAATTGCATTGTTAATCTCCATAAATTGAAAGAATTTTCTGAGAATGCAGTAAAATCGGCCGTATAGTATTCGCCGCGACAATGCATTAATGAAATTGGCACATTTATTTAAATAGGTCTGATCTCTCTGATCAAATCTTTGCCAATAAAATTTTTTAAATGGGAAAATAATTCATCCGAATTATTTTCGAAAAAATTGTTTAGGTAAATTCTCAAGAAAATCGATGTTTTTGATTAATTTATTCAACAATTTAGACAGCATTTAATAATTACTATCTCCATAAATTAAATAATTTTAGGAGAAATCCATATCATATAGTATAATTTACTGTAATCCGTAACTCAATTTCAGGCCAAAATCAAAGCAGTCATGAATGATACGGTCGGCCAATTGGCGGCAGCTGCTTACAAATATGGAGAGGATTGCATTGCCGCTGTGGTCATCGGCTACGGGTTAGTTTTGATTGGGGAATTAATTAAAAATTGAGATAAAAATTAAATTCAAACAAAATTTAAATCCTAATTGATATTCCATTAATTTTTTTAACAGATTATAAAAATGAGACAGAGAATAATCGACGGAAATTAAAATTAAATTAATTCAATTTATTACAAGAAAGGATTTAATTTTAAAATAAATTCAATTTTATTTTATATTTATATTCTAAAATTTAAAAATGAATTGAAAATTTTAAACTATAAAATTACATAAATATTAAAAAATTGAACATATTTGCAGGTGCAATTCATCATATTTGGAGGATGTGAAAAATATCAAAAAATTCAATGCCAAATCGGCCAACTATAAACATGAAAAAATGGTCATCGTAACTGAATGGGAGGAGTTTGGCAAAAAGGTTTATCTTTAGAGAAATTTTACCATACTTAAAACTTATAAATTTGAAGGGAGAATTAGCCGACATTTTAACGCAATTTGACCATGAAATTGACCAAGCATCCGTGCACAAAGGCAAACAAATGTAAGTGAAAATGTCAGAAATTAAAAATGGCCAAAAATTTGATAAAAATTAGAGGGAAAAATAGAATTTTATTGAGTTGACGAAAGAGCATCTTTGGCTGAGTGGGTAAAGAGACTGGATCCGAGGTCTCGGGTTCGAATCCACTCAGCGTTTAGTAATTTTTCCGAGAAGAAGGTCGATGATTAGTCAGTTACCGCCCCAGGCTGATCTGCTCATGCTGAACGGTAAAATTAAATATGAGACCTACTAAAATTTTTTGGATATTTTTTGACATTAAATTGGCTAAAATAAATTAAATAAAAATATAATCATTTTTATTATAATTTTCCACAGAATTGACAAATTGACTGGTGCCCTGTATTTGGGCGATTTGATCAGGCGAATTTTGGCACAATTGGTTTTGGATCGGCTACTCTTCAACGGCACACCATGCGAAGCATTGGACAGGCCCGACACATTTCCCACCAAATATATCAGCGAAATATTGGGGTCAGTATACATCTTTGGGGAGATAAATTAATTAATCTTTTGATTTGGAATTGTCATATTTTTGCTAATTTTTGAGAGGAATTTTTATTAAAAATAATAGAAAAAGAAATTTAAATTATAAAAGATGGAAGGGATATCCTTTATAGGTTATAATAGGGGGCGGATTTTTATTGATATCAATATTTTTCTTGCGAACTTAAAATAGCTTTAAACCAACATAAAACACGTTTTTATCAAGGTTTTAGTTGATTTGCATGAACTTTTATGTCAATATTCATCAATATTTTGCCATTTTTTGGCCGTCAATATTGATATCAATATTTCGGCATTTTTTGACAATTTTTGGCCATTTTTATCAATATTTTGAAGATTTTAGAAAAAAATTGAAATTTTTTGAAAAAAATCGAAAAAATTTTTTTTTTAATTTTGAAAATTTTTAGAAAAATTTTGAGAATTTCTTAAAAAATTTAAGGAAAAAGTTCATTTTGTGATTTTTTGAAAATAATAAATAAAAAATTGATTTTGGAAAATTTTTTTAAAAATTATTGATGTGTGTAAAATTTTTAGGAAATGGATTTTGAAATTTTTTGAATAAAAACCTGAAATATGAATAATTTATGATTGGGGATAATGAAAAATATTTTTTTTTCGAATTTTTTATAAAATATAGCGATTTTTTAAAAAAATTTTCATCAATATTTCATCAATATTTTGCCTATTTTTGCAATATCAATATTTTGACAATTTTATGTCAATATTTTATGCCTATATTTCGGAATTCTATATCAATATAAATCCGCCCCCTAGTTATAACTCTTTTGGAAAATAAGTCAAAAGAAAATCCAAAAAGAAAGACATTTTCGGCCAATAAAAGCCTAAAAATATTCCTAAATTTAAAAAGTTCAACCTCCAAATTTGACATGAAAAATTTTAGACCGTCACTATTTTTCATTTTTTTTAATTATCTCTTGCACAAAATTCCCTCAATAAATTTTGAATTTTTTCGGGCTAAACATTTTTTTTCATTCTAATCATTTTAAACTTCTCCCATTCCAGTGACAATAGTGGCGTTTACAAAAACAGTCGGCGAATATGTGACGAGCTGGAAGTGCCAAACCATGGAAGCAGCGACTATTTGATTATGCACGAAGTTTGCCATGTTGTGTCGCAACGGTCAGCGGCCATTGTGGCAGCAGGTTTTAACTTTATTTCTGCCTCTCTAATAAAATGGATATCCGAATTTTCCGCGCATTGATCACTTTCATCAAAAGCTTTGACATTTATTTGACATAAGTAAGCTCGGTCCGTACTTGTTGACTTTGGGTTCCCTTTTTTTCGTGAAAGGTGTAAAAGTGGAATGTCCTTCCCTCCTTAAGTTAGGGTTTTAGGGTTAATAGATAAAAAATAAAATATTTTAAAATATTTTATCGGTGAAAAATTGAAGCTATGCTCAAGCTACAAATAAGAAGTGCTTGAACAAATGCTTCAAAGCTACAAATAAGAAGTGCTTGAACAAATGCTTCAATTTTTATTTTAAAATAGGCGTTCATTTATATAGAATAAGTAAAATTGGCTCTAGAATTTTTATGGGAAGTAGCTAATGGATCAAAATGAACAAATTGATGACGAATCATTCAGCATTGTCTATTTCAATTTCTCTCATTTCTCTCATTAGTCGGAATAAAACATTTGACTTTTAAATTTAGCAGTGCGAAAAAATATATGGGAAGCAAACAGCCAATTGAAAAGGGAAATTTCCGACTTTATTTTCCCACTCTCTAGTCAATTTTCTCATTTCTCTAATTAATTAAACCCAATTATAAGACTTAATTTAATTGCTAAATATTAAAAGTACAAAAATTAACTATAAATTCTCCAAATTTTTGGAAAATTCGGAGCGAAAATTCTTTCTGTTGTTCATTAAACTTAGCTCCAAAAAAATAAATTCTGCAATATTTATGTAAATTCCCTCCAAATTTCACAGCAATCAGTGCCCTCCTTCGCCATGTTGGCCGTTCCAAAGTGAAAGTGGGCGTTGGCGGTGCCCTCATCCAATTCCATCCAACTTACCATGAACTCCTAGAAGCACAACTCAACACATTGGCCCCATTGAATATTGAGGTGAGTGGGGAAAATTAATATGGACATCTTGTAGCCAAAACAATGAAATAAATTTAGTAAGTTTAGGGGACTTTTTCCGGCTCTTCAGTGCTCATCGAGGAAAGAATCAATTTTAGAATGGGAAAGCCATATAAATTTGCAAACCAAAAATGTCCTCAAAAATAACATATTTTATAAAAAAAAGACTTAAAAATGTTACATATCTTTGAATGAAAATTATGAACCCGAATGTTTTAAAAATTGTTAAAATTTAATAAATTTAGAAAAGCCTTTTTTAGAGAATTTTTAGTATTTTGAAAAGTCATATTAACTTTCGAATTTGTTTATTTCTTGTTGAGCTCTGACCGAAATAAACCTCTAGAAAGTACACAAAAGTCCTTCTGGATAATTATTAAATATTAGATAATAGATAATGAAAATACAATTTTTATGTGGTATGGGTACCCAAATAGGGGCTTATATAGGCCAAATTATGAGTTTGGTATAATTTTAAAAAATAATTTAAAATACAATTTAAAATAAATTAACAAAATTTAGTGGGAATTGGTTCCAGCCGATGAGGGCAGTGTCAAAGGAGCTGCGCTGATTGCGGCTGTGGCCGAGAAGTTGAACCTCTGATGAATAATGAATGAGAAGCCACAAACAACACATCCTCCTTCAAAATTTGCATTCAATTCCTCCTCCTCATATTTTGCTCCTTTTTCTTTTTTACTCATTAAATAAAAATATAAACAATTTATTTAATAAATAATGATTTATAATTGGGAATAAATAAATTCATTCAATTCATTTTTTGTAGTCCGATTTTTTATTTCCTTTAATTTTGAGAATTAAATAATTATTACGAATTTAGGTCTATCGAAACAGAGAACGATCAATTAAATAGGAAATAAACTGATGGTAATAAGTATATCATATATTTATTTGTCATTTCTTTTATGCAACAAATGCTTTCGATTTTCAATAGAATTACCGGATTGAAAAATTTTATAAAATCCTAAAGTAAATTTTATTCTTTTATTTTACAATTGTCTGTGTATTTTGACTAGATAAAAAATTTTTAAAATAAATTATAATTTTGGAATGCAAAATTTATTATTATTATTCTAAAAAGTTTTAAATTCAATTAAATAACAAAATCGAGAAATTTTTAATTTTCTAAAAATCATTATTCCCTAGATCCAAGCTCAACACATCCAATCAATCCATGCATTTATCAATCCATGCATTTATTAATGCATTTTAATAAATTTAATAATATTGATAGCTGTGCCCATTTCTTCTCCTATTGAATATTTTTTATATTTGTGTCAAAAAAATTTTTTAAGCCCATTTTGCAGGCTCATTTTCCCATCCAAAAATTAAATATTATTATTTTATTGCCATTTTCTCCATCCATTTTCATACATTTTTTATTTATTTTTCCCTATTTTTATATTTTATTCGCCCTTTTAATTAAAATTGCGCCTCTTTTTCATTTTCGATTTTGTTCACATTTTTCTCCCATTTTTCATTTTTTTTTCATTGTTTTTTCAACAATCAAATAAAGAAATAAAAATTAAACAATGTTTTATTGAAATTGCCTAATAAGAGAATATCAATAACAGAGAATATGGATCAGGCCTCAATCGGTATAAAATTCTATACGGTCATCAATCACCTAAAAATTTCAGCAAATTGGAGACTGTCAATATAAGATCAAAAATAGGTAAACATGCAAACATTTTTAAGAAATAATTAAATTTATATACCCAAGAAAGTTAAAATAAATGGAATTATGTTCAATGGTAAACAGAAAATCTGATGAGTAAAGTAGGAAATATGACTTTTTATTAAAATTTTATTTCGGCTTCCTCAACTAATTTATTTTTCATTTTTCGACCAATTTTTTTTAAAAATATAATTCCACCTGTTCTGATTTTTATAATAATTCCATTTTTTGCCTGCTTTTATGAAATAAAAATTTGGGAGAGAAAATGAAATTGGCTAATGAAAAGGTGTAGAAAACGGGTTTTTGGCGAAGGACAAAAAAATGTGAGGAAAATTCATTCGCCAAAAATTCATCCATCCCTCCTTGCTGCCGGGCACTGGCATATTCCCAAGGTCCAATTTGCAATTGTGCGCGACTGGCACAAAGACAATGAACAAAGGAAGGCCATCCAAAATCCAATATGAACGAATTGTCTATGGGGGAAATGAATTTGGCAGCAAAAAGTTGGGCAAAAAACGGAAACAAGGATGATGTGATGGAAAAATTTGGCACATTTTTTTACAGAGCAGTATGGAAATAATTTCCGATTTTTTCAAAAATCATTGTGAAAAGAATGTCAAGATGGCAAAATTCCAAAAGCCTATATAATTCTTCAAATAAAGAATAGGAGCTAATTGAAAATAGCATTAACACTTGAAATTGTTGAATAGGTAATTGTCAATTTTAGGAAAGTATCTATTATTCCTTTCTAAATATTATATTTCTAAAATTTCATTATTATACATTTCCTTTTTTATTGAATTTATTAGAATAGTTTTCATTTCCCTAATTTTGTAATTCAATGCTCACAGAAAGATTTTATCTGATATGAGGGAAATTTTTGAATATAAAGCCTTTTTAAAAGAGTCAAATGGTTTAAAATCGGTTAGAAAATTAAAATTTTGATTATGAATAAGGCATAAAACACATTATTTTATCAAAATTGAAGTTGTCAACAAATTGGGAATTCAATTTGATGCATTTCCGTTTGATTTTTGGCGTATAATAATCAGCTCTCCTATTCCCATTATCAAAAATTATGGAGTGGCAACATCCGATCTGGCCCCATTTCCTCCCATTTTCCATCTCTTCTCGGCTTTCATTCATTCTTGATATCCATCTAAAAAAGGACACAGCGCGCTTACGCAATTCAAATAATTATTTTCATAATTGTTAACCTAATATTTTAATTCCTTTTCTATTCTAAATTTCGGAATTTATTGCTCTAAAAATTTTCTACCGAAACCAGAATTTGGCGATCTTCTAAAATCCTGTCAAAAAAGGATAATTATTAAAAAGTGATTATTAATATTTTTGATTTAAGAAATAAATTAAAATTGAAAAATAAGATTTTAGGCCAAAAAAAGATAAAAAATTAAGTAGCATTTTTCACTTTTCAGACCATTGAATTCGGCTATAAAGAAGAGCAATGATACATTTTAATTTATGGCAGACCATGAGCTTACTATCTAGCATATTTTAGAAACAAAATTTGGCCACATTTTATGGCCTCAATAATGCTTATTATTAAAGAATGTGGGCAAATTCAATTATTTTTCTGATTAACTTTTTCATCATAATCAAAAATTTTCATTTAATTTCTAATTTAATATTTATTCGGATTTACAGTTTCATCTAATTTTGTTTGATGGCTTGGCCCGCGCATTCAGCAACCGGCGGGATGCCGCATCATTTATTTGCCATCAAGGAGGAAATTGAAGAAGAAATTTACAATGATTTCCTTCCAAAAATGGAAAAAGAGACGAAAGCATCTGCCCCAAATGAATTTGCAATCTCCTCAAATGGTGGGTTAAAATTGCATTGTCATTTTTGGGTGCCATTCATTTTTCATTAGCCATAATTTCCTTTGCCAATTGCAATGATTTTGGCACTTTTTTGAATTTCCCTTTTTAAATCTGAATACAAATGGCAAAAAAGGGGGCAGATGTCCTTCTTTTGGTCATTGTCAAAATTTGAAGGGCTACAAAAATTGAGGGGAGTAAGGAGGAAGTGCCATTGAGTGTATTAGCCAAGCATTTTATGGGGAATTAGGTGGGGAAAGCGCAATTTTTACCCAAATTGGTTGCTTAAATGCTTTGTAATTTTATTAGGTTTATGAGACTAGGGCCACTACTATCATTAAATTTGCATTTTTTAAAGCAATGATTTCCCTAAAGCTAGTTCCTTGGAAATTATAAAATTTCTACAAACATAATTCAACTCACTAAATTCAAATTCTTATTTAAAAACTAAAAGGAGAAACTTATAATAAAATAACCTTGAAGAAATTTTATAATTTAAAAAATTGTCAATGCCACCAAATTACTAAATAGCCAAGCCACCAACGAAATTTATTTAGGGAAAAATTCAAATAAAAGACTTAAAATTATATATTTAAATAAATTAAAAATGTTAGTTTTTATGACCAAAAATGTGACCATAATGGCTGGCTTAGGTTCCACATTCTTAAGATTTGGTCTATTTTTGTTGTATTAATATTAAAAGTAAATTTTCCGTATTTTTGTAAGCTAATCCAAAGTAAATTAAACTACGATATTTTTTTGTCTTGAATAAATTGCTTATTCAACCAATAAAAAATGTAAATATTTATGTAAATATAAAAGCACAGATCAAGGAATCAAGATTCCCGAGTTCCGATTAAAAATAAAATCCTCTCATTATCCCCCCTCCCTTTCCGACTCATTTTTCTTCCCCTTCTATCCAATGGCATTGCGCGCAAAAATAATTTCACTCCTCACAAAATAATATATAACCCTTGATGGCGGCACGCCTTTTCCTCCCGCGGCTTCTGTAGAGCTAATAAGGCAAAAAGTTTAGGTTCAGAAATCTTAGATTTGGACAATTTTTATGGCCATAAAAACAAGCGAATTTTCCTTATTTTATTTTGATAATTAAATTTACTCAAAACATTAAATTACGATATTTTTAATTTGGCTAAATTACTTTAGTGGCAATCAAAAAATGTAAATATTTATCTAACACAGATCATTAAATCAAGATTCCCGAATTCCGATTAAAAGGAAATCCTCTTCTCATTAACCCTTTCCCTTCCTCCTTACCCCTTTCCGAGTCATTTTTCTTCCCCTTCCATCCAATGGCATTGCGCGCAAAAATAATTCCACCCCTCCAAAAATAATATAAACTCTTGGTGGCGGCACGCCTTTATCCTCCCGCGGCTTCTGTAGCACTAATAAAGGCAAAAAAGGCGCCGGCGACGCCGAAGGCATTGAGCCCATTCTCGAGGTGGAGGCCGCCAACCACCAATTTCCTTCCATTCATTCATTTATCCTCGTCAATTATCCCATTTTGCAATCGTTCCCTCCCACCTTCTTTTCCTACCTTTTTTTTATTTCCGCAATCTAATCAGCAGATCCCCTTCGCTCTCTTAGGTTACGGCGGTCATTTTCCCTTTGATGGAAACCGTTCATTATGGGCGCACACACCGTTTAATGGGTTTTATATTCTTTCCATTTATTGAATTGCGCAAAATATGTGATTATTTTGCGGAAATTGGGGTAAAATTTGGTTCTTTTCTAATCAATTTTAGCTTTTTGTTAATTGAAAATATCCTAAAATTCTAATAATATAGATAAAATTTTGAGTAGGACAGAGTCGGTTTAAGAAAATAGATAAAATTCAAACCGAAATTGGGAAATTTTGCTCAAAATAACCGAAAATAGAAGAAATCAAAAACCCACATTTTTCAAAACCTAAAACCGGGTTTGACACGTTCAAAAAAACCGATTCTATCATACTTTAATAAAAATGTCACTAATTTTTTTATACATAAAAATATTTTTTATTTTAAATTTTCATGTAGAAAAATTGATATTTTTATTATCGTAATCATGCCAGTCATTTTCAACTAATATCATGCATGTGTTACGGCCAAAAGTGGAAATCGGCCAAAACCAGTTTTGGCCGATTTCCACTTTTGGCCGTAACACATGCATATCTTTTTAATCATTCACCTAAATTAAATCATTAATAAGAATTCGAATTTAGCAAAATATACCCTAAATATTAATTATAATTTTGATAATTATTCAATTCAACTCTAAATCTAAATGCATTTATTTTTCGATTATTTTTTTACCAAAAATTGAAAAAATAACTTTCCAATTTTTTTTCCAATTCATTTTCACCTCATTTAGCATTTAACTAAAAAAATTTGAACCTCGAAAAAATTTTCACACATCCATTCGAAAATTGGAACAAAAAAGAGGACGATGCCCTGCGAATATAGCGGAAATAAAGGCGAAATAAATCTTCCTCTTTCTTTCTCCAAAAAATCCTCCGAAAAAACACATTTAATGGGAGAACAATTTTTTTGGATGGGGAATAGCCAGTCGTTTTTTTCCTCATTTTCATCCACATAAATTGGCAGCCAAAAAAATGTTCAAAACCGGACTGTGCTTTGCGCATTTCCCGCTGTCTTACTCCACCAAATTCCCATCGAACTCATTTCCTTTTCCTCCATCCAACTTTTGCCAATTAACCTTGAAATTGTTTTTTTCCCATCTTATTTTGAAGGCCAAATCCAAATGCCCAAAATTGAGAACATAAAAAAATTAATAAGACTAAATAATACCAAAAATAAATTTGGTTGAATTAGAATTTATTCTAGCTAGAAAAATATATATTCTATGTAAATTTTTAAAAATTAAAATTCGTATTTTGTTCTTCCCTTTTCCATCTTACATATAAGAGCACAATTAAATTAAAATACCTGCCAAGTTTTATCTCCATTGGTTTTTCTCCCATAGCTCATCAAAGCAATAACCAATTCTGAAAGACGATATCCTAATTTTAAAGCTAATGTGTTCTCGAAGATATGGTCTTTTTAAAATTTAAAAAAATTGAGCTTAAGCTAAATGTCTCCGAGTATAATGAACCAGAATTTTTGGAGAAAAACCGTTTATTCTATAGATTACTTTAAGTTTACAAATAATTATAAATGCCACATTTAAATTCAATTCAATGGCATATTGCCTTCCCGAATTAGTTGCTTCATTATTATTAAATTATGGTAAAAAAATAGCCCCAAGTACAGAAATTATTCTCTGTTCATTTTTCCAATTGCCATTTCCCTTCACCAATAACACCGCTGTTTTAACCTCATCAGTCTATAATGGCATTTGGCAAAAAAAAACATTTGCCGATTTACGATCAATCAAAAAAGGCGCTTGTTGATCCAATGTTATTCCATCAAAAAAAGTTTGGCAGAACTTTTCCCTTTTTGATCCCGCCGGAATTATGCATCATTTTTAGATTATCCCTTTCCCCTCCTAAACATTTTACTTACATTTTCCCATCCATTTTACCCACAACAAAAGCATCCGATGAAAGAACACAGCGGTTCAAAAAGGAGAATCGGAATCGGCGGTCGGAAGGAAGGAAGGAAGGAAGGAATGGGATGATCGATGAGTAAAAGAAAGAGGAAGGGGATGTTCAGCAGAGGAGGGCATTGGTATAAAAATTAGTTTAGGGAGTCTGGTGCCGGCAAAAACAACAAGAAAATGCCGCAGGATCCAAAGAGAAAATAAGAATTTAAATTAAAATAGTTTTAATGAAAGGGAAAGAATGGTGAACAGAAAAATAATTGGGGGCAAGATGAGAGAAGGGAAGAAAAGGAAGGACCGGAAGCCGAATCATTGTCAGTACATTACCTGGTGTTCCGATTCTTTTGGCCATATCTCAAAAAGGAAGCAATCAATTTAGGAAGGCGATATGCCTTTGGAAAGCCAATATAGACATTTAAAATGTGGCTTTTCATTTTTTGAAAATTTAAAACAATTGTAAATAAGCTGCTTTTCTCGAAAAATTAGAGTTTATTATTCTCAGTCAGTATATATTTCTTAAAGCTTGATTTAATTAAATAAGAAAAGCTTTTAGGGGGTATTTTAAGCTTTCCTAGGGGATAGAATCTTTCTAAATTGGTTCCTTCCTTGATGAGCTATGGCCAAAAATCCGACCAAATAGGTAGTAATGAATGAATCCTCCTCTACCTGCCAAGAAGATGAAGGAAAAAGAAAGAGGAAGAATAAAGGGAAGAAGAGGAATACGAAAATGAAATGGCATTCATCCATTCTTCCGCCGCTCTTTTTAAAAATCATCTGGCGGCGCCGGCGGCGGCGACGATTCATCCCCCAAAAACATCGTTCCCAATACCTCAACAAATGTCCCATCCTTTTAAATTGCTGACCATTTTGCATAATTTCATTCCCATTTCCTCCCCTCCCGATCCATTTCCTTCAAAACTCTATCGGCGGCGCGCTGTGAAAGTTGCCCTTTAAGAAGGGCAAATGGCCAACAAAATGTCCCCTTTTCCACATTGCCCAAAGTGCCTTCTTTCAAAGAGCCAAATCACCGCCTCAGCTCTTCCTTTTACAATTCAATCATTTTAGGAAGGGACGAAAGCCAATTTAGATTCCTTTTTTTGGGCTGGACATGGACATAGGGCCAAATTTTCTAATAAAATCACAGTTTTTAAGAGGCCTCAACATTCGACTAAATGGACCTTTTTAAAAAGTTAATTTATATTAAAAATGAAAATTTTTTCAGCTTTCTAATATTTTTTTCAACTTTAAGACAGATTCAAGTTTCCGGCAATTTTCGGAATCCAAGAAAAATTTTTATTTACAAAAATTTTTATGATCATTTTCATATGTATAAAATATTTATTCATAATTTGTATCTAATTTAGGTATTTCTTACTTTTAACATAAAAAAGCCAAGGGATAAAGCTTGATTTTCCCCCTATCATTTTCTTGATAAAATTTGCCATTTATATGACAAGATGTGAAAACATCCTGAATATGATGTCAAATTCGTGTTCAGTATCTTAAATTATCTATAAAAAACATAATTTTGAAAAATAATTTTTTGGGACAAATTCAATTACTTACTAAATTATCCTTCTTTAAATGTGAGGAAAGGCAGATGTACCTACCTGTTCGCCACTCAAAAATCCCTTAAGTGCCAAAAATTGTAGTAATCCCATTCAAGCGCATCACATTCCCCGTTTTCTATTCATTCACAAAAATTTGGGGCCACCATTTCCCTCTTCCGTTTTGAATATCTTCTTCACTTTCTTCCACTCTAATCCACTTTTTTGTACATTTTGAGAGGGGAACAATTGAAAGAAACGGGTGAGGAATCCATTCAATTCTCCCTCATTACCTTCCACAATTTCCCCCTCATTTCCTCCTTTAATTTCTCTCATTCAGAATCAGAACCCCCTCCAAATTTTTTGCAAGGCCACTTCCACCAATTTCTCCATTCAAAAATGTGTAAAAATACCCTAAAACCTCACCTAAAAATGTGCTCACAAAATGAGGGCCCATTAAACCTGGCACCCACATTTTTGTGCTGCTTTTAATGAACGGAACACACAGGAAGGGCATCATCCTTCCTTCCCTTCTTCCCCTTCCCCCTTGTCATACTGTACCCAATACAATAGACGAGTAGAAGAGGGGAGGGAAGGAAAGGCGAATGGAGGGGAACAGATTAACGACCATTTTTGTGAGGGAAGGGAAAATTTGCTGATGGGTGGTAAAGAGGATTAGCATTGCGCTGGGTGGGGTTCAACACATGGATTTGGGGAAGGGGAAGATGGGAATAATGACAAGGACGAACATGTAAAAGATTTTGAGGGCAAAAGCCAAAAGGTCAAATTTTAACAATGGAAGGCTAAAATATATGACCTTAAATGTAATGTTTTTAATAGTGCCAAATTTCTACTGGATAAAAGATTTTCTAGTATTCTTAAATTTATAAACTTTATCAAAAACTAATTCTTTTCCATATTTTTAATTTGGATTAAAATCAAACCTCTAGGAATGACCAACATTTTGAGCATTCTTTTGTCAAAATCTCAAGAAGTAAATTTCCAATCGACTAGGCTATTTGAAATCTCATTAAAAAATAGGCTTATCTATTTTTTGAAATTAACTTTTTCAAAAAGGCTACATATCTTTGAGTTTCAAAATGCCGAAATTTTTGAAGAAAAGACATTTATTTTACAAATTTTGATTTTCTAAAAAATAAAAGCCACATTTTAGAAAACTTTAGGGCTTAAATGGCATATCGCCATTCGCCATTTTATCTTGGTAGCTTTCTAATTGAACTATGGCCAAAAATGACACTAAGTAAGTAAAGAATTGTCGGCTATTTATGTTCCAAATATTTTTCTCAATTATTATCCTAGGATACCGTATCCTACCATTACCGAGAATATGTCCCCAAATAGAAGGAAAAGAAGAGGGGATAATCCGGGCCCCGGCACACATTGCCCTCCAAAACAGCAAAGGCCACAAAATCCCCCAAAATATCCATTTATAACCCCATTCCCCTCCTCCTCAAAATCCATTTTTCTTTTGTTCTCAGCGCGTCCTGATGAGGGCTGCGCGATCTTGTTTACCGCAAATCCTATGCCCGGAACATTAAACCCAAAATGATGGTCTTGAGGGAAAGCAAATGGCCTTGATTTATGCATGCAAATCCGTGCGCATATTTGTGGCCTCGCTGCGTGCCGCCACCTACCACCATTCACATCTCATCCCTCCTCATTCCCTCCTTATTCCTTCCAATTTCCCTCTCAAATTTTCGGCCTTTACCGCCACACCGTTCCTCTCAGCGAATCTGTGATTTTCCTTTTCGGTTTTCTTGTAATGTTTTGGGCTCCTTCCTTCCTCTAAAGCTGTTCATGTATTATTTAGCCTAGATTATTAAAACTTGGGATAAAACACCCCATTTTCCCTAAATCAAAAGCATTTGAGTCAAAAAAAATTCTTAAAATATGTTCTACACTTTTCATACCCTTTATAATTATTCCATTCTCTGACAAAGTTGGAAAATACTTCTCTAATAGATATTAATTAAATGACTTCTAAGAATATTCCTCTATCTAAATTGAAAGAGGGAATTTCAATTTTCAAGTATAAACTCTCTCACGGTTCATTGGGCTTGAGGACAGATCAGAAAAATTTACAGTATTTTTACCTTTTCTTGATCATTGAAATTTGAAAACATATTGGGTATTTCCGATTCAAAACTTGAATAAATTTTTATTTGGTATAACAACAGAATTGGGTTAAATTTTCGCATTGAAAACTCCGCGCAGAATAAATTGCTTTAGATCCGTTGAGCCAAATAAAAATAAGGAAGTGGACAAATTCAATTTCAATCTCAAATTGCGCGCATTTTCCTTTCTTTCTTCTATAGAATTTGCCTCCTATTTGGCAATTGATTTCTCTCTCGATCGATCCATTCCAATTCCAACCCATTGGAATTGGCCAAAACCAATTGCCCGTCTTCAATTCACCCCAAAATTCCCTTTGATTTCTCTCGATTTCTATGCCTATTTTGATCGGCTGGCGCTCGCGCAGAAAATCGATGGCCTGGCGGTTGGCAAAAAGAAAGCGCCTGAACATCAACTTTTTGGCCTTTTTTCATTGACTCGACCGCCTTTTTCCATTGCGGGAAATCAGCCGCCGTTTGATGTGAAGGGCGGATTTAAAAATTTCCCCTTTGGTCCAAACCAATCGCCTCAAATCACCCCAAAATTTCGGCCTCTTTTTTCCTATTTTGATGGCTGGCGTTCGCGCACAAAATCGATGTCCTGGCAGTTGGCAAAAAGAAAGCGCCTGAACGTCTAGTTTTTGGCCCTTTTTCATTAACTTTACCGCTTTTTCCATTGCGGGAAATCAGCCGCCCTTTGATGTGTAAAGGCGGATTCCAAAACCTTTCGGCCCAAACAAGTCACCATGGCCGCCTTCTTCAATTCACCCCAAAATTTCGGCCTCTTTTTTTGCCTATTTTTGATCGGCTGACGTTCGCGCACAAAATCGATGGCTAGGCGGTTGGCAAAAAGAAAGCGCCTGCTGAACGTCAACTTTTTGGCCCTTTTTCATTGACTCGACCGCCTTTTACCATCGCGGGAAATCTACCGCCGTTTGATATGAAAGGCGGATTCCAAAATTTTTTTTACCTTCATTTAATTCGCGCATTTCTTCTTCTAATTCCGTTTTTTGGTGTCCCCTTCTCTTTTTGGAATTTGCGGCGGAACGGATTTTCTTGTTAGGCGTAAACCAGTTTAGTGCGCGAGATTGCGTAAATTGAGGAAAAAACAAAACATCTCCACAAAAATCAATCTCGACCTTTCTTTTCGACCTTTTTTTCAAATAAACGATAAAAAATAGGAAATAGTATGATTCATTTGATTTTTCCGTAACAAAATAAAAAATACTTCCGGATGTGAACAATGTTTTAATTTTTAATCCATATCCAACATAAATTTTATTTAATAAAATGGATAAATATGTCCCCATCGGAAACAATTACCTGCCATCGATTGAGTAAACTCATCCATTTCTGGCTTTTTGTTTTTGTACAATAAGGCAATGGGGCAGTCTAGGAAAGTGATAAACCATCGAAAAACATAAATTATTGCCCTCTATATTTTGACCTGAATATTTAGAAATAAAGCTTTAAAAAGTTAAATGCTTTTTTTGGGTAAAATAAATCCAAGCATTTTAAAGAAAAGCCACTTATTTTACAAATTCGTTGAAGTTTTTAAAATTCAGTCAGAAAAGCCACATTTTAGAAGACTATTAGGGCTTTCCAATGGCATAAGGCCTTCCCGAATTGATTGTTTCCTTCTTGAGTGAGCTATAGGCTAAAGAAAGAGCCCCAAGTTCGAAAATTCCAATTTCAGAAGCCAATTCTTTTCTACTTCCCGTTCTTTTTATTTTTTTAACGGAACCTCAGTCAGGAACTTTTACATCTTTATTCCTTAATTTCTTCCCTCCAAAAAACCCAAATTTAACTCATCAAACCCGAAAATGGATGGCTAAATTGGCTGCAAATCGCGCGCAGCATGCACAAAAACATTGTTGGAGGTAAATTGCCCATTAAAAAATGAAAACATTCCACTCATCAATCGTAGGTTTGTTCGAAAATGGCGCGCCGCCGCAGATCACATTTCCTTCCACCCAATTCAACCAAAACCCCCAAATTCGAACCCAATATTTTTCCACCTTCCAAATTCCATTCTTTCCGTTCATCGTTCATCCCCACACCCCGTTGTTCCTCCAATTCCATTTTTGAACGACACAATTCGGCCTTGCCTTCCCAACACCCCCAAAATCGCATTTAGCAGTGCCGCCGCCTTTTTTGGGACTGACTTTGAATGATGTGAAGGTCGTATTGGTGTTGGTGGTGGCGCGGAAGGAAGAAGTTTTTGGTCACATGAATGAAATTGAGACCATCGAATTGGTGGGCTCGCGGCTGTCCCATTCTATTAACAGCCAATATTCCACTTTACCCAATTGACTAATTCCTTCGAACAATTATATATTTTGGCCTTTTTGTTAAGTTCTTTTGTCAAATTTTACCATTTTCGACTTGCCCTTGAAAGTTGCCTTCGGCTTTTCCCAATTTTCCTTAAGAAAATTTTTGTCATTTGATCAAATTTTTGACCTAATTTATCATTTTTGAACCACAGCCCTACCGACGCCGCTTTAGGCATTTTGGCCATTGCTATACCCATTTATTTTTTCCTTTTTTCCTTCTTTTCCCTAACATTGTGTCCCTTTTTAATTAGGCTAAATCCCTGAAACCCTCGGCTTCTTCCAATCTTTCATTTAAATCAGATAAAGCTCTCGTCTTTGATCAAATTTTTGGCTGTCTTTCTAGTTGCCTGTGCCTGTGCCTGTGCCGCCCATTCGCCGGCACGGGCATTTTGGCCATTACTGCGCCCATTTATTTTTTCCTTATCTTCCCTAAACAATGGGTGTGCCATTAGCATGTGTTTTGGTTTTTGGCTCAATCCACCTGTTCCTTAAACTGATTGCTTGATCACCGCCAGCCGCCATTACCTTTTCTCTGAAGCTGACGGCAATTTTTGGCCATCTTTTTGCCTCGCTTTTTCCTTCAATTCCCCACTCTTCCCCTCTAAATAGTTGCCTGATCGCCGCTGCCTTTCACGGGAGATATGCTCTGTTCTAATGAAAAGCTGGCGAAAATTATTGGCCATTTTGTTTACTGATGCCCTTTTGCCTCGCCCTTTCCTTCAATTCCCCATTTGTTCCAATGTCCGACATTGGGGTGTGCCATTAGCATGAATTTTGAATTTTAGCTCAATCCACCTATTCCCCCTTTCAAATAAAACTGAATGCCTGATCATCGCCACCGCCGCCATTACCTTTTCTCTGAAGCTTACGGCAATTTCTGGCCAATTTGTTTGTTTTTGGCCTTCCTTTTGCCTCTCCCTTTCCTTCAATTCTCCACCCTCCATCCCACCACCTCACATCCAGATGATTGGCTGCTTGCCACTGCCCTAATTGGGA
Source organism: Pratylenchus scribneri (assembly GCA_030063045.1). Taxonomy (NCBI): domain Eukaryota; kingdom Metazoa; phylum Nematoda; class Chromadorea; order Rhabditida; family Pratylenchidae; genus Pratylenchus; species Pratylenchus scribneri. The sequence goes on from JAQSEB010000049.1 coordinate 1,421,075, forward strand.
AAGATGCCCTCCAATTGAAAGACTGACGATAATTTTTGGCCAATTTGTTTGTTCGTTGTCCTTTTATATTTCCTTCTCTGTTTCCTTCAATTCCCACTCTTTGCCAACATCAAATTGGCCCATTCGACATTGGCTCACTCCCCCATCTCCCCGCCGATCAATGCCATGGTCTTTTATGGAAATTGAGATTGGGGAGATGGTAGCGGCTGACGATAATTTTTGGTTAATTTGTTTATTGTAACCACCCCCCCCAACCCAAAATAATTGCTTGCCTGATCATTGCCACCGCTTTTCTCGGAAATATGTCCTCTCCAAATGAAAGGCTAACGGCAATTTTTGGCCAATTTGTTTGTTCGTTGTCCTTTTATATTTTCTTCTCTATTTCCTTCAATTCCCCATCTTTGCCAACATCAAATTGGCCCATTCGACATTAGCTTAATTTTCCCATCTCCCCGCCGATCAATGTCCATGGCCTCAAAAGATGGTGGTGGCTGACGGGAATTTTTGGCCAATTTGTTTGTTGATGCCCTTTTGCCTAGCCTTTTCCTCCAATTCTCACTACCCCTCTGTGCCATTGCCAACAACGTATCAGGGCGCGTTCGACATTGTCGCATTTCTCCAATTCCCACCGACGATCAATGTCCAAGGCCTTAAATGGAAATTGAGAAGGGAAAAGATGTTAGGCGATGAGCGGAATTTTTGGCCAATTTGTTTGTTGATGCCCTTTTGCCTCGCCTTTTCCTTCAAATTTCTTCTTCTTTGCCAATGCCAACAACAAATCGGGGCGCGTTCGGCATTGGCGTAATTCCTGAATTCTCCCTTTGAAAATTTGATGATGGTGGCAGGCGGCAATTTTTGGCCAATTCCTTTAAAGGGCCAATTTGGCTTATTGGTCGTCATGTTGCCTTTATTTATTCCGCCTCCCTTCAGCGATCTTTCATGCCGCAAAAAAAGCCGCCAACAAACATTTACACGTCCCAATCCCAAGAAATCCATCCCCAACCAATGCCTATCTTTCTCGCCATCCTTTTCATATGAAGGCAATTTTATAAGGCCAAAGGGAAAGGCGGCAAAATGGGAATAAAAATGTGGCGAAATTGAGCCAATTCGGCAAATTATTCCCTTCCTTTCATAACATTTTCTCCTTCCCAATTTCTCAAATCTTTCCAATTTTCTATCAAAAATGTTTCGCCGTTCCGAAAAATATTTTTATTTAGGGTAAAATAGTGTCAAAGATCTTTTGTGGAAATTTTCACAGTTTTTCCGGTGTCCAATTTGCCAAATTGCCTAATTACAATAATTTTAAGGAAAAGTGGAAAATTTATTTCCTTTTTCAATTATTTTATTTTTCCTTGGAGTTCGGCGAATATCATTCCAAATTTTCGGACAATAAACCAAAAATTATTTTGCGAATTATAATCAGGCTAATAATTTTTTATAAAATTGTGAAAATATTAAATTTATCTGCCACTTGAAAATGTCAAACAAAATTAGAAAAATTTTTTACAAATAATTTCGACATTTTTTCTTCTCATCAGCCCATTAATTTAAATGCCATTTCCATCACCAAATTGGCCTTGGCATCCCTGATACCCACAATCGTGCCGCCTAACCAAATGTCAGCGCCGCGCAATCATTTCCACAAATCGGATCAGCCATTTCAAACCGCTAACCCTTTCTCTTCTTTGTCGCTGATCACGCTGATCACCATGGTTTCGCTCCCACCAACAATCGATCATTCAATCCAATTCCTCCAAACTAAAACCAATTCCGCTCAGCTGCCTTCAGCAGCAGTAAATTCCTCTCTCCACCCAAAACCGAAAATTGTCGTTATCACCAAATTTGGGTGGGGAAGGCAACTCTTCCCTTTAAAGGAGTAATTCCGCCACTTTTCATCATCGGCCTCGAACAATTCTTCATCATTGCCTTCAGCTTCAGCGGTGTTCATCCATTTCCGCCTTCATCAATCGGCCCTTTTCTCTCCTTTTAATTCTTCCCATTTCCGTTTCTCTCTCTTCCCCACCTTGCCTTGGGGCGCTGATTGCTGCTGATTGAATTCACTGCCTTTTCATCAACCGAAACAAAAAGGGGAAGAAATATTCCGTCTTCATTGCTGCCAGCCGCCCTTCCTTCTTCATTGCTGCCAGCCGCCCAGTCATCATCGGCTGCCTCTAATGTTCCCTTCCCTTTTTCCACACTCTTTGCCCCCTTCCTTCCATTTCCCTTTTTGCTCCCTTCCAATCATTTCACAGTCATCAATTCGGTGCCCCCACCATCACACCGTCGATCGCCTCCAAAACCATCTTCTTCTTCCGCTACTCGCCCCAAGGGGCGCGAGCCTTTTGCCCCCCTTTTCCCCATTGCTTCGCATTTTCACCTCTAATTCGCACAAAAAATGGAAAATCATCAACACCGTTCCTTCCATTTATTTCTATTAAGCAAAACCATTTAAGCGCACTTTTTTTTGCATTTGCACATTTTTTATGCTATAAGCCAATCAGTGCATTGCCATCCATTTTCCATTTTTGGCTCTCGATTATATGCCCTTTTTTGATGATTAATCGGTATTCAATTCACCACATTTGATGATTCCAAATTTCTCCCTTTTTTTATTCCAAATTTCTCTTTCAAAAGCCAATTGTTGTGGTGATCATTTTTCTTCCCTCTTTTTAATCTTTGTAAATTGCCCTTTGAATTTCATTTGAGCCCAACAATTGTTTCTCGAGGCCAGTGGTCTCCTCTTAGGGTTTGGCTTATTTAGCCTCCTTGGACGGAAACCAATCAATTCATTTAGTGGCCATCAAAAAGTGAATAAGGAACAATATTTTTGCAAACTAATCAACAAAATCACATCGGAGAGCCAAATCTTCTCCCCTTTGAACTTCCTCTAATAAAGCTCAAACCAAAGCTAACCTTCCTAAGCTAATGGCGAGAATTTCGGTTTAAGGTGACGCTATGGGCTTTTTGACTGGACTAATAAACGCTCTCCTTCTCCGCTTTTTGAAATGCGGCAAAATTCGTATAGATCAAATGCAAATTTTGGCCAACCATCTCATCCTCCCACACAGTGAAGTCATCATTCATCAATAAAAATAAGTGCTCACAACTAGGGACAATATTTTATATTTTGCACACCCAAATCAACAATACCCATCGAAAAAGGCTAAAGGACGGGGGAAATCGAAGGGGGGATAAAGCACAACGTGAAAGGGCTTTTGGCTGATGAAGGAAAGTGAAGGGGAGAGGATAATCATCCAAATTAACAAATCTGTCGAAACCAATACCTTTCCCCAGCCTCAAGTCAGCCTTTTGACTGGAATAATAAGCAATTTCCTTCCTCCCTTTTGATTGGCTTCACATTGTGTATTGGCCAAATCAATACTATGGCCACCCACCTCCCACCCATCCACACAGGGAAGTAAATAATCATCGATTATGGGCGGCGAAGGAGGAGGTCCAGAGGAAGGCGAACGCCAATCCCCCAATTATTGGGTAAAAGTCAATCCTGAAGGAAGGCGAAAATCAAGGGGGATAAAGCCCGATAGGAAAGGGGCCTTTAGTTGAAAGAAAATGAAAGGGTGAGGAGGGAATGATCAAAAGACAGAGGATGAAGCTTCTGGGAGAAAGTGGCACTACATTTTTTATTGGTTCCTGAATTTGGCCGATCAGTTTCGGCGACCATTTTCTAGGGATGGGCTCCTTTTCACATGCTTTTGCCAATCCCATTTTGGCTTCCTTTCCATTGCCCTTCCTTTGATCCCAAAGGCTCAAAATCCGCCACTTTTTTCTTTCCCCCTCCCAATTAACGCTAAAATTCCAATCCTGAAGGAAGGGGAAATCACGGGGGTATGTATGTATAAGTGTATTGTATATGAATGATTGTATATGCATATATTGTATATGAATGATGGTATATGTATGTATGTATGAGTGTATTGAATATGAATGATTTTATATGCATGTATGAGTGTATTGTATATGCATGATTGTATATATATGTATGAGTGTATTGAATATGAATGATTTTATATGCATGTATGAGTTTATTGAATATGAATGATTGTATATGTATCTATGAGTGTATTGAATATGAATGATTGTATATGTATCTATGAGTGTATTGAATATGAATGATTGTATATGTATGTATGAGTGTATTGAATATGAATGATTGTATATGCATGTATGAGTGTATTGTATATGAATGATTGTATATGTATGTATGAGTGTATTGTATATGAATGATTGTATATGTATGTATGAGTGTATTGAATATGAATGATTGTATATGCATGTATGAGTGTATTGTATATGAATGATTGTATATGTATGTATGAGTGTATTGTATATGAATGATTGTATATGTATGTATGAGTGTATTGAATATGAATGATTGTATATGTATGTATAAGTGTATTGTATATGAATGATTTTATATGTATGTATAAGTGTATTGTATATGCATGATTGTATATATATGTATGAGTGTATTGAATATGAATGATTTTATATGCATGTATGAGTTTATTGAATATGAATGATTGTATATGTATCTATGAGTGTATTGAATATGAATGATTGTATATGTATCTATGAGTGTATTGAATATGAATGATTGTATATGTATGTATGAGTGTATTGAATATGAATGATTGTATATGCATGTATGAGTGTATTGTATATGAATGATTGTATATGTATGTATGAGTGTATTGTATATGAATGATTGTATATGTATGTATGAGTGTATTGAATATGAATGATTGTATATGCATGTATGAGTGTATTGTATATGGATGATTGTATATGTATGTATGAGTGTATTGTATATGAATGATTGTATATGTATGTATGAGTGTATTGAATATGAATGATTGTATATGTATGTATAAGTGTATTGTATATGAATGATTTTATATGTATGTATAAGTGTATTGTATATGAATGATTGTATATGTATGTATGAGTGTATTAAAGCCCGAAGGGAAATGGCTTTTAGCTGAAGGAAAATGAAAGGAAGAGGATAATCAGAGGCTTTTGAGTCCTGTGGATTTGGCTGATCAGTTTCGGCGATCATTTTCCAGGGATGGGCTCCTTTTCACATGCTTTTGCCAAATCCACATTATTTTTTCCTACCCTTCCTTTGATCCAAAAGGCCAAAAATGCCGAAATTTACCCGCTTTTTGCCTACAATTTCTATCCATATATCCAATTAAAGTCATTAGACCTGAGCGAAAAAAATGGACTTTGATTTGAGAAAAAAAGAGCCTCAAAATGTCACAATTGCCAACGCCATTTTTGCCAATTGAATAGCAAGAAAAGCCGAATTCTATTGAACAAATTTCTATCAAATTCTCTTTCATTTTTAAGAGAGAAAAAATTATTGGCCAAAATAGTTAAGTCAAAAATAAAGTTTTAAATTTAAAGCCTAATATGACTATGAACTGGTCCAATATCCCTTCCCAATTCCAAAGGTTTTATTATATTAAGTTAAACCGCCCATTTTATACTAGCCAAGACATCGCTGATCCAGATTCCTTGATTTCATGTCTAATGTGAATAATAAATTAGATCAACCTTCAAATTGTGGTGGCTTTTTGAAGAAATTCAGCACGAGGATTTGCTTCATTCTTTTCCCTTTAACTTTTATTTTGGCCATGAAAAATTAGGTCACTTCCTTATTCCAAGGAAATGGCTGATGGAAAAGGGCACTGAAAATAAGGACAAAATTAAATGAGAAAGCAGGGTCCAATAGAAAGGAAGCTGTGGATTAAAAGAGGGCAAAAAATCGGCCAAAACAAGCCGATGAAGAAGAGAAGGCATATTCCCGCGCCATGTCCGTGCCTTCCACTTCAATTTCGCGCACATCATGCCCTTTTCCCCAGAAATCGACTAAATCACTTCCTCAATAATAAATTTATTTTTTTCTATTAAAATTTTTAATTTAATCATAAAAATTTTAGGGCAACCATGCCTTTGCTAGTATTGCCTTCACCCATTTTAATTAATTAATTATCAAGTAAAATTACCTCAGCCTCACAAAAGACATCAAAAAATTCCTCTCTAATTATTTCTTTATAAACCGGAAGCATCCCTGTGAGCTGTGACCCCTCCTACTTCCACCATCTTTATAATAGTAATATGCTTCTTTTTTATGTTCTGCTTTTATTTCCGACAAATTCCACGTCTTAGAAGGCGAGCTTTCATAATTTTGGTTTCGAGAAACCAACAATATTCCTAATTTTTTTCTGCGAATGAGTAGTTAAAAGCAGTCTCAAGAAATCGCGCAGAAATTGAAAATGCAATTCTATCACCGGAACAAAGAGTAATCAAAACAATTTATGTTAGGGAGAATTTGACTAGAGGATTTTTGGAGATCAAGCTTTCTTTAAAAGTTTTACTATTTTTCCATTATTTTTCTTTTTTTATTTTGTTAATTTCATTTTCTCTCCTATTTTATGCCCATTGTCCAATTTTCTCAACAATATTTTAAGCTAATTATAAATTTTTGTATTATTTAATTATTCTTTTTCTGTAAAGCAAATTTGATATCAAAATATAATTGGCCAAAATGTATTGGCCAAAATGTTATGGCCAAAAAATGAAAAATATTATTTTAACAATTTTTGGTCACATTTTTATCATTTTTTCCCTTAAATGCTTTTTCCGTCAAAAACATTTTTTTTATTTTTAATCAACAATTTTATTGTAAATATAAATATTATTAATAAATCATTAAACCAATTTTCACACGTTATTTCATCGAATTTTCCCCGTTGGATTCATCGATTCCCCCAATTTCTTTCTCTAAAATTCCAATATCGTCACTTTTAATTTGAACAGATTTCACCGTTTCATCCCAAATTCTCCTTTTTTTGGCCCCAATTTTATTTTGTTCCCAAATTTAGGGTATCATAAAAATTTCGGAATAGAGGAGAAAAATATTTTCACTATTTTTATATTTTCGGCAATTTAAAATTTTTGCCATGCGGATGGCGCAGCTGCGACCACAAATTCACCACTCAACCCCATTAGAATTTTGCCATATACCCTTTGGCCCATTAATTTCAACAAAAGCAAAGAAAAAAGCTTTTAATTTCTCCGAATTTTCCCACCACCCTAAAGCCACTTTTTCCCTTCGCTCCATCCCAACTTTCAATCGAAGCGACCTTTTGGGCCAAGTGGCGCGGCGCACGTTCAAAGTGGGGACTCATTTTAAAGCGGGGGAATGGTGGTGGGGAAAGGGTATTGGCCGGAAGCGCATAGACACAGCTGCTTTTCCCACTCTACCTTTTCTAATTTCTCTAGTCTTTCCATTGTTTTGAACTAATTTTTCAATTTCTTTGGCCATAAAATTTGGCCATTTACCTTCCCTTCTTTTCTCTGGCCACAATTCTTCAGGCACTATTCCGCTTGTTTCTTCCCCCAAATGCCAGCTTCTTTCTTTTCTGGCCACAATTTTGGAGGCATTTTGCCGTTCGCTTCACTTCCCAAAAGGCTACTTTTCCTTTCTTTTCTTCTCTCTGGCGTAATTCTAAAAAGGCCTAGAGAATGCCTGCGACGCGGTTTTTTTGTTTATCCACTCTCTATAGAGAAACGACGTGAGAGTCGACGACGTCCCTTGGCCATTCGCTCGCTTGGCCATAAGAAGTAGAGAAGAGATTGAAAGGAAGACGAATAGGCGTGTAAGGGAAGAAAGGGCCAAGTTCTTATAGAGGCCGAGGGCAAAACAGAAGCTGCCAGCCGCTGACAGCCGCCGGCGCTAGAAACGAAGCTTTCTTATTGTTAGAGAAAAGAGAAGAAAACTCGGCATTGGCGCACTCTGAAAGCTGCCAGCCTTCGATCTTCCAGCCGATTTTCCCTCCATCCTTTCTCTTTGGCCTTTCTTCTTTCTCTTTGGCCTTTCTTCCACTCCTCCATTCTATGCCCTTTGTCCCTTTTTTCTTTTCCACTAATTTTCCCCCTCGCTTCATAATCATTCGCCACTACTACCAACAACCACTTTTTTCACCATTCCCCTTCATCCGAAGGAAGTCCCATATCCGCCGGCGCCAGCCTTTTTGTGTGCCTACTTCCTACAAACCCATTCCCTTTGGCTTTATCGATAGGAAAAAATGAAGGCTAAAAAGCACCGGAAATGGTGGAAAATGCCACCTCGCAAGGTTGGCATTGGCATCAGCCTCCCAGCAACCGAACATTTTTTGCCAGTAATATTATGGCCAATAGAATATAATTAAATTTATTTTGACCATCATTTAATATGTGGCATATTTATTTAATTTAATTGTTCTATGAACTTTTTATGATGAATTTAAAATTCAATAAATTCCCTACAAAGCATTTGGCTTTCTATTAAATTAGTTTGCCCAAATTGAAATAAATTCATTGTCTTTAAGCCAAAATTTGGCATTATTCTCCCAATTCAATAAAAAATTTCTCTACAAAACATTTTGTCAGCTATTCGCGATTGTGGCCTTCAAATTCAACAAATTTATTTTCCATATTTATGGCTAAATATTGGGCAAATTCTCTATTTATTTGCATTAATAAAAGCTTATAATAAATCTTGGACTCCCAAAAAATTCATTTCCTCTTTTTCTTTTTCCATCAATTAAATTAAAAATCAATTTAAATTCCATATATTTATGCTTTAATTGGGCATATTTTTTTATTAATTTATTTGCCTCCAAAATTCCCCTCAATTCTCCCATCCCTATTCCATTCCATTCCATTTAATTAAAATTGGGTTTTTCCTATATCTTCCAAAATTCGTCTCACTCCTTTTTCCATTCATTTTCCGTTTATTTATTCCTAAAATTTAAATATCACGTGAAAATGATAAGAAAATTATTCTAAATTCATTATACTGTTTTCTGAACTTGCACGCAAATTACGTGGCATTTATGAATGTTATTCGCGCTTTTGGCATTTGCAAGATTTGCATACCCTCATTCTCCGTAAATTCAATTTTATGTTGAAAAATGAATCTGTAAATTTAGGAAAACAAATTTTTGGATTTTAATTATATCATTTTTGAGATTTTATTTGAAATTGAAAAAAAGGAAAATGCCTCACAATTTTATTGGTAAAATAATAAGTATTTTTTGACAAGATATTTGAAAATCAAAGTGTCAAAAAATAAATTTAAATTATGCCAAAAATATTCGATTTTATTGATCAATGATCACTGATATATCGAAAATTTAACCACCGCATTATCGCTTCAATTTCCCTTCTTGCCATCATCACTCTAATTTCCTCAATTTTTGGCATCATCACAATTCCTGATTCCTCTGTCCAATCACGCACAACCCCAATCATTAATCCGCCTTTCCCCTCGCGCGCTATTAATTTCCATCCTTGGCCTCTTCACTCCCTTTGGGGGATATATGCCCTTGGCATTCATTTGTGGGATCCGCGAAAACGGATCTATGCGCGCCTTTTGCTCCGGCAGAGGCCGGCTTTTTTCAAAGGCAACGGCGGGAGGCCATCCCAATCAAGTCGTCCTTCCCGGCGACCGGCTGGCTGGATGTTCCATCCTTTTCACTTTCCCTTCCTTCAAGTCGCGCACATCCCATCCATCCCGTCGTCTCCCGTCGTCCATCCGGCTCTTCCTTCCTGTTTTCTTCCATCCCCCCCCCCCCTTTCCCCTTCATCGGCTCCGTCTGCTGATTTCATTGTTGTTTTTCCAGCCCTTCCCTCACGTCTCGCTTTCCTGTTGCCGTTCCAGCTGATCGAACCAGATTTACTTTTGCGCACACTTTTGTGTGGAAGAAAGCGAATTAAGCGGATATTCATTCTTAAATTGCCGCCTGCTGATTTTTTCACCCTTTTTCTTTCTTTTCTCCCAAAAATGGTGATTTTTTAATTAAATTAAGCCTAAGAAGTTTTTTATGAAAATGATATTAAAAAGAAGATAGAAAAATTGGCAAATGAATAGAAGGAGATTACGGCTGATCAAATCAGTGTTTAGACTTTAGAGATATTTCGAAGAAAGCACTCCATTAAATATTCAATTTGATCAGGGAAAAAATTCAATTCTGATCAGCTCTCTGGTCAATTTTTTCGCAATCAAAAAATGGTAATAGCCTAATAAGATTATTTTGAAAAAGCCACTCTGATCATTAAAATCAAATGGAATATTAATTCTGATCAAGTTGACTGGTCAGCCTCTTCTTGATCAAAAATTCCCTTTCGAATTAGCTTTTATTTTCCTAAATTAGTCCGAATAAGTCATCCATCCTGCTTTAGAACTAGTAAATGAGAGGGAATGAAAATGAAGAAAACTTAATGACCACTGGTCATCTTATTTGCGGCCGGTCCCCTCCTTAATAGGAGGAAAGGGAAACGGGGCTGGAACACTGCGCGGAGGAAGAAGATGGGCACTGAAAGAAGAGGACGAAAAGAAGAGAGGAAGAGAAGGGAGGAAGCTGTGAAGAGGGAAAATGGAAGGAGGGCCGGCTGGCAGCAGGATGGCCTCCGGCTGGCAGCAAGGGACGGCGAAGAGGAAAGGAAAAGGGGAAGAAGAAGATGGCGGGAAATTACGCCCAAGGGGTAATTAGCGCCAGCCGGACGAAAAACTTTCCCCTCATCCATCCATCGTCCATTCATCCTCATCTCCTTTTTAGTGTTCCTCCTTCCTCTCTTCCTTTTGATGTGGGCGACTTGATGTCCAGCAAAAAACGTGAAATGGACGGATGGAGGAGGGGGATGAAGAGGATTTTATGAGGGGGAAGGGGAATGGACTTTTGAAGAAGGCGGGTCGTTGGGATGTGGAAAGCTGGAAAGGAAGGAAATTAAGGAAGAAGATGGGCGCGACAATCCGGCTAGGGCACAACATAATGAATGAATAGGAAAAGGAGGAAGAAAGAAGAGAAGGAGGAGGAAGAAGGATGCATAAAAGTGGAAGATCCACTGCCTCTGCTGAGCGCATCCTGTCCCCGGCATATTCCCCCTTTTCATCAGCCACCCCCTTGATCCAGCCTAATTCACTTTTTCCGTTCCCCTCAAAAAGAGGATGCGCCGCCATCCCAACCCCTTAGTTAGGGCAAAAACAAGGGAGGGAAGATTCCACTCTCCTTTTGGGCAGCTTTTCCTTCCTTCCTTTGCTGATTGATGTCCATTCCGCGCAGCCAACAACCGGCGGTGTCCACATTGACGGCTTTTCCACTTTCCTTCCTTTTCCGCTTTGGGCGCTGATCAGGAAAATAGACATCCTGGAGCCGAAAACACATATTTGGGTTTTAATCAGTGATCAAGTCATGCTGATCCATTCAGGGTAAAAGTGTAAGGAAATAAAACTCAATTTTTCAAATCTAAAAAATATAATGCCAATTCCAATTCCTCACTTTGTTTCGAGAAGGACAAATGATTGCCATCCATAACTCTTTTGGTTTAATGGCCACATTGCAAGATTATATACCATTTGAAAGCCTAAAGTTTCCTCTACAATAAGGCTTAAATAAAATTTTAGAAAATTCAAATTTCCAAAAAATACATACTTATGAATATAATAAACCCGAACTTTAGAGAAAAAGCTGCTTATTTTTTTTTAAAAGCGAAGCATTTTTTGGGTAAATTTTTGGCTTTAGAATGCCATATTATCTTCCTGAATTGATTGCTTCCTTGTTGAGTTATGGCCAAAAAAATCTCTGAATAATTAATCAATTGTCCTCTATTATTGTTTCGTTGTTATATTGCATTCTTTTTTAACTTTTTCATCCAAACTTTGATCCAGTTTTATTTGAACATCCTTTTTCCACCATATAACTATTTTTATTTGAATATCTCTATCCCCAAAAATTTAATAATCAACTAAATTTCAATTATTTGTGCCCAAATTCCTCCCTAATTATGGAGTTTTTGCTTAAAAAGATCTAAGAGCGGGTTAATCGGACAACTAAAATATTTAGCCTATAATGAAAAAAATGTGTCAGAAATTAATTAAAATTTCTCCTAATTTCATTGTTTTTTCCGCATTTCTTAAATAGCAACAATTTCTATGTTCTCGCGCCGATAGATTTGCGATGAATGTGTGTACATAGCTGTCTGGAAAAATTTAATATTAAATGCTAAAATCGGATGACTTTTCCTATTCAATAATATTTATTTCCCCCTCTGTTCATTTAAGCCAGTCATAATAATAAGGTGTTCATCATCGTGGCCCCAAGAGTTTTCCCTTTAAAAGGAAGGAGGCAAAAATGCGAAGCCACCTCGCCGGAGGGCAATGTTTTCTAAGCCTTGGCCATATCCTTCGCCCCCATTCTCCGTCCCGTCCCCATTCTTGTTGTTTACAACAACAAACATCATCCATAAAATTCAACCCCACTCATCATTTTTTGCACATTCTTCGACTTTTTTATTTAACACCTTATTATTATCCGTCTTATTCCAATCAAAACCAACCTTCATATTCATAATATCTTAAAAAACATTTAATAAACTTCCTTTAAATAATGGCAAATTTAAAAATAATTTCTTAAGAATAAAGTTAAAAATTATTCATCCCAGTTTATTTTTTGTTACATTCTTCTCTTTTTTAATTTAACACTTTATTTTCATTCTGTCATTTTCCATCTTCTTCAATTCAGCGCAAAAAACAACAATTTTAATAAATTCCCTAATTAAAAACAATTTCAATCCAACATTTGGTTTTTATAGGAAGTAAACAAAATTAAAAAGTGAATTTTTGTTGGCCCTCCAAACACACATTTTACTAATTTTTGGGAGGCCAAATTGATAAAAACTTTTCAAAATATTTTGGATGGGCAATTGGAGGAAATCAACAAAACATTTTCCGTTTGATTTGTAGTGGAACAAAATTTGTACTGATAATGATAAAATTTGAGGGGAATGGAAGAAAACACACGGAATTGGCCATGGCCACAAATCGCAGCAGAACATTTAGTTAATAGTAAGCCAAAAAACGATGTTTATTATTGATAAAAACAAATTTAAAGAAGCGATGATTTCCGGCTTCACCATTTTTGTTTTTAATATAAAATTTAAAAATATATTTATTAAAAAATTTTCTGAATTAAAAATTTTTTTTTTAAATCTGAAAATCATAAAAGAATTATCACAAAAAATATTAAATAAAACCAATTTTATCTTTACCTCTAATTGCTCATAAAAATTATTTTTTTAAAATTTTTTACAATTTCCTCCTCCAAATAATTTAAACTCAAAATTCGGCATCCGAAAAATTATTCTGATAAAAATGACAAAAAACTTTACTTCCTCTCAAGTACAACAATCAAACATCACTTTTGCCATTTTTTCACAAATTCGCCGAATCCAATTTCTGATCTTGCCTATTTTTTTGTAACATTTACAAATTACAAAATATCCTCTAATTAATCAAAAGTCCATGAAAACTTTAAATAAAATAAATATTTTACTGTCCATTAAAATTAATTTAACAATTCCGGCCTTTTACCCTCCACAAATTCGCCAAATTTCTCGGCTTGGCTTAATTTCGCCGTACTCAAAATATTTCCTTCATAAATATCAAAATAAATTGCCGCCCCACTCAATTAAACAATATACGGTCACCTTCCCCTCCTTAAGGGCTATTCTCTAGGTTTTCCCCCAAAAATTTAAACAAAAAATGATTTTAGCCCGAATGCCGGGGGCACATTTTTTGTAGAGAATGCGGCGATTGGTTAAAGATTTTGGGGGCAAAAGAAAATTGAGGGAAATGGTCAAAATTCGCCCCAAATTTAATTCATTCATGGGTCCATCTCCATCCCATACAAAAAAAAAAGTCTTTTTCCCCCTTTTGGCCCCATTTTGGCCCTCATTTTTGATTTTACCCTTTCGGACAATTTCCCTCCTCTTTTACCCGAAATTTACCGCCGCCAATTTAGGATAAATTCCCTCCAGGGAAGCCGAAAAATCGGATAAATGTGAATAAAAAGAATACGATTTTCACGTTTTCCGCATTGCCATTGGGGAAAATGACCCCGGCGGCGATAGAGAAATTTGCCGACAAAAAAGCGATTGCTGATTTTGCCTGAAGCACGTCGACTATTAATGGGAAAAAATTGCTTTAGGATTGGCCCTTGAGGGGAGAAACAATTGAATATATTTTATGGTAGATTTACAAAAATATTCTAAAAAAGCAGCAATTTATTTTAATGAAATATAATTTTTGGACAAATCTAAAGGAATTTCGGTTTTTTAAAAATTTATTTCAAAAAATTCGCAATTTCGCCAAAATAAAACTCCAAAAGTTTTACTAAAAGCTTCGCTAATTCTAGTATAATAAAATAATTCTCTTTGCCTTAAACTTAAATTTAGACCCGCAATTGGCATTCCCCAATTTGTATATTTTAAATTTATTCTAAATTTCTTTAATTAATCCTCAAATGCAAAAATTTATCATTTTTTTATGGAAAAAACCCTTCATTTTTAAATCAAATTATATGCCCTTAATTTTATTATTTTGTTTTTAACAAATTTTATGCGTTAAAAATTTCAACAAAAACAATGTCCAATTCCCACTTTAAATTAGACCAATTTAATTATATTGTACATTTTATTAATAATTTGACCGGAAATTAGCGGAAAAATTGTCACAAAATTATTCATTCAGTCCTTTATATTTTATAATTTCCCTCAATTAAATAAATTAGCGGTAAATTCTTGCCTTTACGAGTGACTAAAACTAAAAAGAATCACTCCCGACAATCAAATTAATTTTTTTTGCCTTCACCTTAATTCAATGTTATTTCCCCACGGTTTTGAACAATTTAGGCCAAACTGCGCCAATTGGGTATGGGAAATCACAAATTAGTGATGGCAGTGGATAATCGAATAACGGGGAATAAATTAAATCAACAGAAAAGGGTGGTTAAATCGGCGAAAGAAAAAGTACAAAACATTTTGGATCGCCCAAATGGCAAGACTATTTTTCTTGGGCCCATTATTTTGGCCATAGCTCGTTAAGGTAAAGAGACCAATTCAAAAAATTAATATGCCATTCGAAAGCTCAAAAGGTCCTCTAAAAAGAGGCTTATATAATTTTTAGAAATTTGATTAAATTTGTAAAATAATCTTACTCAAAATTTCTGATTTATTTCACTCAAAACTTGTAACTTTTAAACAAAAAATATAGACTTTAAAATTTTTGAGGGAACTATGACCTTTCCATCCATGTTCCATTGTATTGGTTTATCTATCGCCTTCCTTAATTGGATATTGCCTCATTCAACTTTTGGCAAAAAACTGAAGCATTCACCGTGTGTCTTGTCTTGATAATATTAAAAATTTTTCTACATTCTAGTTATTGCTCAGTGAATTTACCAATCTTAAAGATTTCTACCATTCTATGAATTCATTTTTGATTTCATTTGAACTTTTTTCAAAAAAAAGTAAGGTGAAAATCCAGGCCAAATCGCTTCTATCCTCCGTTTTGATCTCGCAGTCCATTTACCAATAGTGGCCAGCGAATTCGTCCATTCCTAAAGAGCAGTTGACCCGCTTCTCCTTTTTCCTTTTCCCCTCCCCTCACAATCAGCAGCAGAATAGTCCAAACTCCAAATGTTTGCTCTTTCCGCTCACGCAAAAAAATTTTTTGGCCACCATCAACTCGGACGTCACGATTCCTTTTTTCCTCCCCACTTTTCGCTGACCATCAGTAAGGTCAAAAATGAGCCCTTCTTCATCCGATTGGGTCATCCGCCGGGCTTTCATTCAGCCTTTCTTTTATAGTAGAGTTCATTTTCGTCCGGTCACAACTAAAATTCGGGCCAAGTGAAAAATGGGGGAATTCACGATCAAATAGAAAAATGGGGCCAAAAATGCAGCAAAAATTTGTAAACATTTTTTTACATTTTTAGATGCAAAGGAAAAAATTTCGACTTTGAAATTTTAAAATTTCAAAAATTAATTTTTCTAAATTTTTAAATTTTGAGATATTCTGAATTTTCTTAGAATTTCCTATTTTAGTTCTCCATTTATTTTTTGCAAAATTTCCTTTCACAAATTTGGCCAAATTCCTCTAGCAAAATAAATTCAGATTAATTTCCCCCAAAAAAATAGGTAATTGCTTCCATAATCGCCGCCCCCTTTCATAATTTTTTTCGGCATATTTTTTTGGCCAAAACATCCTCTCCCACTTTCATTTCCATTTTTAATCGCCATATTTATCTACATTAATTATCTTTGAATGAACATTCATCAGTGACCATTTTTTCCTGTTTGGATGGCATTTTTGCCGGATTTTATTGTGCGCGAAAACGCCCACGTTCAAGTAATTAATCTAGGGCCATTTTAATCATTTTTCCTATATCTATTTATTTTCTTCCATTTAATTTATACTAATTTTACCATTATCCTTTGGAAAAGCATTAATTTATATAAAAAATATTAATTTATATTAAAAATTTCATGCCGAAAAATCGGCTTTTTTGGGCCAATCTTTTTTTTATTTAATTTGAATTGAACCAATTTTACCATTATCTTTTGGAAAAGCATTAATTTATATTAAAAATTTCATGCCAAAAAATCGACTTTTTAGGGCCAAAAATTTGTCCAAATCATTCATAACTATTTAAGAATCCTATATTCCTAGCCTAGTCCATTTCTCAAATCCCAAGCTAATCTTTAATATAAACAACCTCTAACACTTAGCTTTGAGCCAATTTATATAGCCTAAAAATAATTTTTTGTAAATTCATTTTTTTGTAATTTTAAATTATCCTTATCGTTCAATTTCCATTCAATTCCTCAAAATTAATTTTACTATTAATTTCATTATTGTGCCAAAAATGTTCTTTGGCCTAGCAGAAGAATATTTAAAGGAAATTGACTGCCCAAAATGTGAATATTAGGAAAAGCAGCTGGCATTGATGCCAAAAATGGAATACTAGACAAAAGAAGGGAGGAAGAAAGAAAAAAGGAATGCGCCAGATGAAAATGAAATGGGATGTAAGCCGAACCGCCCAAAATTCTTTCTTGGTCCATTTTAATGAACATCGTGGAGGGAATCGAGTAAAGGGAAGTGGCGCAGGAAGTGAAAATGCCGACGAAAGGCCAAAGGGAAATCCACGCAGACGTGCCTTGGAGGAAATCTAAAAAGTGATTGAAAATAGAAAGGCCGAAAAATGGGACTGAAGAGAGGGAAATAAAAAGAAATTACCTTCGGGAAAACTGTACCAAAAGTAATGCCCGCTAGGCATGGGATATGCAAATTCCGAAAGGAAAACGCCCAAAGGGTAAATTTCCGACGGAAGGAAGAAGTCCAAAAAAGATGCATAAAAAGGGAAGTTTCTAAAGAAAAATGCCGAGAGGGCGAAGTCGCCTTCCTCTTCCTCCCATTCGCTTTCCATTTTTGGTAGAGCCGCCTTTTTAAGAGGAGACGAGGAGTTCGGCTTTCGTCCAGCTAGCAAGTTTTTAATTTTCAGCAAAAATCGCGCATTTACATGAAACCCAACATTTTCCCACCTTCATTTTTCCCTTAAATCACATCATTTTAAAAAATTTTCCACTTTTTACAAAAATTTTCCCTCCATTTTCACATAATCCATTCAAACTGTTTTTCCCAATATGTATTGATGATTCCAATTGGCTCCATTTTACCTTCGATGGCGGCCATTTTGCCCCAAAAACCCTTTTCCCAGTTCAATTTCCCTTCCCCCATTCCAATTTCCTTCTCGCTTAGCTACGCCCACCCATTTTTTCCCGCGCCCCTTTCCCTGATAAAGGCGCCAGCGGTCCCCCTCCAGTGTTTCCAAGGGACCTTTGGCCATGGAACGAAATTGGCCAAAGGAATTTTGTGGCCACCATCAACCAATGATGATGTCGATGACGTGAACGGCATCAGTAGGGACACAAAAAACCGAAGGAAACCGAAAGGAAACCGAAAGGAAACAGAAAGGAAACGAAGAGGAAAGGGGGCCAAATGGAATGCCGCGCCGCTTTCGAAAGGAAATGGACCGCCGGCTGGCGTTTGGTCCAAAACCTTCATTTCTCCTCCTTTTTAAGGAGAACGGGGAATGGGCCCACAGAAGAGGCCGGTGGCCATAGCGGCGTCCCTCCGGAATTGCGTTTTTGCCACCACCATCTAAACTAGAGGCCAGCCAATTTGGCGTGAAATCCTTCGGCCTTTTTTCCTCATTTTCCATTGGGGTTTTTTTTATTCATTTTCCGTTCATTTTTAGTTCAATAAAAAAAATTGTGCATTAGTGTCTGGTCCTAGTCAATAAATTGGGTGAATTAAAGAAGATGAATATTAGTTGTAAATTGAAACGCCAAAATTGGGAATAGGCTAAATGGCAAGTGAAAAGGCCCCAATTTAACGCCAATAATATTAATAATAATAAAAGATTACTTTTTTGATCATTTTTATACAAATTAAAGAGCAGATTTTTGGCTTTCAAATGATATTAATTTTATTTAAATTGGTTCAGATTAGATTTGGTTGGCCGACACTTGCGGACCCGACACTTGCGGACGAAATAGTCTGGAGCTGAAGGTGGTAAAGCTGGAATGGCATTGTTTATAGGATCTTATTAGGCATAAAATTAGCTCAAAAATGACATCAAAAGGTTTGGCAAATTTTGAGTATTCACCGAGTTATGGCCAAAAAACCGTCAAAATCGCACTTTTAATTAAATCAACGGTTTTTTGGCCATAACTAGGTGAATATTCAACATTGAACAAAACTTTTGATGTCATTTTGTTGCTAATTTTATGCCTAATAATATCCTATAAACAATGCCACTCCAACTTTACCACCTTCGGCTCCAAACCGTTTCGTCCGCAAGTGTCGGGTCCGCAAGTGTCGAAATACGGATTTAAGTTATGCTCAATAAACACTGAAAATATCGTCAATCTATAAAAAATGTCATTCTAAAAATTGTTTTGCATAACTAAATCAATTCTGAAAGAAATTTAAATAAATTTAAAATAATTTGATAGCAAAAGTGTCTGCTATTTAATTTGATACAAATCATAATAATTCGTTTAATTAGTTATTATAAACGGCAACAAGTTGTCCCAATGATAATTCGGACAGCATCCAAAAAGAAGCCACCGCCGTTCTCTGTTCTATTATTATTCATTTAAGCCTCTCTTTTAGGTTCATTCTTTTGTCTTTTTTCATGCAATTGCCATATCCCCTTTTTTGCATCTGTCAATAAAATACCCTCGATTCTCTTTTTGTTCTCCATTTTTGGAGAATGTTTGGGGGCGAAAGAACGAAAAATGCCAATTCCAATTTTCCATTTTTGAACCAACAACAAATTTTGTGCCCTACAAAATCATGCGAATTTCCCCCTTTTATCTGCCCACAGTTTTGCCTTTTTTGCATCTTCCACCCGTTTCCTTCTTTGGCCATTTTCCATCTTTATTTAAATCTTGCGCACTGCTGCAATTAAAACAAGCAAAATGGTGGCCTTTTCCAAATTGGCGTTTTCCTCTCTTCCTCCTCTTTTTTTTCTCTCATTTCACCTCCAATTTTCCATCATATTTTCGCCTTCAAATTAGGCCATTGGCTGCTTCCAGGGCTGCCATAATACCGGGGAAACCCGGCATTTCCCGGGTTTTTGATGTCCCGGCCGGGGTTTTGCCGGGGTTTTGAAAGTGCCGGGTTTTTTGCCGGGTTTTTCATATTTTGCCGGGTTTTGCCATGTTTTTAAATTTTTAGCTAAATTTTTCGCTGCGCGGCCATTTTTGGGTCTAATTTTTCGCTGCGCGGCCATTTTTGGGTCTAATTTTTCGCTGCGCGGCCATTTTTGGGTCTAATTTTTCGCTGCGCGGCCATTTTTGGGTCTAATTTTTCGCTGCGCGGCCATCTTTGGGTCTAATTTTTCGCTGCGCGGCCATTTTTGGGTCTAATTTTTCGCTGCGCGGCCATTTTTGGGTCTAATTTTTCGCTGCGCGGCCATTTTTGGGTCTAATTTTTCGCTGCGCGGCCATTTTTGGGTCTAATTTTTCGCTGCGCGGCCATTTTTGGGTCTAATTTTTCGCTGCGCGGCCATCTTTGGGTCTAATTTTTCGCTGCGCGGCCATTTTTGGGTCTAATTTTTCGCTGCGCGGCCATTTTTAGCTAATTTTTCTTCCAATCAGGGCCCATTTTTAGCTATTTTTTCTCCCTATCAGGGCTTTTTTAGCTACTTTTTCTACCTATCAGGGCCACTTTTAGCTAATTTTTTTCCTTCCTTCGCGGCTTTTTCTGGCTAAACTTTTTGACGGCAGACCGATTTTTAAAGCTTATGATATCTTTATTTCATAACGCACATGCTCAAAAAGTCAATTAAAAATATGCTCAAAAAGTCAATTAAAAATATAAATCTGAAGTAGAAAATTTTTACAAGCTTTTACTAAATTGCATTTTAACACGTTTTAAAAGATGCCGGGTTTTTACCGGGGTTTTGAAAATTTTTGCCGGAGTTTTGCCGGGTTTTTAGACCCGAATGCCGGGGTTTTGACTTTTGGAGATGGCACCCCTGGCTGCTTCCATACTATAAATTGTCCCCTTCCGGCCAATAAGTCCACGCATCAGCGCAAAAATATGCCCACTGTTTTATAAAAAAATGCGAATATGCGAATAACTCAAACACACAATAGTAGGCGAATAAAAATAGGCAAAGAATGCTTTATTTTTGGCCCAATAGAGCAGAATACAAATGGAATCCCAATTTATTCCATTTTAAAACAAAAAAAAAGTTCAAAAAATTCCATTCTTAAATGATTTTTGTTTTGGCATCAAAGAAAAATATTTTGGTTAAAAGTACTAAAAAAGCGCCTTTTGGCCGGAAAATCCATTTTGCCAAAGGCCAACCGGAAAAGGCAAACAATTTGCCACTGTCAACAAGCTGCTGGCAGGCAGTTTAAATGCGGCATTTTTCCAAAACACGTTCTTTCATTCTGCACTCTTCACTAGCAACACCTTAAAAGGGTAGTATAGACAGCGAACGGTTTGTCATTTCACCGCCTCTTTCTTCAGCCCCTTCCCATGTCCGTGGCAAGTGGTAACCATTTCACCACTCCAAGCGGTCAATCTCTTTTCGCCAAAGGCAAACCGGAAAAGTGGTTTCCCTCTGGTACTTTCTTGTCTTGTTTTGCGACCTTAATGCCTTGCCAATATCTATATACGGACAGTCAATTTAAATGGGGGATTTTTCCCTAATTCGTTTTCCACTTTTCGCTTCGTCATGGCCAAAACTTTAAAGGTCCAATGTTCATAAAACGAACAATTTGCAACCCTTCCCCATCAGCCTCTTCCTGGCTCATTGGCCTCAATTTCATTTCCTCCTGACGCCATCCATCATGCTTCTAAGCTAATAAATTAATTCGCCATTTTCCGAAACATTCAACAAATATGGGAACGGGAATGAATAGATGATGGCCATGGACTTTGATAGAGTGTGGGAGAAATTCGGACTTAAAAGTCGGTGACCCTCTTTAGTATAGCGCCATTTGGCCAATGCCTTCAATTTTGTTGGTTGTGGATATTCCACCCTCGTCACGCGCTCATGTGAAAATGTGAGCAGTACAGAGAACAGAGAACACATAGTTTGTGCCATAGTTGCCCGTGAGGAAAAAACTTGGCCAAAGAAGAAAGAAATGAACTCTGTGGTGGCCAAAGGTTCAACAGCAAAAAAGGCGCGAGTTGGCCTAGGCAAAAATGCCAATGGCAGAATAAGTGGCTAAAGACTGTCACATTCTTTTGGTATGGAAGCTCTCTCTCTCTGCTCTCCATCATTATTAGGGGATCTCTAACTGAAAGAGAGGCTAGGTTATAGCCATGAATGGAAAAATGGCCAAGGAATGCGTTGGCAACAGTTTTTACATATTTTCCGCCCGCTGTCATTAGCATTGGCATTAAGCTTTTAGTGAAAGAGTATAAAGAATGCTGCATTTCCACGGCCATGAACTGTGTTCTGTGGCAAATAGTGAAAGCAAGGGTATCATAGAACGAGGAAAAAACTATGGATACTGGCATAGAGAATGAAGACTGATGAGAACGGGAATATAGAGAGGAAAAGCCTTCAAAGGAACCGCGCTTAAGCCCAATTTGGGGCCAAGGATATGGCCAAAGATATTTAAAGAGAGAAAGAAGCATTCGAAGGCACCAGATAGCGACATTGGCATTTCCTGTCGGCACCTTTTGAGTCGGTTTTTTGTCGATTCACGCGAAGCGGGGCTCATTTCACGGCACATCGACCATTCGATAATATCCTTCCCTCCCTTTTTCCTCCGCATTCCCCGGCGTGTGCCAATGCCAATTATTTTGTGTGTTCCCAATACCAACCAACCGCTGCTGTTCCTTAATTTCCAGTTATCATCAACCTATTCCTCTTAATTCCCTTCTCAGCAATGCGCGCCTTTCTAGTTTTGGCCTTTCCCTGCCAATTTTGGTCTTTCTTCTGTTCCATTTAAATTTTGGCCATATTTTCCATTGGACTAAATTTCCATGGAACATTCCTTATTCCACCCTCTTCCCTTTTTTGTCTTTTTTTTTGTTCTTGGCATTTTCAATTCTAATAATTTGACTAAAAGCCATCAAAGGAGCAGCTGCCTTTTTCATGAATTTTTGTTAGGGTGAATTCAAAAATAACCCAAAACTTTAAAAAAATGTCACTTTTATTTGCCATTTTTCAAATTTAAAATCTGCAAATTGACTAAATTATTCACATGGTCACAAAGAAAAATAGATTGACATTTTGGGTCACATTTTGAAATGGAATTTTAAGATTGATTGAACCTATAAAATTGTCTAATTTAGGTTTTCGGCGCAATTTGCTTAAAAATACCCAGATTTATGATGTTGTGTAGATCGACAAAATCTTCATTAAAATAAATTAATTCCCTTAAAATAAAAATATCATAAAAACTATTTATTATCTTTTTTATACATAAATGCAAAAAACGTAAAAGCCTAAAAAGAGAGATAAGCTAATCTTCTGAATTCTGCCAACAAATGCCCCATAGGCCTAATTAGCCTAATTATTAGTTTATTTTTATTCTATTTTTTGTATTTTGAACGCCTCCGCTATTTTTAAGTTGAAATTGATCATAATAACAAAATAATAATCCATTCGATTAATTCAACTTTTTAATAAGTGAAAAACACCAAAATGTTTAAAAAATTTTCCGATTAATTAAAAATTCCAAAAAGTTTTAAAATTCAAGGAAAAAATATTTATTTAAATTAAAAATTATCTATTCCCTTTTTCCATTTCCTTTCTCTACCCTATCTGAATTCCCCAAAAATCGCCATAATTTTATTTTCCTGAAAAAATGCCATTGATGATCCAAAAAATGCCCCACATTGGTCATTGGTCACCAATCATAATTCATAACATAATCAGCCCGCTGTCCTTCAATAAATTAATCCAATGCATGTCCAAAAGGGATTATGCAAAAAATGCTCTAATCATCATCCCAAAAATGATTTTCCCGACATTTTCCACCGGTCCATTCTGTCACCGATCATCGCCGGCGATGAATATTATTTTTGGGTGTCCGGCGAATCGACAAAAAAATTCTTCCTTTCCATTCAAAAAATTTTTCATCCTCTTCCCCATCCGTAGGCCCAATCTGTCCACAATATTTCTGTCCATCCGTCAATCCAAAAATGGGTGAGGGGAAATTCATCCTTTTCCGTCGCCACAAAAAAAATTCAATTAACGTTTTCCCCCAACAATATTGAAAGTTCCCCCGGTGTGCCGTCCATCCATTCATTCACTTTTTTTGTGTTGGCCCGGGGTTGCGCCCTCCACCGAAAAAAATTTTCATTTTCATCGGTGACATTCGTCCATCCGTCCACCCACATAGCCCATCACCTTTTTGTGCACAGTTTGCCTCCGATAACCTCTGAACTTTTACAATCCCCTTCCACTTGTGCCTGCCCTAAATTTCTCCGGCACTTTCCATAGGAGCCAGAAGCTGAATTTATTACAAAAAATATCTTAGTATTTATTTCATTAAATTCAGAAAAATGGTGATCAAAATTTTATTAATTTCCTAATTATAATTTTGGGCCATAAACGTGGCCAATCAGAATCCAAATTTAAAAATCGAGGAATTTATGGGTCCCTATTCCAGCCCAAATTACAAAAATATTTTTATCTTTCTTTACATCCATTAAATTGAAGCCAAATAATAGGAATTTTTAATTTTTCCCAAAATATATTTTTGGCTATAAAATTGGTCACTCTGCGGTTAAAAGCCTTATTAGCTTCTGAGTTGTCTCTAAATGGTGCAAATCCCAAATATCAAGATCTTTTAATTTCTTCAAAAATAATTTTTAAGCCATAAACTAGGCGAATTCCTCATTGTCATTATGATGACTTTTTATAAATTAAGCTAAAAACCTAGTTTCTATATCTAAATTTGTGCCGAAATCTGAGTTAAGAAGAAAAACCTCCATAATAAATTAAGCAAAATTTTAACCAGAAATAATTACAATGCCTCTAAATATAGAAATGCCATTCTTCCAAATTTATGCCAATTTCCTCACAAAAATAGCCTCCAATTCCCGCACAATAACCTTTTTTCCACTCAAATTCGTGAGGTTCAACAAATGATGAATAGATTTATTTTTGTGCAAATGCCAAATTTAGTAGGTTCGTGCTCAAAATCTCATCCAATTTTGGCACCACCAAATTTGGAGGCATGCGGACAAAAAATCCGCTTCATTTCCACATTTTTGTGTGCTTCAAATTCCAATGCATTTTCGGCCTTTTCTCCTTGCCAATTTCCGCTCTTCCCTTTTCATTTCCTCCTCCTCTCCATTGTGCCGCCCCCTCCTTCCCCTTTTGTACACTGTGCATTCTTCGCTCGCGGCATTTTTGTGCCCTCTAACAATTGGCCAAAACCGAATAAAAGCGGAGGGGAAAAGGAGTTTTGCGAAGGGATGGGATTGGATGGTTTTGTTGCCAGGAGGCACAGGCCACAATTGGGAAAAAAGGCACACCGACCGTGTGATTCCCTCGCAGCGCGCAATGTTCTCATTCATATATCAACGGGAAAGTGCCCTACCAACTACCATATCAATTAATTGTAGGGCAAGCAAAATCCAATGTCCATTATTTTTTGCAATTTAGGCCAATTTGACATTGTTTTGATATATTCAAAGTCCAAAAATCTCCCCCACCCCTTTCGAAAATACTTGAATTGGGGAATCCATTTTCATGCAAGCGTAAAGGGATTTTGGGCACATTTTTCTTTCTTTTTTATCAAATTTCTTTTTAATAAATCTACTTTTCTCTAAATTATAGCTGCAAAAAGCAAAGTAATCTAATAATTGACAATGAACAAAAATTTTCCGATTAAATATAAGCAATAAGAGTTTGCAGAATTTAATTAAGATAAGCGCAATATTTTACCTTTTTTGCAATTAATTTAATTAATTTCAAATTAAGCTTTTTAAGCCACCAATAAATCCAAATTATTTATTAAAAAATGTGCCAGTTATTTTATTCTCTCAATTTAACAATTTCGCCCAATTTTCGCGAATATTTCCACATTTTTAAATACATAAAAATAAAAATAATTTGAATAATTTCTAGATCCACAAATCAACATTTTGATCAATCCAGTTGATCCAAATCAGCAAAATCACATTGATAATTTTAATTGGAGTTCCTCGCCATCCATCTACCTCGATTTTAAGCAACAAATTCCACAAAAATATTTCAACGCATTTCCTCCCAAATCCAAAACATTCAATCAAAGGCAAAAGCAAATGCCTGCGCAATTCCCCCTCTTCACAAGTACATTTGCTGGAGGCGGTGGAAGTGCCATTTTGGCACCACAATTCTCGACAAATTCATCACATTTGTTGCTAGGCCAATCACAATCACAACAAATTGTTGCATCCGATATTCGAAATCAGCAACAACAATTTAATAGGTGGGGGGATTGAATTTTTATTAAAATAAAATTAGTAAAATATTAATAAAAATCGCAAAATATAGGTGAAATATTGATATTTCTAAAAAATTATATATTTGCAAAAATTTCCAAATTCAATTTTTCCAAAAAATTTTCTAAATTAATTTTTCAAAAAATTTCTAAAAATTATTTATTTCTATAAAAATTTCCAATCCAATTTTTTTCAGAAATTTAAAAATTCAATTCTTCAAAAAATTTCCAAAATTACTTTTTTCAAAAATTTTCAACATTATTTTCCAAAAAATTTTCATTTTTTTCAAAAAAGGGATTTTTTTATAAATCAATAAATTTTTGAAAAAATTGCCAAAATATGTATTCTTTACAATTTTGATATAAAAGATCATCGAAAATCAACAAAAACATTTATAAAAACATTTTTTTGAACTTCTTTTTGTAAAATATATTCGCAAAAAATATATTAATAAAATACTTTTCCCTATTATCAGGCAACAACAACATGTGCCACCATCCTTTCTGATCAACAGCCTCCAGAATTCTTGCACCGCCACCTCAACAATGGCACCTTCTTCCACTTCTACGGCTTCCACATTGTCCGCCTCCGTTTCCATTCCAAATATGAACACAATTTCGGACAATTCCAATTCAAATTGTGCCGCAAATTCTTCATCCATGGCCACTTCAACCAGCCAAAACATTGGCCAACAATTCAACGCATTCACACGGCCACATTCTGCGCGACCTGCCAGCCAACTTCGGCGGGCTTCATCCGCATCGATTGAGGCTGCTGCCGGCAAATATGGCAATCACTCATCAAATGCTAGCCAACAGAATGGCAATGGAATGTGTGGTGGAAGTGGTCGACCAGCCAGCCTTCAACATCATGAATTGTTGCTTTTTACCAACAATGGAGAACAACAGCAGAGGACAACACCGTTGCCTCGAAAATTTGAACCATTTGCCAAATTTGAACCGTTTTCCGGTGAAATGTCCGCATTGTTGGAGGAAAAACCAATGTTATTCGGAAGTGAAGGCGATTTGAAGCCAACCGTGAAGAAGGAAGAAAATTGCCCACCGTCAATTCAGCAGGTGTTTTTTTATTTATTTTTGGGATTTTGTGGTATGGTATTTAATTTGAGGAAATCACTGAAATTACCGAAAAAAGAGTAATAAAGCCAAAAATTGTTATTTTGCCCTATAAAACCTTATAGCCTAGCGTTTGATCTAATTATGACACATTGATTGGTAAATAAATTGTCAGAGTTTGAAAATAATTCAAGAATATTAAACCGCCTAAACTGTTTTATGATTTTTATTTCAAAATGAATTTAAAATTGATTGAATCTGCACAAAATCATTATCTAGTTTCTAATGCCTTAATCAAAATGAAAAGGGTATTAAACTGTTCAAACCATCTTTTTTGCGGTTCAAAAATATTTTTAAGCTTGTTATACCTTAAGCCTAATCATTATCAAATGATTTGTCTAAGTTTTATGGGTTTAAGATAAACTTCTGAACCATTTTTCAACAAGTTAGATATTCACTCTCATCCTTTTTTATTCAATGATCAGGCCTTGGGTTTGTATTTGTAGCCTATCCAATTCATTCATTTAATTGTTATTGGATTTGATTTGTGAATTGCGTAAGGAGAGAGAGGGCAAACGGCTTCACAAAAGGGCGGCAGCGGATTAATAAATAGTAAATACCACCTAGGGGATATGGGGAAATTGAAAGGTTACAAAACAAACCGAAATCCCCTCACTTTGATTTAATCCCATCGACGCCAATTTTAATGGATTTTAGCCACCATTGGGGGAATGGGATGCGGGGAGGGTTTATTAGTCAGCTAGCGATGAGGTCGGAAATCCTCGCATTTCCGGGAAATGCCACGGCACACTTTTAAAAGGGGGATAGATGTCTTATGGCCAACAGGCAATTTTCTTTCAATTTCTTTTTGACTTGGACGCAAACATTGCCGGAGGGCATTTGATTAGAATTCAAGATTATTAAAATTCTGGGCTTTTTAAAAATCGAGTGGAAATTTTTGAAATATTTTTTTAAAAATCGAGTAAATTTTTTGAAATTTTTTTTAAAAATCGAGTGAAATTTTTGAAATATTTTTTCAATTTTTGAATTTTTTCTTGAAAATAAAAATTTGTTTCAAATAAATTCAAAATATTCTAAAAATTTCCAAAATTTATAAAAATTTTATTTCCTTTCAATTTAATTCTACAATTAATTTTCCCCCAAATTATTAGACCACCCTTTTGGACAATCCCATTCATCGGCAACCCCTTGGCCCTGCCAATCCCCAATTGGCACTTCGACGTCACAGTTCACTGGCCTCATCGAATTTTTCACCACCAAAAATTTCTGGAAACGGAGGAGGAGGAAATCCACCGCCACAATCCGCCACTCCATATTCCACCGCAACAATGTTTGGACAATTGCAATCAACAAATGGAATTACAACAAATTCGGCTTCAAGTGGGGCTGGTGTCGATTCCAATGTGACACTTTGGCAATTTTTGTTGGAATTATTGGCTGCCAATGATCATCCCGATTTGATTCAATGGACCAACACTGAAGGCGAATTCAAGGCAAGTTTTAAATAGGTTAAAAGAATAGTATTTTTATTTTAATTATCCTGACTCACTTAAAACGATTCTTTTATGGATTTTAATTGAAAAATAACAGACTTTTTCTAATAATCCCATTAAGGAATATTGTGCCCATTTGCACTCAAAAAATTGGTGGAGATTTCTTAAATTCGAAATTAGCAAATTGTAAATTTTAAATAAAATATTTAAGTAAGTATTTATTCAATAGGATATAAATTTTACATTTCATATTGGACCCAAATTTCGACCTCTTAAATAATTAATAATAAGTAGAAATTAGAAATTCACAATTTTTTAGAATCGATATTTTTTTGATTTTTTAAATTTTTAAAATTTTCAATAAATTAATTCTTTAAATTTTTTTTCCAGTTACACGACTCGGAAGCAGTCGCTCGATTGTGGGGCACACGAAAAGGCAAACCCAACATGAATTACGATAAATTGAGCCGTGCCCTTCGATATTACTATGATAAAAATATCATCAAAAAAGTGATTGGCCAAAAATTTGTCTACCGTTTTGTGATGGATGCCAAAAATGGCAACAATGGAGGAGGCGGCGGTGGCACCGGATTGGGAAGCAATGAAGCACCGTGCAATCCGGAAGTGGTGCTCCTTGCAATGAATAAAGCTGGGTTGAATGTGAATGGCCAGGGGCAACGGCAAAATAACAACCACAACAATGAGAATGGACGATTTGAACGTAAGGAAAAATTCGTGGCATAACATAAAATATTATGGGGAAATTTTCTTATTTTTTGGAATAGCTATTCACTTTTTTTCATACAAAATGTAAACGATTATTAATAAAGAATTTTTAATAGACATTTTAAAAATTGATATTTTAATCATTTAAACTATATTTATATTTACGGAATTAAATTAATTAAAAATTATGAAAATTTAAATTTTGCTCAACAATTGACCTAAATACAAAATTTCATCATAAAAATTAATTAAATTTTTTATTTTTAGATCATTCTCTTCAACCGCCTCCATCCTCTACTTCTTCCGCCAGCAATCATCGTATCATTCCCTCTTGTTCCTTCTCCATATCCGCGACGACGGAATCTGCCAAAACGATGTCTCTGAATCCTCCAAGATCAGCCAATGGGCTGCACCACCACAACAACAATAATCATCATACACATCATCGGGCTAATGGTGGCTTGACGGTCAACAACAATAATGGGACAACATTGACTCCTTCACCCGCTAATAGGTGGGATATTTTTTGATTAGATGAAATTTTTTTAAACAAAATCACAAATTTTGATGCCTTTTCTCCTTGAATATTCATTAGGACCTTTCTTTAGCATCATATCTTTATCGATATTAGGCCAATACAAATAGTGATGATCATATGAAATGAAAATGGTCTGATTGGCTAATGGCTACCAAAATTTGATCAGAATTATTTTTTATTAATTACAAAAATTTTAGTTAGAACGTATTTTAACATGGCTATATCTGATTAGCTTGTAAAGCACCTTTAAATGGAAATATTTTCAAATTTATTAAATTTTGCAGTTCTTGCAGTCCAACGGGCAGTGTGAATAGTACCAGCGGAGTGAGCAGTGGCGGAGTGAGCATTGACAGCGGAATGAACAATAGCAGCTGTACAATGCCAGGCAATGGTCTCACAGCGTTAGGTGGACCATTCTATGGCGGCATTCAAATCAAAGAGGTCAAAGAGGAACCTGGCCTTAATTCCATGCACAATTCGATGGCATCCACATCGGCGGGACAACCTCTACCATCGGAAAAAGCGAAGCAAAATCGGAAGAGGAAAAGTCCAACGGATATGTCCAATTTTGGGGACGTGGGCCATAATCAACCAGCAGGCATGATTGGAGGCCAACAAAGGCAAAGTTCACAAGACGAACCTGCAGCGAAAATTGGAAATAACGGTGAGATAATATGAAAAAAGAAATAAAACTATTTATTTAAAAAGTAGAGCAATGAAATATGAAATAAAAAAAAATTAAATATCATTTTTTAGGCCAATATTATAGATAATGGGATTTTTGAAAATTACTAAAAAATTTTTAATTTAAATTAATTGATAGGATCGTTCACCCATATCGATCATATGTATGGATAAAATAAGATAAAAAATTTAGAAAATATTTTTTGCTACCAAAAATCCCTTCACCTCTGTTTTGGCTCTTCTTATATCCAATTGAAAAAAAATAATAAAATTTTTACTTTCTCTCTACAATTTTATTTTAAATTTCTAGCAACATTATTTTTTAAATGGAAAAGACATTTTAATTTTTAATCCAATAATTTCTTCCAAAAATTTTACCAAAAATAAATTCCAGGTCCAACGCTCCGTCGAAAAGGCGCTCCTGGCCCTCTGGATTTGACCTCAGTGAACAATCCGCCGGCGCCAACGCCAGTCTCGAATTTGGCTGGCCAAATGAGCCAAATGGTTGCCTCATCGCCCCTCCTGTTCGCTCTTCAGCAACATCATCAACAACAGCAGCAGCAACAAAGTCCATTGTTGTCCGCATTGTCCGCCATTTCCAACTCAAATCCATATGCCGCTTCACCATTGGCTGCGCTGGCATCACCGCTGGCCGCACAGGCTGCCGCCTTCCAATTGGCAAGCAACATTGTGGCCACACTCAGCCCTAGTTGTTAGTTTTATTTTTGGGCGAATAAATTAATACAAAATATAGTATTGGGGAATTTTAAAATTATCGAATTTTAGGAAAAATGTTAAAATTAAAGGAATATTCAACATTTTTTAAGCCATAAAACTTGGCCAAATTGGGCTACATTTTTCGAATAAATAAATTACAAAATAAATTTTAAAAAAATAATGAGAAATTAAGCATTTTTTCACAATAGTTGTTGGTTAAATCTGGCTTAATTAATTTTAAGCACTATCCTGCTTAATAAATTCTTTCCTTAATTTATCTCCATAGGTCTATAGTTATCATAAAAATCCAATAGTTAAAAACTTTATCAAGGTCAAGTTTTATGGCAAAAAATTGGAAATTTTTTAACATGAAAAATTTTGGAAAAATTTAATGATTTTATGGAAAATTTAAATTAATATTTTATCTTAAAATATAATTAATTAAGTCGTTAATTCCTTCTTACCTTTTTAGCAGTCTAAATCCAAAATTTAGGCAATAAATTTAAATTTTTAATAGCCACAAAAATCAATTAAAATTCCCATATAAAATCATTTTTTGAATTCAATAAAATTACCAAATAAAATTCCTATTTTAAATCATCCAATTTTAGTAAACCAAAATGCAACAAACAATGCCAATTCCAACGGAAATAACAATACCTTGGGCAACATTGGCACCTATCAATTGCCAAACAGCAGCATTGGTGGCACATTTGCCACAACTGCCACCAACAATGCCAACAACATTCACACATCATCCACCACAACAGCTCCATTGAGTGCTGCCCAATTCTACAGCCAGCTGCACAGTGCATTGACCACTCCAAATGCCAGCACCGCAAATATGAATGGAATGGGCATTGGCGGAGGTGGAGGACAACAAATGCGAACCCCATTGCAAAATCAAGTCTCAAATTCGGCTGTCATTTCGGCATTCATTAATCATTTGACGAATGGGCCAAATACGCCATTTGCCCAGCAACAACCGCAACAAATTCAACAGCAGCCTCCTTCCCTTTTCCAATTCCCGCCTACCTCAAATATGGCAATTGCGCATACGCTGGCAATGTTGTCGTCGCCAGGCAAGTTTTTTCTCTTTTTAATTTAATTTTTTTTTTAAAAATTATTTTCTGTAATTAAGAGAAGGAATGATTTTATTTTAATGCAATGTTTGAAATTTATTATATTTTTTTGAACAAAAATACCAAATTTTGATCCCCTAATCCAATAATTCTTCGCAAAATAAAAAATTATTTGAAAATTAAATTCTTGGAACAAAATCAAATCAAATTTTATGCATAACAATATTTTCAACAATGTTTTGATTAATCAAATTTTTATTCTTTTGGGTTGAGTTCTTTCTTTAGTGTATTTTGATATCAAAATGTTTGATCAAATTTAAATGGTGTAATGAAATTATATAGCCAAAAAAAAAATTCTCCAATTTTCTTTTGAATTTTTTTTGTCATTTTTTTGCCAATTTCCAATCTAATCAACAAACTAAGAATTAACCCATCTGATTTAAAAATGGCACCAAATATGACTATTTTAATGGTAAATATTCACTTTAAAATTGCTCTGTTTAGCAAATTTAGTTCCACCGAAAAAATATTTATTCGATTTCTAAGGGAAAAATTTAAAGCTTTTTATTTGATTAAAATCCTCTAATTATTGTAAGAAGTCAGAATAAAATTTATATAGGAAAAATCCAAGACGACTTGATTTTGTCTTTAAAAAAAATTTAAAATCCTTCTCAAAATCACATATTCTTTTTA
Organism: Pratylenchus scribneri; assembly: GCA_030063045.1. Classification (NCBI taxonomy): domain Eukaryota; kingdom Metazoa; phylum Nematoda; class Chromadorea; order Rhabditida; family Pratylenchidae; genus Pratylenchus; species Pratylenchus scribneri. Next base: position 1,453,981 of record JAQSEB010000049.1, read on the forward strand.
GGTCTTCCACTGGCCGGCCAATCCCCATTCCCATTCATGAGCCAATTGGCCGCACTTCAAACACCGAACAAATTTTCTTCGACAATTCAAGGCAGTGCCGGCAATCAACGATCGCCAGACTCATTGAAAACACCAATGTTGGGCGGATTGAGCTTCGAATTTGGGCAGGCAATGGCGGCGGCCGCTGCGGCCAACAAGAAATGAGGCAACACATTTTTCGGCAATTTTGGATACACAATTCGTTTAATTGGTGAGTAATTTTAGGGTGAAATTTGGGAATTAATTGGGATTTTTTAATACATGCTATTTTTTTTCCTCCAAAAAAACTTTTTTTCCGCCAAAAAAATCTTTTTTACCGCCAAGACTTTTTTTCCTCCAAAAATCACTTTTTTACCGCCAATACCTCTTTTTCCTCCAAAAATAAATTCTTTACCGCCAATGACCCACAAAAATGAAATTTTTGATTTTTTTTTCTAAAAATCATAAAGTAAATGGAATGAAGCCTCTCTCAGCCAAATAAGAAATAATCTTAGCTTTGAAAAATCTTTATTTTAGCCCTGATCCTGATCTTACGATATCCTTATTATATTCTTAGCCCCTAGAACCCTTGCTCCGACCCTTAGCCCCTAGCCCTTAGGACCCATACTCCCAACCTAACCTACCCTAACCATAGCCCTTAGCCCCTAGGACCCATGCTCCGACCCTAACCTACCCTAACCCTAGCCCATAGTCCCTAGATCCGATGCTCCAACCCGTGTCTAAGTCCTAAATAGTTGCCCTAAAATATATTTTGAATAAAAAATTTTAGACTTTTTTGAGCATTGAACGTTTGAAATGGGTTGGATTAAATTTAATTTTATGATTTTTAGAAAAAAAAAATCAAAAATTTCATTTTTGGGGTCATTGGCGGTAAAAAAGTTATTTTTGGAGGAAAAAGAGGTATTGGCGGTAAAAAAGTGATTTTTGGAGGAAAAAAAGTCTTGGCGGTAAAAAAGATTTTTTTGGCGGAAAAAAAGTTTTTTTTGGAGGAAAAAAAGGTTATCACTTTTTTAATTACACAAATTTTTAATTATTCGATTTTAGGCTAAAAAAATAACCAAAAACAAATAATAAATTTTATTAATATTTATTTAAATTTTCAGATTCCATCTGCGTCCAAATTTTGCCAATTTTTCATGCTTCATTCTGTCTTCATTGATGATGAACAAAAACCTAAGAAAATGTCGTCTCCAAAGTCCAAACTGCTGGGTCAATTTGCGGGTGTTCTGTCCACTTTTACCATATATTTCCTTATTCTTCCTTTCATTCCCTCAATTTTCCTCATTTTATGTAAATTTTTCAACATTTAATTCAAATTATACAAATTTTTCAATGGAAATTCGGTGTTTTTGGCATTTACGCTTCGAGGCTAATATCGATTAGAAATTTGAATATTTATTCCTTAAAATTAATTTAATTTTTTTTGACAAATTTTATGAATTTATAGAAAATCGTTATTCATTCTCAAAAGCGTAAATGCCTGTCATTCCTTTAAAATACGCCCATTTTCACAATTTTTAACAAATTTATTTCAAATTTATAGGATTTAGAATCCAATGCCTCATCTAATTTTATTTATTATTTTATAGTATTTAGTTGGAATAATTTATTCGAGAATTCAATGAAATAAAATAAATAAAAACATACAAATTCCCCAATTCAACCTCATTTTACGGCCTTTATAGTCCCCAACTAAATATCATTGATCAAGGAATTGTTAGAAAATCAATATTATCAATCATTTATTCCCGGATATATTTTAATTTATATTTCCATTATTTTTTATTAAACTTTTGTCCATAAAATATGTATTTTCTTGGCAATTTTTCCATCCTCAATTCAATTTTCTTTGTTTTATTCAAATATAATTTTATATGTATTTTATTTTATGCCGCAGCACAAATCAATCATAAACATATACACAATTTTTTATATATGAATTTGGAAATAAATATTGGAATTTTTTTTCAAATAATTTTTTAAAATGTTTGTAAATTTAAGACAAAATTAGAATGGATTGGTAATTGAAAAAATTATGTCAGACAAAACTGTTTTAGTTATGATAATAAATATTCTTGGATTTTCCATACTCAAAATTATGGTGGAAAACAACGATTTTATAAAAATTTGACCGTCAATCGGTTGAATTCATTCATCAAATTTTTTTTCTAAATTTCCTTCAATTTGATTTAATTTTTCTACCAAATTTGGTTCAATAATATAATCAAAAAGTGTTCAAGAAATTGATGAGCAAAAACTCCAAAATTCTCATAACTCCATCATCAAAATCATTTATTTAAATTGCCAATGAATTACGAATTACGACGAAAGGAATTAATTAATTAATAGAAATGATCGATTTTTAGGCATAAATTTGTGTGGAAATCCAAAAGGATCCCATTAAGCAATGCTTTATAAAATACCAAAACAACAGCAGGCATATTTGGGAATACTCTAATTAAATTAAACATTTATATGGAAAAATAAATAAAAGAGCCCTTCACTTTGTTTCCCATACAATTTTTTCACTATTAAATTTGGGGGTCAATGCGGTTGAATTGACTGGCCAGCGAGGGAGGGTTAGAGAAATGGGAGAAAGGGAGAGAGACAATGCTGAATAAATGGGCATGCTCCTTCATTTCTTTCCTTCAGTTTGGTCCCCTGCCCTGCTTTCTATAAACAAATCTTCAGTGTAATGGAAAGCTTCTATATATAGGACCTGTCATTTTTCGACGCTGTGGGGTTCAGCGGGAATTGGTGCCCATAGGCAGAGGTCAAGGTGCATTCCTTGTGGCAGCAGGCGGACAACAATGAACGATGATGATGAACAAAAATGCGAACCAATGAAATTTTGACATTCTATCGCAGAAATTATGGAATAATGGAGATGAAATCGGAAGAATGGAAAATGTTGCTCAAAGGAAATCATCGATGGATGGGCCAATGCACATTGCAATGTCTCCTTGATCCGATGAAGCCGGCTGAGCCCCCCAATTTTTTTCAAAATTATTCAAACATTTTTTATAAAGTCAATTTATTAAACCAAAACACAAAGTTGGATTTATGTGGTGGATTCAACAAATTTATTTTAATTTTAGTGCTTATTTCTTATTGTTTTTCACATTTTCATTTTATTAAAAAAATATTTCCGACATAAATTATGACTTTTTGGATGAAATTTTTTAATTTTCCATTCATTTCAAATCTCTCCCTTCTTTATAAAGATTTGAGAAGTATTTAATTTAAAATAATTTAAAATTATCAAATATTAAATTTTTACGTTTTTCAAAAATAAAATGAAAATGAATAATAATGAAATATGGAAAGTTAAAAATTATAATTTTTCAAGCTCAATTCTTATAAATACCAAATTATATATTGTTTAATTCATTTTACATATTATTAATAAAAAATCTTTTTTTCCCAAATGACGAATATATTTTTAATTTGTTTTTTTTGAAGCCGGTGTGGCCCAAAATTTATTAAAAAAAAAGACAAATCATCAATTCGGCCAAAATTGGACCAAAAATAATTGTAGCCGAGCATACATTTAATAATTTTTTTGGTGAATAAAATTCGTCCATTCACTCAATCACATCATTATTGCCCCTTGCCTCCCTCCCGTTCACCAAAAAAAGGACTATTGGCAATGAAAACGATGTTCCATTTTCCCCTAATTTTTGGCTGGCTTAATCATCCACTTAAAATTGGCTTGGCCCCCGGCGCCGCGTCCAAAAACGGACCAATTCCCTTCCTAATTTTATATTTTATTTTTATTCCATTACCAAATCGTTCGTTCATTCATTTTACTTTTTTAATCCTCCATAAAATTCATACAATTTTATTCCCCTCAAAAATATTTCCCCCCAAAAATGGCACCAAATTTTTAATTTTTCTGAAAACAAAAATCTGGAAAAAATCTGGCAAGGGTAAAAATCTGGTATTATGGGACCCCTGACCACATTATCCACAACAGAATATGCGCAGGTATTAGAATTAAGAATTTTATATAAAATTTTTCCATCCGGTACAACTCCACATCCAATCCCCTTCTTAAATTTTTTCGTGAAATTTTCACATCCAAATTCTCAACAAAATTTTAATAAATTCACTTTTATTCCATATTTTTAGGGAAGAAGATGACCAACATCTTTTTCCACCTTGCCATTTCGATGGCCCCAATTCTTTTCGTTCTGATGACCGTTTCCTTTGGGATTGGAAATGCCGAAAGGTTTGGAAATTTCCGAGGATTAATTTATTCAAATTTTTAATTCTTTTTTCAGCCCACCGCTGGAGGCTAACCAGTCGCCACCGGGAAAATGCTCAACAGGCCCAGATTTCAACAAATGGCGAGTGATTTGCGACAATGAGCGGTAATTTTTATTTTTTCAATGATTAAAAATTTGAATTAGTTGGTGAAAATTACCAAATTTGAATTTTTTAAAATTATTTTTTCAAAAAAAAAAATAAATTTTTAATATTTATATTTTTTTTGTCTATAATTCAAATTATTTTTTACGGAAACTTGAAAAAAAAATTAAAACTTGGCAAAATTCGGATGTTTCATAATAAATTTGTTGCCCTCAAAATTTTTTCAACTAAATGCTTTAACCAAAACTCGGAGGCCAAGTTTAAAAAGTCATAAAAATAAAAATTTTCATTAAAATAATTTAAAAGGGTAAAAAATTTCAGCAAATAATTGCAAAAATATTTTTCCATTTTTATCCGAATATTTATTGCCTTCATTTTCAGCACGCATTGCTGGGATGAAAAGATCAAGCCTGACAAGGATGTGAAATCGAAGCCGGCAAAGCGATTCTGGGCCAAAAACGAAGGACTTGGTGGTGGATTGGTATTCAATCCCAAAGAGGGCAAACAATTTGCTGGCGATCTTGAAGCTGGATCATTCTTGGATGATTTTGCCAATTGGCCCAGCATCAAAAATGATCCTGGCAAGGAGGCACCACCGAAGCCGAAGGTGCGTTTTAGAGCGCGGATATGATTAATAAGAATTTAAACGGTATCTGAATTTATGTTTATCCTCGAATTAACCAGAATTGCAATTCCCGAGATTTAAAATTACACAATAACATTTTATCCCAAATTTGAGAATTTCTGAATTATTTTTCCCGGATGATCTCGATAATTCCCTAAATAAATGTTAAAATATTTAAGGAAATGTTTGGGTCAAATAAAAATTTTTTATTATGTCTTTTCAAAAATGTACATTTTAAAATTTTAGCCCGGCCCTTCGGATGGCACCATGTCCCCCAATAACGAGGTGAATTTTTTTTAGAAATATAATATTAAAACTTTTTCCATTTTCTGAATGATTTTTGCCAAAATTTAAAAAGTCCTTAATGAATTTTTATTAATTTAATTCAATTAAAAAAATTGAAAATATAATGTCCAAATTTTGCTTATAAATTTAAAAAAATTCTAATTTATTCATCCAATAATTCCAGTCGACGACCCCGACCACGACCACCCCGTCAACAACAACGGTAATAATAACAAAATTTAAATAAAAAATAAATTAAAATAAAAATTTGTTTGACGAATGTGAATTGAAAGTGTGTATCCCACTTACCCCCCCCCCCCCACATTTAAATAATATTATTTTTAGAGTTTTGTTCTTATTCCATTGCTTATGATTTTGTTTATCCAATTTTGATTAAAAATGTACTTTTTTGAGCAATTTAAAAAAATTTCCGTTTTTGGAGCATAAAATAACAATTCGAAAATGTAATTTTTGGATAAATTTCCGTTTTCAAAAACAGGTAGAAAAAAAAGATAAATAAGGCTATAGGATAGGTTAGGATAGGACTATAAAAGTACATTTATTTGACTTTGAATTTGATTTTGCGAATGTTTTTTGTTGTGAATTTCTGTCGAATTCCCCAAATGGATGGATGGATCAAGGATGGTTGCCAATGGCAATGTCGTCAAATTTCAATGCTCAATTCACTTGGACGAGAAAGAATACGGATAATGTATTTTGGCCTATTCATTTTGCTAGAATGCCAGAATTGTTTCATTAATTTTCGGCATCCTGGACAGCACTTTTGTAAGTTTTTCATTAAATTTATTTTATAAATATATTTAAATTAATAACGCAATTCTCCCAAATGGATGAATGGTTGATTGGTTGGATGGTTGCCATTTGACAATATCAATGTTCACATTTCACAGCGATGGAAAATGGCCAATTCATCTTAACATAAAATGCCAAAATTGTTTCATTTTTTTCGACATCCTGGATAACAAATTTTGTTAGTTTTTAATTAAGTTTATTTAACAAATATATTTAAAATTTAATTAATTAAAATTGCATGCTTTCTTTGGGTTTTACAATTTAATGAATTTTTTAATAAAATTTATAAAAAAAATATAAATAATTCAATCAAAAATTCCATTCCCATTCCTTAAGGACATTTCAACAACTTGAGTTTCATCAATATGGTAGCCAATTTGGAATGCTCTGAACTGAATGCAATGGTAATTTGCTGGCATTGCTGATGGCCTAAATCAATGGCAAAAGCAAAAACATAATAAAATTTAAAGTGTATACCAATTTTAATGACTTTCTATAATTTTTCCGCATTTCCAGATCAATTTGTCCAGTTTTTCCATCTTTTTTTGCTTTTGGATATTCTGAAGAATAAATGGTGAAATTTGCTGGTATTGCTGATGGCCTCAATCAATGGCAAAAAAAACGTAATAAAATGTATCAAATTTTGTTTTTTATTCCAATTATTTTTTCCCATATTTGCAGGTCAATTTGCTCAGATTTTTCCATCTTTTTTTGCATTCGGAATTCTGATCGGAGGAAAAATGGCATTAATTTTGAAGAAAGAGATGAATAATTATTATGTTCTAAATTTCCGAATAATATTATTTTTTTTTATTTTTTATTTGTTAAAAAAATATAATAAAATCTCATTTTATAAAAATTGGTAAAAAAAAGAAGAATACTCATAAAAATGATCAAAAAATGAACAATAATAACTAGGGTTGCGCCCCCGCAGTGCGGGGGCGGGTTGTGCGGGGGTCGGGGTTTGCGGGGTTGGCACTTGCGGGTTCGGGTTCGGGGGTGACCCCTTGCGGGGGCCCCCGCGGGGATCCCCGCGGGGGCGGGGGTAGCGTAAATTTTTTAAAAAGCCAAATTTTTCAAATAAAAAATTTTTTTGAAGAAAAATTTTATCCAAAAATGGCCGCGCAGCGAAAAATTTTACCTAAAAATTGCCTCGCAGAGAAAAATTTTAATAAAAAATTTTAATATCCTACAAAAATTTGGTCAAAATTTCCCTATCGAACTCCATTTTCCTTGAAAAATCCAATAATATGGGGTGCATGTTCACCCCCGCGGGGGTGCGGGGGCGCGGGGGTGGCTCTTGCGGGGATGCGGGGGCGCGGGGGTGGCATATGCGGGGGTAGGGTCGGGGGTGAAACCCAAAAAGTGCGGGGATCCCCGTCGGGGGTGACCCCCGCGGGTGCGGGTGCGCAACCCTAATAATAACTCAAAATACAAATAACAAGCGAACACAAAAATTGGCCACTCTTTAAATTATATAGTAAATAAAACCTATAGAATTTTGGGGCCAAAATCCTGTAAAAATCTATAAATTCCCTGTTCAATTTATGGTCCTAATAACAGTACTCCTATTATATGAATTAGAATTCCAAAAGAAATTGAAATAAAATTTTTAAGTTTCTTGAGTTTCAATATGATTCATCGCTTGAATTTTTTTATTAGAATTTCCAATAAATTTTCAATGGCTTCGCGCATCTTTTTGTGCTCATTTCTTGCCCTCCGTGAACTATTCTTCGCGCATTCTTTCCCATTCAATAGAAAATTGCTTTTTGGATCGCATTCGTCGTCAAAGGGGAGCATCATTCTTTGGAAAAAAGCGATTAAATTTGGGGTCGCGCACATCCTCAAAAATTCTTGATGGCGGTGTCCCTTTTCTTTTCATTTTCCGTGCCCTACCCCAATCATCTTCCTCCTTATCCTTAACCTGTTTCCTCCATTTTTTGGTTTTTTAACCACAACAAATTCCAAAATTTGAAGAGGGGTCGTCGCGCATCCGACCATCTTATTCATTTTTCGCCGATCCTTCAATTCAATTCAATTCCGCATAAAACTTCAAAATTCTACCTGAAACCAAATTTTATGGATGCGCCCAACCTGCGACCTCATTATTTTCAAATTGTCATCAAAGAATTATCAATCCTAGCCATTAAAAAATACAATCAGAATCTCGCGCATTGACCATTATATTTGGATACTATTAATTAAGCTATTAATAAAACATTTCTACCATTGGCGAATTGATCTCTACTAATTTCCATATCAAAAAGATTGATCAAAGCATAAAGAACATCCAAAAGCATCTAAATATTTCCGCCATAAAAATATGATCACAATTTTCAAATCGTTCATCACGCATTCCTCCCCGTTGTTCAGTTCTTTGCGCGGTTCCAGCCATTCCCCATTCCTTCCAACTCTCACCCCTTCATTTCATTTCATTTTCCTTTTTATTTGTTGATTGGCCAAATTGCGCATTTGGCCACACATTACCACCCAACACTCATTGGCTTTTTCGTCAAAGAAACTGCAAAAGAAGTTGACGGAAATTGCACGCAAAAATGTTACAAATTAATTTCCACCCAACAAAGTTAAAAATGTTCCGAAAATTTGGCGTAAATCTGTTTGACGAATGGCCATGAAAAATTGGGCCACAAAAGAGAAGGCGGGTTGATGAGTCAGAACAGAGCGGTTTTAGCTTTAAAATTGCGCACAAAACATTGATACATAAACATTTATTTTTGTAAACAATTGGCTATTAAATTTATTTTGATTCATGCCTTTTTAGAAAATTCTATAAAAGGAGACATCTGTCTATTAAGAGCACTTATTTTGCCAACCAAAACATGTAAAATATCAAGAACAATTCCCAAAAAATAATAGAAATATTATTAATTTAATAAGCCTATAGCCTACCCCACAAATGTTCATTTCAAAAATTAGAACTTCTGAAGCTTTTAAATGTGGATAAATGAAAATTCTTTGCCTAAAACAATAAACTTAAACTAATTTTTCGCCCTTGAATTTTAGTGTTGAATTTATGTGGAACAATTTTTTGTAATTTATATTTTCTCAAAATTGATTCCAAATGAATCCTTAAAATTAAAAATGAACCAATTTTATTAGTCAATAATTTTAATAATTTTTTAAAATTTTTAAATAATCGAATAATTTAAAAACCTAAATTTAAATATTTACAAAATTTCTTACGGGCATAATTTTATCAGTCAAATATTTAATTAATAATTATAATTTAAATTTCTAAATATCCGAATTTTTTTTCAAAATTTTTTTCTAAGTGGTAAATGCGGATGTTCCAGTCCAATTAAAAATTCTCTTAAAAGCAAAGCGCACACTTCAAAACAATCATCCAAAAAAGGAAGGAAGAATCCACCAAATCCACTTTTATTCATCAGCTTCCAATTGTAAATTTGAAGAATGGATTCTCCTCAGAAAATTGTTCCATCCTCGCCAATTCATTCACCTTTACAATAAATTTAGTGCGCATGCGCATCCACAAAAAAAGTGGCAGTGTGAGGAAATTTGGGTGTAGAAAAATTAATGTACCAAAATTATGGAAAGGAAGATGAATTTGCTTAAAGCAAAGGTCTTCGCACATTTTTAATAAAAAAAATTTCCTTTTTTTGATGTCTTTCATTTCCCTGCCAAATATTTTGCGGACTAATTCATTACATTACATTCTAACTACTTTTAGAGACATAAAATTTAAAAGAATAAAAAAGCGCTGAGAAATTGGGAAAACAATTCTATTCATTTGATTGTGTAAATAGAAAATTAATTCATTGACGAATCTTTAATTCAATTTTTTGAGAAATAAAAAAAAAGATTAATGAAAAATTTGTTTGAATTTTGATAGAATTTTTATCAATAAAATCACTATAATTATTTTTTTTTCTTTAAATTTTTCTTTTAAAAATTTCTCTTTAAATTTGATTAGAAATTTTGCTAATTTTTAATTGTTCTCTTTATTTATGAAATCAAAAATTAAATCAATATCAAATCAAATATTTTTCAGAGTATTAATTTCCCTTTCCCTAATTTCCTATTAAATTCACCAAAATGTCATCAATTAACAGAATATTTTCCCATTTTTCGCTGTTAATTTTGCTGTTGGCCTCATTTTTGCATATTTGTGCCGGCGCCGGTGGAATGGCCGAAATGAAGGCATTGACAGGCAATTTTTTTCCCATTTTAATTTAATTAATTTAAATTATTTATTTTATTGTTAGGTGATGCTCCCTATGTGGGCACAGGAAACCAAGAACAGGTAAATTTGAATCGGATTTAAAAATTTATCTTAATTAAAATAATTTAGGCACCAGAATATTTTGGTGAAGCCCTACAGCGTCAATATTACCAGAATCCGGCATATGCCTATGACCCTGGGAATTATTATGGCTCAAAGTAGGCAAAATAATGCAATTACCCTAGGGCTTAATTTCCGATTAAATCAATTTTCCAAGAGATTATTAAAATTAAATTAAAAAAAAATAAATTTAATAGACTTGCTTGGAAAAAAAATTAGTAGATTTAATTTGGCAAAAAAAATAAAAATATGACATATCAAAATCGGATAATTTTGGTTTTTTTAGGGTCATGCCATTCTGGTCATTTATGTTTTGGTTCAATCATTTCGATATCAAATACTCTATAAGAGCTTAAAACTGGTCAAATTTTATTATCGGTTATCATATCAGGCAGATAAGAAAAATTTTTGAAAATTTTTACTTCTATGTACATTTGTAAAAAATTCTATTTTTGGCTTTATTAGAATTTTATGACCAAGAGACAAATATAGATAGGGCAACATTAGAGATGCTAAAAAACGGTTTATGGGTCTTGGATAATCAAAAAGTGCCTAACATTTTATTAATTACCCAAAAGATATGAAAAATATTTAAATATACAAAATTAGTTAAAATTCAATTTCGCAGAAGAAATTCTGAATTATAGGTCAAATAATTATCAAAATTCTTCCATTATTTACAGATATAGCCGCAACTATTACCGGACAATGCAAATGCAGCAACCCTATCGCTACTATCAACCACAATACAACAATGGAGGAGGTCCGCCCGGGGGTTGTGGTCCTTGCTAAATAGAAATATGCATGGAGGCGGAAAAATGTTGCCACAGCTTTGGCCATTTCACCCGAATATTATTATAAATTTTTGCTTGAATTTATTATTAAATTTTTTTATCACACATTTATATTTTTTTTCATGCACGCATAAATCTGGGCTTTAAAGCACGCATAAAAGGAGGCTTTAAATGCTTATAAAAATTGCACATATTATTAAAATAGCACAAATCAAATTAAAAATTGGCTCAATTCAATTTATTCAAATTTGAATAAAAATAAAAATTGTGGTGTGCAGATTTATTCTAATTTTTATAACGGTGCAAATAGAGCATATTTTAATATAATATTTTACTAAAAAATTTGCTATTTTGTCTAGTTTTTGTGCTCAAATTTTAAAATTCTATTTTTACCTCATCAGAATATAATTCGGTTTGGATTTTTTTTGGCTTATTATCCCATATGAGAATTTAATTGTAAAAAAGGTTTACTTTGGTGTCCCTTCTAATCAACAAAAAGTCCATATGAGAATTTATTTGTAAAAAGGCTTACTTGAGTGTCCAAAAATGTTAAAAAAGTGCATTCATCAAAAAAAAGATTTAATCGATTGCAAATAAATTGCTTATTGATAGAATTAAAATTTTTTATTAAATTATTAGGATTATTCAATAATTCATCCTCAAAAATTTGAATATTTGCCATGCTTTGCTTAATCGTTGGCTTCTGTGCTTCTTCTTCAAACCTCAAGCTTTTTTCTCCTTTCCCTCAACACAATTTAAATTCAAATTTTTACTCTTTACAATTTAGGTCTTTTGTCATTCCTTTCCTTTTCACCGCTGTATCGTCCACCGGCATTCTCCCCCTTGGGATCTTCTTCATCTTTTGGCCAAACACCGATTTCTGCAGGCGGGATTGGTTCACCCTTTGGCGGTATCTACCGAGGGCGAGGCAATGAATGGGCCAATAATTGAATGGAGGCAAAGGCATTGAAAGGAATTTTGATTTATATGCCAAATGATGGCTTCTTAATAATTCATGTACCGTAATAATTAATTCCACCCAATTCATTTTATTTATGTCCAAGTTTATATCCTAATATACATATAAAATTATTTGTAAAATATCTTAATGATATAAAAAGCAATGAATTTATTGATACAAAAATTTTTTAGCTCCTTTTTATGTTTAGAATTAGAATAATAAATATAAATTCTTTTCCAATATTTTCCTTTTTTATGATTTCATTTTATCGCATATTATTCTTTCCAATTTTAATTCGATAAAAGGGAATTGAGTAATATTCAAATTCGCTTAAAAGTATTTTCTTTTTTTATGTGGTTATATTAACAGATACTTTTGTAGAAAGCTAATTTCCTCGAAAACCACTTAAAGGCCAAAATAAGAAAATAAAATTTTTAAATCAGTTCTTAAACCATTTAGAGTCGAGAGAATTCTAAATCAATGCCGAATCGGTTTTCCGATCATAGAAATTAAAAAAATTTTTTATCAAAAATTTGCGAGTATATTATGAAGATACATTACATATGGCTCTTCAACATGCAATCAAATTAATGAAAAAGTTATATTCTTTTACAATGAAGTTATTTAAAATTTATTACTTTTTATACATTTAGGTATTTTGATTTGAAAAATTGACATTGATTAAATGATGAAAAGAAAAAAATTGATATTGGGATAAATTTAATAGTCCATTGTGTGAAAGATGTAAACAATATCTTCACTTTATAATTTATATTGGAGGATGAATTAAAATGAAAAAAAATGATGGAAAATGGAAAAATACCCGTTTTTAATAAATTCATTAAATAAATAAAAGAATTATGTTCCAGGCCGAATTTGTGGCAATTCACCAGTTTTGGCATAGAAACGCAATTCATCTTCGGAATTGACCACAATTAGACGACGTCGTACCAAAGAATCACCGCCCAGTTGAATTAATTGTTGTTGGACTGCTTAAAGAAATTGGAATTAAATCTATAATAAAAAATGCAGTGAATTTATTTTTTGGCTATTATAATAGAAAAAGTGTCACAATAGATTAGAAATTACGCCAAAAATATTTTAAAAATAAATGTTAATTTTAAATAATAATATGTAATTTTCTCATCAAATCAAAGATAGATAAAAATTTATTAAAATACTAAAATTATGGGTCATAATTAAAAGCTGAAATAAATGAGAAATCTTATAATTCTAATTTTTGTTTGTACCCTAATCCTAATTTATTTAAGAAAATATTAATCTAAAAAATATTGAATTTTCCAAAAAAAATTGCCAGTCAAAAATACCATCTCGATGCCAGAAACTTGGCTAAAAATTATTTAATTTACCAAAAAATTACGAATCAAAAATAAATCATTTTGAGGCCACAAAAATTAGGGTATAAGAATAATAGAGCTAAGATTTAGACCAGGATTTGGCCATTTTTATAGTCCAAAAAAAGATACTTTTTGACACGAAAAATTAAGATAAATTCAACAATTTTATTTTTTTGAAGACGCAAAATTTCGCCATAAATGTACTAAAGCTATGGCTTACTTACTTAGGCCAGAATTGACCATTTTTAAGGCAACAAAAATAATAATTTTAACATCCAAAATTTTAGATAAATAAAATTTATGGGCAATTTAATTAATTTATTATCCCTCCTAAATTATTACCGGTGCTCATTCGATGGATGACTTGTTGTTGATTTTGGGGTCCATTCCAATCATTTAATTCGCCTCCATTTTGTTGCCTTTCATCCTGTTGCAATGCGGCCCAAACACTGCGCAATCCACCCTGGAATGGATGATGGGGTCGTTGGGCAAATCCACCGCCATCCATTATTCCATCTTGGCCACGTTTTGCCCTTGATAGGCCAAAAGTCCTTGAGACGATGTCATCGCCGGAGCAACCTTCTACCGCAGCGCATTGCACCTTTTTGAGGGGATTAATTTGTTAAAATATTTTGATTTGAATTTAACTTATTTTCCTTTTGATCACAATTTTTCGGAGTATATTTTCAAAAAAAAAAATAATTTTTAAGCAAATTGGCCATATTCTAATTGCCAAAAAATAAAATTAAAAAATTATAGATCAGATGAAATATTTGTTAAAAATATTTTTATAATTTTATTTTAAATTTATTGAATTTATTTACCGGTGGACATGGCGCAAATGGACAAACTCGAAGCAAGCAAGTGTATCTTAAAAATTTAATGATTTAATTTGTGAATTTATTGATTTAAATAAAATAATTTATTGATATTTTATTTCCCTTTAAAAAATTATAAATTTGTTTTATCATTTCTAAATTTGATGCTTAATTTAGATAAAATTTTAATATTTAGAGGTCTTTTTTTCTCCTATAAAAAATATTTTGAAATTTATTATAATTTATTTCAAAATTGATAATAATATTAATTACTAAAATCTATTTAAAATATGAATTAATAAACTATAAAAACCTACTGGACTTGGGTGGTTGTCTGATAGCGGAATGCCTCCACCGTCACTCGAATACCGTAATCTGTTTTTTGAGGTGGGCAAACGAGGCCAACATGATCCGCTTGGCAGCCATCCTTAAAGAATTAATTATAATTGAATTAAAAAATTTAAATTTGTGAATTTACCTTTATAATTGCCAATGGCTCCTTTTCCCATTCATAAAGTGAACCGATAGGCTCTACTTGGCAGCCCGAAATGGACATATGGGTGGCTGAAAATTTTAATAAATATTAAAATAAAAATTATTTTAATAATTAATTTTAATTTTAATATAATGCATATAAAATGATGGCAAAGTAAAAAAAAAATAAATTACGTGGTATGGCAAAATATGGAGTGAATGCGAGCGTAATTCGACTGCCCACGACCACCGCTTCCGCCTGCAAATTATTCGCATTTATTTTTGATTTTTTTAAAATTTTCTATACCGGTTGTCCATTGTGATAAATGTCGAAAATGATTTTTTCGCGTTGTGCTGAATGACTGGTGCCCGGTCGACTGCCAAAACTGCCAAAAACGGCCAATGGATTGCTGCGAAGAAAAAATTTAAAAATTTGTATAAAATTTTATGAATTAATTTTAAATTTTTTAAATATAAGCTAATAATTTTGTCATGTTATTATTTTTTAGCATTTAAAAATATTCCCAGAATTAGTTTATAATTTATACAAAAAGTGTCAAAATTTTTAAGCAATTTTTTCCTTGTTCAATTCTAATTTATTTTATTTGATCCATAAATTAAAATGTCTTTAAATAGATTAAAAACAATTTAAAATTTTAATAAAATCTGATCAAATTTATAATAAAAGTTTTGTCAAAAATGCTAAAATTAATAAAAGTTGAGTCGAATTTGCTAAAATTCAAAAATGAATCAAATTTGTTAAAAATAAATGCCTTACAATTCACTTCGAACGCCCTGTTGACCATCATTTGTTGTACCACTTGATGATGTCGAAGAAGACTTTGATGGAGGTTCCGGCGATGATGTTGATGGCCCAGCAGCAGATTGGCTGCCTTCATTAGCAAAATTGCTTGAAGATGGGCTTTCTGAAGTCAAAGTGGTTGAAGCGGTAGTTGGTGATGCCGTGGTTGAAGATGAAATTGTATTTTGTCCATCGCTTCCATTAGAAGTGCCTGTCGTTGATTGGGTGGATGAATGGCCGCCATCATGTCCCGCCGTTGAGATGGATGAATCGCTGCCACCAGTTCGAACCAAAATTCCATCATTTGGGAAGGCCAAATGCGTCGAGAAGCTAAGAATATAAAAAATTATGTGATTATTCTAAAAAGAAAATGGCATTGCATTGAACTTTCTAGTCCTTATATATTAGAAATATGTGCATAAATAAAATTTAGATTAAATAAAAATCTTATTTTAAAGCCAATCTACGAAATTGTAAATCTCCAATTTCTAAAGTTTGGCCTGTTTTTTTTTTCTCATAGCTAAAGAAGGAAGACAATTAAGCCTTAATAACCCATTTGAAAGTCCTAAATTTTTTCTAAAATTGCTATTCTAATTTTTGAAAATTAAAAGATGATTTGTAAAATAAGCGCTTTTTCTTCGAAAATAAGGGTTTATTTTAATCAAAGACATGTAACAGTTTTTTATTCAAGTGATAATAAAATATAAAATTACTATATTATAGAAGACAATTTTGAGCCTATAAACTCCTAGTACTTTATAAAATTAATTATTATAATTGTGCTACGGCCAAAAGTATATCCCGGGTACTTAATGGTATTAATGAATTGTCATTTCTAAAAAATGGTAAAATTTTTAATAATTTAAACAAAATTGAAAAAAAGCAAAATAATAAAAATTAAATATAAAAATAAAAATTTCAGCCGTACGTGAATTTTTTCCTGCCATCATCCCAATTCGTTTGACTATCCGTCGATCGTTTTGTTGTTGTTTTCGTCGTTTCATCTCCCAATGAATTTGTCGAATGACTCTCCGTTGTAGTTGGAGAAGTTGATGACAAATTATTCAATACCGTAGTCAATACCGTAGTCAATGTTGAAGACGATGACGAAGCTGCCGTTGTGGAATCCTCATCGTCCTCAAAAATTGGTTCCATCCCCAATCGTTGGCCACCTTTTCCATTCCCTTGATTTCTTTGTCTTCCATTTGATGTTGTGCCGTCCGAATCATCATCGGAAGCCTCATCTGTAAACATGGTATTTGATACCCAAAATTTTTTTAATTTTTACACTCAAGAAAACTTTTTCCCCATTTAAACTTTTTTTTTCCTTAAATGACACCAAAAATGGGAATTTTTGAAATTTTATTAATAAAACCATACAAATGAATGATATCCAAGCTATTGGCGAATGAAATAATCAAATAGGTTTATTTAAATTAAATAATTATATAAAAAAATGAAATATTCTTTTAGCAATATAAACTTGCTTAACTATAAGAAATATGAGCCGAGAGTTAAAGCCTAAAATTTATTAGTACTAAAACATAGCTTTAATATATGGGATTTTTTCCTTTTTGTGATATGAATTTGGTTGAATTCCATTCATTTTTATGATTTTCTAACTAAGTAAAAATTTAAAAAACTCTGATTTTTGTCGTCAATCGGCAAAAATTTTTTTTATAGAGAAATATTTGTTAGGAATATTTTTTTGAGGGTCTTTTTTTTTAAATTTGTTGTGGAAGAAAAGATTAGGTAATAGTTGACTTTGTATCACACCTTTTTCCAGAAAAAAATTTTTTATTTTATTTTTCACAAAAAACGTGTATTTAGGGGTTTTCGATGATGGGGAATCCGAATCTTACGTCCATTTTTCCATATCTTACCATTATGGTAAGATATGCCGACTTTTACCAAGATAGTGCAAAGAGGGGACCAAGAGCATTTTTGATAAAAATTTTTTACTTAGTCAAATTTAGTCAAATTATAGTTCATTCGATGCGCCTCGATGAGCTGATCACGAATCTGTAATCGGTTTCGCATAAAACCAAAAAAATAAAAAAGTTATGGCCATTTTAGTCATGTGGGCCACGTAGACACCTTATGAATTTTTTAATGGCCATAACTTTTTTATTTTTGGGTTTTATGCAAAACCGATAACAGATTCGTAATCAGCTCATCAAAACACGTTGAATCATGTATAATATGCCCCAAAATACCAAAGTTCAGTTTTTCGAAACCGGTTTGTAAACCTATACTGGTTCAGGAAATTTAATTCATGAAAAATAAATGCCAAATTCGGATTCCCCATCATCGAAAACCCCTAAATACACGTTTTTTGCGAAAAATAAAATAAAAAATTTTTTTCTGGAAAAAGGTGTGATACAAAGTCAACTATTACCAAAGATTATTATTTTCTGCAATGTTACTGCTTTTCCTTTGTGTCATTAAAATATTCTAATTATTAGAGTCAACTAAGTAGAAAAAATTTTTTGAGGAAAAAATTTTGGGGTTAAGAATATTTTATGAAGGACTTTTTGAGGAAAAAATTTATAATGAAAGAAAAGCTTATTACTTTCTGCAATGTTGCTGCTTTGTTGTTGATGCACCAAAATGGTTGTTGGCTTCAATTTTGGCGTAGCTTTACTCTCCGTTTCATGGTTTACTGTTGTTTTCTCTGTTAACGATGAATGTATTGTGGAAGTTGGCGTCGATGTTGCCGTCGAAATTAAAGATTTTGTCGAAGTGGAATCATCCTTAACACTTTCCGAAGCAAGAGAGTCGTTAATTCTTGGTGAATGCACTTTTCCACCATCAGAGGTTCTTTCACAATTTCCATTCTTTTGTAGTAAACAATTTGTATCTGCCAATGTTGTGGAAGCTGTTGTCGATTTTATGCCATTTTCCTCAGTCTTTTCCGCATCAAATCCACCCAATGAGTACAGTGGAAGGGTAAAAATGTCTTTCGTGAATGGTTTCAAAGTCGTCCATGACCACCAACGACTATTCTCCGTGGTCGAAGTAATTTTTGGCGATGTTTTGGCTGGAGTCGTTGCGGTTGTTCCATCAGTTTCTTCCAAAATTGTGGTCCCGAATCGTCGCTGGACATTTGTGGGTTCCGCAGCTGAGCTCAATGCTTCCAAAATGGAATTGATTGAAGCGCCACGTTTTGGATCGCCAATTTGCCCAGTCAATTCGTAATGTTCACGGGGATGAGGTGAACTGGAAATTTTGGTTAAATTTAACAAAAAAATGGCTATATCTTATTTTTTAAAGAAATTGTTGGATCCATGTTCAATATTATTTCAAATTTTTTAAATATATTAATAAAAAATTTTAAATAAAAGAAGGCTGAAATTTTCCTGTAAAAAATAATTACTAAATTTCTTTGGTATAATAATATTTAAAAAAAATAGTAATTTAAAATTTAATGTTTTAAAATTGGCCATATTAAGTTTTTAGAAAATCATGAATCAAGCATTTAAATATTTAATAGTTTTTAAATATGATGGATCAAATATAAATTAAATTTAAAGGAAGACTAATGTAATAATAATAAGCAAAAATTATTATTGGATTACTTTGTTTTCTATAATTTAAAAAAATTAAATGTCTATTTTGATTAATTTAATAGTCTAAAAATAATTTTTCATTTTTCTTGCTTTTTAAGGATATATATAAATCTATATTAAAAAATACTGCTTAAAATTTCAAACATACCCTGTAAATTTTTGTAATGGACAGCGGGCCTGATACGTTAAATCATCGGCCGTAATGAAATACAATGGTTCTACTCCATCCGTCGACAAAACCACTTCCAAAACAATTTCATCGCCCTTTATGGGAATTTAATTAAAATTAATTTAATAAAAATCTTTGGAAGTTATCCTCACTGATTGGCGCATACTGTCCGAACAATTCCGTGCCAAATTTGGATAAGGAAAAAGAAAATCAAATGAATTAGCCTCTTTTGGCTCAATCCGACAAGAGAAGAAATCGTAAAGACCATAAAGGGCGCCGGTATAAGGAATGCGAGAATCGACATGAATCTGCAATTTATTATTATTATTTGGCAAATTTATAATTTAATTAATTTAATTTTTTAATAAGAATTTGAAAAAAATTTTTTTACTCGAATGCCATTAGGCTCGCATATTGAAGTAAATTTGAAGCTATCTGAAATTAATTTTAATATATTAAATGAAGAATAAGAGCCTTACTATTGTAGCAATTATTTTCATAGTAATCGATGCGATAGTTGGGATCTGGTAAAAAAAAATAAATTTTTAAAAATTATTTAAAAAATTTAATAAAAAAATTATATAGAGGAGAACAATTAATTTAAAAATTTAAAATTAAAACAATATAATTTTTTATTACTGAAAAGATTTCATTGGAAGGTAAGTCATTTCTCATTTGTGCAACTTGGATGAGAAAATAGTAAAATTAAAAAAAAATAAAAAATTTCTAATCGATGACATAAAATAAAATTGTCAAAAAAACTCTTTAAAAGTCAGGTGATTCATTAAATCATATTTTGAAAATTAATTAGTAAATGTCTGAAAAGAATTTAACAAAAATATCCAGTCAACTTTAATTTTGGATGAAGTTTATAATGATAAAAAATTCAAAAAGCTTCAATTCGATTGCTTAAAAATTGGCAGGAAAATATCTTATTATTGTGTGCCAATATTAGGCATAGACAAAACGATTAATTGGGTGGGAAATTATGATAAAAATTAATCGACATGATAATAATTATTAATTATCTCCCTCACACTTACTATTATTTATGCGGATGAAAGCCGGCTTGCTCAACTGATTTTGTTCAGATAAATGGCAACCTAAATAATGAAATTTAAAATTCGATAATTTTCTTGAGCCAACCCCCATCCGTTCGATTAAATGAAACACTTCGGCACAAAATTTTGGAATCATTCAAACATTCGGCCAAACAATCCTCCAGGGTTTTAGTGAATTTTGTTCGGCTCACTTCACTTTTCAACATATATCGATCGGAGAGGAATGTGAACGCATATTCACCGGTGCAACTGCGTTGAGCTGATTTAAATAAAAATTTATTTTTAAAAGCCTATAACTAACTGTCAACACAAAATTTCCAATAAAAAGTATAGCTGTAAATTTAATTAATTTTTATTCATTTATTTGTAATATTTTGAACCGATCATCGGCCTCCATATAGCCATCCGTGTGTTGGACATGCTCTCGACTGAATATTTGGCATTCATTTACAGAGCCAAAGCCAGAACGATGATTCAAAGCCGAACACTTAATTATTTTTTATAAATTTAAAAATAAAGAAAAAAAATTTAAAAATATTAATGATAATGAAATAAAATCAAATCGGAAAATTGGGAAACTTTAGAAATGATATGACCCAACTTTCGCCCTTTTTATAATAAGTAATAACAGTTGATTATCAAATATTATAAATTTTATCGAAATTGATTTTGAATTTTCCGATTTGTGCCAAAAAAAAGCCATTGCAAATTTTGTTAATCTGTAGTAATTATAAATGGTTTTATAGGCGTAACTTCATCATTTCTGAACCTATTTAAATTAATTTTATATAATTAGATAGCCAAGAGACTGCTCTTTAATTTGATAAGAAATTCTTAAATAAAATATCCCTTTGAAAAAAAATGTCCTTTCGCTTTCGAATGGAAAATTAATAAACAAAGAACAAAGGTAACAAAATTATTTACCTGCAAATTTGTGCCACTGTTGTTTCCACCAATTAATGTTGCTGGATTTTTGTCCTCACTGCATGCCTTTTGGCAATCACCAAATGATAAATTTGGTCCTGTCGAACTTTTTGCCCCTCCCTGTTGATTGTTCAGACGAACTCGAGGCCAACGCACATAAATTGGGCGGCAACCACTATTTCCGGTGGGTTGTGCCAAAATAAAGGGAGAAATATGGAATAAGGAAAAGATTAAAATTTTAAGGAAATAATTGAATGGTAACATCTGAAAATTTTGATGTATTTAATTAGGAAATTAAATAAATTATTTTAATCAGTTGTTAGAATTTGGTGAAAATAAAATAAGATGTATAAAATTATAATAAATAGGGAGGGAATTTTTAGGTTTTTTAACCGATCTTTTATGTGTCCTATTCAGATTTGATGAGAAAAGCATAAAAATATTCTTAATTATATTAGCATTTACCATTTATTATTTACCTTTTATTTAATTTTTAACCACTTTTGCTTATTTTGTCACTTTTTCAGGGTCAATTTCAATGGAAATACAATAAAAAACCAAAAAAAAAACTATCTAATTTGGAATCAGGAACAGGAAATCTATTTTGGTAATTTATAATTTTACAAAAAAACTTAAAAGTAACTTATTCGATTTTTGCTAAATACCTAAAAATACGTTTTCTAATAATATAATAAAATTCAAATTCAAATTCAAATATACATACGCTTTAGTTACTGCGAAAAATGAATAAATTTTAATCTTTTGTGGACATAATTGAAAGTGAATTTTTGTGCGCGATATGAATGAATAGAAATACAAAAAAACTTGCTCAAACATCTGAAAAATATTTTGACCAATTTTAGAGCAGCGTCGATCAACCGTTCGATATTCACACACTCAAAAATAATTTGTGGTGCCCTTGCACATTTTTGGTGGTGGTGGTTCACCTCCCGACTGAAAACATCAGTAACATACCTAGCCCCAAATCCCTTTTTGGCGAGGGGCGCCACAATCCTCCAACAATGTGCCCTTTCCCCTTTCTCGGGTGGGGGATGAACAAAAATTCGCGCATTCCTCATTTCGCGCAGGCAACAGTGGAGGAGGAGGACTATATACGGCGATTCGGTGGTGGAATGATGATGATGACCTAGATGGACTCTGAGAGGGGACAGTGACATCCCCGGCGGGTTGCTGCTGTCCTCGCCCCTCCTCGCCACAGGTCAGCGCTTCCGACGCGATGGATTTTGTTGGGCTTTTGGGTGATTTTGGGGATCGAAGCGGCCGCTGCGCGAATTTTTATTCACAAATTTGAGGGAAATGTGAATGAATTGTGGAAGGACAAATGAGTCAGAAAATGGCGAATTATTCATATGTAAATGTGCGCATATTTATTCCTTTTTTTGGGCGAGACCAAAATGTTGAAAGGGAAAAGTGCATTCACTTATGGAAATGAAGGAAAAGGCAAAAAGCCGATTATAGTAAAATGGGGAGAATGTAACAGATTTTCTATAAATCGACAATTTTCCGATTAGGTTGTCTAAAAAATATTGCAACTAATTTTAGCTATAATTACTCCCTCCGTTATAGTCCGAACAAAATTCTTGCAAATGCCCTTGACCTTCGTCACCGAAATAGGGAGCAAATTATTTATGGCTTACATTGATTTTATTTATTTTGTTTTTTAAAAAAAATTTGGGTATTAAATTCTAATTTATTAAATCATATCATAAATGGAAAAATAAACCATTTAAATTAAAATTTATAGAATTGAATAATTTATATTTTTATTGCAAAATTTATTCGCCTTGATTTGGGTCATCCAGTTAGCATGAAAAATTAATTAAAATCTTTCCGAAAAACTAAATTAAAATCTTTCCGGAAAACTTAATTAAAATCATTCCGAAAAACTAAATTAAAATCTTTCCGGAAAACTTAATTAAAATCATTCCGAAAAATTAAATTAAAATCTTTCCGGAAAACTTAATTAAAATCATTCCGAAAAACTAAATTAAAATCTTTCCGGAAAACTTAATTAAAATCTTTCCGGAAAACTTAAATAAAATCTTTCCGGAAAACTTAATTAAAATCTTTCCAGAAAATTCAATTAAAATCTTTCCGGAAAACTTAATTAAAATCTTTCCGGAAAATTTAATTAAAATCTTCCCAGAAAACTTAATTAAAATCTTTCCGGAAAACTTAATTAAAATCTTTCCAGAAAATTTAATTAAAATCTTTCCGGAAAACTTAATTAAAATCTTTCCGGAAAACTTAATTAAAATCTTTCCAGAAAATTTAATTAAAATCTTTCCGGAAAACTTAATTAAAATCTTTCCGGAAAACTTAATTAAAATCTTTCCAGAAAATTTAATTAAAATCTTTCCGGAAAACTTAATTAAAATCTTTCCGGAAAACTTAATTAAAATCTTTCCGGAAAACTTAATTAAAATCTTTCCGGAAAACTTAATTAAAATCTTCCCAGAAAACTTAATTAAAATCTTTCCGGAAAATTTAATTAAAATCTTCCCAGAAAACTTAATTAAAATCTTTCCAGAAAATTTAATTAAAATCTTTCCGGAAAACTTAATTAAAATCTTTCCGGAAAACTTAATTAAAATCTTTCCGGAAAACTTAATTAAAATCTTTCCGGAAAACTTAATTAAAATCTTTCCGGAAAACTTAATTAAAATCTTTCCAGAAAATTTAATTAAAATCTTTCCGGAAAACTTAATTAAAATCTTTCCGGAAAACTTAATTAAAATCTTTCCGGAAAAAATTAAAATCTTTCCGGAAAACTTAATTAAAATCTTTCCAGAAAATTTAATTAAAATCTTTCCGGAAAACTTAATTAAAATCTTTCCGGAAAACTTAATTAAAATCTTTCCGGAAAACTTAATTAAAATCTTTCCGGAAAACTTAATTAAAATCTTTCCAGAAAATTTAATTAAAATCTTTCCGGAAAACTTAATTAAAATCTTTCCGGAAAACTTAATTAAAATCTTTCCAGAAAATTTAATTAAAATCTTTCCGGAAAACTTAATTAAAATCTTTCCGGAAAATTTAATTAAAATCTTTACGGAAAACTAAATTATAAAAGCTTATAAAAATTTTAAATTTATAAAAAAAATTAAATATACTTATTCTTTCGTATTTATTGAAATGCCCAACAAAAAATATCGTTAATAAAACAGCTTCAATTTGAGAAAAAATGAATTGTAAAAGAAGAAAATAAACAAAATTTGAAGTATTGATATTATTTTTATATTCCCATCATTATAGTATTCATCTTTCGACTCTATCCCCAAATAGGTCATTGAATTTTTTTGGTCGCTTCGCTCCGCTACATTCACTCCGTTCAATCCTATGCTCTGAGCCCCTAAACCCTAACCCTAGCCCCTAACCCTAACCGCATTTTATAATATAGTTCTGTTTTTGATTGAGCCGATGTTGAGCCCAAAATTTCATCATTTCCATTCGAGCGCTGCTCTTTTAACTAATAAGAAGAAGAGTGAAAAAAATTGCGCCTTTATATATCCATTTATCACCGGTCCGACCGGTCATACCGGTAGATTTCTTGCAGTGAATAACGCCTTATATATTAACTTTGTTGCCGGTCCGACCGGTAAATTTCTTGCAGTGAATAACGCCTTATATATTAATTTCTCACCGGTCCGACCGCTCATACCGGTAAATTTCCTACTTCAATTTTAATTATTACATACCTTATATTTTTGAATAAAAACAATAGCAGATCCATGCTCTATTCGTCAAGATGGATCGATTGGTATATCATTTCGAAAATTAGAAAAAAATTCAAAAATGACCTATTTGGGGATAGTGCCCATCTTTCTTAGGTGCATTTTGTAATTGTAATGCGATTGTAGACAAGGTAAACAATAAACGAGAATGCCACGGCTCCAACAACACCGGTGACAATTTTGGAAATTCCGCCATGAACATTGCCCACATCTCCAAATCCATCGATCAGCATTTTCCATTCATCGGATTCCATAACCTTTAAAATAATTAATTTATTCAATTATTTAACTTTTCTACCTCTTTCGCATTCATTTGGACGTATTTGATGGCAAATGTTTTGAGATTCTTGGCAGAATGCTTATTGGCCAAAGCTAGCCGTTTTAAGACATTTTCATTCCGCAAAGATTTAATCAATTCACGTTCGCAGAGCATCTATAAGGAAAAAAAACTATAAAATCGAAATAAATTAATTGCACCTTCAATCGATCCAATTGATACATTTCGGCAGCCTGAAGCAATTCTTCTGACATTTCTCCCAGTTTTGGTGCTTTGCCATTAAAACTGAAAAAATATGCATTTTTTTAATTAATTTATTTTATAATATTTCGCCCACATGAATTGAATCATCTGTTCAAGCACAGGAGATTTGATGTCCTTAATATTGGCAATTCCTTCTTTCGCTTCCACCATTTCATGTTCGAACATTGCCCGAAAAACAGGGGAACGGCATGCCAAAATATTCTTATGGACCTTTTATAAAAATTTTAATTTCTTTCAGTTTTAATCCATTTTAATTCCACCTCGAATTTAGTTCCATCCTCGGCGACCAATGTACAATCCGCGAACAAACCCTCCCCCAATAAATTACCCATTCCCTCTTCTACAGCATTACATTCCGGAACTTCGAATTCATCGACAATGCCACATTCCATTTCCTCCTGACATGAATTATTGAAAAATATCATTAAAAGTTGTGCTTTTTACGATTTCTTTGAAGATTGTGACTTGAAAAACAACTATAAGCCGATCGCCAGACAGAAATCCATTTTTCTCATCGAATAATTCAGCCCGATCGATAAAATTTTTCTGCCGACAATAATGACCATCGTAGAAAATACGATTTGGGATTACTAAAATGAATTAAAATTAAAAAAAATTATGACACCAAACTAACTAAATTTTGTCACATCCTCTCCTTTGGAATTCCGGATCATGAATTTAATTTTGGCCGAAAGTTCCATTGAAGTATTATCAAAAGTAGGTACAATTGAAATATCAAAGCTTGATCCATCATAACTTTGGTTTAATTGAAGACTCCACATCACTAAATCGCCCGATGGGGAAATTGAGCTGGAAAATTGTGTATATAATTTTACTCATAATGTACTAGCTTACGTGAAAATTCCGGATTTCAAAATTTCGTTTTGATTTTGTCGGCGATCAGAAAAATTGTGTATCTGTGAAAAATAAAGATCATTTTTTAATAAATTAAACTTGCCATCCAAATAAAAGTTGATCTGAAGAATTAATAGTGGTAATGGGAGAATTAATGTAAAATATAATTGGTTAATTTTCTTACTTGGATTTTTTCAGCTTGCTTTGGCAAATATTCGGAATTTTTTTCGGCATTTTACGCAATGTGTTTAAGGCAGCAGACAAGAAAATAATGTATGTGTGTTTTTGGTTGTAATTATTTAATTACGACAACAAATCTATATTTCGAAATATACTTATTATTACAATTTCTTTGATAGACATAAATTAATATAATCAATTTAAGAAAAAGTCTCGGTCTCATAATTTTTAACAGGGTCTTTTTTCAATTAAAAATGCAATAATTTTTTGTACAAAATAACCAAAAGTGAGTGATTGATTAAATTGTCTTGGATTATGTAAGTATTTTAGCTTTAGCCTATCAAATGGGGATTAAAAATAAAATAAAAATGATGGAAAAATTACCTCAAGCAAATTATTGAATATTGATGATTGATGAAGAATGTGCTCACATTTGGGTATAAAATTAAATTTTGTCTCTTGATGAAAATATAATTTTTTGAGGAAATAAATAACACACTTCTATTAAAGGGAGCATCAATTTAAATTTTAATGAAACTAAATGATTGTAATTTCAATGATTTTATTTTATAAAAATGTAAAAAATGATTCAATTTTAATGTTTTAAATCATAAGTGTTAAAATTAATAAATTGAAATGATGTCGTCTTTCATCACTGTTCAGCCCATATATCCTCGATCCAGAATTCGTGGAATGTGAAAATGATGATTGCTCAGTCTTTAAAATGAGTCAATTATTGGTCAAAAATTAAAAAATTTTAACTGGTTGGATAGAAATTTGTTCGCGGAGTTATCAAAGAGACAAACAGGGCTGATGGCCAAGATGAAAAGCATGGCCCATTAAATAAAAATTATTCTTATTAGAAATTTATACAAATTTCATTTATTCGTCTGAATTTATTGAAATGCCCATCAAAAATATTGTTTGATGAAAGAAAAATTTTAAAGGAGGAAAACAAAGGAAATTATATAATTAATGAATGAAATATTGATTCTTTGGATGAGGATAGATTTGAAACATTTTTATATTCCATCAACAAAATCCAATTCATTTTCACCAAGTGCCTTTCTTAATAAAAATGTAGCCAACGTAAACAATAAGCGAGAGTGATGCGACCCCAAAAACAGCGGTGACAATTTCGGAAACACTGTCAGCTTCTGAATGAACATCTCCAAATCCATCGATCAGCATTTTCCATTCGTCGAATTCCATCACCTTTAAATTTAAAATAATTAATTTTTTTCCTTCTTTTTCTCACTTCTTTCGCATTCATTTGGATGTATTTGTTGGCAAAGGTCTTGAAATTCTTGGCAGAATGCTTATTGGCCAAAGCCAGCCGCTTTAAGACATTTTCATTCCTCAAAGATTTGACCAATTCACTTTCATAGAGCATCTATTTATATATGAAAGGAAAACAGTAAATAAATTTGCAGTAAAATATTAAAAATGGCGAAAAAATATTTATTTCGCAGAAAAAATATTTTTAATATTACAATTCTGTTTTCTACCTTTCTTCGTCGCTTTATTAGTGCATCCAATTCTGGGCGAATTGCATCCAAAAAATCGGCATATGCCTTCTCCAATTCCTCATTGACCACAATCACATCGAACAGGGTTGGCTCCTTCTCAACTTGGAATGAAATGAAAGTGAATATTTCAATTTAATTGGAAAAATATTTATTTACATAAAAAATGACTGAATTTACATAAATTCTTTCGTGTCGAAAAATATTATATTTTTGAGGCCATATAACTTGGCCATAACTAGGTATTAGGGCTCAGGGTTAAGTCAAGGCAGGTTGGGATTGGGAATTTTGGTTAGGGATTCTTAAAAAGTTTGATTTGGCCAAGTTGTACACGGCCTTAAAAATATAATATTTTTTGACATGAAATTATTTATGTAAATTCAGTAATTTTTTTATGTAAATTATAGAGATCTAATTTATTTCCACATACCTGTTGCGAGATCCTCTTTTGCGTGTTTCAGCCGTTTAGCAATTGACTCCACCGTCTCGGTGCCGCGTTGTCGGAGTCGATTTTCCTATAAATATTTGGATGCGAGTATTTTTAGAAATGAATTTTAATTTATTTTAATTATTAATATTTAAATAAAATAAACTTACCAGCACTTCCATCGAAGGCGGACGAATGAAAATATATTTGGCATCGAAATTAGCCTTCTTCAAATTGTGCACTCCATTCAATTCTACATCCAAAACGCAAATTCGGCCAGTCCCACAAATATTGGCCACTGCCTTTTTGCTTTAAATCAGATTATTCATTTTTGAATTAATTACTTTCATGCAAGCCTCGTCCCGTAGAGGTTTCCCCCAAATTGGGTAAATTCAAAGAATTCTCCCTGCTCAATCATTCGCTCCATTGTGGCTCGATCCACAAAATAGTAATGCTCTCCGTTTAGTTCATTGTTTCTCGGTTTTCTTGTTGTGTCTAAAATAGAAAATAAATTTTAATAATTTATTTGTCTCTAATGAATTTGCTTATAAAAAATGAAAATAAAACGTGAAACGCAGAATGCGAAAAAGCCCGGATAATCGTTCATTGCCTTGGCCAAAATTGTTGATTTTCCGCCCCCTGATGGGCCTGACAAAACAATAGGTTTAATCATCATTTTTTAATGGAAATTAATCTGAAATTTATGAAAGAATAATTATAAAATGTATGTGATTTATTAAATTTTATGGGTTATGTATATATGAGCCTATAAAAATCAATGGAGATTAAAAATGATGGAAAAATTACCTCAAGCTAATTATTGAATATTTTGCTAAACATAATTGTTGTGAGTATAATAAAATTTTGTATTTTTGTATTTTGACTTTAAATATAATTTTGTATCCACTTCTAAAAAAGGGAGCATTGAAATTAAATGATTTAATTTCAATGAATTTATTTCATAAAAATGTAAAAAATTGATTCAATTTTAATATTTTAAATTATATAAAAATTTATAAAATGAAAAATTAATAAATTGAATGATTTAATTAAAATGTCTTTTGTTCATATCATTCAGCCCATATATCCTCGGTCCAGAATTCGTGGAATGTGAAAATGATGGTTGCTCAATTCGGTACTGAAAGTGCTTTAAAATGAGTCAATTATTGGCTAAAAATTAAAGAATTTTTACCTAGTTGGATAGAAATTTGTTCGCGCATTTTTACGCCGACACCAATGGGTTATCAAAGAGACAAACAGGGCAGTGATAGCCAAGATAAAAAGCATGACCATTAAGAGAATGAGCAATGGATTCAGGCAAATGTCGCCTAGTATGGGAAATAATTTTAAATTTTTTTATTCAAAAATATATTTGTATTTTCACTTTTCAATGAAACACTTTCAAATAAATTGTAAAATGCATTTTAAATAATTTATGTTTTTGGGTAAAAAATACATTTTAAATAATTTGTGTTTTAGGCAAAATACATTTTTAAATAAATTTGTGTTTAGGAAAAATACATTTTAAATAATTTATGTTTTAGGCAAAATACATTTTAAATAAATTTGTGTTTTAGGCAAAATATATTTTAATTAAATTTGTGTTTTTGAGCAAAATATATTTTAAATAAATTTGTGTTTTTGGGCAAAATAATTTGTGTTTTTAGACAAAATACATTTTATATAATTTGTGTTTTTAGGCAAAATTTATTTACATAATTTGTGTTTTTGGGCAAAATAATTTTAAATAAATTTGTGTTATATTTTAATTAAATTTGTGTTTTTGAGCAAAATATATTTTAAATAAATTTGTGTTTTTGGGCAAAATAATTTGTGTTTTTAGACAAAATACATTTTATATAATTTGTGTTTTTAGGCAAAATTTATTTACATAATTTGTGTTTTTGGGTAAAATAATTTTAAATAATTTGTGTTTTTAGGCAAAATACATTTTAAATAATTTGTGTTTTTAGGCAAAATTTTTTACATAATTTGTGTTTTCGTTAAAAACATTTTTAAATATTTATTTTTTTATTAAATTTTCGATTAATAAATATTTTTTAAATTAAATTTTTAAAGCTTTCAAATTCGAGTACAAAAATTTTTAATCTATATTTTATTTCTCCATTTCTTACCGTTCGATGCTTTGAATGAACCGCCACCCAAAGTTGGATTTCCCTCAAGAAGTCGGCCTTGACCTTCATCCTCTGCCTCTTCCCTGTGTTCATCAAAAATGGCCTTGGCCAGGTCCAGCCGTTTCTTTTGGCTCTCATTTAATTGTTGTTGGCCCTTCTTATTGCCAGTCGTTAATGATGGCTGTCCCGATTGTTGCGTTTCTTCTCTTTCTTCCTCATCCTTCATTACCAACACTCTTATTCGCTGATCCACCGTAATTTTGTCGCCTTCATCAGTTAAATCCGAATTTAGCAATTGCTTTCCACTCATTCGGCCAAATCTTGTTGGAGGTCGATCGCATTGTTCCGGCTATAAATTTGTATACATAATGCAAATTAAATCAATTCAGGGATGCCATTTCTTAAATTAGAAATTCTGGATTTAGGTTCCAAAAATCAGGCAAAAATTCTTGCAAAAATATGGCATAATTAAAAAGCTTAATGAAAAAAAAATAAATGTGATAAAAATTTACTTCATATGAAAAACTTATAATTTTATTTATTTTTGAGAAATTAAAATAAGTTTTAAAATTACGAGGCATAGAGAAATTTTAGCAAAAAATGCCTCGATAAGGACCAAATTTAGTCAAAAAATGGCTCTGATAGAGAGTAAAATTTTCAAATTTTAAATATAAATTTAAAAATTTGGCAAAAACGGACAAATTCTGAAAAAAATTGGATAAAATCTGGCATAGAAAAAATTCTAACAGAATTCTGACAAAAATCAAAGACATCAAAATTCAGTTTGCCCGAAAATTCTAATCTAATATAATATTTTTCACCTGTTGAACGCAGTGACCACGACAAATTATGACAGAACAAATTCTTTAAAAATATTTAAATTAAATAATTAAAAAGGTTTTTTCGAACATGTCCAGTTCATTGCTTCCATCAATGCGGAATGCGGTCAACGGTGCCTCCATGTGATCACCAACTCTTCGCATATTGCCCATTATTTCGGGCAACAGGGTGCAGCCTCGATTGTCGAGCAATGGAATTGAATTTGTTGGTTTGTTAAGGAGCAAATTTATTGGTGGCAATTTGTCAGTGGATGGCGGAACACGAGTGGCATTACATTCGGCAACACGGAATGTGCCGGCTTAATTATTAATTAATTATTTGGCTAATATTCTTGCATAAAAGTTGTTAAAAATTCAATTTTAATTTATATGAATTTTTGTTATTCGGTCCTTAATCGAAAGGCACCTTCATATTTATTAAAAAATGCAAAAATAATTGTTTAATAAAAAGCAGTAATTAATAAATATGTATAATAAGGCAGAGACGAAATGATTTGAATTTCTTATGAGATAAAAGAAATGAAAAAGTTTCAATTAAAATATTTTCTAAAATATTTAATTAAAAATTTTCCGGAAAGATTCAATTAAAAGTTTTCCGGAAAGATTCAATTAAAAGTTTTCCGGAAAAATTTAATTAAAAGTTTTCCGGAAAAATTTAATTAAAAGTTATCCGGAAAAATTTAATTAAAAGTTTTCCGGAAAAATTTAATTAAAAGTTATCCGGAAAAATTTAATTAAAAGTTTTCCGGAAAGATTCAATTAAAAGTTTTCCGGAAAATTTTTAATTAAAGATAATTTTCCGGGGAGATTTAATTAATATTTTCCGGGAAAAATTCAATTAAATGAAGATTCTATTAATTCCAAAAAATATTTAATTAAAAATACAATTTTCTTAAAAGTTTTAATTCAACAATATTCAAATTTTAATTTTTTAGTAAATGCATAATTAATAATTTTTGAAAATTAAATTACCATTCAAATTGTTGCTCTCCACAATGGCAACTAACTGTTCGCCAATGTAAACATTGCTTACTGGCATTCCATTGCGCACAATTTTCAATTTTACTCTTTTGTCTTTCTTCTCTTGTTGCATTTGTTGTTGTTGCTCCATTTGGGCAACTTGTTGCTGCAATCGGCCCAATTCAGCGCCAATGCCAAGTCCACTGACCACAATCCCATCTCGGAACGGTGAAGTCTCACCAATGCCATAATTGCATGAAATGAAGAAGAAAAGGTCATCCTTGGTGGTGATTTCCAATGGCACACCTTGGTCATTTGAAAGGACCAACATGACGCTCAATTGGCCATCCTGTATAGAATAGAATTTTTCCGTTATTTTAAAAATTTAATTATAAATCCAAAATTGTCTAGAAAATAGATTTGATTGGGACCATTAAACTCGTATCCAATATAATTCTTTTTTTTTAATTTCCGTCCATAATAATTAATCAATTTATATACAGTAAATAAGGGTAAATAAATTAGTTCAAAAAAAGAAAAATAATATTGGATTTTTATTTTTAAAAATTACAAAAGTAATTTTTTATTAAAAATTTGCCCTTAGCTTTGTTCGAACTGCCCTTCCGTCAATTTAATTGTTTACCAATTAAGCTATACGGGCTCAACACATTAAAAAGAATAGTAATGAAATTAGGAATTAATAGTGAAATCTATATTTAATTACAATAAAATGATGTAGTGAATTATTAATTAAAAATAATATAGAGCAAAGTGTTTAGTATGTAATTTTAATCTAAGTAATCCTTAAATTCCTATTTTAAAAAATTTAAAGATTCCATACAATTTCTTGAGCATTGCACCAATTTTGCAAATGCCCATTTGGTCGATTTACGAAGAATGCAAATTGACTTTGTTGTTCCACGAAGAGACGGCATTGTGTGAACCGATCGGCGGCATAGACGGCGCCGGAATAGCGCTGGAAAAATAGATAAAAAAAGTTTAAATATAATTGTCTAAAATCAGTTTCGGTTTCAGAAAATCGATGAAATTTAAACCGGAAATTTAAAATTTTGCCCAAAATAACCGAAAATAGAAAAACCGAAACCGAAAACTGACATTTTTCAATAAACGAATATCGGGTTTTAAAAAGACAACTTTATAAAACTGATTTGAATGAACTATCAAATTATATAATTTAAACTCACCGTTCCATCAATCAATCGAAAAGTCACATTCACGCCTTGTGAATCGCAAAAGGCGGCTGCATGAACTTGATGGGGTGAAAGACGGCCTCCGCCAATGGAAATACCGCCATTCACCGTATTTGGCTTCTGCGTTTGGAATGGTGGTTCCTCGTCGGATTCACGTGGAGATGTTGGTGAGGAGGGTGATTCCTTTGAAGTTGACAATTCCGTGGTTGGACGGGTAATTTCGGCAACATTTGTGGTGGTTTCCTCAATTTTTAATTGCCTTATTGTGGTGGGAATTGTGGCAGTGGTGGTTGGTATAATTTTTTCGTGGAAAATTGTAGTTGCTTCCGTGAAAATCGGTGGCGAATTTTTCTCCTTCACCAATTCAGGTTTTGACTCCAATTCAAATTTTGGCTCAATTTGGTGAGATTTTGGCTCAATTTTCTCGGCTTGAAGGTCTTTTCCAGGATTTTCAGTGGCAAATATTTCAAATTGATTCGTCTCTACATTATTTAATGGCGTTGTTTGTTCAGTTGTTGTTATTTTCTCCATTGTTTTTGGGGTTAATTTTGTCGTCGTCTTTGTTGAAGTTGATGGTGTTTTGACCCCGCTTTCAGTTTCAACGCATTTCACTTCCTCCCTCACTATGTACAAATCAAAATTTGGATTTTTTTGGGTAATTGTCGTGGAAAATTCCGGTGTTTGATTGGCCCCATTTGTCAGTACAATGCTTGCCAAAATGCAATCTCGACTCTTTTGACTGTAGGCAAATGTGGCACAATGGAATGCCTTCGATTGGATGCAAATGCGTTGGCATTGTTCCAAATTACGCACATTCACATCTGTGAAAATTAGGATTTATTTGAGGAGAATTTGCCTTGTAAAAAATTAGATAAATGCGGATTAATTTTGGAAATTAATTCATTAATTTATTATGCAAATATTTGTAAAAAACTAAATAAGGAAATCAAAATATTTTTAAATCTCAAAATTTCCTAGAGTAATTTTGGTCAAAAATATTTTTTTAGCATAGAATAAATTTTGAAAATATTTTTATCAAAGAATGCCATCAAATTATTATTATTATATATTTTCATTATTTAAATTTTGAATTTTTTTGCATATTTTTATATTTTAGTAGATAATAAAAAAAATTTAGAATTATTAATTCCAAAAAGTGAATCTAAAATTATTCACCTAAATAAATTCTTAAAAATTTATTAAATATACCTAAAATTTCTACTAGGAATTTTTAATTTTTTATCTCCCATATCCTCTAAAAACCTCGTACTCAAAAACTGAATCCCCTTAATAAATCCTTAATTCAGAATATATTATTTAATTCAACTTACGATGTTGTACTCGATGTTCCATTCGAAGTACGCGTCCAGACTCCAAAAGTGCAGCCACTTTATTTGCCGTACAATTTTGATGGCTCAGTTCCACATTTTTGTATACCGTTGTGGTCTGCTGATTTTCGGGAACCTCAGAGGAAGATTTTTGTTGTCCTCCATTTCCCTGTCTATTCCCTGCAACTTTCGTCTCGACCGAAGTGACAGCCGATTCCAATGCGACTTGCTCTTTTTGTTCATTTTTATTCCCTTTTTGTGGCTGTTTTCCTCCCCCAACGCTGATTTTCTTTTCTTCCTTCTCCTTTCTTGGTGGCGATGGCAATTTTGTTGTAGCTGTTGTTAATTCAGGTTGATGATGCGTTCGATTTGCCGGATTCGTAGTGAAGAATATTCGACTGCAGGCCAATTCATAGTAGTCGACATTCTGAAAATAAATATAATGATAAATAAAAATTCAAAAATATAGTCAAATTAAGTTGAAATATAGCTAATTTGGTACTCCAAAATTTGGTTAGATACATTCACAAAAATTGAATAATTAAATTCACAAAAATATTTTTTCTATTATTTTATTTAATATATACCCAATATACCCAATTTAAGTATTTAAAAAATGGCAAATTTTAAATAAATCTCAAAATGGTCAAAATTAATAGAATTAATTTTTTTTAAAAAATAATAAATTAAACTATTTATTGCAAATTTTAAAAATGCTTTTTCTCAAAATTTTGAATTTCACTTAATAGTTTTAATAATTCTATAAAAATGAATAGTTGTGGAAAAATATTTTTTATTTATTTTAATATCAAATAGGGAAAAGATTAAATGCAAAAAATTTCTATCCAAAATTGCTTCAAGGGAATTTTTGTCAAAATTGAAAATTTTTTTCTCAAAATTTACTAAGTAACCTAGGTCAAAAATAATATTAGATATATTTTTTGATATAGAAAAATATATTTTAATTAATATTTTTCAAAATGGAAAAAATCATAAGGTTAAAATAATTTTTTTATTGGATCAATTTTGTAAATTTTTAAAATACTTTTTTCACAGAATTTTGAATTTCACTCAATAGTTTTTTAAATTATTTTGGACAAAGTAGATGTTGAAAAATATGTTTTATTTTATTTTATGTAAAATAGGGAAAAAATCACATGCAAAAAATTATGATTAAAAATATTGCCTGAGTGAGGGCATATTTGTCTAAATCGAAAATTTTTCTCATAATTTTTTAAGGCATTTTGTGTCATATATAATATTAGAAATTTTAATTGACCTAGAAAAAATATATTTTATTTAATATCTTTCAAAAATCATTAAGTTAAATTAATATATCAAACTATTTTTTCGATGGGACAATTTTTTCTAATTTTTAAAATGTTTTTTTTTTGTAAAAATTTGACAGAAAATTAATCAATAAATAATTATATACAATTGTTTAGGTATCAAAAAATATGTTTTAATTAATTTTTTCTTAAATTGGAAAAAGGTTAAATGCAAAAAATTAAATAAAAAATTGCATCAAATCAATTTTTGCCGAAATTCAAATGTTTTCTTCTCTACATTTTTAAGCTATTTTAAGTCAAAATTAATTTCATATAAATATAACTGATAAATGTATACAAATATTTTTTATTTAATAAATCTCAAAAAAGAACAAAGTTAATATTATTAAATATTTTTCCCAAAAATGCATGCATTTAATCAAATAGAGCTATTTTTGCAAATTTTTAAAATGCTTTTTTCTCAAAATATTGAATGACAATTAATACTGAAAATAATTCTATGAGATTATTTAGATATTGAAAAATATATTTTATTTTATTTAATCTCAAAAAGGTTAAAAATAAAATGCAAAAAATTTTATAAAAAAATTCGTGCAATTGTTTTATTTTTCTAAAAATGTTTATTCCATTTTGGGTCAAAAATAATTCCTTAAAAATTAATGGATTGAGATGAATATATTTTATTTAATTTCATCTAAAAAAGTATAAAATTAACCTACGAAAATTATTCTTTTCAAAAATGCATCAATTTTATTCATTCATAAATTTTTAAAATGCTTTTTCTCAAAATTTTGATAGAAAATTAATTAGAAAAAAATTCTATAGGATTGTTTAGGTGTCGAAAAATATGTCTTTTTTAATTCACACAAATAGGGAAAAGATCAAATGCAAAAAATTTAAATGAAATTGCATCAAGACAATTTTTCCCTAAATTAAAATTTCATTTTTAATCAAATTTTTTACAAAATTTGGAATCAAAAAATACGGCAAACTAATATGGTTAAATAATTTATTTTCAAAAGATCCTCCTATAATTTTATCAATTTAGTTTACTAATTTTGTATTCTTAATTATGGCCACAAACAATTTTTTTTCAATTACCTGAATTAAAACAGGCAATGTCCGATTGTCGGCCCGATTGAAGGGGAAAAGACGGCATAGGGCTGGAATATCGCCTTCCTCCTCTTCAGCATTGGAGGCGGCACGATAATTAAATGATTGGCAAGTCTCATCCAGAATGCATGCATCCAAGCATTCTTCCAATGGCAAACCGGGTATATCTGCGAAATCAAAATTTTATAATTTGTAAATTTTTTAAGATCATTCCCAAAAACGCTTCAAATTTGTGCCCAGGACGACTTAAAGCCGTTTACAAATAACTCATCAAGGACTGAGTGAATCAATTTTGATATTTTTGATTAAAAAATTAAACAGCAGACTTTTGGCTATCAAATGATATTAATTTTATATAAATGGAATTAGAATTGATGGAGCTATGCCCCCAAAAACCACTCAAAATCCAGCTAATAGGACAATTTTATCAATTATTAACATTGGTAATAATTCTTTTGTCGACAAACTTTAACAGTTTGCGAAACAATTTCACTTGGCAAATTATTTAATATTTTTGTAGAGCTCATTAAGAAGAGTCCCTGAAGTTCTAGACCAGAAACTTGACATGTTTAATGGTTTATTTAATGCATCAATTTTAGATCAAATCAGAGAAACAATACATATGTGAGTGAATCGAAGCAACTCATTGACCTCTACAAAAATGAATCAAATTTTAGTTAAAGAAAACAACGCTTCCTTAACCAAAGTTTGCAGAAAAAATTTTCCGTCATGAACCAATTTTTAATAAAATTATTATTTTTATTAGATAGCCAAAAGTTTGCTCTTTAATTTATTATAAAAATCAAAAAAATTGGCTCACACATTGATGATTTATTATAAATAGCACCAATTTGATGATGTTGACTTATATAAATTCAGATTTTTACAACCACGAAAATACCCTGTTATATCCCAAAATTCAAATCTGAACCCAGATAACTGATAAGGACAACACACAACACCCTCTCCCCTTTTCAATGCTCACCTATGCCCTCTGTTGTTGCCTTCGCCTGTCCTTCTCCTCCTTCCGCCCTCAATTCCATATTTGGAATTCGTTCGAAAACATGTTCACCCAAACATTCCAGAGTGGATGTTGACGGTGGATCCGGTAGGCAAATTGGCTCGAAAATGTCCATCTCATCAGAGGGAATTGGCGAAATTGGTCGGTCAGTGCCGAGAAGGCATTCACTCGTTTGAGGACGAAATTGGACAGAACGGCAAAATGCTGGCGGCGAGTCCAAACATCGAGTGAGGCAAACGCTGGCCGACAAATTGCCCAATGCGACGGAGAAGCCGGCCAACTCAGCGTTGCGAATTAGTACAAATGCCAGATGGCGAGTGCCGCAACGATCCAAATCTTTCAAGTATGGAAGGGTTAATTGGCGGGGATGGATTTTGAAAAAAATGGTTGCTTATTAGTGTGATTTTTAATTTTGATGTAATTAAATAATTTTTGGATTAGTTTATTTATTCATTGTAATTTT
The DNA here is from genome assembly GCA_030063045.1 of Pratylenchus scribneri. Taxonomy (NCBI): domain Eukaryota; kingdom Metazoa; phylum Nematoda; class Chromadorea; order Rhabditida; family Pratylenchidae; genus Pratylenchus; species Pratylenchus scribneri. The sequence goes on from JAQSEB010000049.1 coordinate 1,493,008, forward strand.
AATTTTATAAGATGCAATCCCGTCTTTACCATGATTTTGGTTATAAATTTAATTATAAAAATAAAAATTTAAAATTTTTTAACATTTTAGAATAATAAAAGTTTATAATTAAATATTAAAACTTTGATTTGGATAATTTCATTTTTCTATTGATACCAATAATTTTTAGGGAGTTTTAAATGGATATTTCTTTTCAAAGAATGACATGACACTCTTATGCTTATGATTTCGAGATTTCTAAAAAACTATGAATTCAATTAAAAATTGAGAGAAATTATAAAAAGAAAATATTAATAAAATAAATATAAATTGAAAATAATATAAGCTATTATAATTTTGCTAATTAAAATTTATTAGCCTTGATCCTACTCAATATTAGCCCTTTAGTAACATTTTAGTTAGATTTAAGATTAATTATTTTGTGTTTTTGATACAACAATTACCCACCTAATAAGCACGTGTTCTCATAATGGTCCAAGTCGACGCTTTCCGCCAAATTCTCCACCAATGGCTTTTCGTCATTGGCGCCCAGTGTCCAATGTTGTGTTTGGGCATATAGATGGCAAGTGCTTAAATTTTGTATAATTTTTGGTGGATAATGCTTTTCATTTAACTTACAGATTCTCTGTATCAAAATCAACAGAACGGCAACTTGAAGAAAAAATAATTTATTGAAATATTTAATTTCTTTAATTAAATTTATGATTCTACCTACATAAAAATTTTTTAATAATATTTTGGCCATAATCTCTAGTTTGATCGAAAATGGTTAAAAAATGATTTTTTATTAGTAGAACTAATTTGCTCTATTTTATTTCGCACAAAAAAATAAAAGAAAAACGCATTTTTAAAATTTTTTTACTAATTATTCAAAGTCTTTGACTGGATTTTTTTCATAAATTCATTTATTTATTTTTCAAAATATTTCTTTTCCAATTTAGATTTCTTCTATTTTTGTTTATTTTGAACAAAAATTCGCAAACCGTAATTTTATCCATTTTAAGCGAAACCGTTTTGAGCTGTCTTAATTTTGACAATAATTTGCATAAAATAAATTTTTAAATTCATTGATTTATATTTCTATTTGATGATAGCAGCACCAAATTTGTTTAATCTAATCAAAAATTATGCCTACCGTTCATTTTGGAGGCAAAATTCCAGGCATCTTTCCCTGTCATCGACCTCCTCCGATTGGATTGGTTCCACACCAACAAAACTTCGTCTTGGATAAACTTCAAATGAAAAGGGAAAGCGGCTGCATCGACTGGACAATGGCAAGCAAATTCGTTCAAAATAATTTCGTGGCGATGAGCTAGAGGGCAATTCGACAGCGCCGGACGAAGTCAAATGCGACTGACCACCTTTTTGGCCGCCACTACCGACAGGAGGCTTTTTCTCCAAGGCAGCGGCCAAATGATCGTCGAAGAATTCGCAAATATTATTTTTGGCATTTTTATGCGATAAATAGGTGAAGCCGTGGCAGCCAAAATGTCGTCCACCGAATGGTTCGACATTATCGCGGCAAAGGCGGGCGCATGCCTTAATTAAGTAAAAATAAAATTGGATAAAATAGTTTGCTTGATAAAATAGTTTGGAGATTTGAAAATATATAAAATATATAACAAATAAAATTGTTCTTAATTCCAATTAAATCAATTAGTGGATTGGTTAATTAGAATTTGGATGAAGTTGATTCTTTGATATATATATTATATATTTTTCATTAAATATTGGAAAAAATTCCGGTATTTATTAGATGTTATATCTTATAAATTTTTGAAATCTAGGCTTCTAAATTTCTTACATTCGCGAGAATAAACGACTATCTAAATTCGATTAGTCAATGAAATTAGAATTTCTGACCATTATTAAGGCTTATTAGACAAATTAATCAAATCTGATTTTGGTTCAAACATTGGTTACTTTTTAAAAAGCTCGTATAAATTATAAATTGTAATTTCATAGACTATATCGATAAAGCCGAGTCGAATAAATCTATTTTCGCAGTTTACGATATATAGAAATTGAGATTTACAAAATTTATCAGCCAAACATTTTGTAGAAATATACCAATTTCATATTTTCTATAAAAAATATATCAAATTAGTTTCGAAGGTAATGGCCAAAAATAATTGGAAAGAAGTTCACCTCAAGTGAGTCCATTTTGCGAACAAAGTTGGCCGCATGTGCGATACCTCCTCCGCCTGCTGATGGTTGTTGGCCGCCAACCAGCCATTGATGTCGCAGAAATGTGGGCGATTCTACCGAATTTGGACATAGTGGTTGTTGGATTGTTTCGAGAGATGGAGGCAATTCAGGGGCAGAATTTTCTGTGGATAAGGCCAATGTTTGTGGCTGCTGCGAATTTGTTGGCAATGCTTTTTCATCAAGCGATGATTCCGGCACAACAACGGCATTTGCCGTTACATTTTCCACCTTTTTAAGAAGGGAAAAATCAAAAAAAAATTTTCATTTAATGGATAATAAGAATAGATTAGAAAGAGAAATATTTTAATTTAGTGAAAAAGAGCAGAAAATGGTGGAAAAAAAAAGTTCAAAAAGTTTCTTAACCTTATCAATAAATCTCGATAAAACCTATCATTTGTTAATGATTTGGTTAAGATTAGTTAATGCTAATTAATTTTTAACCATAAAAGAAAATCGGTTTAAATAATTTAATATGTTTAATTTTAATCAAACTATTGACCATGATAAATTATATGCCATGCGATACTTCTGGATGAGATCGATCGAATTGGTATAATGTTTGGAAGTTTAAGAAATAATTCTCTGATGGTTTTAATCTTTTGGTCAATTACAATTACAATACTTTTTCGTTAAATTCATTAATTCTAACTATTATTTTTTTAAGGAAAAACTAAATAAATCCTACTAAAATATATAAATTAATTAATAAAAATGTCATTGATAAAATAAATTAGAGACTACCGCCTTTCTAAATTTAAGAGTTACATTTTGCTGTTGTTCTTGTTGATGCGATTGAGTGACCAACATTGGATGCCTTGTCCCCAATGTGGTCAATTTATCGAAGCCATGAACATGTTCCGCCTCTTCATGTTGCCCATTGCTAATTCCTCCACCTCCCAATGTTTCAAGCAAATTTTGGTGACCGTTTTCTTCAGCAGGAGGTGCTGGGCCAAAATTTTTGGCAAATATTTCCTCAAAGTTATCTTCAGCCGGCATTGGCAATGCAATTACACTCTGTTGTTGGGCACGTTGGCCATTGAATATTTGGCCACTGGCTTGTTGGACAGTGGTTTGGGCATGGATTTGAACTAAAATTTATCGCATAAATATCGAGGCTTCATTTATTCTATGTTTTTGCCTCTGATGAGTTTATGTACATTTAATTATATGTCGCTATAAAATTGTTTTTTTTTTATTGGAATTGGTTCAAAACTTGCTTAATAAATAGCCAATATTTGCTCAATCTTGAATCAAAATTTGATCGAAATATAAAAAAATAATTGATAAAATTATGCGTATTATTATTTGTTAATTAAGTTTAGAAAATCGCCAAAAATATTTTACTTTTAAAAACATTTTAGTAATAAAATTTTTCTTTAAAAAAATGTAAAAATTGATAAAATAAATCCAAAAATTATATCAAAAAAAAGCGAAATAAATGCTAAAATACATTATTTATGTATCTTTTTTTTTTATCAAATATGCAGTTACAGAAAATAAGACTAAACCTAAAAGTCATTATATTTATATTTCCTCATTTTTTTACCTGGATTACTGTATAGCAACGGTAGAAAAAAGCAAATCTGCTTGAAAATTTGATGGATTCGCCTCATCGTCAGCAAATACTTTTTAGGGAAATTTAGTATGTCTCTTAATTAGAAAAAATAAACGGGCAAAGCTTCTTTCCAAGAAACTTCTGAACATGAAAAGTGGATTTTTGTGATCTTTTTCTTTTTAATCTCTTATTAATTCTCCAAAATTCAAGAGGCGCGATTTGAATACAAAACTGTCCGACGCTGTTTTTGAGTGGACAATTCATTGGCTTTTTGCTGATGGAATTCTTGAATAAATCAAAAAGAAACTTAAAGGAGAAAAGTGGCTCGCGCCTTTCAGAAATAAATGGGAATGATGTGAAGCAGAACGATTAGAAATTATGACCCTTTTTTTAATATATTATATTCGCCTGTAATGAAAATGAAAACAAAAACATATGTGGGAAAATGAATATAAGATACTATTTAATTTGCCGAAAAACAATGAAAAACTTTACGATAATGATACTTGCATTTTCTTCACGCAGATTTGATTTTTTTTTGAAATTCTTAATAATTTCATATTTGATTGTAAAACAATTAAAAAAATACTAGGCTATGCTTCCAGTCCTCCAGCCATAATTTTAATTAACCTCAATAAAATTAATCTTAAGCAATCATTTTGTTTTGGCCAAGGTGTACGACCTCAAAGAAATTTCATTCAAAGTTTTATTTTTATGCAAATTAAATATTTCAAAAAAAGAAAAATTTTTATTATAAGAATTCTTAAAGAAAATGAAAATAAAAACATAATAGTAAGAATTTTTAAAGGAAATAAAAAAAAAAGTCATTCAAAATCCCTGAATTGACATAAATTATATTTTATTAGTTGCATGATATAATCAAATGGTGCATCCAAAATTGCTTATTTGAAATGTGCTGTTCATCTCGACGGGATAATGAACATACTGTAAAATATTAAAATTAAATTTAATTCTCCTATAATATTTTCGAAGAGGACCAAATTTTTATGTATCGCTGCATGCCGAGTTTGTCTTGTGCCAATGGCACATCGAATACCTGGCAAAGGGGGCAAATCACAGCGTAGAGGGCCCGGACAATTTGCTGGCCTTTTATGACGTCCATAAAATATCCTTAAAGAATTTTAAATAATTTTAAATTACTAAAAATATTTCATTGCCTATTATAGCAGGCAGAAATGATTGGATAATAAAGGACTCTTTGAGGCAATCGAAGGAATAGTTCATACAATTCTGGTCTGATGGCCATAAATTGACGAAAATTTTGGTCCAATTTGGTTGCAACATCCGGTCGAATAATATCGCTCATTTGGTAATGAAATAATTTGAAAGCCTAAATGAAAGGTAAAACTCTATTTGTAAGAGTCATAATCTAATTTTTTGTTAATAAAAATATATTAAATAAATTTTACCCAGAAACATTTTTATATTTTATTTCATAAATTTATTAAATATTTGGATAAAAAAAAATAACAATTTACTTAAATGTATTTTACACCAAAATGTATTTTGGACAAAAACACAAATTGTTTAAAAAAGTATTTTGCTAAAAAATACAAATTATTTAAATGTCTTTTGCCTAAAAAACACAAATTTATTTAAAAAAGTATTTTGCCCATAAAATACATGCCCATAAAACACAATTTGTTTAAAATGTATTTTGCCAAAAAACACAAACTATAAAAAGTATTTTGACCAAAAACACAAATTTATTTATAAAATGTATTTTACCTAAAAACACAAATTATTTAAAATGTATTTTGCTCAAAAACACAAATTATTTAAAATGTATTTTGCTCAAAAACACAAATTATTTAAAATGTATTTTGCTCAAAAACACAAATTATTTAAAATGTATTTTGCTCAAAAACACAAATTATTTAAAATGTATTTTGCTCAAAAACACAAATTATTTAAAATGTATTTTGCTCAAAAACACAAATTATTTAAAATGTATTTTGCTCAAAAACACAAATTATTAAAAATGTATTTTGCTCAAAAACACAAATTATTTAAAATGTATTTTGCTCAAAAACACAAATTATTTAAAATGTATTTTGCTCAAAAACACAAATTATTTAAAATGTATTTTGCCAAAATACAATTTTATTAAAAATATTTTTCCTCTAAAATATAAATTATTTAAAATTTATTTTACACTAAAAATGAAAATTCAAAAATTACCCAAAAAAAAAAGAAATTTTTAAATAAATTTTTGAAAAATAAAAATACCCGTTGCACTCTAGGCATGGCAGATGAGCTCAATTCAATCTAAAAAAAATTTAATTTTCGTAAAATGTTATATTTTACCATGCTCCAATTCCGTAAATGTAGCATAAAATTATCAGAATCTGGAACTCCATGCATCCATCCCTTAGAAATCTAACAAATGAAAATTTATAATGAAAATGTTTTTAAAAATACAATTCCTGGCCAATGAAGCCAAACACTTTCTACATGCGATGGCTTCACAACATATCTTTATAAATAATATGAATTAAATTAAAATTAGTATTATTTATATTTTATTTACTTACTTTGGATCCTCCCATTCCGTTGCCACTCGAGCTTCATTGATAAGGGCAGCCAAAGAGAAATCGGCAGGATCACTGCCTATAAGAATAAATCAAATGGAAAATTTTTATCGGGATTTATCCAACTTGTCGCAAGGGTAAATTATTACAATTTATAACAACTCTTCAAGAATGATCCAATTTTAATGATTTTATTATCAGATTAAAGAAGAGTCTACCTTATTTATATCAGTTCAGAATATTTAATGTCGTGCCTTAACACTTATACAAAAGCAAGGATCGTTACAAAAGTATAATCTAACAAGCAAAACAATACTATTTCAAAAGTTACCCTCCATATAACCCCCCATTATCGTTCCAAAAGTAACTAACCCCCCACATAACCCCCCACATAACCCCCCACTATTGTTCCAAAAGTAAATTAACAACCAAAATAATACCATTTCAAAAGTAACTAACCTCCACATAACCCCCCACTATCGTTCCAAAAATAATTTAACAACCAAAATAATACCATTTCAAAAGTAACTAACCCCCCACATAACCCCCCACTATTGTTCCAAAAGTAAATTAACAACCAAAATAATACCATTTCAAAAGTAACTAACCTCCACATAACCCCCCACTATCGTTCCAAAAGTAAATTAACAACCAAAATAATACCATTTCAAAAGTAACTAACCCCCCACATAACCCCCCACTATCGTTCCAAAAGTAATTTAAACAAACTAAACAATACCATTTCAAAAGTAACTAACCCCCCACATAACCCCACACATAACCTCCCACACAATATCATTTCAATAGTTACTAAACCCCCAATCCCCAAAACAATTTCCTCAAAAAAACTTGGCATTCCCCCACACAAATACACAACTTCTGCAATTTTGAATCAATTTAAATAAAATTATTTATTAATAGATAGATAATACATTTTTTAAAATCATTAAAATTGGTTAATTCGCTATTCTAAATATCGAAAAATAGACTAGGCTCCAATTTTGGGTGTACCCTTTCTTTTCGACTTACTTGTCACTAATTCCGTATTATAGCGATTATAGCTGAAAAATGGAATTAAAATTATAATAAAAATGTTGAAATTCACTAGAATCCAGCAGCCGATGGTATTCTGGCACTTAAGAAACGGAATTCCTCAAGGAATGATGCACCAAGTTTCGGAATGAGCACATCGTCCAGGTCGGATACAATCAAAAATTCGGTGGCTTCCAAAAAATTAATATCCCAGATTCGATTGAAATAAATAATTTTAAAAATTCTGGCCCGACTTTATAGTAGAGAAGGCAATCTGTGTGGGCGGCAGCCTGGTTTCGCCATTCCAATTCCGCATTTGGGTCGTAGCCAATTCCGCTGATCCCGTCCAAGCCAGTCACATTCAAGCGAGTCCAAGTCTCGAGGCGAACTACTTTTTCTCTTTCATAAGCCTATAATTTAGTATTTTTTTTTTTCTATTATTGTCCAAAGAATTTTTTTTAATATAATTTTCTCATATTAAAAAAAGTATATTAATTCAAAAAATTATTAAATTTGCGTGGACAAAATAATCATTTTTGAGGCCATATAACATGGCAAATTCCCGGCTTCTTTACGCTTTCTAACCTGCATAAGACTAAGCTCAAATTGTATCCTAAGCCTAAAATTAATCCTAAATCCAAATCTAATAATTTCTGCAAATTCAATCATTTTGGACTTATAAATATTAATGAAAAAAAATTTCTAAAATATAATGGTTTTTCTCTATTTAGCCTAAAAATTTCGTTAAATTTAAATTAATTAATCCATCAATTTTAAAGCAAAACTTGCCTTCATGAAATCGAGTATTTCCACTAGCATACTTTGAATGTAATAAACTTGTAGAGAAACGCCAAATTGTCGATAAATTTCCAACTATAAATTTATTCAAAAAAAGTGACTTTCGCCTTGAAAATTACCGTTGGAATAATCAATTGCCACCGTTCATTGTAGAAGAGTGGACTGAAACAGGCAACAACCGAATATTTTTGGTCGCTAACGCGGCGATATGGCACTGGCACCGATTGGGATTGGACTTGAATATCGCGAAGGGCAAATTCCGCTGGCCTCTGCACCGTTGGACAGACGGCCAAATAGACGGACCGGAAATATTTTTACAAAAATTTACGAAAGAATAAAATGCTCTTAATATCAAAAAATTAATTAAAATTGAGAATTAAATTTTTATAATAATTGAAAATGGATCTTTTATAATTTTTTTTAGGTTAGAATAAAAAGGAATATAATATAAGTAAATAGCAAATGAAATATTTAAAAAATACTTAAATTAAAAAGAATTTAAAAAGATAATGATTTCAGAAATTGTTTAAATTTTTTGAATCTTTTGAAGTTGAATGTCTAAAATTCACTAAAATAAAAAGCCTACCATCCGCATATCATAATTGGCGTGAAAGCGTAGCGTACTTTGGCCAAGGATGTGAGTGAATGGGAGGCATTATGACTTCGACCTTTATTTAATGAATAAATTTAATGAAAATTTTTCCATACAAATTAGAGGCCATGGAGGCCAAAATCTCCGTTTTGAATTGAACAAAATCACCATTGTGTTTGAGGGATAACTTTTTGGGGAGAAGCGGAGATGATTTTAGAAGGGAGATTTCAAATGAATTTACCTGGAGGAATATTCAAAATAATTGGTGGAAATGATGGCCAAATGCTGGGTACTGTATTGAAATTTAGGGGATTTAAAAAAATTTGAAAAAAATTATAAATAATTTTAACGATTTTTGTCCATATTAATTGGCAATAAAAAGTGGTTTTTTGGACCAATAATATGTACCGTAAATTCTCAATACCCCATGGGGAATTATTTTTCAATGTTCTTAAAGGCTGGGAAAGAATTGTGAAATACTAAAACGATTAAGTAAATGTCACATTTTCTCATCACAATATTTTCATCAGAGGCAATTTTAAGAATTCAAATCCAATTTTAGTTTAAAAACGACTTTCATTCAAATGGATCCGACGTGTTGGAGTCAACAGGAGTAGGCCTTTTGGGTGCTTTCAAAAGAAATTTTCTACTTGTCCAAAAATTATATTTTTAATACCAAAAGATAGAGGACACATTATTGCATCGGATAATATCGTTTCAAAAATTTTTTAAAGACTAGAAAAATTTCATAAGCCTGACTCCGACGCTAACTCCGACGAAGTCTACTTAATCTAATTTGTTTTTTAACATTATTTCTGATATAAATTTTGAATTTTTTTTATTTTAATAATTCCTATTCAAAAAAGAATTCCATATTATAAATAATTAATAGAAAATGGGGAATTATTTTCGGTATTACTGTATTTAAAAATGGGAGTTTGTGAATTAGAAAGTGGGGAATTAAAAGATAATTTACATATTTTTTAATAGATATATAAGAAAATAAAATAATAGAAGACTTACGTCCATGGCATATTGAATGTGACACAAAGAATGAACAAAAAAATGAGGAGAAATGACCGAATGGCCAACGCCAGAATTCGGCGGCTCCTTTCAAATTTAAATTACAAATTTTTCTTTAAAAGCGGAATTTACTTTGGTGTTGCCGCCCTTGACATTAGCAAGAAGATTAGCACCAAAAGCAGTTCAATAAATTGTACAAAAGGTCGAATGCGTCCATTGGCTCGGAGGCGAAGCAGAAAACTAAAAATTTGGGGGAAATAAGTTTTGAGAATTTTAAGTGTTCTCAAAACTAAAATTGAATTTCATTTGGGGTGCCAATTTTTTCCCAAAGATTTACAATATTTTACTGAAAGATCACTTTTTGATTAAAATTTTTAGCGCTTGATCTTAGACCCCCAAACCTTATGCCTTTTTGCGAGACGCGTCGATTGATATAAGTTTGTCTGATTTGGTTCAAAACTAAAAGAGTTAAACGAAAAATCAAAATAAGGTTTAAATGGTTTAATACTTAAAATTTTTTACCAAATTTTGATAAAATTATACATCAATCGACGTAACTCGATGTGCTCTATAAAATTGGTATAGTGTTTGGGTGTCCAGCAGGATCAATCACTAAAAAGTTATAATTATGAAAAGATTGATTTTTTTCAGCAAAAAATATTTTCTCATTTCAATTGGAAAGAATGTGTCTAAAATGAAATTACGAAAATTTTGCGGAGAGGATTTTGAATAAAATCCACTCTTTCTCTTCATTTTTAAATCAATTTTGAGGAAAGGAAACCGTCCTTTGAAGAACGATGCGTTTCGGTTTTGTACCCTAAAGATGAGCGGGGCGAACATATCTCCGAACGAAATCGCTCGGAGAGCATTTGAGGACTAGACTTTTTATAAAAGCAAATCAATCATTTGGGCGTCCTCGGCGTAGAAAGCGATCCAAATTTTAAATACAAAATTTCGGGTGGAGGACATTTTTGAATTTGAATACAAATTTGATGGAAGAAATGTGAGAGGAAGTACCGTTGGCAGCTGGCACGCCAAACAAAATTACGCAGACGAAAGAAGCGCACAATGAGGAAGAGGAGCAATCGACGGAGCAGCCAGAATAGCAACATTTTGTGACTGAAAAAGGAATATTTGTATTTTGTTATTTTAAATTTTGTGCTCTGATTTTGCGATTTAACGATTATGACTTTTTGATAGTTGGAAAAAATTAAGAGGAATCTAATAAAAGTTAATATTTTAATAAGTAAAAATTCTTGAAAATGGCTTAATTGTCCCTAAAAATCGTTTTAAAAGGAAAATAATTTTTATTAAACATAGATAATTCCGCCTATTTTGCACAAAAATAATTCCGCCTATTTTGCACTAAATTAATTCCGCCTATTTTGCACGAAAATAATTCCGCCTATTTTGCACAAAAATAATTCCGCCTATTTTGCACTAAAATAATTCCGCCTGTTTTGCACTAAATTAATTCCGCCTGTTTTGCACGAAAATAATTCCGCCTGTTTTGCACTAAATTAATTCCGCCTGTTTTGCACTAAAATAATTCCGCCTATTTTGCACTAAAATAATTCCGCCTGTTTTGCGCTAAAATAATTCCGCCTATTTTGCACTAAAATAATTCCGCCTGTTTTACACTAATTAATTCCGCCTATTATGGATTAAATTCAATAAAACTGGGATTTCATGGTTAAATAAAATTGCTTAAAATTAATACTACTTCATTTCACAGATATATATTTATAATTAATTTGGGATTTAAAATAAGTAGCAAAAAAAAGATTTAAAAGAACTTAATTGTGAATTAAAAAATGGGATGGAAAGTGCAAATGAAAAATTCTTCTTCAATTTTAAAAGCTTTCGTTCAAAAAAGATGATATGACGGGTCATTTCTTTCAGGATTGAAGGATCAATTTTAAATCCACTCATCCCTGTTCCCATCTTCCCTCCTCATTTGCATCCAATTTTCTCATCATATTCTCGAATATTTTCACTCCTTTCTGATCCATATCTCAGCCAGCCGGCTTCATCTGGAACTTTGGAGGATGCGCTTTTCCCCGTATTCATATTTAAATTAGTCGATGACCGCGCCAAAGGGCGCTTCAAAAACGAACAAAAAAAGAAGACTCAAGGGCAGCATCAGGTTATTCCTTCCGGGAATTTTGAAGATGGAATATTTGGGGGATAATGAAATAGAAAAAGTTTAAGGCAATAAAAAATAATAATTTATTATTTTTTTATATTATTTTATTTTCTAGTCTTTTATATTATTTTAGTCTTTTATATTATTTTATTGTCTTCAATGATTATCAATCGATTAGAAAAGTATTTGATGAAAATTTCAGAAAATTTTGAAATAAAAAATGGTTGAAAACAGCATTTCAAGATGAGAAAAAATTCTTTTAAATACATTTTCTAGGAACCTTATCCATTTTTGACATTTCGACTTTCGAGACAATTCTCACATCACATGATATGGATGACCGATTCCACTCCAACCTTTTTCTTCGGCATCTGGGGGCACACAATTGGGTGGCACAAAATTCAATTAACCCATTTTTCGGCCCAAAGGAGACAAAGTGTATTCTTCACAATGTCATGAAGAAGCTTTGTTGATGGCACTGGCGGGTGAAAGGAAAAGGATAAAGAAAGAGTAAGGGAAGGGTCCAAGCGAGGTTATTGCCCAAAAAGATGGGATGGTTGGCGCCATTGTGGCCCAAAAAATTAGGCCATAGATGGTGGGGTGAAAAATGAAGTGGGGCCAAAAAGCTAATCAACTGTGAGAATTTTGAAAGAATTGTTGAAGATTTCTCAACGAAATTAGATTACTTTTTACTTCAAAGGGCAAAAAATTGGTGCCATGTTGAGGTTGATTGGCTGGTTGAGGTCATGGTGTCATATTTTTTAAAAATGCCTTCGACATGCACTTATTTTATGTACTATCAATGATCATACAGAAATAAAAATTATGTTCAACAGAGAAAGTATATATTTATGAATTCCCCTGAATTTCGGCATTGTTCAAATATAAATATTTTTATTTTCCAAATTTTTCAATTTATCAATTTTCTCATTTTCAACATCCAATCCACCAAAATTGAAAATATTTATTTAAGAATTTCTAGCGAATTTTTTCTGTAATGTTCAAATTCAAATATTTTGCAATTTTCTAAAATAAAAAATTTTATTTTTTCATAAGAATTTTTAGTTTTTTTTTAAATCATCCACAAAAAATGTAAAATATTTAAAAATTTCCCTTGAATTTTGTACATTTTTGAATTGAAATATTTTTTATCATCCCTTTTTCCAATTTTCTGGTTTTTATAATACATTTTTTAATTTAATTGTTTCCCAAATCCTGAATGTGTCCATTCGTTTTCCCATCAGCCATCGGCACATTCACCGAATCAAATTTTAACATTACACACGTAAATCGCCCCAATCACCAAAGAGCAAAGTGAAAGCCAGCGGCCATCCCATTCACATTGGAATTGGATGCCCGTGAAAAAATAAACGTGCAGAGGAATCTGGTTATTCAATTGCTGCGCAATCTGCCCTGTCCATTGCCTTTGTGCCCATCGCAATCAAAAAGCATACACAATTCATCCCTTGGGTTCCCTTTCGCTTTCCCACATTGGAGGGAGCCGGCTGACCAGCTGGTCACTTTTCCCTTGGATGAGAATAATCGGCTGGCTGTGGAGATGTGGACGGATCTTCTCCCCAGAAAAACATGATTTTGAACGAATATCCCCCTCTTTTTTTGCTGACCAAACCCTCCAAATAGGGATGGGGAAAAGCAAGGAGAAAAGTGGAAGGGCATAGGCAAAGCACACAGGAAAGGGAGGGCACAGGGGTGAACGTCGCCTGCGCGAATGATTGCATGGATAGGAAAAAGTTACTGGAGATGGGCCCGAATGTACGTATGGATGATGGGCAATGCGCAAGAGGGGAAAGTGAATTGAAGGGGATATTGGGGGAGGGCCGGTCGGATAGGCAATTGGAGATCTGCGTGGACTAGTGAATATCCTCTCTTTGCTGACCAAATTCCCCCAAAATAGGGATGGGGAAAAGCAGCAGAAGAGGAAAATTGGAAGGGCATAGGCAAGCCCACAGGAGTAAGTAGGGAGCAGGGGTGAACACGCCTGTGCCTGCGCGAATGATTGCATGGAGGCGAAAAATGCTACTGAAATTAGGGAAAGGAAAGGCCCCGACCCCCGAATGTGGATGCTGGGCAATGCGCAAGAGGGAAAGGGGCTAAAGAGGCTGGTCGGATTCGGCAATTGGAGAGGGGAGATTTGTGGGGGAAAGATGAATACGCAAGGGATGAAGCCGGCTGCCGCTGGCTGAAAATGATTGGGGAAAAATGGCGCGATGGAATGGGATGTGGATGGCCGATGGGGCAATAGGGACTTCGGATTGAAGGGATCAAAGGGAAAAAAGTGAGAGGGGCAAAAGTGGTGGGGAAATTTTGGGGGAATGGACGACGGCCGAACTCTCTGGACGAATGGGAAAAACCTGTTCTTCCTGTTCCAGCCATGATGGTCGCGCAGCTTTCATCCCTCTAATGTTCCTTTGGATAGGGAGGGGATTGCTGGCCCATTTGAAAGGGAGGATATGGCGCTTTCACATAGGGCGCAACCATTAAGCCCAGAGAGCAAAGCCATTGCCCCATTCGAAGCAAAAAAAAGTGTGTGCCCAATAGCCAATGTCCATCCGCCCGTAAATTTTTCACAATGTCCCCTCTTCCCTCAGGGCACATTCATTTGACCAACAAACCAAAAATGTTAGAAAAAGTTAAAGGGATAAAGCAGAAAATCCTTTTTTAAATAGATAAAATTGCCAAAATATATTTTGCCCATTTGGAAATGCCATGAATTTTCTCTTAACCCAGGACAATCATTTGACCATCATCGTAGCCAAAAATGTAAGGAAAAGTTATAAAAGGAAAAAAATAGAAATTCCATCTTTTGAAATATGCCATAATTAGGCATATTTATTCATTGGTTAAATTTACGGCATTTCGCATCAAATTTATGAATGAAGCCTCTAAATAATGTTCTCTTTCTTAAATTTAAATAAAAAATTCATTCTTTTCCAAAATATTAAAATTACCATAACAAAAATTATTGACATTGCCAAATTAATTTACTTTCTATTAAAAATTGAAAATTTTTAAACCTAATCTATCAGCAGATTTATGATTTACATTTTACATTCATTTTCATATTCCCCAATCCAAAATATATTGGAAATCAAAAAGATTGGATACAAATCCAATGGCATTTTCCGATTTGAATTATAGAGGCGGCTGAAATGCCATTCATCCAAGGATTTTAGCTGCCAGATTCACATTCATATCCAAGCAAGGACAGGTGCCATCCAATTCTTTTTATTGGGGGTCATCCTCCAAGGTCATTTTCTATGAAAATTCCTTCCAATCCATTCCCTTTTAGTAGTGCCAAAAATCTTTCCAACCTTTAAATTTATAAAAAATCTAATATTCAATGTGAATTATTTTTTAATTAGCTTTTTCCCTTTTTCTATGATATTTCTATTTTGTTGGCTTCATCAATCTAAAAATATTTCATCTCAACTTAAAATTTTACTACAAAAAAGAGCTTTTCAAGTGCCCCATTATTTAATTGATGATCGTTCGAAACAATAACTATCATTTCATTCAATACAATCAGCGCAAGTTGATTACCCCCATTCAATTCCTTCTCTTCCTCAACGTTCAATATACAAAGTACCCAACCTAATAAGATGGCCATTTCCCATCAATATATCCTAATAAAAATCAAATAATATATACCTTCGAGTATTTTTCCTTAAAGTAACAACTTTCTCCTCCACCTTTTTGGCATTCTTGCCCATAATCGAAATGCCCAATGTCACCTTTTTTGGTTAACCGTGGAATAACACCTGTATGTATGGATTTGGTCGAACCTTTCATATAAAAATATCCAATGAGCGAAAGTGGCGACTTATTCCAAATCGGGGGTGAGGCTATTTATTATTTAATGCCATCGAGGCTCAACCCTTCACCTTCCACCTTCCCACCACCTCTCTTTTTGCCTCTCAATCCAATTCGGGCTCAAGTAAATAGTTTTTTTGGGCCAAATGGCACCTGCTGATAAAATGAAATAATAATAATCCTTTTTAAGGGACCAAATTGGGGTCCAACTTTTTGTTTGAAGGGAAAGGCCATGTCCCTGCTTTCACTGAAATAAAATGATTGAGCCAACTTTCATTGTTTTTTTTCCAAATTGAAGGGAGAAAGTGGACAGCCATCCCTAAATTCCTTCCTCCAAATCCAAAGCCCAACATCCTTCATTGAGCAATTAATTTTGCCTCTGATGGCCATGGATGGGAGAGTTAGCCACCAACTGCGATTTTCGGATGCAGGAAAAAATGCAATTCCCAAAAATTCTTTCCTGCTGACCCTTTGGTGTGACTTTTTGATTGTTTCACATTTTAATTCCTTTGCCTTGTTTCGGCATTTATGTCTGGCTGAAAATGCTTCGCTAAAAAAATGTCGCCAATTTTTTATCATTATACTATACATCATCCATTCACCAAATCGTTGGACAATAAATTGTCGTCCAATTTATTACTATTATATATGTATTATTCCAAAAAAATACAAATTTCTGTAAATATTCATTTTATTATTAATTTTAATTCATACAAAATTCTGGTTAATTTATTAATTCTGATTTGTAATTCTGATTTATTTAATAATTCTGATTTATAATTCTGATATAAAAATTTATTTTGATTTGTAATTCTGATTTAAAATTCTATTCTGATTTCTAAGTAATTCTTATTTAAATAATTTATTCTGATTTGAAAATTTATTCTGATTTGAAAATTTATTCTGATTTGTAAATCTGATTTAGAAATTTGTTTGATTTTTAATTCTGAATACTAAATCATTCAAAATTTTGTATTTCTGATATCCACCCATTTCGCGAATCATATAAAATGTCCTTCCAAACGAAAAGCAAGCAAAAAATGTCGGCATTAAAAGGAGGAGGGAAAAGCGGACCATCCTTCCCAAATTGGAAAAGCTAGCCAGAGGCGAAAAGAAGATGGACATTGGACAAGCAGAAGAAAATGAGAGGGCGAAGGGCGCCCTGACCCTGATGAGCGCATAGGCAAATCACATCAAATTGCGCAGTAGGGCCAGAGGTGGAAATCGGCTGGCCGGACCTAAAGCTGGTAGGGGCGATGGAATCGTTGGCCGCGCGAGGATTTGCCTCCACCCTTTAAGACCAATATCCCCCTCTTTGGGGTCCATCCATGTTCCATCCCATCATCCAACAGAGCCAAAGCCGGCCAATCCGGTTCTAGTGGATGTGTCCATTGCGCCCTTTCCCCCTTTCTAAAAAAATTCCCTTCCACATCATCCATTTCCCCTTGCACATTCGCCCTTCACCTCTGCGCACTGCGCACGAAAAGCCAGCTGCGCAACGGGCAAAGTTGTTGTTGGGTGAGGGGGGCGAATAATGGGTGGCAGCACAATTCATTCACTGTTGGCTCTTCTGCTGGGCAATACGACCCTAAAACTCTGTGGACAGCTGATGGCTGAATAAAATCCGCTGCCCAAAAATATGTACTTTCATTAGGAGCCATTTCTCCCTTTTAATTTTATTCAAAATTCATAAAATTAATTCCATTCACTTTTAATTCTGGCATTTTTGTGAATAAGAATATTTCAACACTGACAATGAAATGTTAAATTTACTGAAGTGGTTTTGATTTCGAACACTTTTTATTTTTTAAAGTAAATAATTTTCACCCCAAAATATTCATATTCTCTTATTTTTCTTCCATTTTTCGTTCATCCATAAAATGGACTGGTGCCGGCTGGCAAATTCGAATATAATTTTCCAAATTATTAGCATTTTCACCTTATCTATTCATTCATTTTGTGTCCATAATAAAGATAGTCCTTTAAATTGCCCAATGTCCACATTCCACATTAATTTGGCCATTTTATCATTCCCCACAATTTATGGTCCCTATAAATTGATTTTTCCAATCAAATGTTGACCGCGACATTGGTTTAAAAAATAATTTATAAGTGACCACAAATTCATCGTTGTTTCTTTCGTAATTTTTTATTTTCTGAATATTAAAAATTATATCATAAAAAGTAAAAGTATAATAAAAATTTCTTTTCCGCTACAATTCAATCGCAACAAAAAATTGCAAAAGTTATTTATATTTTAAATAATAAGGAAATTTAAAAAAATGTGGAAATGCGCCTTCAAAATTCGTTGGCAAATTTTTGGTAAAAATGCAACTCAAATTAATGTAGTTGTAGGAAAAAATTTTCACATGGATCCATGGGTTATAAGGATATTTCCATAATCCAATATTTTTTGGTTATTTTTCCTCTCAATTTCTTCCTTATCCCATTATTTTATTTCTTAGCAGGTTCCCGTAATTCAATCTTGAATTAATAGAAATTTCTTTTTAATAATATTTTTAAAAAATTTATTTTTTTTTGCGAATTTTCCCTCTCATTAATTCCCTCAAAAGCCCTGCGCGTTCCCTCTTTTTCGTTTTTCCCGTTATTTTATTTCGTACAGCAAATCACCACACAGCTCAAGCAATATGATGATAGAGGAGAAAGGGAGGGAATGGGCAACGGCCAAAAAATTGGACACATACACACAATCAGCAGAAAAGGGGGCGGCTGGCAGTATTTGCACAAAAATGGCCTTTCTCCTTTGGGCCAGCCGCTCCTCCTTTTTTCCTCTCTTCCGCCTCCACCCCAGCTTTCCCGCCGGGGCCCAATTGAACTAAAAATAGCGGAAAAGAAGAAAGACGAGAATGGAAGAAAGGGGGGAAGGTGAGGAGCGGAAAAAGAAGGTGGAATGTCCGGCCACAAAAAAACGGCCAACGGCCTTCGCATGAGCCCTCTCCCTCCCACCTTTCCACCTTCAAATCACACAAGCAAGCCTAAAGCCAAGAGTAGTTCGGGCTATCGCCGGACCATTCATTTTTCATGGCCAAGGGTCCCTTATTGCCAGCCGGGTCCACCACACCAATAACCAACTGACGGGAGGGCCTTTTGGACTCATCTTTTGGAGGAGGAAAATGGCCAGCCGATTTTGTTTTCTGCTGGACAGCCTCCTCCTATTCCTCTTTTTTTACCTTTGGAGAAGAGGAAGATGTTGGGTCCGTCTGGCCAAAAAGTATAACAAAGAAAGAGCACAAAATGTGCTTCTTTTGGATGAATGGATGGCCAAAGGGTCCATTCCATCAGAATCATTTCACTTTTGTGCTGACTTTAGGGTCCAGCAGTAATAGCAAAGACGTGATATTTGAAGGTCCCTCCACATTCCCGGCAAAATCCATGATATTTTTACAATCTAAAGTCAACTGACTTTGACCATTTTGATCAAATTGATCATTGAATTTATATCTGCTTTAATTTGACTTTTGTAGAGAATTGACTTTGTTTGACCATAATGGCCATTTGCATGCCCTAGAAATTTTTCCTTTAAAAAGCGCATCAATTTGTCTTTTATCCCTTAAAAATAAAACTTTTCTAAATAAATCATTTCAATTTAATTTCCACTGATTTAGTAAACAATCCAAACTACTACAAAGAGTGCAAATACTTTTGGCTCTATGGCCATTAGCGTATCGCTAGTTTTTCCTTTTCAAAAAACATTAATTTGACTTTTTATCTTTTTATCCCTTAAAAAAATTCTGATAATGAAATATTTCATTTCAATTTCCACTAATTTAATAGCCTTTTCAAACTGTGATCAGCTAGAATGTACACTTAATTCATCAAAAAATGTCTCAATTCCATTAATTTAACAGTCAATCCAAAAAGAAATTTTCTAGAAGAGCCTCTCACAATTTCAAAAAAAATCCAAATTTGGAGTGAATTTTAATACCCTCTTTTACAAGTTAATCCAATGTAATCCTCACCCATTTGCCTAAATTAATAATGCGCACGACCTTGTCCCACTCATTTCTCCAAATCCATTTGCGCCCAAATTGACCTTTTATATAAGGCTTAAACTTTTTAGAGTCGCTCATCAAAGATCCACAACATTTTCTGGCTAATAGCATTAATGTTCCAAAATTTCTATAAAAAATTTCCCAATGGCTGATGTTGGGACTTCATTCTACAAATTTGAAGTGAGCTTTTAGTACTTCCTATTCCTAGTTTGCAATTGCATACATTATTTAATTTAAATAAATTGCAATTGTAATAAAATATCCAATTTTTTCTCACTTATTGCTGTATTTTACGCCAAATAAATTATAAATAAATCTATTTTAATTCTGCCTGTTTTGTTAATTAATTCTGCCTATTTTAATTTATAATTCCACCTATTCTGATTTTAATAATTCCGCCTGTTCTGATTTTAATAATTCCGTCTGTTCTGATTTTAATAATTCCGCCTGTTCTGATTTATAATTCCGCCTGTTCTGATTTTAATAATTCCGCCTGTTCTGATTTTAATAATTCCGCCTGTTCTGATTTATAATTCCGCCTGTTCTGATTTTAATAATTCCGCCTGTTCTGATTTTAATAATTCCGCCTGTTCTGATTTTAATAATTCCGCCTGTTCTGATTTTAATAATTCCGCCTCTTCTGATTTTAATAATTCCGCCTGTTCTGATTTTAATAATTCCGCCTGTTCTGATTTTAATAATTCCGCCTGTTCTGATTTTAATAATTCCGCCTGTTCTGATTTTAATAATTCCGCCTGTTCTGATTTTAATAATTCCGCCTGTTCTGATTTTAATAATTCCGCCTGTTCTGATTTTAATAATTCCGCCTGTTCTGATTTTAATAATTCCGCCTGTTCTGATTTATAATTCCGCCTGTTCTGATTTTAATAATTCCGCCTGTTCTGATTTTAATAATTCCGCCTGTTCTGATTTATAATTCCGCCTGTTCTGATTTTAATAATTCCGCCTGTTCTGATTTTAATAATTCCGCCTGTTCTGATTTTAATAATTCCGCCTGTTCTGATTTTAATAATTCCGCCTGTTCTGATTTTAATAATTCCGCCTGTTCTGATTTTAATAATTCCGCCTGTTCTGATTTTAATAATTCCGCCTGTTCTGATTTTAATAATTCCGCCTGTTCTGATTTTAATAATTCCGCCTGTTCTGATTTTAATAATTCCGCCTGTTCTGATTTTAATAATTCCGCCTGTTCTGATTTATAATTCCGCCTGTTCTGATTTCCTATTCTGATTTATAATTCCGCCTGTTCTGATTTCCTATTCTGATTTATAATTCCGCCTACTTTTCACTAAATAAATGCCTTCATAAGGAAAGGGATGATCAATTTATTATAAATCTTTTCAGTCTTTGACCTTTTTCTTTAGAATTTTCTCATCCCCTTCCACTAAATTTTTCTAAATATCTCCCGACATCATATATTTCCGGTGCAAAATTTTGCTGTCCTTTTTGTTGTTGATTTTTCGTTTGTTTAAAAAGTGCGACGAATGTTCAGTGGGGTTGGGTCCCGACTCTCGGCGAGTTGGGATGAGGCCCTTCATGAAGGAAAATTCACCGGCCGTTGCATTCATTTTTAGCCCTTCCTCTTCCAATAAAAGCTGCTGGGGAATGGACATCAAGGAATGAAAAGGGAAAGGGGCGAGGCTGTTCAATTGGCCAGTTCCACCAACCAGCCGGACCCAGGAAGAAAGAGAAGATTTTTGGGCAATGGGCGGAAAGAAGAGGAGGATGAGCTCCGCAAATGAGAATGAGGAAGAGGAACTATTTGTATTTGCTTTTTGGCGGTGTGGTGGCCAGCGGCCGAAAAGGCTATTTTAGGAAAAATGAGGAAGGGATTGAGGAAGATGTGAATGAGAGGGGGTGATCTGGCCGCCGGACCTTCCATCCATTCAAGAGTGGAAGGAAAAAGGACAAATAGTGAAAGGTGGGGGCAAGGAATAAGGAAGAATTGCTGCCAGCCGGCAATCGGAGATGAGCATTCTTTTTTGGAGGAATGGCCATTCATTCTCGAGGAGAAGAAGAAGTAATGGAAGGTAGAAGAATGATGAAAAGAGGAGAAAGAGGAAGGAAGAGAAGATGAAGAGGAAGAGTAAAGGCAGAGGAAAGGGACAGTTCCTGTTGTGTCGCCACACAAATGTCCACTTTTGTTTGTTCTTCGCGCAGTGGGGAAACAAAAACAGAACCCCATCCCCCACCACTTCGTTTTCTCCTCCAACCCCGCGCTTCCCTAAAGAAGGAGGTGGTGGCTGCGCAATTCCAACCGCAATCATCATCAACCAGCCCCTTCCCTTCTCCCTAAAGAGTGTCCTTCTTCCCCATCATCATGCGCTCATCGTCGTAATTCCCCTCCTCTTTTTGGACCCCTTAGCCCTTCTTTTTTGGACCCCCGACGTCCATTTTTGTCGCGCAGTCCAGGAAGAAGCGCTGTGTGAATAGTAGGATGAAAATGAATGCTTTAGCCCCTCGGCCTTTTCCTTTTCATCATCATCCGCGCCTTCAGCAACTGCCCCCTCCCCTGCTGATCCCCCCTTCATCTTCAAGCTGTCCCATCATCATCAGCCACAGCAGTTTTCCCCTTTTCATCATCAACCATCGCCCTCAAGGCTAGCCGAAGCTTTCCCCCCCCCCCCCCCCCCAGAATCTTTTCCCGGCTAATCCAGCTGGCAGAAAGGGGAGGAGGAAGAAGCGGCAAAGAGCATCATCATCTTCTTTTTGCACCATTTTTGACCATCACCATTGCGCATTTTCACAAAAGCTCCTTTTTTCTCATATTATTTTTTACACCCTTTTTAGGACCATAAAATGGCGACATTTGACATGTTTTTAATTTTTTTCCAAAGGATTTTCTCTTTTTCGGGAATAATCGTAATCGTGTTCCAAATCGAGTTTATCTTTCATGACTCTTGTCACCAATTTTCAGCAAAATTTATTCACGGACCTTAATTTTAAAAACAACTCCCGGACCCGGAATTAAAATTGCTAAAATAAAGTTTTTGTTTATTTGTTTACAAATTTTTCTCATTTGTACCTATTTTTGACCATAAAATGTTAGTTAGTAGTTACATTTGAGATGTTTCCTCAAATTGAACCAAAAGATTTTCCGTTTTTTTCTAAAATTTTGCCCCTAAATTGCTAATTCGTCTCACAAATTTCTTTTCCTCCTCTGATTCTTCCTATTAATTTCTCCGAAAATTTATTCAACTGCATACTAAATTTTAAAGAGATGTGCCCTAATTTATTGCCTATAAGCCTAGCTAACTTGTTGACACCTTTATAATAATTCATCAAAGACTGTGAATCAATGTTGTTGATTTTAGTATCAAAATAAAAATTGGACTGTTGATTATTTAAATAACATTAATTTTATTTAAATTGATTCAGAATTAATGAAAGTTATACTCAAAAAATTATTTTAAATGATATTTACTATATTGTTATGATTAACAGGGCCCGGATTTATATGGAAATCCATATTTTTTTGGCAAGCTCAGAATAGCTTGAAACTAATGTAAAACATGTTTTTATCATGGTTTGAAACCTTTAAACCGGTTTTTCATTTCCATATTTTCCATATATTTCCATATTTTGGATTTTCATCCATATTTCGCAAATTTTTCCATATTTTTGTCCATATTTTACAATTTTTGGGAAATTTTTATTGAAAAAAAATGAAATTTTGGCCAAAAATTTAAAAATTAAAGGCTAACAGCCAAAAGATTTTTTTTGGATCATCCATTGGGAAATTTACCTCCCAAAGTGAAAGAATTTTTCAAAATTGAATAAATTTTCTTTTTCTGTTTACAAAAATTTCTCGACATAATTGGATGGTTCTCAATTTAATTTCAAAAAATTTCTAAAATGTTTTAATTCGCCATTTTATACAAAATTTTAAGATTTTTTGACCACGTAAAATTTTGTTATCGAAAAATTTTTGAAATTATTTTTCCATATTTCCATATTTTTATCCATATTTTGGCATTTTTCATCCATATTTTACATTTTTTTCATCCATATATATGTCCATATTTTGCGATTTTCCATCCATATAAATCCGAGCCCTGATGATTAATAAAAATTTTTGTTGATTTTTTTTCGCATAATTCTTTATCAATTTTGAGCCAATTTAAATAAAATTAATATTATTAGATAGCCAAAGAGTCTGCTTTTTAATTTAATATTAAAATCATTAAATTTGGTTCAAACTTTGATGAATTATTATAAATGCAACAATTTGGTCTAAAGACAAGTCAGAAAGCCACGATTTTAAAGCATTTCCCACAATTAAAATCTCGAATGAAAAAAGCTATTGGTTTATGGCTTATGAGCCTCATCATTTCCCCAATATAAATCAAAATTTCAAATTATCCATGAAAATTTGAATCCCCCATCCGGCCTCCCTTGTTTAATTTACGATATATCCTCTATTTATAAAAGCTCCGTCATTGAATCCAAAATTGTCCAATCCTCCTCTGCCCTTTCCCTTTCACTGTTTTCTTTAAGCCCCCCCCCCCCTACTCATTCCCGTTGAATGCGTTCATCACAAATTTGTGTATGTGTTAATGAGCCAGGATGAAAAAAAGTAATTTAGTTATGGCCTATCCTTTGCCCTAATAAATCAAAATTCCAACTTGGCCATGAAAATTTGAATCGCATCCAGCCTTCTACCGGTTTAATTTATGATATGGCTTCTAGAATGACAGTCCCAGTCATCCAATCCAAAATTGGCCCATCCTTTTACCCTCACACTGTTTTCTTTACATATGCCAAAAATTGGGCAATCCCTCCCAAACTGTGCCCTTTTCACTGTTTTCTTTATGCCCCCTTACCCCTCCCACTCATTCCCGTTGAATGCGTTCATCACAAACTTGTGTATATTTTAGCCCATCCTCCAAATCCCCCACATCCAATTCCCTTTAGAAGCTGGCTTTAAAACGCTTTTTGCGCCTTTCCCAATAAAAGCTGTCTCCAATCTCCATCCGTCCGGATGCTGTCGTGGCGGCTGGCTGTTTATGTTGTTTTGTCGCTTTGACATTTTTATCGTCTCCCTCCCCTGTGTGTGTCCCCCGCATACATTTGTGCCACTTTGGCATTTGAAAATTCCCAAGAGGGGGGATTTTCGCCCATCAAAGGCAAAATGGGAGTGGGTCAGCCAATGGCACCATCGCCGTTGACGGTGGAAGGCCAAATGGAAAAAAAAAAAGCAATGGAGAGGGGGTGGAGTATAACATTCCAGGCGTGCCACATTTATCGTCAGACCCCTTTCCACCCCCCTTCCACCCCCCGCTTTCCGGCCGCTCCCCCCACTTGGCCCCACTTTTCTCGGCATCCAATTGGATGGACAAACAGACACCCACAATCATCCTCACATCCGTTTTTTCTGCCTTCCATCAAAAGTGCCCTTTGGCAATTCGGTGGCCGACGACCTATTCCCAAAAGGAATTTACCGTATCCCTTAGTAGTTGGGACAAAGAGATTCCAATGGCCCAAAATTTTTGGCAAAAATGCCCAAAAAAGAATTTGGCAAATTAATTTAATCTTATCCAATTATTCCAGTCAAAATTTAGCTATGATTTCTACGTCCTAAAACCCCATTTTGTATAACCGAAGTCTAGTTTATCCTAAACTATGTGATTTGTGTTTTAAGAATGCAAAATTTCCCAAAGGTGTAAGGTTGGCACTATATCACTCATATTTTCTTATTTAATTAAACAACGAAACCTCAATGGCCCAAAATTTTCGGGCTTAAATACTGGGAAAGAAATTGGATATTTCGGGCTTATGTATTTTATTTAATCTTATCCTATTATTTCCAGTCATATAACTATGAATCCTAATAAGTCCTAAAACCCCATTCTTGTATAGATTAAATCAAATTTATACTAAACTATTTGATTTCACTTGAGGAATGCCCAATTTGCCTAGCTAAATTTGTCTAAAGATGAAATGTTGGCAACTCATATCTTCTCATTTAATTAAAAAAATTTTACTAGTTAAGCATATTCTCACTAGCATTTTTTTCAGCTTTTCCACTCACCATTATTCTTCTATTTTTGTCCAAATTTTTTCATACTGCTGATCAGAAGACAGCAGGCATTTTCTATCATTATTTCTTAACCCACGGTCAGAGAGAACTTAATGTCCGCTGACCAAATCCTCCGTTGGTCATATCCTTCGCTGGCCACATGGCTCATTGGGGATCATGGATTTCCCTCTGTTTATATCTTTATTGCAAATTCGGCAAAGCAACAACAGCAGTAGAAGGTGGAGACTTGATGTGAGAGGCCAAAATGGCCATGGATGAGACAGGAGAGGGTGGAATGGCCATAGGGTAAAACTAACTGACTGAGACTGATGGCCAAGGGACAAAACTGACTGGGGCTGAATGGCCATGAAAAAACGGCAAATGGTTGCTTCCATCCTCAAACCCCATCAAGCGCATTTTTTTCTTCCTTAACTCTTCCTTCATATTAAGATCAAACACAGAACACACCCTAATAAAAACGCAATGGATGGTCAAAAACACCCAAAAATATTTTAATACATGCTACCAAAAATTTGTCATTTTTTTAATATTACTAAAAGTGATGGCAATTTATTGTTAAAATCCCTTTAAATCCCATAAATTCTTAAAAAAAAAATCAAATTTATGAAGTAAAATAGGACCAGCCGTGGATTGGCCATAAGACAAAAGCTGGCTGTCTGGACACCAGAGGTGACGCCAAATGGCCAAGTTTTTTACCTTTTACTCCTTGATTCGTCCACCCCCGCTGCCTGAATCTCAATCATTCACCATCGGCGGGGCAAAAGTAACGGCTGGTCAGCACACACAAAAAATGGGGCCAAAAATATCCTTCCTATTTTTACGTTTTTCTGTTTTAAATCCTCAACATTGGAGGATGGATTTTGTTTAAAACTGGATACTAAAAGCTAATAAGAAACAATCTAAAGACATTTACTTAAAAAATGCTCAAATTCACAATTATCCATATCCAAGCATCATTCTTATAAAAAGTTTTTTTCCAAAATATTTTATTCCTTTCTGAAACAAAAATTTTAAAACTCGGCGCCTTATCAAAATTTCTGTAGTTCAATCAATAGAAAATCTTTTCAATTTTAGCTGGCTAATTTTAATTCTTAATTTTTATCTTAATTTAATTTCAATTATTTTAACTTTAAATTATATTCTTTTTGCAAAATTCTAATATCATTGTAAATTTCCATTTTTTTCTACCTAAATGCTTAATATATTAATTTTTTAATATGTCAATTTTTATTTTTTTGGCAGTGTAAAAAACGAAATCTCATACTCTTAATCTTATTTTAATCTAATAATGAATGCTATTAGAAAAACTTTTAAACAGTTTTGTGCATAGTTTTTCTCCTTTCAAAAAATCTTAAAAATTCTCAAAAATTTTTTCATTTAAAATTTTTTTTAAAAGTTTTACACTTTCAAACAATCTTAAAAATTTAAATAATTTTATGCAAAATTAATTCCTCTTGTCCATTTCCCTTTTAGAATCTATTAAGGTTATCTATCATCCTAATAAAAATGTCAAATATCTTTTTTTTCCTATTTTCCCATTTATTAAAAAAATAATTTACTGCGCAACATTTCCCCTTTCATACGATCCAAGCTTATTCTTGTCTGCTTTTTCCAGTCACATGCCCTATTTATTTCCCCAAACTTCATAAAAATAATCCTTCTCCTCCGGCATCCCGTTTTATTTAAAATGGCAAAATGCGTTGGGGAGACGGCATTGAACGCGCCTGCGCAACATAAAGTGTTCAGCCGTATAAAACACTTACAAGGGAAGGTATTCAACTGACCGTGAGCTTTTCAAACGAGACCTAGCTATTTTTATAGATTATATATGGGTTTCTCCCAGAAGTGATGTCCTTTTTTCCTGAATGGACCTCCCCTCTGAGATATGGCCATAAAACCTGCTTTATCCGAATATTTGGCCCTAATTCATATCTCCTTATGGAATGAAGCTAGAAATTTGAACTAAACGTCATTTTGTAGAGAATTTAATGCCCTTTCATTTTTATAAATACATCATGGGTCTAAAAATTTTTTAAAAATTTTTATCGCTTTTTTTCTGAAAATATCAAATTTGGCCAATTTTCAATGGGCCATAACTCGGTTAGATGGCAATATTGGACTTTGGCCCAGTTATCTTTTTTAATCACCATATCATAAAGTATCTCTATGCAAATTTTCAGATTTTTCTGTTAACCTGAAAATGTAAGGTATTTTGCCCATCATAGGCCTCTAGCATAGCGAAATCGCGAAAATTTTCAGGTTAACAGAAAAATCTGAAAATTTGCATAGAGATACTTTATGATATGGTGATTAAAAAAGAAAACTGGGCCAAAGTCCAATATTGCCATCTAACCGAGTTATGGCCCATTGAAAATTGGCCAAATTTGGTATTTTCAGAAAAAAATCGATAAAAATTTTTAAAAAATTTTTAGACCCATGATGTATTTATAAAAATGAAAGGGCATTAAATTCTCTACAAAATGACGTTTAGTTCAAATTTCTAGCTTCATTCCATAAGGAGATATGAATTAGGGCCAAATATGCGGATAAAGCAGGTTTTATGGCCATATCTCAGAGGGGAGGTCCATTCAGGAAAAAAGGACATCACTTCTGGGAGAAACCCATATATAATCTATAAAAATAGCTAGATCTCGTTTGAAAAGCTCACGGTCAGTTGAATACCTTCCCTTGTTAGCATTAAAAACATTCCCATCATACATCCTTCCGTACACCTTGGCCTGCCACTTTATTTTTCTATACGGGTGATCATGTCCCCAAAAAGATTAGAATAGAAAATACAAACAAATTGCTGTCTGCTGCACTTTAGAAAATGCGGAAAAACATCTCAAAAACTGTGGAAAAAATCTCGTTAAAATGGAAGTGGAATTTAAAAAACAAATCCAATGGCATCGATGATGAGAAAAATATGTACTATGTATTATCTATTATGACATTTAGTTAATTAGTGTCGAAGGAATTTGTTCACCCTCCATATTCATATAAAAAATTTTTTCAATTATTAATAGCTTTAATTTATTAAATTGGAATTTTAGAACACCCTCGTTTAGAATTGATTTGATTTGAGAAATAATTAGTTATATGATATTATAATTTTATATAGTGTTGATTTAGATGATTGTGATTAATAGAGAAAAATTAATAGAGTTGATGGGAAATTGGCAAAAAGTTATGACCAAAAAACGGCTAAATTGATCAAAATCGCGAAGCCTTCATTTTTTGACTATAATATTTTGACTTATTTTAATTTGATCATTCATTTTAATATCAAAATGCTTTACAGAAAGAGATAAATTAAATCAAATTTTTAAATATTAATAATAACTTGAAACTTTGCTGCCATATTTACCAATTTGCAAAAATAGACGGACAAACTTTTGAATAATTTAAAAATTTCCATTTTCTTCTTCTTATTTATCAGTTTACAAATTTTAAAATTTTGCAAAAAAAAAATTAATTAAATTTTGCAACAAATCAGTCCATTCTCAATCCTTTCACAATTTTAATAAACATTTCCATTTTGGCACACCTTCCGTTAATAGGAAAATTTTCCGCTAATTGCTGAAGCCAAACAAAAATTGGCACCAAATTTTTCGGATATTGAAAGGGAGGAAAAGCCGTCTAATTCAATCTCCTCCGTTCCATCCTTTTGATGGTCTAATCTGCATCGGAATTTGCCCCCGCGCGCCCCGGTGGGTGTGCCATTTGCCCTTCCCCTTCCTTGGCACCGGAAAAAATATTAATCGGCCATCCATTCTTGGCATGTGGCACCGGGAGGGGATTTATGAGGATTGAACGCCTCCATATTCTCCGCTTTCCATGGATTTAAATTTAATTTAATTCCCAAATGAATGAAATTGAGGGAGGCTTCAGAATCAGAACAGAACGGCCCGAATTTTCTCGGCTGACATTTGCTGTTTTTCTTGCATTTTTTTCATTTAATAATTATTTCAACAAAAACTTTCGGATCTTTAATGGGAATCTTTTAACCAATTAATAAATGTTCAGACATTGAATTAATTTTTTTTTTTTTGTAAATAAAAAATTATTATAATTGGCCAAAATGTTATGGCCAAAAAAACATAATTGAAAAATTTGGCAAATTTTGCCACTCAGCAATTTTCCAAGCTATTAATAAAACTTTTATAAGCTCTTTGTACTTTGTATTGAATAATCAAAATGATTGGATTAAAAAATAAGTGGCCATAATATTATGGTCAAAAAAATGAAAACTGCCCAATTTGAACTATTTCTTCTGCTTTTTTGATCATTAAATTTTCTAATTTCTTTCAATTCTACTAATTCTTTGTCTAATTAATTCTAATATAATACTTTTCCTTTAATTTGAAATGGTCTTTGAAATTATTTACCAATTAGGGGAGATTAATTTTTTAATTTTGGTCACAAATTTTGGTGCTATCCATTTTTTTGCTTTTTTTTTTTCGATAAGTCTATCTTCGCTTATTAAAATGAATTAAATAATTGACCAACCAACTGACTGGGTGCGCGCGACCTTTATTCGTTAACGGATGTGGACTTAGAAAAAATGAAAATAATTTTATTATTATTTGTAGTATTGTAAAATATCATTTTTCCGTTCCGCTTCATCCCAATTATAATTTTAATTATTAAAGGGGCGCGCACTTTTTCCTCTATGGAAAATTAGATGAAAAAGTAAATTATGAAATTATAAATTTAAAAGAATATTAAAATTTTTTTAATTTATTTGAATTTAAATTCTAAGAAAAATATTTTTCACAAAATAATTAAGACCGATGAAAAACATGTATAAATATTCGGAAAGTTTTTTAATTCATTACAATTTTTTTTGGAAATTTTTTAATTTAATTTTCCGGAAAGTCTTTTTAATTCATACTTTATTTTCCGGAATGAAACACAAAAAATCAGAATTAAATCTTTCCGGAATGAAACACAAAAATCAGAATTAAAACTTTCCGGAATGAAACACAAAAAATCAGAATTAAAACTTTCCGGAATGAAACACAAAAAAACAGAATTAAAACTTACCGGAATAAAACACAAAAAATCAGAATTAAAACTTACCGGAATAAAACACAAAAAATCAGAATTAAAACTTACCGGAATAAAACACGAAAAATGAGAATTCTTTCCGGAATGAAACACAAAAAATCAGAATTCTTTCCGGAATGAAAAACAAAAAATCAGAATTTAAACTTTCCGGAATGAAACACAAAAAATCAGAATTAAAACTTTCCGGAATGAAACACAAAAAATCAGAATTAAAACTTTCCGGAATGAAACACAAAAAATCAGAATTCTTTCCGGAATGAAACACAAAAAATCAGAATTCTTTCCGGAATGAAAAACAAAAAATCAGAATTTAAACTTTCCGGAATGAAACACAAAAAATCAGAATTAAAACTTTCCGGAATGAAACACAAAAAATCAGAATTCTTTCCGGCATGAAACACAAAAAATCAGAATTCTTTCCGGCATGAAACACAAAAAACACAAAAAATCAGAATTAAAACTTTCCGGAATGAAATACAAAAAATCAGAATTAAAACTTTCCGGAATGAAACACAGAAAATCAGAATTCTTTCCGGAATGAAACACAAAAAACACAAAAAATCAGAATTAAAACTTTCCGGAATGAAACACAGAAAATCAGAATTCTTTCCGGAATGAAACACAAAAAACACAAAAAATCAGAATTAAAACTTTCCGGAATGAAACACAGAAAATCAGAATTCTTTCCGGCATGAAACACAAAAAACACAAAAAATCAGAATTAAAACTTTCCGGAATGAAACACAAAAAAATCAGAATTCTTTCCGGAATGAAACACAAAAAATCAGAATTCTTTCCGAAATGAAATACAAAAATCAGAATTATTTCCGGATGAAATACAAAAAATCAGAATTCTTTCCGAAATGAAATACAAAAATCAGAATTTTTTCCGGAATGAAATACAAAAAATCAGAATTCTTTCCGGAATGAAACACAAAAAATCAGAAATATTTCCGGCATGAAACAAAAAAAATCAGAATTCTTTCCGAAATGAAATACAAAAATCAGAATTCTTTCCGGAATGAAACACAAAAAATCAGAATTAAAACTTTCCAGAATGAAACACAAAAAATCAGAATCCTTTCCGGAATGAAACACAAAAATCAGAATTCTTTCCGGATGAAATACAAAAAATCAGAATTCTTTCCGAAATGAAATACAAAAATCAGAATTCTTTCCGGAATGAAATACAAAAAATCAGAATTCTTTCCGGAATGAAACACAAAAAATCAGAATTCTTTCCGGAATGAAACACAAAAAATCAAAATTAAAACTTTCCGGAATGAAATACAAAAATCAGAATTCTTTCCTTAATGAAACAAAAAAAATCAGAATTCTTTCCGGAATGAAACACAAAAAATCAAAATTAAAACTTTCCGGAATGAAATACAAAAATCAGAATTCTTTCCGGAATGAAATACAAACAGAATTGTTTCTGGAAAGAAACACAAAAAAACACAAAAAATCAGAATTAAAACTTTCCCGATTTTTCAATAAAATTAAATCAAACCAATTCCCTTTTGTTCAATTGCCTTTTCTAATAATTTATCGAAGTCACAAGATTTTGAATAAATTATTTCCAATAATATAATCAAAAATTACAAATTTGCAAAATGTCCAATTAATTTCATTAAATCTTAATTTTTGTACCAATTCCATAGAATTTTTGAAATTGTATTGTGACAATGCTCATATTCCAATTAATCCACATAATTTTTCTTATACCAGGAAAAATGGTTTTAATCGAGACAAGATCAAATACTAATTAACAAATTAAATTTTTTAATTTTGCATTTGCCCTCTCTTAAAAATAATTAATTTGACCGACCACTATTTTTTGCATTCATTATGGCCAATTATATGGGCCAATTAATCAGGAATATTTTTAATTGCAGCAGTCCGGCCAAATGGCATTTTTGTATTAGTCTCAGTCAAAGCGGTGTCCGCGCGCAAATTCCGCCCCATCCATTGGCCTTCCGCTCATCTCCTCTTTTCAATATAATTCACTTTTCCTACAGAATACAATTCCGCCGGTGTCAGTTGATTAGTGCCAGCCTCCCTTTGCCTCTTCCCTTTCCCCTATACCCTAATCCCTTTCCCGGCTTTTGGGGTTATTGCCCTCATAATTTGTCCCAATTATTATTATTAATGAGGGTAATTTGACCAATTAATTTTGAAAATTAAAATGCCAATGGATTTCCGTTTACCTAAAAATGCCAACAATATAAAATAGAATATGGCCCAAATATAAAGACAAATTCGCGCACTCTTCCCTCAATGAACTTAATAACTTTCCTGTCTTTTGGGGTTATTGCATCCATAATTTTCCCAATTATTATTATTAATGAGGCTAATTTAGAATTTGACCAATTAATTGTGAAAATTGTGCTTTCATTGAACTTCCTGTTCTCTAAAAATGTCAACAATATAAAATTGAATATGACTCTTATAAATAAGCAAATTCATTTCACCATTTTAATAAAATTTTATGATTTTCCAAGAAAATATTAATGCGTAAAATACTCGCCATTTATTTCTCCAATAATTCACCTTCCCAAAAAATTAATATCTTTTAAAATTTCGGTGCCAATTCATTATTAATAATCAGGGATATGATCAATCACTGATTTAAGTCATTTCGATTTGTAATTTCTATCATTTTTGGCACCAAAATGCTATCTATATGTGATTTCGCCGATTTTGAATCCTCCCCGAAATTTCTATTTGTATTTTTCGGAAATTTTGAAAGCAATCCATACCGGCCGGTTGGCTTTGATAATTTCCCTATAAATATTGTCTTGGCGCGTGCCATTTAACACTCAAAAATGTCAAAAATATAATGAGGTAGTTCATTCCATGTACCATCCTATTGCCGGATGTGTCTCTTTTTTAGAATGAATTGCCTTCCGGCGTTTTGCGCACTTCGGCCATAATATAATTAATTCATTCACACTTTCCTCCTCCTTACAATAAATCCACTCCTACAATTCCGTTGTCGGATGATTTGCCAAAGGTTATTTGCCCCCACCTTATTTTGATGGACGCTTATTTTTTTATTTAATAGAGCAGAAGCAGAAGCTTATTTTTTTATCTATTAGAACGAAGCCAATTTGGCAAATTAACTCCTGTGCTAAATGTCTCATCCAGCTGAAATGTGAGGCGCACACTATTTTCTATCAAGGTTCATCCTAAACCAAAAAAGAGTGGCACGCACCGAAATCTCAATTTAAATTGTCGAAATTTCTGTTTAATTTCATTTCGATTCAGCAGGTTCAAAAATGCAATGAATCTCTAGAAGTAAAAAGTAGATGGAACCATTTATTGAACAAAAAATTACAATTCTTTTTGGAACAAATTTGAAATAATTTTTTTAAATTTTAATTTCAATCACTTTTTTATATTAGTTATCCTTTTTATTCAAATGATAAATTTAAAATTTAATTTTTGAAATATTTTTAATTGATTATTTTTTTGAAAAAATCTTTTTTTTTTTCGAGTTCTCATATTTAAATATTAGAAAAAATTTCAATTTTTTCATATTTAAAAATTTCTTTTTTAGAGTTCTTGAATTTTTCCGCAATTTTGAAAATTAAAAATTTAGAAAAATTTCTATTTCGATTTTAAAACAAATTTAATATTTTAATTCCGGTGCCACCTTCTACCTCTGACAAATGGCAAAATGGCAACAATGTAAATCCGGCGGCCAAAAATTATTTAGTCCTCTTTGTATTTTCTGTTCCGAAGTTAATTTGCCAAATTAACTCCTCACTCAGCTGAAAGTCGCTGCCAAAAATGCGATGCGCGTTTAAATCCAACATCAAGGTTCATCATTCATTCCACAACCTTTCACCTTCCAAAAAAATATTTTACTAAATCCCTTGGTCATTTCCTTTCACTTTTTCCCCATTATATCATTTTTGGCCCCAAATCATTTCATTAATAAAAGAAGAAAAAATGGTAACGGCCAAAGTTCATCAAAAAATTATTTGGAAGGGCATACAAATATTTTGAAAAATGACTTTTTGCCTTTCACCTTGGTTTTGGGCATTCTTTTGGATGCAAAACAAATATTCATTTTTCTATTAATTTTTATAAAAATATACAGCTTCAATTCTAGCCTACCCATTAGAATTTTTTGATCAAAAAATTTGGCTTAAAGCACATAAAAAAAATAAAAAGTTTTACTAATTTTTTTGGTTTTTTATTAAAAAAAAGAGTGTTTATTAATTTTACAAATTTTTGTTACTAATTTTTTTTAAAAATATATAGATCCATCTCTAGCCTATCCAAATGATTTTTGATCAAAAAAAATGTATTCAAGGAAAAAATACAAAAAATTTTTTTTATATTTTTAAAATGTTTTCAATTTTCTTATATGTAAATGGACATTATTCTGGTTTTCTTAACCACATTCTTTGTCCACGCATTATCTTGATGAGAGATTGTCCCAATATTAATAATTTAACTAAATTCTAAAAGCCGAACAATAAATACTTCTTTATTGCCAAGTTAAATTACCATTAAAATAAAAATTAAAAAAATATTTTAATAGCTTTTTAAGGCAAAAATTAATTTAAATATTAAATAAAAATATTTTTCTATATTTTCGCCCTTCCCTTTCTTTCCCTTCCTATGCTCTATTTCATACAGTATCCGGCGCCCCCAATTTGTGCCCCTCTCATCAAATGGAAGAGAGGCTAAACTTTGTTATTGCCACATTGGCACGCCCCGGCCAAAAGCATTTGCAAAAAAAAAAAACAGCAGATTGGCCGGCCATTGCCATTTTCCACTTGAATGGAGTGAATTGGGAGAAGCGCTGCAATCTCCCCTCAGGGGAATTATTTGGTATAGGGAAAGGGCACATTTAATATGTGTCCCAAATCCCCGACGGCAAAATTCCCATCTCTCCACTTTTCATTGGCCGGAAAAAATTGCTAGCCCCATTTGAATTTGAGCTCCAAACATCCACCATAATCGCCAGCAGTCTTTCATTTTTTTGGCAATTTTTTCATTATTTAAATTTGTTTTTTCCAGTTTAATTTTTTAGATGCGCAGTCAACGCCCTTTTCTTTGAATTTTCACTTTTTTTTTTATTATATTCATCGTTAAAAAAATTCATTTTTCGTCATTTAATAAGTCCGAAGGCTATAGTTAAATACTTATTTATTCATAAATCAATCCAAATCCTTCACATCCCCCCTTCTTTAACCACCATCTTAAACGGTAAATTATTTTGGTCAAAATTTTCCGGAAATTTAGTAAATTTTCATCAGCAATTTAGTAATATAGATCCCATAGAAAAACCATCAATTTTCTTTAAAAAATCGTCACTTATTTTTTAACTTCCAATGACAATGCCAAATCTGAAATCTGAATGTATTTCCTCCAATTCCTTTTTCCATTTTTTGCTTTTTAAAATAACTACTGCATTCACATTATTGAAATTTGTCACAATTTTTCGAATATTTGTCTGAATTTGTTAATTTCGAGCCACATACAAAGTGGCACAATTTGTAGAATTGCAAAATTTTTTCATCTAATTTTTTTTACTCAAAGTCTGCAAATGCAAATCTAATCCATTGACATAAAACTTTTATCAATTATAGTCAAAGATCAAAAGCCAATCTTAGGTAAATAATTGTCAAAAAAATACATAAAATTTTATAAAAATTTTCACCTTTTTAAACCTTAATTTTTTCTTAATTTTTCTATCATTATTTCTGATTTTCTTAAGACATCATTTATCCACCATATCCATTTATGATGTTCCCCGCCTTTCTCCCATCTCAATTTGCATACTTTTTTTGTGCCTATTATCCAATTTTAGCGGCTTCTTCCAAATGTGCGCGACCCTCTCCTACCCTATTCCCCCCTTTCCCCCTCCATTCTTTTGTGTGCCATTTAAATGTCACCAAAAGCAAAACGTCTAATTTCCTCCGTGTGTTTGCCATTTTGCTACTTCCTTCCTTTTCCCCTCATTTCCCGCTTATACAGGTGAATTGTGTGTTTTGCTGGCACCCAAAAAGATTTGTTGCTTCCAACCAAGCCGCTTAATCCCATTTTTTCGCCGAAAATATTCCGCGTCAAAAAGTTGTCAGCAGATCAAAATTTGAGGATAAACAAAGAAAAAAGGCAACAATTATAATCCAAAACTTCCAATAGGCCACTTTAAATTGAAACCCTTTAAAATTGACGGTATATATGAGAAGCCCCAAAAAATTGGCAATAAATCCGCACTTTAGACCGTTCTTTTGGCCTTAGATCAACAAGGAAGCAATCTATTCAGGAGGGCGATGTGCCATTTAAAAGCCAAAAATGCCCTTTAAAAAGTGGCATTTTAATATTTAAAAAAAAATAATTTGTAAATTATCTGACTTTTTTTCATAAATTCGGGTTTTTTTTTACTTAATGTAGTGTAACTTCTTTAAAAATCAAATTTCTAAAGATTTAAAAAATCCCCCTTTTAAAAGACTTTTAGGGCTTCTAAATTGCATATTATCATCTTGAATTAATTAATTATCACCTTATTTAGCTTTAAACCAAAAAATTTCCCTAATTACTTAATTGCAGTTCCGCCAAAAATAATAATCATTTTTATTTTTCTCAACAAATTTATTTTCATAATTTTATAATTAATTGTTTTTATCATTTTACAGCGCGTTTAATTTTTATTTTATAATTTTATTAATTTTTTGCCATTTTCAGCGCAATTTATAGAAAATATATTTGTGGCCCCAAATTTTCCATATTTCATCATTTTTATTTTTGCGGCTTTCTTCAAACACCTAATTGCATCAAAAATTAATTATTGGCCATCCACCATATTGTTCCAATCCAAATGTCAAACACCCACAATTAGGAAGAAGCAAAATAATTTTTGGATTTTTGGCATCTTCATCAAAAAAAAAACAACAAAACAAAGAGAACGGCAATAGCAAAATGGAAAACAAATTATTTCAAAAAAACAGTAAAAATAAAAACAAATTTATACCGCAGTTGAAGTGATTTTGGGTGCCGTATTTTCATATTAATGTAAGTATTAATAAGGCATAAGGAACAGTATGAAAGTTTTTGGTCCAGAAACTTATATAAATGGAGCAAAAAATTGTATTGGGATTGGAAATGGGAGAGAATGGGAAATTTTCTTTATCGAATTTTACAGATCGGCTAATATCTTAACAATTATTAACCTATAAATAAAACTTTTTAAATTATTCGCTTAATTTGTTTCTTTATAATATTTTATTATCAAAAATGGCTGATCAAAAAACATAATATAAACTGACAAAAACTGTCTAATTTTGTTCTATTTTTGTCTCCTTTTTTGTCCCAATTTTTGCCAATTTCCATCTAATCCATTAATTCTTAATTAAATTATCCCAATTTGGACTAAATAACTAATATTTAGTTGAAAATGATTTTATGAAAAAATTTCATAATATCATTTAAAAAATTGCATAAAATTATAAATATTTTATAAATTTCAGATTTGATGTACAAATTTTGACAAACTTCCGCGCATAAATGTTGGAAAATCACAAATCTGCTAGCAGCAATCCTCGCTATTCCCAAAATCATCAACAATTGATTGGAGTTGGCTGAACAACAAACGAAAGAAACAAATTTTTTTTTGCTATTAAATAAAAAACAACAAAGAAAGGCACAAATTTTTACAACATTTAAAGCCAAAAAACATCGTCGACCAAACGAATTATCCAAATTGATTGATGACCACAACGGCGGCCGCGCCTTTGGCCAATTCCAGTTCGCTGGGCAATTTGGTGGTTGGCAACAGTAACAATTTGACCGGTGGCACAATGGGACCATCCACAACAATTGGTGGTCGAAATCATCAACCAAATTTACTGTCAAATTTTCGAAACAATGAACAATTGACGGCGGCGGCATTGTTGGCCGGCGGTGGATTGGCCCGGAGCAGTTCGTCGGCATTTTGTTCACCAAAATTGGAACTCCTTGGTGGAGGGCCACAATTTTTTAGTCCAATTGCCTCGATTGATCAACAAGCAGCTGCTTTTCGTCATCCGTCCTTGTTCAATGAAAATTGTGGTGGAGGTGGAAATGCCTCAACAATTTTAGGACCTCCATCGGCAATGAAACGACCACTTAGTGTAAGTTCTTTATTTTAATTTTTGGGGAATTTTTTGGCATTTTGTTAACAAATTTGACTATAATTTTTTTAAAAAATATTTGATTTAAAAATATTGACTGAATTTATTTAATTAAACAGATTTGATTAATTAAATTTGGTTTATTTAATTCCATATTTTTAACATAATTTTAGATTTTCGAATTTTCTTAGCATTTTATTATCAATTTTTAGTCAATTATTTATATTATTTTATTTGAAAAGACTGATTTTATTTAATAGAATTGATAAATTAAAACTGGCTTTTTAATGCCATAATCCAAATTTTAAACCTGGTTTAATAGTTTAGATTGGGAAAATATTTGAATTTTTCCAATTTTTGAAATATTCTCATTTCATTGTTTGCTTCTTTGATACCAAAAAATCTCACTTACAAAACGATTCCACCTTTTTTATTTATAAGCAAATTTTTCAATCAAATTCAAATTTTTATGTTTTATTAAATTTTTAATTTTTTGAAAAAATCAAATTATTCCAATTATATGCAAATTTTTTCCAAATTATCAATTTAATTTGTTTTTTAGAAATATAAATTTAAATTAAAAATATTTGTCTTGACTATAATTTATTTAAAATTTATTAATTTGATGTTTGATGCCAATTAGTATGTAAAAATTTTCATTGAAAGGAAGCAAGTTTAATACTTGGAATTGGAAATTATTTGCAAAAAAGACAGAAAAATTGGAGATTTTTCAAATTTACACTAATTAATTATATATTTTTGGAATAAAATTTTTAATAAAATTGCCGGTTTGATATTTTTTGGAAGAAGCGTCTAAAAACAAGGCAAAATATTAATTAAATAGAATTATGATATATATTTAAAAAGAAAAAATTTTAAAAAGTAAAAATTAAAATTAATTAATTTTAAAAAATGAAAAAAAATATACGCAAAAATTTTTAAAAATATTTTTTTAAAAAATAAAAAAAATATTCACAAAAATTTTTAAAAATATTTTTTTAAAAAATAAAAAAAAATATTCGCAAAAATTTTTAAAAATATTTTTTTAAAAAATAAAAAAAAATATTCGCAAAAATTTTTAAAAATATTTTTTTAAAAAATAAAAAAAAATATTCGCAAAAATTTTTAAAAATATTTTTTTAAAAAATAAAAAAAAATATTCGCAAAAATTTTTAAAAATATTTTTTTAAAAAATAAAAAAAAATATTCGCAAAAATTTTTAAAAATATTTTTTTAAAAAATAAAAAAAAATATTCGCAAAAATTTTTAAAAATATTTTTTATAATTTTTAAAAAATGAAAAAATAATTCAAAAATAAACTTTTTAAAATTGAAAATAATTTTTAAAATAAAATAAAAATATTTTTGCAAAAAATTTTTTATTCAAAATTTATTATTTATTAATTAAAGTAAGAAAATGGAAAAAAAAATAATTTTACAAATCATTAACCCAAATATATGTCCAAAATTTAGCAAAAAATTTAGAAAAAAAAATTAAAATTTAATTTTTAAAAAATTTATTAAATTAAAATATTCTATACAGAGCCTAGCCTCATTGCCACCCTCATTGAATGGTTCATCAACAATTGGCGGCGGAAATGGTGGCCCAAATTCCATCAATTCTGCAATCGAACAAAACAATCAACGAACGGTGGCCGCGTTGAATGGTCTCATTGGATTGCAGGCGCATTTGGCCGCTGCAGCCGCCACAGCTCAACGCCAAAATCAGCAACAAATTAAGCAACAATTGGCTGCATCCCAAATGCTTGGTGGACAACCAAATCCGGCTGGAATGGGTTTGGCGGCGGCAGCGGCGCCCTCACCGGCCCATTTGCTGGCCATGATGCAGGTATGTTTTTGAATAAATTAATTTGATAATGACTAGGAAAACAATCAAAATTTAGTTAAAATTAAAATAATTTTTCGGATTAAATTTTTTGGTCGAAAAATTTGGTATATTTTTTATTTTGACGCCGTGGGTCCTATTTCATATCTAATTTTGATTATAATTTTAATCATTTGAAATATAATTTTTTTTTTTTTATTTTATAGTAAAAACTTTTGCAAAATTTTTACAATTTTATTATGCCCAAATCCGCAATAAGTATATATGGCTCTAATTTCTATTGAAAATTAAATTTCAATTTGACTATAAATTGGAAATTTAATCAAAAATAAATCGCAATTTTTATGATGAAATTTATGTGAAATCTGAATTCTAAGAAAAATTTTTTAATTTAACAAAAATTGCAAAATTTATGACGAAAATTTGCCGCCATTCTAAAAAAAAATTTTTCAAATTTTTAAAATTGGAAATTCAAAAATAGAAACTTGCGCGTTAAATTTTCGGTATCTTATTTTAACTTCAATTTTATCCCGGGGACCAATTGCAAATTTGCAAATTTTATCTAAAATGGGTGCGTGGGAATCATCTAAATTTGGTCTACGGAAGAAATTACAAATTATTAACATTTACGTGTTCATCAATAGGGGGAAAGTAGGAAGGAAGAAACCTACAACGGTGTAGCAATAGCAATTAAATCTTTTAAGGCAAATATACCATTCTTCCCTTGCCTAGCCAATTAAAAGATGACCCCAATGAACATTTTTGCAATTTTCTTAATTTTGAATACAAAATAAATTAATATTTTCCTCGAATAGTGCCATAAATTAGAGGAAAATTGCCCCGGAGGATGGTTGAAAAGAGATGGAAATTGGAAAGAAAGGGAAGAAGCAGAAGCCAGAAAAGCATTAGCAATTAATTCCTTTAAAGCCAATTTGTGCCGTTCTCCGTTTTCTTTCAAATTTGGCTAGCCAATAGAGGGCCCCAATGTTAATTTTTGCAATTTTCTTAATTAATTTTAACGAATGCGGATACAATAAATTTCCCAGAAATAGTGCCATAAATTAGGTGAAAATACTCATATAATGGGTAGTTAGGAAATGAGGGAAATGAAGGAAAAGGAAGGAAAGAAGCCTGCAAGCTATTAAACAACGGCAATTAAATCATTTATTTAAGGACCAATTCCAAAGTTTCTCCGCTTACTTTAATTTGGCTAAACAATTAAAAGATGACCCCAATGAAGATTTTTGCAATTTTCTTAATTAATTTTAACCTAGTAGAATACAAAAATAAAATAATAATTAAATTCTTGGGATCAATGATATAAATTAAAAAATTTAAACCCTTAAAAATGCATTTTGTGCCAATTATTTTGGCTGTGCAGCCGTACACGCTAATTAATCTTCGATGGCCTGTATTCTTTAATCTTTACCGGGTTAATCCCCAACCAAATGGATGAAAAGGGAATTTTGTGTGTGATGACCCCGCAAATAATAATTAGCCAATTTTGCCAATAATTGGAAAATTTTTTGCAAAATGTAGGCGAGAATACAAAGGAATCGGGGAATAGCTTTATTTAAGGAAGGGGAAATGGAGGGGCGGAAGCCAAATAAATGCCACAGAATTGGCAGAAATAATTTATAAATAATTTTTTTGCGGCAAATTTGACAATTTTG
Source organism: Pratylenchus scribneri (assembly GCA_030063045.1). Taxonomy (NCBI): domain Eukaryota; kingdom Metazoa; phylum Nematoda; class Chromadorea; order Rhabditida; family Pratylenchidae; genus Pratylenchus; species Pratylenchus scribneri. The sequence continues at coordinate 1,535,536 of JAQSEB010000049.1, forward strand.
TTCCCTACAATCACATCATTCGCCTAAATTATCCCATATTCTTCCACTTTTTCTATCAAATTTTGTTGCCAACAAAAAGGAACCTACATTCTTTTTGCAAAATGAAATACAAAAATGAGCAGCTACTGTAGGTAAAATAAAATTGCAAATACCAAAATTTTTGAGTTTTACCCAAAGTAATTTTTTCTCTTAATTGTACAAAATATTTTTTATTGATCTTAGATTTATGATTTTAATTTTCCTATTTTTTTAAAAAATTTTTCTAATCTTTCGACCCATTTTATTACAATTTTACTATTTTTTTGATAAATTGCTCACGCAATGCTTTTTTCTTTACATTTTCGTAATCCTTTCTCCCCTCATGACATGATGAGATGACCATTCCCGTTTTTAGTGTCCTGGGTCCTCTATTTGGACAAAAAAAGACAAATTTTTGATGATTGTAGTGGCCCAATTTTATGATGGTTTAAAATGGATGGATTTGAATATAAATTCGCCAGTTTGAGTGGAGAGAATTTGGGTCAAAGATAAAAGTGTTGGGATAGCGGTCGGTCAATTCGATTTTGGTCACATTTCCTCGGCCTTATCACATTCCTCCCATTTCTGGATTCGGGAATTTTTACTTTTTGTGGACCAAAATTTTCCTGTAATATAAATATTAATTGATCTGAAGAATTTTGTCCTTAATTATTTACAGTTCTTTAAATTGATATTACGAAAATTTCTGGACATTATTATTTTTTGAGATTAGCAACAACTAAAAATGGCTACCCCAAATATGGACAAAATCGAGAGTGAGGTAAAAATTGTGATTAAAATTGCCTTCACCTACCTGCATTTAAAATCTAATCAAATTTATCCTAAGGTATCATATACCGAATCTATGGGTGAAGATGAAAATAGCACTAAAAATGTCAAATTATCAGAAAAGTAAAAAAATATATACGAATCTTTGACAAAATCTCAAAATTTTAAATCACATTTTTTGGAAGATTTGATTTTTCATTCCTCTAAAAAATAAAATTACTTGATCTACTGATAAAATCAATATAACCAAAAATATGTATTAAGCCAATTCCAAAAATTAAGCAAGATTAAAAAATCCATTTTTTTCATCTCTTTTAATTCCAATTATTAATTAAATTATTCCTTCAAAATTCCTCTTTTCCATCTGTTCCAATCATTAATTCAAATCCCCTTTAAAGTTTAAGACCTAAAAATCTGTCACAAAATTTGAATCATTTTTATTCTCTGAGATCCAAAACTCAAAATTTATTTGGACGGAAACTAGAAATGTATGAGCCACAGAGAAAATAGATGACCTCGCGCAGTCATAAAACTTACACAGCCTTCCATTTTAAGAGTGAAATGTTTTGCCCTTCGCCCTTTGTGAGAGCCTATCTCTCATTTCCATCATTTGAATTTGAATGATGCTGCTGCCAGCCGCGCATTCTGCAATCGCGTCGCACAGCAAATGCTAAAAGGCCATCACTTTGGACCGGTGGTGGTCAAAGGTCGGCCCAGTAGGCCTTTGTCCTTCCTTTTCCGCTTTTCGTTGGGCATAATAAATTTTCAAAAGGGGCCAAAATTTGAGTGAATAGAGCACTGGGAGGCAAAATTTAGTGAGAGGCAAAAGGTCATCCGCGGCTGGTTAGGAGTTAGGACGCGGTGGTAAACCTCACATAGATGATAGATCCATCATTTTAAGTTTGGAGGAAATATTTGACCCTTTGCCTCTTTGCTCTTTGTTAAGGCCTATCTCCCATTTCCATCATTGAATGATGAATGCTGCTGCCAGCCGCGCATCCTCTCGGACCGCCGGTGGCGGTCAAAGGTCGGCCCCGGTTGGCCTCTGTCCTTCCTTTTCCGAGCCTTTCGTCGAGCATCAACAATAAATTTTCAAAAGGGCACCCAAATTTGATGGAATAGAGAGAAGAGGAAGCACCGGGGGGCAAAAGGTCATCCGGCTGGTTGGGCTGGAAGGGCGAAAACGACAACAACCAACGACGAAGAGGTCGTCGATGGGAAAGGCCGGCGATGGGCGATGAAATGTGTTTGGGTGGTGGTTTGGACAGACGGACGGGTGAAAGGGCAAAATTTGAGGGAGGAAAAGGAAGATAATGAGGCCACCTTCTCTTTATTCATTGCTTCTTCCATCCCCAAAAGCTCTGCTGGGCACATTCCTTTCCGAGCCATTCACATTTTTGCCCCCATCTATAATAAAAATGATGCCAACCCGGCAAAAGGGCATCTGCCACTGTGCAATAATCCATCCTCGCCCCCATATATCCCAATTTAGCTTCATCCACCTCAGAAACCATTTATGTAAATGGGTGAAAGATCCCATTAATATTTGAGTCCAAAAGTCCACAATTTCTGTTCAGTGACTTAATTTTTGAAAATTCTAAGACTTTTGCATTTGATTTTAATTATCTAATTACTATTAATCTCGTCGCTCCTACTTCTTCAGTTTAAATCTTCCAAATCAGAATGAATTATTCACCATCCGGGCCAATTCTTCTGGCCATAACTCAACAAGGAAACAAACAATTTGAGAAGGCGATAAGCCCTTTGAAATCTTTAAATGTCTTCTAAAGTGGCTTACTAATTTTTTAAAAACCTAAAAAATTTATAAAAAAAACGGTCCTCCAAGGAATTCGGATATATTTTATTCAAAGATATGTAATTTTTAAATGCTTGATTTAATGAAATCTAAAGAAAGCCACTCATTAAAGGACACTTTGGGCTTTTCATTAGCATGTCGCTTTCAAAATTGATTTTTGCCTGAGTTAGGAGGCAAAATTTGGCATTACTGAATCATCCCTTACCCTTACCCATTTTTTGGCTCCTTGGTTGATTACCGGTTCAAATCCAAAATAAAGGAAACAAAGACAAAAAAACGTCACCTAATACGAGGGTAAATTTTTAATATAATACAGCTTTGTAAAAATGTCAAAAAATATAAATAGAGGCTGGCAAGTGGCAACATAATGTGACACAGTACACAATGAACGGTGTGAACCCCACTAATCCCTCCTAATAAGATGGCCAAATCCTCGAAGGCTACGCATCTGGCCTTTTTAGCCAATCAATTGGTCATTCATCACGTTCTTATATACGTTTCCCCCAAATCCTCTTTATTTCTTTTCCACATTTCCCCAACGGCCATTGATGTTTATATGAGCCTTCCCCCGTAGAGGGTGAATGAAGACTGCGATTATGGCGTATGAATGAATCCGAAGGAGAGGTCGGAAATGAATTGGAAAGGGTCGGGTCGAAGGGCGATGTTTGAAAGGGCACAACGGTCGCCCGGAGAGGTCAATCGACGCCCTCGGGGGCGAAAAGGGCCGAGGCCGATGCGTCGGCGGAGGGCATCTGCCTCGGCTTGGGAAGAGGTCACCGGCGGCGAAAGACCGATTCAAATGATGAAACAAACACCCCTAAAGCAAAAGTAGGCAGCCGATGAAGGCGACTGGCGACTGGCGGTGACCCAGCAGTCAGCCGACCCCTCGTCGATTCCCGAATTGACCTTACTTCCACCCTTTTATTATTCCACCCTTTTAAATTTCCTATGTGCTTTGCTTTCTCGGCCATTTCCCACTCTTCCATATACAACCAAATAAATAAATTTGTGCTTTGTAATATGCACAAAAGGTCATGTCCTTTGCCCTTTTCGCCCCAAAACTCAAACACATCTTCGCCTCCCCTGCAGCGATGTGTTTCCCACTTCCCTTCCTCATTTATGTCTCAAATCGGTCGGCTGTCTCATTTCCTACAGTTTGGAAAATGAATTTAAAAATGGCGACAATTTCGAGATAAAGGGCAACTTTCGGTCTTATTTTGGCCTATTTTCGGCTATTCCCTTTGCTAAGGCATATTCACTAATTTCCCAAAAGAATAAATTGGAAAGTTGGGACGACCTGAATCCCCCACCCCCCCCCCCCCACTATTATAAACAAAACCAAATACACTTAAATATGATCTTTTTTCAAAAGATCATGTCCTTTTGCCCTTTCCTCCTCCATCCACCCAAACATCTTCGTCTCCCCTGCAGCGATGCGTTTCTTTCCCTTCCTCATTTGTCTCAATCTCAACTCTCAATCGGTCGGCTGTCGACACTTCCTCTCTAATAGGAGGAGCTTGGAAAATGAATTTAAAAATGGCGACAATTTTATGGGAGAAAGGGCGACTTTTTCCAGTATTATTTTGGCCTTTTATTCGACTATTTGGAATAAAAAAAAATTAGGCTGCGGAATTTTGCACTTTGGTTAAAAAAAATCTAAGAAATATTTTTTCCATTGTTATATTGACCTATTACCGATTATTTCCTTTCCTATTCATTGTTAGTAATTTTATTAAAAATTCAAAAATTAGGACTATTTTCGTGACCAATATCACACAGATCAGCAAATTTTCAATCTATAAAATTTTTTTCCGTTGAATTAATCTCTTTGTGTTATGCATTTTTATAGCAAAATTTTGATCAAAACATTTAGTCAACCTAATTATTATGGCCAAAAATATAAACTATACAATTGTCTTATTTTATCTCTTTTTTGGTCATAATTTATTGCTATTTAAAATCAAACCCCCTTATTCTTCCTTCAATTAATTTAATTCATCCAAATGAATACTAAAAGTTGCTAATATTCAATTCATCACTTGACCAAATGATACAAACGTTACGGTATACAATTATGTTCCTTATCTCTTCGTAAAACTAATTCTAAGATCATCTATCAACAAATTTACATTTATTTCTTCATTTCTACTTTGTTCCATTTTTTGTCAATTTTTTTAATATCCATAATTCCCCCTTCGTGCTAATTTTTAACTGCGCAAATCCCCATTTAAATTAAAAAAATTTTTTATTTTAATCTTTAGTCTTGTGAACTTATTGCCTTTAGTTATTAAATGAATTATAGTGTTCGCAGCATTTAGTCTAAGGTTTAAACTATTTACGGTTAATTTTCTTTCTTTTGACCATAAAATTCATTTCATGTTTTATGGTTATTCTTAATATCCGCAATTTGCATTTTCTTCCTATTTTATTAGTGAAAAAAATAAAAGAATGGAAGGAATATTACCACAGCAGGCTAAGATTACAAATATTACTTCCTAAATGCCAAGATTATGGTATGAATCGCAGAAAAAAAAATTGACACAAAAATTGCCAAAAAATGAACAAAAATGAGATATAAAATTTCGATAATATTTGCCATTGAATGGTTTTAAAAATGCAATTAAAAAAGATTTATAATAAGTCAAAAAATCACAAAAAATGCCGATTTTTCAAAGAAAATACATTTTTAAATTTTTACAATGGCACTAAAAATGTCTAAAAAAATGAAGAAAAATTATCCGTAAATTCTAATCATCATTTACCCATGTATCTGAAATGCCTTTCCCAACTTAGAATTGACCCATTTGGCCTCATTCCTTCCCTTAATTTTCTTCCAAATTTGGCCTTCCATTATTTGCACAAAATCCACTCTCTCACACTCTTTGGTCTTTATGGCCTTCCGCCTAATATGTATATATTAATATTAACATCATTTTGGCAATTTGCATGCGCAAATCTGAGGGGCAAAAGTAGCAACAATTCTTCCTTTCTTTGCCACCTTCTCAATTCCGTTGCCACTTTTTTGTTTCCATAAAATGCTTTTTACTTTTTTTCTGGGCCATTTTTCTGTTTCCTATAAGAAAGACCATTTGGCCATTCGTACAGCAGATCTAATTATGGCCCTTTTGGAAAAATTCACGCGCTCAAAAAATTGAAGAAAACAGCACTGTTTTTTCCAACGACAATGCAAAATTTTGCAAAATATTTGGCAACTGCAGAAAACCATCCCGACCAATCCCGGTTCGAAAAAAGATACATTTCCCAGTGACCATAACCCAATAAATTTTACATTTTTCTTTGGCCTCCAAAATGTGCCAATTTTGTTCCCATCACCATAGTTCCAAAATAAATTTGCACAAAAATACAAAAAATGAACCGTGCTCAAAATTGTTGGCCTTTGGCCTCCTTTCTCAACTTTTTTATACTTTTTATGGCCAATTTGATCTTTTCTCGTTCCCCTCCCTCTTTCAAAAATACAATTTTCACGCGCCCTCCAAAAATTGTGGCTTTTCTTTAATTGGATAAAAATTTTTGCAGAATTTTTGCGCGCTCTTGCCGCTTTTTTCTTTTTCCTTCCCATTATTGTTTTTGGTAGCCTACAATTTCACTCCATTATTGGAAGCTTTTAATGGGCCGGCAGAAAATTTGTTCACGTGACAACCCAAAATAAAATTTTACGCAGCCCATTTAATAGCAGATGGTAGGTATTTATTTAATACCCGCATTTGGAATATAAAGCTAATTTTTTGCCTTGAACTTTTTAAATTACGTCTTTGCTTCCATTCCTAGCACAATTCCAAATATGGGTCTTTTTGGAAGCGGAGATGATATCATTTTAACACGAGAATAATTTTACTTTTATTTTAAGATTCTTTAAATTGAAATATTACTCAAATAGAATTTATTTTTATTTCTTTTACCTAAATTTTAAGCTCACAAAATTTAGTGACTATTCTGATTTAAATTCAGCCTTTTCTGATTTATACAATTCCGCCTGTTCTGATTATAATAATTCCGCCTGTTCTGATTTTAATAATTCCGCCTGTTCTGATTTTAATAATTCCGCCAGTTTGATTTTAATAATTCCGCCTGTTCTGATTTATATAATTCCGCCTGTTCTGATTTATATAATTCCGCCTGTTCTGATTTTAATAATTCCGCCTTTTCTGATTTTAATAATTCCGCCTTTTCTGATTTATATAATTCCGCCTGTTCTGATTTATATAATTCCGCCTTTTCTGATTTTAATAATTCCGCCTTTTCTGATTTATATAATTCCGCCTTTTCTGATTTTAATAATTCCGCCTTTTCTGATTTTAATAATTCCGCCTTTTCTGATTTATATAATTCCGCCTTTTCTGATTTATACAATTCCGCCTGTTCTGATTATAATAATTCCGCCTTTTCTGATTTATATAATTCCGCCTGTTCTGATTTATATAATTCCGCCTGTTCTGATTTTAATAATTCCGCCTTTTCTGATTTATATAATTCCGCCTGTTCTGATTTATATAATTCCGCCTGTTCTGATTTTAATAATTCCGCCTTTTCTGATTTATATAATTCCGCCTGTTCTGATTTTAATAATTCCGCCTGTTCTGATTTTAATAATTCCGCCTGTTCTGATTTATATAATTCCGCCTGTTCTGATTTATATAATTCCGCCTGTTCTAATTTTAATAATTCCGCCTGTTCTGATTTTAATAATTCCGCCTGTTCTGATTTTAATAATTCCGCCTGTTCTGATTTTAATAATTCCGCCTGTTCTGATTTTAATAATTCCGCCAGTTTGATTTTAATAATTCCGCCTGTTCTGATTTATATAATTCCGCCTGTTCTGATTTATATAATTCCGCCTGTTCTGATTTTAATAATTCCGCCTTTTCTGATTTTAATAATTCCGCCTTTTCTGATTTATATAATTCCGCCTGTTCTGATTTATATAATTCCGCCTTTTCTGATTTTAATAATTCCGCCTTTTCTGATTTATATAATTCCGCCTTTTCTGATTTTAATAATTCCGCCTTTACTGATTTTAATAATTCCGCCTTTTCTGATTTATATAATTCCGCCTTTTCTGATTTATACAATTCCGCCTGTTCTGATTATAATAATTCCGCCTTTTCTGATTTATATAATTCCGCCTGTTCTGATTTATATAATTCCGCCTGTTCTGATTTTAATAATTCCGCCTTTTCTGATTTATATAATTCCGCCTGTTCTGATTTATATAATTCCGCCTGTTCTGATTTTAATAATTCCGCCTTTTCTGATTTATATAATTCCGCCTGTTCTGATTTAATAATTCCGCCTGTTCTGATTTTAATAATTCCGCCTGTTCTGATTTTAATAATTCCGCCTGTTCTGATTTATATAATTCCGCCTGTTCTGATTTATATAATTCCGCCTGTTCTAATTTTAATAATTCCGCCTGTTCTGATTTTAATAATTCCGCCTGTTCTGATTTATATAATTCCGCCTGTTCTGATTTATATAATTCCGCCTGTTCTGATTTTAATAATTCCGCCTGTTCTGATTTTAATAATTCCGCCTGTTCTGATTTTTATAATTCCGCCTGTTCTGATTTTAATAATTCCGCCTGTTCTGATTTTAATAATTCCGCCTGTTCTGATTTTAATAATTCCGCCTGTTCTGATTTATATAATTCCGCCTGTTCTAATTTTAATAATTCCGCCTGTTCTGATTTATATAATTCCGCCTGTTTTGATTTTAATTCAACATGTTTTAAGAATAAATCCCCCAATACTGTTTTTAATTTACGCAATTAAAATTTCATTTTTCCACTAATTTTTAAACAATATTCAAACAAATATAAATAACTCATGCTTTTAATTTTATTTATACATATTTTTTCTTCCTGTAGATCATTATTGATAATAAAATAATTTTTAAAACATATTTAATTGGTTACAATTATTTTAGAGCCTTAAAACGAAAACTGCCTGATTTTTGCGTTTTTCCTTTTTTTTAGTTATAAATTTTTGCCAATTTTCAATCAAATCCTCTAATTCTTCTCAAACACTCATCATCATCAGTGCTAAACAATAAGAATAAAAATTTTTAAAATGAAAATTTTCAAATTATCAAAAAATTTTCCAAAATTTATTACCATATATGACCTGCTGAAGAACGAATCAAAAATCAAAAGTTTAAGGTTGTCACTAAATGGCACGAATTTTTGGCCATCATACTAAATTGGCACCTACACCTAATCTTTGATGCACGCATTCACCATTCAAAAATGATCTTTATTTTAGGATCACTTCCCTCATATATTCTGAATAGAATTTTTTATTTTTGTTTAATTACTTTCCCATTCCTACTCAATATTTTGGTACAGAATTTTGACCATATTGAACATCCTCTCTGATTTCAATTTCCTTCCCTCAAAAACAATAAATAATTCTTTTGGCCATAAAAAATAATAAATAATTCTTTTGGCCATAAAAAAATAATAAATAAATTAAATGTTCCGCTTTTCCTATATTACTTTCCTATCCAATCAAAAAAGTGTTTATGTTTTGCCCCCCGGCCAAGGCCGCGCCCCTTTGACATTTTTGGCATCTACTATTTAAATTGTACATAAACATGGGAATGTCATTGGGTTTCATCCGCCCATTTTCCTTTAAAGGGAAGTACCTCACCTTAAGGTGGCCCTTTTTGATGAAACTTGGCATGTCTTTTGGCCATAGGATGCCTACACATAATCCGCTATTTTTATCTGCGGAATGAGCTCGCCTACTGTTTTATGGCCAATAAAAATTTTTAATTTGACGATTTATTGGATTGGAAATAGAGAGAGGCAGATGCCTGGATGGTGTATGGGGTAAGTATGTAGAATACTTTTATGGTCATGTGTTCAATTCCTCTCATCGGCGAGTAATTTTTTTAATTTCTTAAACTCATTTTTAATACAAATTTAGAGTTTTATTATTAAAAATTAAATAAAATAATTAAAATTATGTAAACCGCAATATAATTATCTGCCCAATGAGCTTATCTCGGATTTTATGGCCATAAAACCTATTTTTCAGCCATTTTGGCCATAGCTCATATCTCGGTATAGGGATGTCCTAAAATTATGAACTAAACGTCATATTATAGAGAATTTTATTGGCTATAATATTGGTAAATGTTTTCTAGGCTTAAAAATTTTTTGAAATTTTTTATCGATTTTTTTCGAAAAATCCCGAATTTGGCCAATTTTCAATGGGCCATAACTCGGGTATATGGCTATATTGGAACATGGCCCAATTATGTTTTTTGATCACACTATCATAAAGTATTTTTGTGCAAATTTTTAGGTTTTTCCCTTAACCTGAAAATTCTAGGTATTTTGCCCATTACAGGCCTAGCATTGCGAATTCGCAAAAATTTTCAGGTAGTCAGAAAAATCTGAAAATTTGCATAGAGATACTTTATGATATGGTGATCAAAAAAGATAACTGAGCCAAAGTCCAACGATTCCATCTAACCGAGTTATGGACCATTGAAAATTGGCCAAATTCGGGATTTTTTGAAAAAAATCGATAAAAAATTTCAAAAAATTTTTAGGCCTAGGAAACATTTACCAATATTATAGCCAATAAAATTCTCTATAATATGACGTTTAGTTCATAATTTTAGGACATCCCTATACCGAGATATGAGCTATGGCCAAAATGGCTGAAAAATAGGTTTTATGGCCATAAAATCCGAGGCGTGTCCATTCCGCAGATAAAAATTGTGATTTAGGTGTAGGCATCCTATGCCCTAAACATATGCAAAGTCTCATTAAAAAGGGCCACCTTAAGGTGAGGTACTTCCCTTGTTAGGAAATACATTGAGAGTGAGAGTACGGTAATCCTACCATTGATTGTCCAAATATGAAAAAGGAAAATATAAAAAAAATAGTAAAAAGGAAAAGGAAGGAAGCATAGAATTGGACCCATTTGGCTGCGGCCAAATGTTAATAATAATTGGGTTCGGGCTTCGGGGTGGGGCCAAATGAACAACAAATTTGAATGTGAGTGGAAGGCGGCATCAAAAATGAATATCCCCCGGGGAGGGTTTAAAAATAGCCAGAGGAAATGTTTTATATTTTTGGATATTGTTTTTTTTTGTGTGAGAATATTTTGAGTTGGGTATAAATATGGCCACATGAAAATATGTTGGCATTGACACTTGATTTTTCCCTTTACCTTAATTTTCTCATAAAATCCGAAAATCCTAAAAGGAATTATAATTCATCATAAAATAATTATATTTATATTTGTTCTTTGGCTATTCCTAATGGGAGAAAATATTCTTATTGGTCTTTGGCATTTCAAAAATGTAAGTATATTGCGAGGCAAGCGGCATTTTCCGCGGCATTTCATATGAACTTATTGAATATTTATTAATTTAATTTAATAAAAAGAAAGTAAATTAATTTATTTAATTATAACTAAAAATATTAAAATTATTTCCAAAATAAATCATAAATTAATAAGGCCAAATTTAGCCATATTTAAAGTTGTCTTTCCCATTTAGAAATAATTTTTTCCCAAAAATGCATTTAAAAATTAAAAATTTTTCTAAATTAATTTTCAATTTCGACTAAAAAATTTTTTAATTTCTTATTTTTTTGCAGCATTTTATGTCGCCCCAAATGGTGGAAGCCATTCAAAAACCGCATTTGGCCGCCCAATTTGGGCATCAGCCACAAAATCCTCCCACTCAAAATCATCAACAACAACAAAATGGCTCACAATTTGGTGGCACAAATTCCGCTGCAATCCAAAGGACTGGACAGCAGCCACCACCTTCCAATTCATTATCGCCTCCGTCACCAAACAACAATCAAAATTCGGCAAATAATAATAATAATGGACAAAGTTGTTCAACACTGATTGGCAATGGAGAGATTTGCGTCGTTTGTGGAGACAAGGCTTCCGGTAATTTTTTTGGGCAAGGAAATAAAATGAGGAATAGTCAGCTGATAATTAAAAATATTTTTTAGGAATTTTAATTTTTTTTTGAAATTTTTTACCTTAAAATAAGCTCTCTCATAGAAAATTTTTTTTGTTAATTATGGCTTAATAAAACTAAAATTGTTAAAAAAATTTAATGAAAAATATTTTTCTATTTTTACGAATTTTAATTATAATTTCAAATTTTTAAAAATTTTTTTTTCAATTTTCAAAAAATTATGTCTTTATTTTAATTGAATTAATTATTTTTCAAAAATTTATGTCTATATTAAAAGATATTTTAATTTAACATTTACATAATTCAAATTTATCTATTTTTTTTTAAATTTCAGGTCGACATTATGGGGCAATCAGTTGCGAAGGATGCAAAGGTAATTTTGAAAACATTAATTCAAAATTCTAACATTTTTACAGGCTTCTTCAAACGCTCCATTCGCAAGCAAATTGCCTATGTTTGCCGTGGGGCCAAGGATTGTCCGGTCACAAAATTTCATCGGAATCGATGCCAATTTTGTCGGCTCAAAAAATGCCTTACCACTGGAATGAAAAGTGAATGTGCGCTTTTTTCCAACACAAAACGATAAAAATTTTAAAATTAATTTTTATGCTAAAAAATTTTAATTTATTAAAAATTTTTTATAATATTTAATTTTTTTTTAATATTTTGAGAAATTAGTATTTATTAATTTTTTTTCGATTTTAAAACATGTAAAATTTTTAAAATAAATCTAAAATTTTTTTCGATTTAAAAATGTAAAAAATTTAAAAATAATGAAACATTTCAATTTAAAACATGTAAATTTTTTTTAAAAATTAGTAGAAAAAATTTAGAAATTTACCTATATAAAAAATGAAAAATTAGAGAAAAACCAAAAAAAAATTAATTTTAAATTTACAGCCGTCCAAGCCGAACGTCGACCAATGAATGCGGCAATGGCAGCGGCGGCTGCCGCAGTTGCCGCCCAGCAATCCATTGGGACAAACACAAATTCCTCCACATCGGCGATGGCCTCAGCTGCAGCCGCCATTCGAAGCCGATTCGCTGCCCTCAACAATGCGCAACCACCATCGTTGGGGTCAAAACCCGGTGGCCTTCCGCAACATTTTCTGCCTGTTTGCACCGCTGCTGGTTCAAATGTGAATTCGGCAGCTGCGGCAGCGGCAGCCGCCGTCTTGGCTGCCAATTTCTATGGAGGCCAGTCAACGGGAACAATGGAGAATGGTGGAAATGGAATGAGCACCGGCGAATTTGCCGCAAAAAGGAAACGAACAACAACAATGACAAGCGGAAATGCGGATTCAGTAGGAATTAGAAATGTGAGTTTTTCTTTTAATTTTGCATGGACTGTGGACAAATAAGAAAAAATTTTTCTGATTGATTTTCATAATATTGAAGAGTAAAATAAACAATTTTTCGTATTTAGATTCATTATTTCTTAATAAGTCTTTAAATTAGCCAATTAAATAGATAGCATTTGAAAGTCCAAAAAAAAATAAAAAATTTAAATCTGAAGACTAGGAAAAATATTAAATAGTTTTTCTTAATTTATTATTGTTTTCTTATTCTTAAAGATGGTTCAAAAATATTTCTTAAAAATTATAAATATATCAATCAAATTTTAAAATATTATTTGACCCATTTTTTTTAAAAAAAAGATTTGAAATTTAAAATAATTATTATTTAGGATAAGTAAATTTTTTTTGCTGGGCAGATTTTGCGCATAAATAAATGAAATTCTGTGAATTGGGTTGAAATTGGAATTAGAATCTATTTATAAAAAATTGCAAAAATGTATAGAGAATGATTAATGTGAAGAATGAGAGGAAAGAAAATTTATTTCCAAGAATTTATAGAGAGCGTGCTAAAATTAATTTCCCCATTTTTAATTTGATGGCCCAAAAATGGCCACAAATTGTCATTTTGGCGAACACACACCTGTCTCATAAGACCCAATAATTTTAATTCCGCGCAAAAAGACAATTAATTTGAATAGAAAATGGCAGACGGCATTTGTCATGTGCCAAAATTGAGACTGAGAAAAATACCATTATTTCGGGCCAAATTGACAATTTTTTAAATTAAAATTTAGCTCTCATAAAATTGGTACATTGCCATGACATTTACATAATATTGAAATTAATTCCCAGAATTTAGTCGCGTTCACATGGCAATGAAAATTGTTATTTAGCGGCATATGAGAATTTAATCATTTTCTCATTCATCATTTTATGATTCATTATTTCTTCACTCTTTTTAAATTATTAAGTTAAAGCGACTTTAAACTAATTTTTAGGAAAATAATATTATTTAAAAAATTGGATTTAAAAAATTATTTATTAAAATTTTAAAAAATCTGTTAATCTAAATAAAAAATGATTGAAAAGTTTGATTAATAATCAGAATTTTTTCTTCTTATCAAATGAATTTTTTTTAATCTATTTTGTTTTTTTGGCCCCATTCATTTTTAAAATTTATCAAAAAAAAATTTTGGTACGACTGATATTCAAAAAAATTAGGAGCAAATTCTAAATAAATTAGCTTAAATATATATATATATAAATTTTCTCATGCCAAAATTCAAAATAAAAATAATCATAAAATTTTCAGTCACCAGAACAATTATTGGCAAAATCCAATCCATTCAATTTGCAACAAGGCCTACTCGCTTTTGTCAATCGGCATCAACAGCAGCAACAGTCCACGCCTTTCAACCTTCAAAGTCCACAAAATCTGGCTCAAAATTTGCCTTCAATTTTTGCCAATTCTCATTCCCAACAGCAAATTTTGATTCAAACTGATTCAAATGGAGGAAGGGAAGGCGAAAATGGCGATCAATTGACAAATAATGTACAATCGCAACAGAATGCTTCCTCCAATGATGATGGCACGGCATCCTCGGCAATGGTGGGAAAATTTAGCCAATAATTTAATAATAAGCAATAATGAAAAATTGGAGCTTCGATTTTGGGGCACAGAAAAAATAGTTATTAATTACCTGTTTTGCCATCTTTTGGCTATGACTCAACAAGGAAATAACCAATTTGGAAAGGCGATATGCCACATTTGAAAGTCGTAAATGTTCTCTAAATATTGGCTTTTTTTAATTTTATGAAATTTAAACAATTTATAAAGTGGCTTTTCTTCTAAAAATTTGGAAATATTTTACATTAAAGTTATGTAACTATATTTAAGATTATTAAAAAATATCAGATTATTGAGGATAAAATCAGGCTTTTTATGATATATTTATTTTCTTCCCCGATTGAAATCATTGTTGTTGTAATATAAGTCAAAAAATTTAAGAAGACAGTGCAGCCAAGCAATACTAAAAAAAGGTCACCAAATGTTATAGACACATTCGAGCTTTCAGAAGCGAAAAATTCAAATCCAGGAAAACAATTAAAATTCAATCTCTTTTAGCTGACAATTTCTTTCCATAATAATTTTCTTTTTATTGCCATATTTTTTCTATTACTAAATTTCTTATTTTTTTTTTTTGAATTTTTCAGTTGGAAATGTGCGGTATTTGCACAACTCAACAACAATCGTCAACATCGCCGCTGCTCAAATCATCGCTTGTTACCACCTCGCATGCAACCGTAGGCCAAATAGGCAGCCAAAGTTCCATTAGCACATCACAATCGTCGCCTTCCCCGCCAAGTGCCTCCAGTGAATTCAATGCCCCATTGTTGCCAAATTCAGCTTCTGCGGCCGCAACATTAGCCGACAATACCACTTTGTTGGCACAATTGTTGAGACGAGACTTTTTGACCAAACAACCGAGTGGCGATTTTGGAATGGTAAATTTATTAACTGGATTAATTTAATTGGGATGGGAATCTTTGGTTAAAATAATTTAGGAAGGAAAATGCTGCTACAAAGAGAAATGTACAGATTCTTCTCTTATTTTAACTTTTTTATAAAAAGAATTAAAGCCTTAATTTGGAAAAAGAAGAAAAGCAAGCAAAAAATCGGCATTTAATTAACAATTGAAATTATAATGAATTTAAAATAATCGATTTAAATAAATAGTAAAATGCTTGAACATAGATCAGATCATGAATATGGAAATCTTATATTTTTATTGAATTTTTTTGACAAAAAATTCAATAAAAAAGTTACTTATATCTATTTTTTCTGAATTTTTTTGGCACTTTTGCGTACATATGTCCGGGCATTATTGGAAATCCAACCAAAACTAGTTTTGGCCTAGTCTTATTGGAAATCTCAAATTATTTCATCATAGAAGCAGAGAAATAAAAATTAGGGCTAAGGTTAGTGCTAAGGTTGGGACGGCATGGATTTAAGGATAAAAGCTAAATTTTAGAGTTAGATTTAATACTCTGATTCTTACAAAGAGATATTATGTGATTTTCAATATTGGCCGGCCAAAACTAGTTTCAGCAGATTTCTAATAATGCTCGATACCGTAACCCCATCTAATCTAATCAATCAAGAAATTTGAAAAGAATAAAAATAAACACTTTTTAATTTGAAAAGAATATAAATAAACGCTAATTAATTCGAAAATCAATCCAATATTACCGCCAAAAAATCATATCGCTAATTTCACAGTCTTCCGATCATCATCCATTGATGGATTTGGATGATTCCTCCACTGCCTCTTCAAGGGAATCCACCATTTCCGACATTGACCCACATCATCACCAACATTTGGCCAATTCAACAATATGCCCTCAGGCATTGTTGCTGGATTCACCCCTGATCGATGTGCACAATGCCAAATTTGAATTGCCAATTCCAACAACAACACCGATGACTGCACAAAATCAACAGCAACAACAAAGGCCGGATCAACAATTGAATTTGGGCTACATTTGCGAGAGTGCCTCCCGGCTTTTGTTCCTCTCCGTCCATTGGGTTAAAGGCATTCGGGCGTTGGCAAATCAGTGAGTCAAAAATAAATAATTTTATCATTTTTGGTCTATTTTTTGATGATATTTTTTCCATAAAATCCTCTTTTTTTTTATCAAAACAGAAATGTCTAAATCGGATTTTTAATTCGACCAAAATTAGTCAAAATAAAATTTTTCACGTAGGAATTTAAAAAATAATTAGCATTTTTCTTATTCATTTCCACTTTTTGGTTATAATTTCAATTATCATTTTTCATATTTATTATTATTAATATATTTTCTATCAAAAATAATGAATTTAAGCTACAATATCTTTCAAATAACGTGACTAATAAAACAGAAGGGTAATTTACCTCAATTTAAGGCGATATGATGAAAATAAAACAAAAAAAGTAGTCCAATAAAATTGTCATAATTTATCTAGGCATATTTTTAATTTTTCAAAAATATAATTCATAAAAGAATGAAAAAAATAGAAGAGAAAATTTTGTTTAATTTTAATATTCTCAATTTTTTGAAGGCAATCTTTGGTGGAGAACATGATGCGCGGCAAATGGTGCGATCTATTCCTGCTTGGCCTAATGCAATGTGCCACCGAATTGAATTTGCCATTCATGTTGCGAACAATTGAGCTGCATTTGAGTGGCCTTATGAAATTTGGTTGGTTTTCTATTTATTTTATATCATGTATAAAATATTTACCCAACCAAATTTTTATCAACAAATCAAGTTTTTAAGTTAATATTTTACCTTTAATTTAGCACATTTTTAACGTTTTATATCCCTGATTAGTATGAATTCAATAAGAATTCGTGAATTTGATTGATAATTAGCAAATTTATACCAAAAAGTAGAAAAATGGCCAAAAATTTGGCAAATTTTCGTTTTTTTGGCCATAAGATTCTGGCCAATTATATCTAATCAGTCATTTTGATATGAAAATTTTCTAGAGAAAGAATTTAATCCAATAGTATAAAAGTTTTTTTATTTTAGGTTGAAAAATTTCTGAAATATTGGAATTTTAATATCTAATTTTTTGGTATCATAGCCACTCAAAAATACGGTAAAAATAAGGAACTTCCCCTTTCTTTGAAGGAAGTTTCCAAAAAGCCGGAAGACCAAAGGAATATTATTAATAAAGGATTAAGCACAATAGGAAAGGAAGAATTTTATATTAATATTTTTTATTACGGTAAAAATAAATCTCAACCAATTATTTCCTCCTACATTTTCCATTATTATGGCTACCGAAAATGAACAATGGAAGAGGAATATATTTAGCAGAAATAATGAGGGCAAAATTATAATTAATTCCTAGTTAGCACCATCAAAGATTGGAGGAAGAAAATAAAACAAAGGAGGATAAATACAAAAATAATAAATATACTGTAGTCAAAAGCAGAATTGGAAAGCTTCCATATTTAAAATATTAGAAATAATAAATTAATTAAAAATAAATTTAAAAAAAATAAAATTAGAATACTAAAAATCTTCTTTCTAAAATGTACAAATTTTTAACCATTTATAAATTATTTAATATATTTTATTTTAAAAAATTAAATTTTATTCCAATTTTAAAGTTTCTTTTTACAAATAAAATAAATGTTTAAATATCATGGTTCTAAAATTTACAGAGTTTTTACACATTTATTATTAATTTATTTTATTTTATAAGATTACAAAAAGAAGAAAAATTCTAATTTGAAGTTTTTTCACAATGGTGTCAATTAAAAATAAAAAAAAAATTATAAAATAGATTAGAATATTTAAATTTTTTAAGCCAATTTCAAGTTTTTTAGAATGAAATTAATTAATAAAAAAAATTAAATTATTTCATTAACTGGCAATTATTTGATGAAGAAATATGAAATATTTACAAAATTCTGATAAAAATTTAAATTTACCTCCAATATTTTCACAGGCCAACTCGCTCGTGACCACTACGAAAGGCTATGCCGACAAATTGCCTTCCTCCTATTATTGTCCCAGCGGACGAAGCAAATGAAATTGAATGCCATGGAATTCGCATCGTTGAAGGCAATTGCATTCAGCAGTGGGGATTGTTTGCTTCGAGTGCATCCACAAACAGGGAAACCATTGGCACTTTCCACCACATCATTGGCATTTCTACGGCATTTCAACGCGTTGGCATGCCAAGAACTTTTTGAGCACATTTTGTTCCGGTCAAATGCGGAAATTGAAGGAAGACGGACTGAAATTAGACAAAATGCCGTTGGATTGGATGAAGAACAGGCAGAAGAACCGTCGGAAAAGCCGATAGAAAGAATTGGCCCATTTGAAGGAGGGGAACATGAGGAACAAATGCCAATGGAAAAACATGGCCATGGAGAGGAGGAAGTGGACAGTGATTGTTGTGGAGCATCATCCACAACTGCTGGAACAGTGGCCGCCACGGAATTGAGTCGAATGACCACAATGACCACAACAACTGCATCGACGGTAAGTAAAAATGGGAAAGGGTCCATTCAGGGTCATTCTTTAATCCAATTTATACATATTAATACTTTTCAGAAAGCAACCGGAAAGAATATAGTCAATTAAAATACTTTCCGGAAAGCAACCGGAAAGAATATATTCAATTAAAAAACTTTTAGGAAAGCAACCGGAAAGAATATAGTCAATTAAAAAACTTTCCGGAAAGCAACCAAAGAATATAGTCAATTAAAAAACTTTCCGGAAAGCAACCGGAAAGAATTTAGTCAATTAAAAAAACTTTCCGGAAAGCAACCGGAAAGAAATTAGTCAATTAAAAAACTTTCCGGAAAGCAACCGGAAAGAAATTAGTCAATTAAAAAACTTTCCGGAAAGCAACCGGAAAGAAATTAGTCAATTAAAAAACTTTCCGGAAAGCAACCGGAAAGAATATAGTCAATTAAAAAACTTTCCGGAAAGCAACCGAAAAGAAATTAATCAATTAAAAAACTTTCCGGAAAGCAACCGAAAAGAAATTAATCAATTAAAAAACTTTCCGGAAAGCAACCGAAAAGAAATTAATCAATTAAAAAACTTTCCGGAAAGCAACCGAAAAGAAATTAATCAATTAAAAAACTTTCCGGAAAGCAACCGGAAAGAATATATTCAATTAAAAAACTTTCCGGAAAATAATAAAGTAGTAAATTAAAAAATTTGATAAATATTAAGTGAATTTATTTTAATTTGTCTTCAAAAAATAAATAAAAATTGATAACTAAGAATTGGAAATTTCTGATACAATTAAATATTAAATATCATAATTCTGCCAAATATTATAATAGTAATTTCAATTAAAATTCATTAGGTGGAATGTGGCAGAATGTTGGCCAAATCCGGACAACTTAATTGCCCAGAAATGATGGACATGGACAATAGCGGCTGCGGTGGAGAAATGCCACTGCATAATCGAAATGGCAACGTCCCGACAACATTGCCACCATTGTGTTGTGACACATCGCCCGGCTCCTCAGCCAGTCAAACGGCCACAACGCTGGGCAGTGGAGAAAAACCACCACCGCCGACACCGTCAAAAGGAGCAATTAATTTGGGCCATGGGAAAGCGGAAAGACTGGCTGAAATGTTGAAAAGAGCCGAACAGCAGCCGAAACCACTTTGTGCCACCATTGAAAGGCATTCACAACTGTTACAATTGTTGCCGGCCCTCAGATGCTTTAATGAACAATTAATTGTGGAATTGTTTTTCAGGTAAAGAGGAGAATTGGTGGAATTTATATTGTGTGAATTAGTACAAAATTTATCAAAAATAAAAAAAAATTAATAATTAATCTATTTAAAATAGAGTTTATGTTTTATTCGCCTTCCAAAAATAATGATGGATTTTAATTTTGCCAAAATTTTTTGAACAATAATTTATGCAAAATTTAATTGTAAAATCACTATTAAATATTCCCTCATTTTCTAGTTTAGAAACTTGTAAATAATGGCAAAATTTATTCATAAATAAGAAAAAGTTTTTGAAATAATCGGTTAAATTGACTAATTAATCTAATAGGATTTAATAATTAAAAATATGTTATATATGATAAAAACATTTACACACAATTTTTAAAATAATTGGAACAATTATTTATTTAATCGTAGTTGATTTCAATTTTAATATTTTATCATTTTTGACCATAAAATTAATTTATTAACATATTTAATTAATTTATTCAATTTTTTAGTGGCCTAATTGGAAGTCTGTCCATTGAGACCGTGGTGAGTTCACCATTTTTGGGATCAATAAAATTCGATTTCCCTCATTCAAAGATTCCATTCATTCTGAACACCGACACTGAGCTGATTTTTGAGCCACGGTCCACACCAATGGCAGCTGTCCCAGATTCGGCCAAATCCACAGCCACTTCTGCTGCGAAATCCACTGTTGATGAAGGAAAACGGTCACCCAATGGCGAAACAAAGGAGGAAATTGACGATAGCCAAAACAGCGTAAAAGAAGTGAAGCAAGAACCCAAAATGCCGGCTGAAGAAACGGCCATGGCGATAAATTTATGAATAATTTTTATTATCCCCAAAATTTTTTCCCTTTAATTTTCCTTGACCAAAAATCCCTCACAAAAATGTCCAAAACCGAAAAGTGTCTTTCAAAGCAAATTTTATTATTACCTATTTTGATTGTGAATTCAATTTTCCACCCTTTTCCCACTTTTTGTCCCAATGAAATGCACACACAAAATTGTGGCCACCCGCGTGATTTGGCCCCCGAAAAAATTTACAAAATTTTCCCTGTTTTTTGAACTTTTTTTCGCATTCTTTTTAAACCAAATTCTGCGACCAAGGCAATTATAAATTTATTTTAATTTTTTTATGTGAAAATTTCGTATAATTCGTGCAACCCAAAAATTAATATATTCCCTTTAAATTTTATTAAATCATTCTCAAAAAAATTCAATAATTCGTGCTTTCAATACAAAAAAAAATTCTGGTTCATCCCATCCCATTTTCTCCAGCTTCCTAATTAATTACATGGCAATTCATTTTTTTCAATAATTTTTTGAATTTATTCTCCAAAATTTGCATTTAAAAATTGATCAAATTTCATTAATGAACTTTTTATTTAAATTATTTTTTTGGCCTAAATATTTAATTTTTTTTTTCAAAATTTAGCCAAAAAAATAATTTTAAAAATATCCAAAAAATTAGTTGAATTCACAAATGCAAATTTTGGCTTCTATTTTTCCCTTCTCGATTATTCAAAAATATTATAATTTTAGCTATTTTCCTTCTTTTTCAATTCACCACAATTTTCTTCCGAATTTCCGGTAATTAATTAGAACAAAAATTTGCCCCTTAATTTCCCCAAACTTTTCTTCCTTTTCCTCCCTTTACTTTATATTATTTTCTTTTTATTTTTAACCAATTTTCATTATTTTCCCTATTATTCCTTTCACCCAAGTTAGTCAATTTGGATAGTTTTACCCACCAAAATTTCCCCATTCTTCCCCAAAATTTGATCACCTCCAAAATATTATTAAATTTTCAAAGATTAATAAAATAAATTAGTGAATTCTTTTATTTTGAAAAATTCATTAGCCGAAACGAATCATCTTTTACGTTGATCATTAACAAATTGGCCATTTCAAATATCAAAATATTTTCTAGTTTAAAAAGGTATCAATATTATAGATGATAAAATATGTGATTAATAATTGAATCGGGATGGTTAGGGCCAGTAAAATTTTATGTCATTTTAATTTTAAATTTTATCAGTTTATCAATTTTAAAATTAATTAAAATATTAATTTATTATTCTCCAAAATTATTTTCAGTGTTTTCCAAAATTTAGATAATAATTTCAAAATTTTTGATTTTTTAAAATTTATTTCAGCAGTAAAATAAACTGAAAAACATTATGAAAATATTAATACTTATATATTTATTAAATGTGTAATTTTATGGAGGCCATCCATTTCACCGCCATTCGATTTTTAACATCGTGCATCGGCAGATCGGCACCTAAATTCAGGGAAAAAATATTACATGAAAGCAAAATTTATTGGATTCAATTCTCTTTGTACATATGAAATGAACATAAAAATGGATAATAATTGTTCTTTGTAACAGGGTTGCCAAAGTACCTTATTTATATGGCATTTGCCATATTTTTGGAGATTTGCCTTATTTTTTGCCATATTTCTTATTTTGCCTTATAAATGCCATATTTTGAAAAATTTCTTTAAAATGATGATTTTTCATTAAATTTTTCGCTGCGCGGCCATTTTGGACTAAAATTTTTCGCTGCCCGGCCATTTTGGACTAAAATTTTTCGCTGCGTGGCCATTTTGGACTAAAATTATTTCAATATTTTATTGTAAAAAATTGTTACCATAAAAATGCCATATTTTTTCATCGAAATTGCCATATTATGCCATATTTTTTTCGCTTTTGCCATATTTTTCACTGGGGGACTTGGCAACCCTGCTTTGTAACAAAGTTGATTTGATCAAATATCGAAGCTATATAATTTACATTCGATGAGGAATCGATTATGTGCCAAAATGGATCAAAAAAAATGATCACAAAATTCAAATGAATTCAATTTTCGAATATTATTAAGGCATTATAAATTTTCTCCCAATCTCTTTTGGTCTTTGCTCGTCATCAGCAGAAAGATCAGCAGCAGCCAGAAATAACTACGAATTCGTCCAATTAGCCGAATAAATAAACTCCATCGCTTTATCCTCGATTATTCACTTAAAAAATATGCTATAAAATAAACACTCGATTCTTATTTATTTTGTTCACTTTTTAAATTATTATAATTAATTTATTTTTATATAAATTAAAATATGCTAAATTTTTAATAAAAATTTAAATAATATTAATCATATTTATTTATGAATTTTATTATTTTTTATTTCGTTAAATTTCTCAATTTTATCCCATTAAAATTATACATATTTTATAATATTTGTGCATGTAATTCTTTTATTTTTTTTCTCGTAATAACTGGATTCTTGGGCCAATTTTTCCAGAACTTCTAAGTTCTCATAAACAAAATGTAAATATTACCTCTCTCTTTTCATCTCAACATCCGGAATATTATTATATTTGTTTTCTTAGGAGACTAGTACTAGTGATCTTTTTAAAACTTCCTCGCCTTGTAAAAAAATATTTTTAAAATTTATTAAAATATTATAGACTTTATGGTCCTAGAATCTTCAAATATAAAACTAATATTATTGTAGAATTTTAAATTTTCTTCTTCAAATTTTCAGACAATAAGAAATAAAATAGGCGAACATTGAATCATAATCATCTCAATTCTCCCAAAAAGGAACACCACCACGAACAATTTTTTTTGCTCATCCAAATAACCCTCAAATCCTCTTCACACAAAATGCAACCAATTTTTGCGCATGCATTCCCCCATTCCCATTTCCCAATAAAATTGCTACTCTTCTTCCACCATAATTCCCCCCTCCATTGTATTTGTGAATATTGATTTTTGTTTGATGTGCGCAAAAATTGAGTAGTAGAGCATTTTTATGGGTTGCCCCTGAATGAAAAAGGTGTGATGAGATGATGATCTGCTTGCGATATAAAAATTTAATATTGGAATTTTTGGTGTGACCCGTGTGCATGCGCGATAAATGTTCGTCGAAACCTCCAGTATTCTTTTGTGCTAGAATTTTTTCATCACCATGAACCATAAAAGAAACACAAAATGGCAATATTATTCATTTTTTAAGGCAAACGTGCAGAGTGGTCCCTCCAGCAGGTTTTGAATTTAAAAATAAGGGAAACAATTTTTTAGGGGTAGTTTGATGCGCTGAACACAAATCTGAGCTCGGATTTTTTATATCTTGCCATCTTGGTAAGATAATGCCAACTTTTACCTAGAAAAAGCATAGGGGAGACCAAGGGCATTTTTGGTGAAAATTTTTATATAGTCAAATAATAGCTCATTTAACGCAGCTCGTCGAGCTGAATCTAATGGTACCATTTTTAATGAATAGGTAAGTTATGACCAAAAAAATGATTGGTCTTGGTAAGGTATTTGGACATCTAACTTATTTAAAATGTAATATTATTCATTAAAAATGGTACCATTAGATTCAGCTCGACGAGCGGCGTTAAATGAGCTATTATTTGACTATATGAAAATTTTCACCAAAAATGCCCTTGGTCTCCCCTATGCTTTTTCTTGGTAAGAGTTGGCATTATCTTACCAAGATGGCAAGATATAAAAAATCCGAGCTCAGATTCGTGTTCAGCGCATCAAACTACCCCTAAAAAATTGTTTCCCTTATTTTTAAATTCAAAACCCGGAGGGACCACACTTCTGCACTTTTGCCTTTTTTAAAATATTTTCCTACATTTTTAATGAATTCTTTCCAAATTTTACTAATTCTTATGTAGGGTTCAATTTGAACGATAAAGGTTTAAGCCCAGTTATAAAATATGCATTTTAATATATATTATTTAATTAATTATCCCTTTTTGTAATTAGTAAAATTCAAAGGCATTTTTGGCTTTCATTTTTTTAAAAAAAAATATATTGCGTTTTCCTGTAAAAATATTTACACTTAAAAACAATTTATACAATTGCAACAAAATCTTAGCCTATCAGAATTTGCAATTTGCCAAAATTTTAGTAATATAATTTATTAGCCTGAAATTATTTTTAAATTTTATTTTAATACCAATAACATTTAATGGCAGTGGGGAAACGACACATTTTTTAAATCTGCTTATTAAATTAAATTTTATATGTACATAAACAAAAAATAATTTAAAATTTTCATAGCAAATTTATTAATTTTTCCTTAACAATGAATTAAAAAATTTCTAAATGAATTTGGCATCCATTTTTCTAATTTTTGGCACAATTCTTTTGGTTTGTTTTTATAAATGGCAATTTGAGCGATTTAAACATGTTTCTTAATTTTCTAGCTCAATTTCGACAGACAAGGAAGCAAAGTGGAAGGATTGGCACAGGCAGAAATTTGCGAAAATTGCCAAAGAGTGTAAATTTTAAACATTTTAAGATATTTTAATATTATTTATATATAATTTTATTTTTTTTAAATTTATTTTATGATATTTTCAAATAATTTCAGACTCTTCTACTCCTTTCAATATTACCGCTATACAACAACAAAACGGCTTCTGAGGCATCGGGTCAAACATCTTTGTAACCGATATTTTGAGGTGAAATCCACATAATTAAACATTTTTGTCACCTAATTTTATTTTAAATAAATTAAAAGTAAATTCAATTTTAAAGAAATTAATTTTTAAAATTAATTTTAAAACTTTTTTATTAAATTTAATTTTTAAACAAATTAATGAAATATTTTAAAATTTCTTTTTTATAATATGACCGTTCATTTATCATTTTTAAGAATTAAATTGTCCAAAAAAATTATAATTTGTTAAAAATTTAATCTTAAAAAATGAAGCTCGGTTTTAGCAACAAAAAACATTTTTCGGATAATTAATTTAATTATTTTTTAAAATAATTTAATTTTTTCACTACAAAAAATCTCCAATAAAAATGTTTATTTCTATTAAGTATCGAAGGCATTGCATGGTTTCATTGGTGCCCAAAGTGGATCAAATTTGGGTGGACATGGAAAGGGCATTGGATGCCGAAGAAAATCGAGAAGATCTTCAATATAAACCGTTCAAGACTTGTGAAAAATTGAAAGGCAAATTTTAAATAAATTTATTATTAAATAGTTATAAAATTGAATTTTTTAAATTTAAAATAATTCTAAAATTTTTAAAAAAGTTTTCAAAAAATTTTTAAAAATTTTTCAAAAAATTAAAAATTTTAGAAATTTTTTTTAATTTTCTAAAAATTTTTTAAAAATTTTTCAAAAAATTTAAAAAAAAAATATTCTAAAATTTAAAAAATTTCCCTCTTTAGAATGCGACAAAGACCATTCGCCAATTACAATTCCAAGAGAAATGATGAATTTGGAAAATGTTCGATCAAATTCAAATGGAACAGAAATCCAAAATGAGGAAGACGCAGTTACATCCGATTATATTATTTGAAAAAATTACAAAAATTTATTTGTATAAATTCGTCCTCAAATTAAATAAAAAAAAAAGAATTAATTCACATAGTTTTTTGGTTCAATGCTCTACTTTCAAATTATCTTTAAAATTTTATTAAATTTAATAGTATTTCAAATCATTAAAAATTTGAATAAATATTATAATATTTTATCAAAAATAACAAATATTTGAAAAAATATACATAGATCGGTATCAGGTGCAATCAATGTGCATTTTCAAATTTTCAAAAAGTAGTAATCATAAAATATATGGGCGGATATGCATTATGCACAAAATGTCCTTGAATTGGTTGCTGCGGTGCTATGTCGATTCCCGAATTAGTGCAAATGTGGGCGA
Source organism: Pratylenchus scribneri (assembly GCA_030063045.1). Lineage (NCBI taxonomy): Eukaryota > Metazoa > Nematoda > Chromadorea > Rhabditida > Pratylenchidae > Pratylenchus > Pratylenchus scribneri. Next base: position 1,562,389 of record JAQSEB010000049.1, read on the forward strand.
TTCCCGAATAGTGCAAATGTGGGCTTTTTCGATTTATAATAAATCAGAAACCGGTTATAGACCTCGCAAACTTTATACCATTTTGTAGACCTCATCAAGACGCATCGATGTTATATAATTTGTCATGGTTAGGTCAAAATTAAAGAGTTTTAAATCAAAAACTTAAATATATGATTTAAATGGTTTAACTCTTTAATTTTTGGTTTAAAACTGACATTTTATAAAACAATCGATGCGTCTCGATGAGATCTACAAAATGGGGTACTTACGTATTATCTACCTGCAGATTTTTTTCCCCCCAAAATTACCTTAGGTTACCCCCAAAAATTGAAAATCCTAGAATCACCTAAAATCATGTTTTTTCATCATTTTACAACCAAATATGAATAATAAAAAGAATTGCAAAAAAATTTTTTTAAAAATCTGCAGGTAGATAATACGTAAGTACCCAAAATGGTATGTGGATTGTAGGGTCTAAAACCGGTTTCTGATTTATTACAGTCGAAAACCTGCACATTTGCGCTATTCGGGAATCGCCCACATTTGCATGGTCCTTTGCTTATTCGGGATTGACCCCGTACGGGTTGCTGCTATGCTGTATGTGCAAAATATCCAATGCCGAAACTTGTCGCAAATAAAAGAACAAACTTTGAAACTTAAAGTTCATGACAAAATATTCATTTCATGCCATCTCAAAAGTCACTATTTTATATATTTTTAATTCTTTTCCGATTTCAATTTCCCAACAAATTACTTCTAAATATATAGAAGGTTTTTTCCACAAACATTTGCACTGAACTGAAGTCGTTGTAATCGAATAGGCCAATTCACTTGTGGTTGCAGCTGTTCCTCCCAATTCCAATTCTCAATAATATTTTCGCATTTCCTTCAATTTTCGAGAATCAATCATTAAGACAGACCACACAGAAGCAAAAAAAAAAGAGAATTGAGATGAATCTCAACAATAATGGGTCATGGGACAGCTGACACATTTCCTTCACATGCAGCAGTGAATGTGTTTGGCCAATTGGAAAATTTAAAAAGGGGCCATCTGCTCTGCCGGTCTATCATGAAATGGGGAAACTGGATTATTCTCAAAATTTCTCCTTTTTCCTTTGCTCATAAATTTCTATCAAAATAAGATTTAAAAACTTTAGACCAATTCTATTTCTCTCCATCAAAAGTTTAAAGTTTTTAGTGGGTCTTTTTTTCTGGCCATTTTCTGACTTTATCGTAAAATATTTTTTAAATATTTATTATTTTCAGAATCAAATTTATATATTTCCATCAAATTCTGAAATCAACTTCTAAAATGTCTTCAATGTGCCGAATTATTTTCCTTATTTTGCTGATGGTCACAATTGTGCATCCACTTGGTCAGAGAAAAATTTTTTTATCATTCATTTGAAATAAAATATAGTTAAGCAGATGATTTTAATTTTTGCTCTTGTTATCTTATTCCCCACCCCATATATTTAGCCCGGTTAGGGTCATTTCCGTCTCGGCCATTTCCGTCTCAGCGACTTTTACGAACCATAGCTCATCATCCAAATAACTAATTAAAATGATCTAAAGTACATCTTATAGAAATATTGGCTATCTATTGCTATATAGATCATCCAAATCTATAATGTTTTGTTCAAGTTATGGCCATAAATACAAAAATAAAAGCGATTTTTCCAAGTTTTTGGCCACAACATGGCCAAAACTTGACATTTTTGGGTGATCAATATATCAATGGATATCCAATAATTAGGGCTATTAAATACACTTTAGATCATTTAAATTGGTTAATTGGGTGGCTAGCTGCAGCTCGTCAAAATTCCTGAGACGGAAGTGGCGAGACGGAAATGTCCCTTGCCGTATTTAGCCCTACAATTTCCTTTCACTATTTTAATTTTAAGATAAGAAGCACTGCTTATCACTCTTTATGAATGGGTATGTTGCGAATCGGTCAATTTGTGATAAGTTTCCTTCTGATTCTGATGAAGATGGAGAAAAGGAGAAGGAAAATGAAGACTCGAATGCAAATGCAAAGGTGGAATTGCTCAAAAAGTATATCAAAGAGAAAGGATTGCCGCTGCCAACCGGTAAGAATAATAGAAAATAATTTATAAAATTTTTTTTACAGAATTTAGTGACACTTAAATGCCGTCGCGTCATTCGGCACATTAGCAGAATGAATTCAACTGTGCTAGGTCATGTCCACAATTCTGTAAATGTGAGTGTTTTTGATTTATAATAAATCAGTTTTAGACCCCACGAACCTTATACCAATTTGTAGATCTCATCGAGACGCATCGAATGGTATATAATTTATCATGGTTTGGCCCAAAAATAAAGAGTTAAACTGTTTAAACCCATATTTTTAAGTTTTTGGTTTAAAACTCTTTAATTTTGAGCCAAACCATGATAAATTTTATACCATTCGATGCGTCTCGATGAGATCTACAAAATGGTATATGGATTGTTGGGTCTAAAATAGGGTTCAGCGGTATCGGGATACCGGTCGGTATTAATACCGAAATACCGGGGTCTGGCCAATACCGATACCGATATTGCTAATACCGCTACCGACCCCGGTAATACCGTTACCGATTTTCCAACTCGGTATTAATCGGTATTGACAAGCACCCCATAAAATGGCATTTTTGGCCAAATTTTTAAATTTTTTTTAAATTTTTTTCTTTAAAGTGAAAATTTCAGTCAAATTTAAATCTTTTATGAAGCTAATTTTTATTTCTCTGTAACAAAAATTTTTGATTTTTGAAAGAAAAAAATGATTTTTAAAAATTTTTTTGCCATTTTTTCATCAAATACCGAAATACCGACTAATACCGATACCGATTAGTGCCAAATACCGATACCGTTTACCGACCCTAGACCCAATACCGATACCGGATACCGAGTAGGCTGATACCGGCCAATACCGTTACCGACGTTGACCCCAAATACCGATACCGCCGAACCCTAGTCTAAAACAGGTTTCTAATTTATTGTAAGTCGGAAAACACCCACATTTGCACTATTCAGGACATGACCACATTTGCATAGCACTTTATCTATTGTGGACATGAACCCCGGACAGAATTCAACCACTAATTTTTTTCTCTTCCAATTTCATCCAATTCAGAGAGTTTCTATGCTGTAGCCGGAGCGGGACGTTTTGTGGCGCGGCCGGTTTGTGGCGAAAGCTAATAGCTCAGCGCCTAATAAATGTTTTCGAATGTTTTTTATATCATTGAATAGAGCAAAAAATTCTCTATCAGCCCATAGAAAAATCAAATTATAAAACATATTTTTGCATTTTTAAAAATTCAAAAACCTTCAAAATTGACGCCATTTTGCCCACTTTTATTCAATAGCTCATAACTTTCTTTATTTTTAATAATATAAAATGATTTTTATATCATTCGATAGATAATACATTGCTCTATCAAATGAATATAAAAACATTCCAAAACGGTTCAGATTAAGATGAGTTATAAAGCAAAAACTAGTTCGCCACAAACCGGCCCGCCACAAACCGTCGCATACCCGCTGTAGCTTCACATTTTTAAAACACGATAAATAATACTTTTTAATTTTATTATTCATTATACATTTTTCCTTTGGTTAAAATTAACATTGGTCCGCTGCTCACTAATAAAGGAAGCCTTCAAAGAGTATTCTACAAAAATAGGTCAAATAATAATAGTGATGAATATGAAGATGCTGAATCGTTTTATGAATTGAATAATGAATAATTCGGTGCATTTTGTGCGCCAAAATTGCATTTTATTACTCAAATTTTCTACGATTTGAACAAAGAATTGAAACTAGTTCTCTCCAATTAATATGTCATATATTAAATTGAAATTTAAGCACAAATCAAAGGCATGAAATTCAATAAAAATTTTAATATTTTCATGTTATTTTCAATGATCATTTGCTTAACAATTCTATTATTAACACCCATCGCCCTAGGTGATGCCATTGAATTTGATAAGGTAAGTTCATTTTTTATCATTTAATGAATTAATATTTTTGGGTAATATAATTTTCAACAAAATTTTAATTATTTTTTAATAGCCGAATGAATGGCTCTTTCCATTATGCGGATCATTTGATGCACAAATAAAGGTATTCAATTAATTTGTATTTAATTAAATGGTAAATTAGATGGAATGACATAGGAAATCAGCGTTGAGCACTCGTACTCGTAGTCGTACGCATACTATGAGATACGAGTACGAGTACGAGCGATTTGAAATGGCCAGTACGAGGTAGGAGTACGAGCCGATTTTTCCTCGTACTTAGTCGTAACAAAAAAATACGATAAGAGTACGACATAAAGTCAAAATGCGATTTGAAATGGCCAGTACGAGGTAGGAGTACGAGTCGATTTTTCCTCGTACTTAGTCGTAACAAAAAAATAGGATAAGAGTACGACATAAAGTCAAAATTTTAGATAAAAATTAACTTTTTCAGCAAAAAATTTGTCAAACTATGCTATATATCGATGTGATTTAGCAAAAAAAGATCTATTTTAATAAAATTTTGATCAAAAAATAAAAATCTATGGCAAAAAATGTCATTTTTCAAAAAAGTACGAGAAAGTACAGGGTACGAGTACGACTACGAGGCTTAAAAGTTAAAACCTAGTACTAGGTACGAGTACGAATACGAGGGGAAAATGGGTAAGGAAAGTACGAGTACGGGTACGAGGCATCCGAAAAGGGCTGTACGAGGGGTACGAGTACGAGTACGAGCAAATTTTGAAATGCTCAACATTGCATAGGACATTAAATAGTAATTAAAAAGTGCATAGAGAAAACAAAAAAAATCGAAAAAATTTTAAATAGTTAGAAACACTCAATAAATATTGGCTTGAAAATATAAATTTTGTTTCTTAATGCTGGAAAATATTAATTTGGTAATGGACAATTTTTTTTTACATTTTTAAGGCCATATAAGTTCTAAAATCATTTCCATATTAGTCCTGTACTGTTTAGGCTCTAATAATTTCATATAGCTATATTTATGATATTACAGATTGTTTTGTTGTCAAATACATTTTTATCTTAATTTTTTAAAAACTATATTTTAAAATTTAAAAAGTTATTTTTTCAAGATTATGCCAGCCGATTTAAAAATACCTCGTAATGGAAATAATTCAAAGGAATTGGAAGACTACAACCATCGGCTGTACTATTTGCAAACAGTCTTCAATCCAAATATTAAAATGAAAGAATTTACCGCATTCATTCTAATATTTTACAACACATCTAAAGACTTATCAAAGGAGAATCAAATGCGAAAAGGAAATATTGTTGTTACCGCAGGTGATAAAAAGAAATCTTTAGTGGTTCAGAAAAATTGCCAGAATGTTTGTTCTTCGAGGACACAAAACTATGTATCCAAAAATAAGGCAAGTATTGTTGTTTTCATAATTATTTGAAAAAAAAATTCTATGTAAATAATTTCGCTTTCTTTAATATTTCAGAACCAGAAATATTAATTTTAATTGTCTTTTAAATAATTTAATTATAGTTATAGTACAATATATAAGGCTTAGTTTTTTGAGATTTAAATAAAAGCTACGTAAAATATTGCCCCAAGCTTAGTATTTCTAGGGCCAAATATTATTTTAACATTTTCAATAAAATAAAAACTGCTAAAAGCTATAACAAAACAAACTTATCGACATAAAAATAGTATCCCAATTTATAAGTTGTTTGAAAAAAAATCAAATAAATTTGCCCTGTGGACAATTCAAAATTGTAAAAAAATTAAAACATTGATATTGACAAAAATGTCAAAAAATGAGAATCATAAGCCACAATTTAGGCTTCTTATTAAAAATATATTTTAATTTTATTTATTTAAGAATTTCAAAAATGGTATAACATCAATAGAAAATATTCGTGCCATGGAATTTAAATCATCAATAGAAAAACTACAAGAACAAAAGCAGCTTTATCTCATTCCTGCTTTGAGTTTTGCATTTTCACCCTCATCAAACATTCCGGACATTGACCAACAATTTTCAATTTTTGGACACGAAATAAATGATAAATTTGTGGTGTTGCTTGATGATAAAACGGATGTAGCTTTATGGACTGATCAGGTCAAAAAATTTAAATAAAAAATTATTTCTAAAAGAATAAAATGAATATGAATAAATTTTTTGGAAATTATAGAAATGTCAAAAAAAATACTGAAAATGGCGAAAAGATTATAATGGTTTAGTAGTGGTTTGTCCTTTGTCCTACACTCTAAACTATATATCCATTCGATAGGAGCTCGTCAAGACGCATCGAATTGTATATAATTTGTCATGGTTTAATTAGTTTTGAACCAAAATCCATAATACAATGATTTAAATGGTTTAAAACCCTTAATTTTTGATCAAACCATGTATATATATATATACCAAGCGAAGCATCTTGATGAGATCTATCATTTCGGTATATGGTTTGAGGGTTTAAAACAATTGAACAGTTATATCTTTTCGTCATTTTCGGCATTTTTTTCGCCATTTTCCAGTGATTTTTTAGCGAAATTCAAAAGTATCAATTTTTAAATACCTTATTCTTTCAGATAGTGGCATGTGGCATAATTTCCTTTTAAAGGATATTTCAAATTCCAATGATGAGAAAGTCCAAGGAAAAAAAGAGAAAAAATTTCATCAATATTATTTGCAATAAAAATTCATAAATCAGTAATAAATGTGTTTATTTTCTAGACTATTTATCAGATTAATTTAAATTTAAATGATTACTGATAAAAGAAATTCAGAATAGGTAATAAAGAATCAGCGAGGATTGCCGAAAGTGTAAACATTAAAAAAGATTTTATGAAATTCCGAAAAATTGATGCCAAATATTTAATCATACATCAAACATATTTTCCAAAGAGAGAAGGTCCATTTTTGTCCAAATCATTGACACAAATTTCAAGCTTTTCCAATTTCTGTTCCAGATCCAGTGGCTCCTTTATCATGACCATGGCCTTGGTTTGCCTTTCTCTGAAATATATGTAAAAGAAACATTTTGAGCTTGGAGTTTAAAAACGGTTCATTTTTAACAAAATCTGACTAGGATTTAAAAATTTACTGTTTTCCAATAAAATTAGATTAAAAACGAATAAATTTCTTAAGCGAAGTACGCTTTCTATTTATTAAATTTGTTGAAAAAATAAAAGTAATAATATTAAGATACAAATTAAGGCGTTGTTTTAATTCATTTTTTTCAACTCTTTTTTTTTAGATTTTTTTATAGAATTATCTAAGCAAATATTTTTTGGTTAATTAATTAATTACTTTTTTGAATTCAGTTTTTATAGGAAAAATTAAATTTCCTATTTAAAGTTCATTTATTATTTTTTAGCAATTTCAATGTTTTTTCGATATTAAACTTTTCATTCAGTTTGATATTAAAAAAAAATAAAAATTTTTAGGCATCTCTTCAATGAATTTCCATATCAATCCGAACAATGAAAAATTTGCTCGATAAAATGTCGGTTTTAGAATTAATTTAATAATTAGGCTAAATGAAATGTTTTTATTCTGAATTTTACCGGTCCCTCCCGCCTCCCACTGTTGTTCGTGAATTTTCTTTGAGGAGCAACCGCTGAGATGTTCTCGGACAGCTTCACGGACAGCATCATGCGTCGATTTACCCTCTGGCACTGTCACCGTAATATCCTCTTGGCAATGATTACAAGTAAATTTGATTGCTTCCACTTCGCCAATGATGGTTAGAATGGCGATAAAAATGGCCAAAGAGGAGAAGCAGATGAAATATTTCATTTTTGGTTGAATGAATTAGATTTCTATAAGATTTTGGATTGAATTTGTGGATTTTATTGGTTAATTTGACTGAAAATCGATCCCATTTTCTCATTTCATTTGGCTTCATTCACGGCCAAATCACCATTTTTTCACCTGATTTTTCCTGTTGGCATCCTCCCCATTACAATCCACCAATCCACACCCTTAAATAATTCCCCAATCTCATCCCCAATACCATGCTGCCTTCAATTTTCCCATTTCATCAAAACAAAATCATGAATAAAAAAAATAATATTCCTCATGATTAAAAAGGATGGTTGCACTTTATAAAAAATTTATTATCTCATAATAATTAGAATTGGTCAACGTTAAAGTCGATTGGGCAGAAAATTGATGAAATTAATTACCAAAATTGGGAATTTTTGTTTAAAAATGGAAATAGGCAAACCAAAATCCAAAAAATCTTTAAAAACCAAGCAAAGTGTTTTACCCATAATAAATGTCCAAAACAAACTTTGACTAACTCTAATAATAAATTACAAAATTCTGAAGAGGATTAAATAAATTGGCCTTGAATTAGCAGGCGAAAAGTAATAAAATGACAAGTTTATTTCCAAAAATCCATTTCTATGGCTTAACAATTTCAAAGGTTACATTTGCAATTAATGGCACAGTTTAAGCTAAATTGGCTTTCAAAAAAATAAGAAAAAATTTGGAATTTTATTTGCAAATAAATGAATTAAAAACAACATATAATTTTGTCATTTTATTGACTGACATGAGAAAACCCGATCAAAAATTTCCATCCATTGCTCTCCTCAATCAAACAATTTCGTATCGTGGTGATCCGCCGCCGGCACTTTTTGGGCTAATTTGCCGGCTGCTTCGATCGAATGAACCGCCACCGACACCATCATCTCTCCAATTTGTGCCAGATAGACTGGCGGAATAGTCCATTTGATATGAACAATGAGCATTCCCAGTGCCAGCCCCAAATCGGCCACCACCACCTCGGCTGCCCAATGATGTTCTTTCTGTACCACTTCCAGCTGCTGTCGCCTTGCTTGAACGTCTCCTAGCTACGCGACTTCGTTTCTGAAAAATTAATTAATTTGTAAAATTTAATTTTTATGTTTTTTTAATTTTTTTGTAAAAATTTCTTAAAATAATTTAAATAAGAAATGCATTTTTTTATGGGTAATAGCTAATAGGGTAATTAGGAAATCTAAAATGCCATACAAAACTCTATTTTATCGTATTTCTTAAGGCAATTTTTGTAAGCAAATGCTGATATTGATACTTTACGGTTATCTGTCGAAACATTTTTAAAAAAAAATTTTTGAAATTCTCATTTTATTATTCATATTTGAATCTTAAAACGATGGAAAAACTCTATTTTAAGGATAAAACCTTATGACTAATTTTGAGGACATAGGGTAATTTTGGTGGTAAAAAAAATGTGGCAACAGATAGATAACCAATTAAGTACCTTGATATTTATATTGGATAGGTTACTTGTTTGTAATATTTTTCCCTGTTCGTTTTTATATTTAAAAATGTTTTTAAAATTTAAAATATTTTTTGAAAATTTTGTTACTTGGAAATTTTGGGAATAATGATAATAAAATACTATAATATTAGCAAACTTTTAAATTTAAAGGAATTAAATTAATTACAAAATTTAATAGTTTTAATTTATTTAAAAATATTTAAATAAGCAAATAAATTTATATTAATTAATTATTAATAAAAAAATATTTTTTAAAATATTACCGCAATGCGTCCAACCGGCTGATATCTGGTCGAATTCGAGGCCCAATAATGGCAGATTAGAACGGATGTGAGAATGAAGCAGACGCCTTAAAAATTAAATGAGAATAAATTAATTATCCAAAATATTACCAACTAGTACGGAGCCAAGTAGCATCAGCCCCGAGAGTCCATTGGCCAAGCCGGTCCTCGTTTTCAGCTTACTCAAATGATCTAGAAAATAATTAAATTTAAGGAGATTTTTTAAAGAAATTTTCGCAAAAATTAAATTTTAATTAAATTAAAAATAATTATTAAAATTTTTACCAAGCCAAACGCCGTCGGTTATGACCTAGAAAAATAAAATAAAAAAATAAAAATACGATATTATTTACTGCAAGTAAATTTGCCACTGCCGAAATAATGCACCTGAATGAGGTTAAAAAAATTTATTAAAGACAAATACGCGCACAAACATAATTAACCAACAAACAAGCATTGTCCTCCAACGAAATCTGAATACATTAATAATAATTAAATAAATAAATTAATTAATTAATTAATGATAATTTTAATTTAAATGAATACTTTTAATTTACTAAAAAGTTTTTTAATGAAATAAAAAATATTTTTTAGGTGAATTTTTAATATCTATCATGGGTATTCTTTGTGCTAAAAATCTATTAAATTTGAAATTTTTGTAATTCAAATTAAATTTTATAAGAGTATTTCTTTTATTTTTAATTAATTCCAAAGATCTCATGTCAGAAATCAATATTTCAAATTATTTATACTTATTTTAAATTCTTTTTTTGGCACTGCACCTGTGCACGGCGCCAATACCCAGTCCGCCAGTGAACAGTCCAACCAACGAGGCCAGCACATTTATATGGCAAGTGCCTTGATAGGCGCTTTCCTATTTATAAAATAAATTTTTAATATTTTTAATATAATTTTAATTAAAAAAATTTTAAAATATTTTAATAAAATTTTTAATAAAATATTATCTCAAAATTTTTCAAATAAATTTTGAATAATTTTTAAAAAATTTTTTGAATTTTTAAATTAATTTTTGGATAATTTAAATAATTTTGAGACTTCCGGAAATCCAGGACAAGTGATGCCATGAATGCCATAAAGCATGGAGACAAAAATTTCCGCCTTGCATAAATGCGTCAAAATTTGGACATATCTTTGAAATAATTAATGTAAATAAAAATTTTTTTATTATTTTGAATGAACTCGGTGTGTTGGAAACCGGAACGTTGCATCACTTAAAGGGTTAATATTTTTCAAATTAATTTTTTTTATCAATTTATTCACCGGTATATGCCTTGAATTTCCGTCGAATTGTTGGAGACATGGCCACCTCCTCTTCCGATTCATTGGTACTCTGAAAAATGCAAAATGGCATTGAATTGTAATTTTGAAAAATAGGCATTTTTAGACTATAATACTGGGTTATAACGAAGTGCTAAGTCTCATTAAGTAGCTAAATTTAGGCTAGGGTTTGGGCCTAACCATAGAATTGACTTAATATTATAGAGATAAGACCAGAATTTACAAAGTTTAATGACCTTTTGGATAATGACAAAATTTCTAGATTAAATTTAATAATTTCAAGGACGAAATATATGAATTTGGTAAGACGATTTAATTGTCACATATCTAGCTCTAGTGAAATAAATAAAAATTAGAATCAGATGCTTAGGATTTAATTTAAGAAAATAGATTTTATAGAAAAATCCGATTTTGACCATGTTTTTGGCCCTAAATATATTGATTTTTTAATTTGCGGAATTATTTTTGTATGCAATTAAAATTTTCTAAATTAATTATCATTATTACATAAATTCATTTTAGAAATAATAATGATTAAAAAGAATCCGAGGTGGAAACATTAGGCTAAAACAAGATATTTATGTAAAAAGTACTTATTTTAGCCATATTTTCTTACCCTAAAAATGCTGATTTTGCTAATATTTTTCTCAAATTAATTATTATTATTGCTAAATTAATAGATTTCCGTAAATTAATTATCATAATTTAATTAATTAATTTTTAACAAAAAACTCGCCCAATGTCCAGATCCACCGCCATTGTGATGGCTGCCTCCGGCACTGCCACATCCGCCGCCCTTTTCCAATTCTTCCGGTATCATAATGCGCAAATTTGGGTCTTGAATTGGTCGCATAAATTGGAACATTTTTGATGTTGTCGCATCAATGAGACAAAACAAAATAATTTGTTTGAGAATTCAACAAAACAAAAAAAGTGTGGGCGAAGGAAAATAAATTACCTTCAATTGGAAAAATTGAGCATAGTTGTAATTTTCTTCTTTTCTTTACCATTCGATTTTACGGAAAATAAAATAATAGTTTTTAATATTGATCAAAATGTGAAGGCGCAAATGGGGTGGCGGCGGCGGCGTAGATCACAAACCATGATAAAAACATTATATAAAAAGGTGGAAGAAATGCATTTATTAAGGAGGTTGAAAGAAAATGAAAAGTAGGGGAAAGTGGGGGAAATTCTTATATAAAATTACAATTCAATAAAAAAGATGGGAAAATGTTGTGCAAAATACGTGCAAAGATCAGTGAGTTGACAACAAAAATTCGCCTGAAGGATATCTGAATATTGCGCATTGGCCATTATTTAAAGTTCAAATGCTTTAATAGTTTGGGAAATGGAAAGTAAGGGGAAGTTCTCATAAAATTGCATTCCAATTAAAAAAAGTTGGATTTTACAAAATATGTACTGACAAAGATCAGTGTTTAATTGAAAGAAGGTAAATTATGCGCGCATTTTTATATTTCATTGATCAATCATTTTGAGATCAATAAAAAATTTCCATCAGAAGAATTTCTGAATTTTGCTCATTGGCCAATAATTTAACAATATTTTAACTTGGTATGCGGTATAGTATAAAACTTAAGGGGGTTGGAAAAATGGAAAGTAGAGGAAATTCTTATATAAAATTCTTTTCCAATTAAAAAGATAAAAAATTCTCTGCAATATACGGGCAAAGATCAGAGAGTTGAATGGGAAGTGATTTATGCGCTCATTTTTCAGTGATCAAAATATTTTGATCAAGTAAATGTTTTTACCTATTATCTAAATTCCAACAAAATTTGATTAATCTCTTTAAATTAGGGTTGCGCCCCCGCACCCGCGGGGGTCACCCCCGACGGGGATCCCCGCACTTTTTGGGTTTCACCCCCGACCCTATCCCCGCATATGCCACCCCCGCGCCCCCGCATCCCCGCAAGAGCCACCCCCGCGCCCCCGCACCCCCGCGGGGGTGAAAATGCACCCCATATTATTGGATTTTTCAGGGAAAATGGGGTTCGATAGGGAAATTTTGACCAAATTTTTGTAGGATAGTAAAATTTTTTATTAAAATTTTTCTCTGCGAGGCTATTTTTAGATAAAATTTTTCGCTGCGCAGCCATTTTTGGATGAAATTTTTCTTCAAAAAAATTTTTTATTTGGAAAATGTGGCTTTTTAAAAAATTTACGCTACCCCCGCCCCCGCGGGGATCCCCGCGGGGGCCCCCGCAAGGGGTCACCCCCGAACCCGAACCCGCAAGTGCCAACCCCGCAAACCCCGACCCCCGCACAACCCGCCCCCGCACTGCGGGGGCGCAACCCTACTTTAAATATAAAGCATTTTAATACCAAAATGATTGGATCAAATAAATTAGACAGAATGTTCAATGTTATTGCCAAAAAACAAAGTTAAATCAATTTTAGCTTATTTTGTTTTCTTTTTGGTTATATTTTTGTCAATTTCCAATCAAATTATTCTTTTTCTAAATAATTTATTCTAATCAGGATTATACGTAAAAATATTATTAAATGTGAAAAATTTAATGCTAAAAATTAGCTTGGAAAATTGATTTGTTTTCGAAAAATTCAAATATGATGTGAAAATTTCATTTCATCGAAGAAATGTGCGCAAGAGAATTTGACAAACAAAGGCTGATGGAAAAAGGGATAAGTTCGGGTCTTGTTGAGAAGAAAATGGGGCGAAAGGAATTTTGGGGTGAAAGGATCAACAAGCAAAGGTGGAGAGAAGAATTGGAGCGGGAATGGAAAAAATGTGCGCGACATCCTCAAAATCTTTGGGTGGAGCTATAGCCCGCCTTCAAATCTCTCAAAAGCGCACTTGATTCTTGCGCGGATTTCCCCGGCTTTGGGAGTGAAGGAAGGATTTTGTTTGGGTCGATCGGTAGCGGATATGAGCACATTTTTGTCCTTCTCCATATTTTCGGCAATACCCCATTGACCCAATCCGATCCAAATCCATTCGATCAAGTCTCCTTCGGGAGAGTATTGTCAACGGAAAATCAGAAAAAATTGTACAAATCGGAATGGCTTTATCCCATCAAATTATATATTGATCGACATTAGCTTCTAACTTTAAAAAGTTATATTGTCAATGTTTATTACATTCGGTTACTTTAATTTTTTTTAAAATTAATATCATAGCAATCAAACTATTATTAAAATTTTTATACTAAATTAAATTATATTAATAAAAATTATTTAATTTTTAACCATTTTGTTAATCTCTTTATTAAGAGCATTTTAATATCAAAATTATTGATACAGATATGAATTATGTAAAATGATACGATCAAAAAATTAATCCTATATTGCTAAGAAGTCTATTTTTCCGCTTTTTGATCATAATTTGATGCCTCAATTTCTAATAAAATTCACTTTCTTTCTCTGATCAATAAACGGTTAATTAGATTTATTCTTCAAACAATTGTTGAGATTAAATAGAATTTCAAACAAATTTTATATCTTTTATCAACTAAAAATATTTATTTTAAAAAATATTTGCGTTATCATCAAAAATTGAGTATAAAATAAAAATATCTGTCAAAATTCAAAACTATTAAAAAATAATTTGTCGAATTATGTCTTTAGCCTAGGCGAAATTATCTTCAAAAAATAGCAAAAATATTCACACAAAATTCTTCTATATTTCTTCTCCATTTTCATCTATTATTGCATTAATCCAAAGAGGTCATCGGCGGTTGAATGATGGTGATGGCCGGTGGGCCCATCGAAGAGGAGGGATTCATCGTCATCATCGACGGCGGCGGTGGCAGTGGAAAATTCCATGGAATTTGTTGGATTATTTAGGGGATTTAGGGGATTGAGGTCATCATTGTGATGAAGTTGGCTGGCACAATCGTCCGTGATGGGACCATTGTGATGATGGTCGAAAAATGATGAGGGAAAAGGCGATTGAGAGGCGAAATTTGTGACGTCATCATCCTTAAATGGGAGAATTTAGGGAATTTTCATTGAATTTTCAATTTGATAGAAATTTTAATACATTTTAAGCTAAAAGAATCATTGGATAAAAATATTAATTAACTCAAAAATTTTATAGAAAAATCGGAAATTCTAAGGCTTAAAGGTATAAGTTAAATTTAAAAATTATGTTTATAGGAGGATTGGTTTTAAAATGGAACAAGGTTTGACCAAGTTATGACTTTATTTTTTCGACAAAATTTCTGGATAAATTTATTGCAACCGAAAAAATTAATTCCTAATTTTTAACTGGAAAAATTACTTCAATTAAATTGAATTTTCTATATCCAATTTATGCTTAATCGATTTAAGAATAAATTCTGATTTTGGGATCTAAATTAAGCTTATATAATTTAAATCTTATTTTTCCATGTATCAAAAAAAACATACGCACCTGATGCCCATAAATTAATGGATTCGAATTGGAGTGTTCATCAAAAGCATAGAAGGAATAGCCGCCCATTTCCGATGGGACATTTTGGCTTGAAGCAACCGGAAATTGATTGCTTCCGATTTCATCGGTTTGCGTACTAATTTCGCATTTTTCTCTTGAATTTGATGGTTTCATTGAGGAGGATAAAGCAGGCGATACGGGGGAATATGTAGGCGGTGATGAGGACGAAGTGGATGCGGAACCGACAGAAAGCCGGGATGAGGCCAAATTACGGGGCAGTGAGGAAGGCGATGTCTGCTCATTTGACTGAAATTTGGCATAAAATTGAAATTGAAAAAATCTTTATCCGAATTTTGGCAAATGTGTAAATTTTTTTATTGAATAATTATAATTAGCTAGTAAATCTTTTTTAAAGATTTGATTTACAGATTTGATTTAAGAACAAAATTACTGGATTTAATTGAAAATTGGCAAAAAGATAAGGACAAAAAAAGCGATAAAATAAGGCAAATTTGATAGTTTTCGGTTTTTTTTTGTAACTGCATAAGATTTTGGTCATCAATCTTTTTGATATCAAAAAAATTTTATAAGTGATTTTTAAATCAGTGAGATAAAAGCTTTAATATTAGACTTTTGATAATGTAGTAAAATTCATTTTACAAAAAAAACATTAATAATTCTAAAATATCCTAAAAGATAAATCCAATTAAATTTAAAAATATATAATTTTTAATTTTATATATTAAAGTGGTTTGTTAAAATTAAATTAAACGTTTCTTAATGTTTAATTTTGTTTAAAAAATTCTTTTCTTTAATTTGTGAATATTTTTCTGCCAAAAAAATTCTCACATGAAGACTGATGTCTGCTGGATTTAAACAATGCTGAGAATCCGCCAAAATCGGTGGGCTATACGAAATGGGCATTAGTCCACCAGTGCCGGAATCATCCAAAAATGCGGCAAATTGATCCGCGCCTTCTCCTTTATTAGCATCATCTCCCGATGGCTCAAACAGCTCATTGAGCAATGGATCAGTCCAGCCGAACACTTGGCAAAATTGCATATTCTCGCACATTAAGCCGGATAGGGTCTGATAATGAATGGATTAGAAAAATAAGGATTAAAATTAATTTAATTTAAAACAATTTATTGTTGATCAAATCAGAAAAAAATAGGAAAATAAATTTAAACGCCGAAATCTGTATATGTTACCTCAAAAATTAATCAAAAATTCTAACTTTATAAATTATAATATTTTTTTTCATATTTTACAATCAAATATGAATAATAAAATAAAAAATTTGGATCTGGGTCTCAGGTAATCGATAAGTACCATGTACATATACCGTAAATGCTCTTTTAATTCCCCACTCTCCGATAATTCCCCATCTCTCTAATAATTCCCCACACTTTTAAAAAAGTTGAAAAATAATTCGCCATGGGGAATTAAAAAAGCATTTACGGTATTAAAACATAAAAATTATTAAGCAATTAATTAAAAATCATATTTCATTATTTATTTTTGTTTTAAATCTTTTTATTTTTGGATAAATTTTGCAAAAATTAAACCCAATTTATCTCAATGAGCTTTATCTATTTTTTTTTTTATAAATCGTTTATTTCTAAAGCAATCAAAAGTATAAAAATAATTAAAAAATTAATATTTAAAGAGCTATTTTTAATTTCTGACTTTTTAATTAAAGTTTTTCTTTTTTAATTTGGAATAAACCATGAAAAAAAAAGAAATAAGCCAAAATGCATCTTTTTTGATTGAGAAGAGGAAAGGAGCTAACTTAGAAAAGAAATCAGAGAAAATGAAGAGAGTAGACTTTCCCTCATCATTTTCAACTTTGGAAAATTTCTTCTTTCCAATCAATTTCTACACAGCGACGCTTTTGTCCGCTGACCATTTCTACATTTTATATAAGGCGAATTCGTTCAGAATTAATTTAAGGATTGACTGATGGAATTAGCCCAATAAAATAAGCCCAGATTCCGATAACCAAGGACATTGGCATATAATTTTGGGTAATGTCATCAGTTAATCCTTTTTAACAATTGAAATTAAAATTTTTTAAAATTTTATTATTAAATTATTGCTCATTAATCAAACTCATTTGATCGCTTTTATTAACTTTTCAATAAGCTAAATGTATAACAAAAATTCCTATAATATTTTTTCCTCTATTTAATATAATTTGTGTGTCCAGAAAGTTTTTGTCATAGTTGCGTTTTTGAAAAAATAAAAAATATTTATTTTTTTCAAAATTCTTTTTTTAAATTAATACAATATAAAACTTTAGTAAAATACAGAATTTTTGGATGGCTAGCTCTTTGGAATAGACCATGAAAATATAAAATATGAAATACATGTATCTTTATGTATTAATTGGAATATAAATTAAATAATTAAAAGATATTTCAAAAAGGCAAACCATTTTTTCTAGAAAAAATGCCATAATTTTTGGCTTAAAATATTTTATTTTATTAAAAAATTTCAAATTATTAAAATTGTAATTATTAAACATTTTTTTGAGCCATAAATGACCAAATTTTATTTAGTCATAATCGTTAGGCCTTAAATATATGCTAAAGGCCAATTGTAAATTGCTAATTGATTAATCGCTTCAAAAAATTATTTTGTCAATCAAATATTTTATAAAAATTGATTTTTCATCTCAAAAAAAAATAAATACATTCACTCACCGTAATTGTGGGCAAAAGCAACAGTAAATTTCCAAAACGTGAGGCGGCATTCTGAGTTGGATGCAATTCTTTCACCACTTGGAAGAGCATATCCTGCACACGGTCACGCAATTCCGAAACACCGCGTTGCGCCTCGGGCGAAAGGCATTTTGCATCTTTTTAGATGGAAAATTAGTTTTGAAAGAATTAATTTTGGTTTTACTTGGATCTAAAATGATGATCGCTTTCAAAGCCACTACTTCTTCTTCGCACAATGCCAATCTTCGCAGTGGGACGACCAATTCATTCAATGTTCGATCGATCAAATTGTTGGATAAATGGCTGAAATTTTTTTCTATTTTTTCTATTCTTTTTATTTCCTAGGAAAAATATTTTATTATTCCCAATTTACTGACTTTGATCCATTAAAATCGGCAGGCAATTTCCGAGGCACATAAGAATAGGAGCAAAGACAAAGAATGTCCGGATTCATTGTATTTTGGGCGGTTCGGGCAGAAAAATTGAAAATTGTTAATGGAGCATAGCCGGCTTTGACCAATGAAATCTGTGTAAATAATTTTTAAATAATATGTTTTTATAAATAATATTAATTTTCATCTAATTGATAATATGGCTATATACAAAAATAGTATTTTCAGGTTAGAAACCAAAAAATCGGAATTATTTCCAGAATGTAACAAAATAAAATCGCAAATTTTTCTGGAAGGTTTTTTAATTCATTTTTCGGAAAATTTTTTTTATTAATTTTTCCGAAAATTTTTTTTATTAATTTTTCCGAAAATTTTTTAATTCATTTTTCCGAAAAGTTTTTTTTTATTAATTTTTTTCGAAAATTTTTTAATTCATTTTTCCGGAAAGTTTTTTAATTCACCACAAGTTTTCCGGAAAGAAAAATAAATAAGAAGATGTATTAATTTTTCACAAAATATCCCCAAATTCACCTTGTCTTGGGTATCCAACGGCATTGTTGGCTCAATTAATTCATCCAGTGATTCGACCCAATCGACGGCCGCAATGGCACCGCGATGTGCAATTTTTGGCAATTCTTCAGCCCGGGCCATTCTCGACGGTTTATATGACATCTACGAATTAAAATTAGAAAAAAATTAAATAAAAAATTTTTTAAAAATTCGAATTATATAAAAATTTTTCTTTTTAAATAAAAAAAAATAATTCGTTTATGATTAAATTAAATTTATTTTTTTTCATTAAAATTTTCACCATTTTTTGAGCCTTAAAATTTTCTTACCTCCGTTCTTCTTGTATTCGACGGCTTTTGCTCAAATAAATCCTTTAATGACACAACATTTTTTATTGGGCCACCGGATGTGCCAAATCCATCCATAGAATTTGTGGATGATTTTGGATTTGGAGTAGAGGCGGACTCGGGCGGGGGTGACCAATTCGCCGAATTTATTGTTTGATTGTCCAGTGAGGATTCATCGCCTTTGGCAACCTTCAAAAAATGAAATTATTTTAAAATTTTTGGAATAAGATTTTATTATTTTTAATTTCATCAAAATGTAAATAATATAATTATATAAATATGGATAAAAAATTAACAATAAATTGAATGAAAAATATATTTTTAAGGCCTTATAATTTCCTATTTAAATATTCAAAATATCATCTTTTTTCCACCTTAATAAAAGACTTGCTCCAAAAATTCACATAATTCTATTCGCATTTTTATTAAATTAAAAATATTTTTTTGAATTTAGACCTCCGAAAGGATTGAGAAATTAATATTTTTTTCAATTTAAGTTATAAATAATATCATACCTTCGATTCAATGTTGAGCAATTGCATTAGCAACATTTTAGCATCCAGCGGAATTTTTCTCGACCAATCGTCGCCTTTAAGGCGCATCTTTATCAAATTTTTTCGAAATTAATTTTTGAATATTTTTCTTTTGAATTTATTTTAATTATTTTTAATTAATTTACAATATTTTTACTTCCTATTTTTTTTCAAGTAATTTCAATATTTTTATTTATCCCACCATATGATTGATCAATTCCTCGTCCATTGCCCTTTTCCGGTTTCGCGGCACTTTCTGTTTTCCTGTCAAATCTCTGTCATGATGAAAATATTTAATAAAATAAATTTTTCTTGAAATTTTACCGATCTGGTCGGACGGCTTTCGGGTCCATGCCAACATCCAGGCAACGTTGAAAACGACAACATCGACAACTGTTCCGCTGGAATTTGTCCACAACACAATTGTTGCCAAAACGGCAAACATAGCGATATTTGCCTGTGTATAAGAAGGGAAAATTAAAATGAAAATTAATGAATTAATGTGAAATAATAAATTATTAATTTAATAAAAATAATTTTCATAATTATTTAAAAAATATGAATTAAGAAATAATAATTTTAATAAATTATGGAAAAAAGATATAATAATGTAAAAATTTAATCAAATAAGTACCTGTCAATGTGCGTCGAAAGAAGCCCTTACAACCATAGCAGGCCAAAACACCATAATGCAATTTGGCATGGCCCTAAAATATTTAATAAATTTAGGAAGTAATAAATTGTAAAGCTTTCAAATAAGCAAATTTTATGACCATTTATCATTGTATAAAATATTAATGAATTTATTCCAATTTGGATTAAAATTATATAATTATTAAACTAGTTAAATAATCCGAGATTAAGAAAAAATTTCGAATTTTTTTCCTAATAAGATGTAAATTTGATGAATGCCTGCCTGAGGAAATGTCAAAATATTTCTGCAATATTTGACCATGAAATAACATCAAAATAAATTTTAACCAAGCTTAATTCAAAGGTGTAAAAAACCCTAATAAATAATCCATAATCTTGGAAGATATTCATAATAAAATTAGACCCAAAATATAGAAAACTTATTAATTTAGGCAAAAATTGTATTTTAGTAAATTTTGTCTCCCATCCTCCTATATCCTATCGATAATAAAATTAGGCCCAAAATTTTGAGAAATTATCAATTCGGAAGACAATTTTCCCATTCCCTTTGGCTTACATCGCCACAAACTGCGCAAACGGATTCACCATTATTGCCTCCTCCGGCGGATGGAGAATGGCAAAATGCCGTTGATGACATTGTGGAGACGGAAGGCGGATACGATGAATGTGAGGATGCATTCGAATGATGGGGCGGTGAACGATGCGCAGATTGGATGGGCGATGATGGCCTCCGATTGGTGATGACGACATTTTGCCGATTTTGGAAGGAAGATGAAGGGGAAAAATGATTGGCATTTGAAGAGGGAGAAGCCATTGATCCGTTTGAAGTATTCTGCGATGAAGCCATCCGGGACACTCTTCAAATGGTAAGAAGGGGAATTGTAGATTTAAGTTTTTTCAAATCTTTTAAAGATTAGATTTTAAGCCTATCAACTGGCAAATACTAATTAATAAAAGAGTTTTAAATCCCTTCTATTTATTTTTACTGATAATTTAGACAGTTCATATAGTAGATTTAATTGTAAAATTGCTTTTATAAATTTCTCTATTAATTAATTTAAATTGCGTAATTTATCCAAACTTATTAATAATTTATTTGCTAAAAAATTTTAATTTCAAAAAAGAACATTTCTCGGGAACGGAATTTTGTCAAATCGAATTTTTAAACCCTATCCACTGCCCAAAATCTAGTCATTATTTAAATATAAGTAGAAATCTAATCCTAAAATCGAACCCTTTTTTATGGCCAAATCATTTTTTGATGTTTAAAAAATTTTCGACAATTTTATTCATTTCGAAAATAATACTACTGTTTCTTTAAAATTAATTAAACCCAAAAAATAAACATTTTATATTGATAAATATCAACCTAAAAAAGTTTGTGTTAATTGAAAAATTTTTGACAGTCAATAATATTATTAAATATTTCGATCTCAATTGGAGCCAGCCGACATCCCATTTTCCCCTACGGTTTAATGTCTCATCCATTTTTGTTATCCCCAGCTCATTTTCCCCGTAAAAATTTCCTCTATGAATCTCTCGCGCAATCATTCAAGACCAAAAAAGGATGGTTGAATGAGTGTGATACGCGTCCATAAAAAAGTGAATAATAAGAGGTGAGGGCGCGTGTCATCCCCACCATAAATCGTTCGAGCGCGCCGCCGTCCCCGGCTGTCATCAACAATAATGGAAATGAATGAATGAATGAACTATTCGGGGACACCTATATGGTGTTAATACACGGAAAGTGGAAAGAGGGATCAATATCAATGGAAAGGTATTTTGCGCATCCTCACAAATTTATTGCCCCACAAAAATGGGTGCGCAAAACTCCATCAATTTGTAAACATAAAATAGCACATGATGGCGCAAAACGATTTTTAAAAAGAAAAATAATTTTATACAATTCAGGGCAATGGACTCTAAGTATTTGAACAAAATTAAGTAAATTTTTTAAATAAATAAATTACCATAAAATTTTTGTCTCGGAAAATCAAAGTAAAATCGGACTTTTTTTTAAATATCCTGGCAAAATTAAGCCATAATCTAAAGCTAGCTAATCCTAATTCGAGAGTAACCTTAAACCCTAAGAATACCAAAGTTTTATGGTCTCAAAAAGCTAATTTCTCCACACAAAAAATTTTTTTTGGGTAATTGGGCAAATTCGTTGATTTTAGGGGTAAAGACATTTTATTCTACAATATTATGACAAGGACTTTAAAAATATTTTTGGCTAAGCTACTTCATTCGGTCCGAGTTATGCGGAAAAATAATGTGGTCAATTTTTTGCAAAGAGATTTGCAATTTTTAGCCATTTTTCTAATGCAAAATAACAGAAAAGTGGTCGGGGAAAAATGTTTCCAAAGGACTATGAAAAATGAAATGAAATCGTCCATCCAAATTTCCATTCAATTTCCACAATTTTTTATCACCAAAATTTTGTGGGCGCGTGTGCATGTTTAATTGTCAGCGAATTTGGATGGAAGAGGATGTGTTTGCGCCCGTCAACCGAGAACCGACCCTAAAATGGTTGGAATTGGAATGAAGAGGCGGTTGTTGATGGCCCAAACAAAAATTTGGAAAGGACAAAAATTTGAGGAAAGGAAAGGAAAATTTCTAATACTTATTAGGCGGATGGCGCGGGGTTCATTTCACTTTCACATCATTTTTCAATTTTTCAATTTTGTTTTTTGATGAAATTATTAAGGGACAATATAGAAGAAAGAAATTAAGAGACTTCCCTATCCCTATGGTTCAATTCCAATGAAAAATATTGGGGAAATTGAAGGGGGAAGGGGAATTATGGCCAAATTGATGAGAAGGGAAAAGAGAGATAATTTTCTTTCATTACTTATTATTATTAAGTGGTTTTGATTAATTCTTTTGTTTTTTTAGATTCATAAACTATCGATGGAGGTTGGAGACTTCTGCTGCTGATGAGGGATGATGGCCCATTTCTTCGAGGTTTATCGGCAAAACAAATAGATTGATAAATGTGGACTAAGACAAAGGCCTTCACCAAATACTTTAGATTTTATCTCATTTTCCCTCCAAATTCAGAGAAATTCGTTGACTTAAATAAAAGTATTTCCATTTCCATTTTGTTTAAATTTTATTATTTTCGGTGATACCGTTAAAAAAGTTTTCTAAAATTATCTTATAATTGGCATTACCGATGTGTTTTTCTAAATTATTTTATGACCGGTATTATAGGCTCTACCAGTATGTATATAAATTATTCTAATTAAATATATTTTTAATTAATTATTCAATAAACTTTGATTAATTATTTCAAATTCCTATTTTTTTCGCCTAAACAATTTCATATTTTTCAATAGCCAAAAATGTTCACCTCACAATTTTCGTTGTCCTTCCATCCAATCCTGGGCCTCATGTGGCCATCAAATGTGCCGTCATCATTGGCGGTGGCTGATTTGGCCTATAATCATCGGCGAACATTCCATCCTCTTCCTCTTCTTCCTCATATTCATCGCCATTTTGGCCTGGTTTTGGGCCATTTTTCCCCACCATCATAATTGATCGAATTGAATTCAGCTCTTCTTGATCATCCAAATGAATTGTGCGATTAGGGCAATTAGGGCCAAATTTTCGTGTCTGCTGATTTTGATGAGAATTGCCAAAATTTTGTGCCATTATTTGTGGCTGTTGATGATTATAATCGGTGGCATAAACGGTGAATGAGGTCCTGGGACGTTCCAGCTGTTCCCAATAATCAAAATCCATATAAAATCTGAAATTACTTTTAATTTTACTTTAGACTTTGAAGGCATATTTAATTAAAGTAAAGTTTTCAAGTGAATATTTTCTTTGAATTTAATTATATTTTAAAGCTCTGATTGGTATGGATTAATTGATGGATTTATTGAATTTGAGAAAAATACTACCGAAAGCGAAAATAGAGTAAAATAGGTGAAAATCTAACTATTTTCATTTTTTGACCTTAAATTTTGTGCGAATTTTTGTTTTAATTTAATCTGAATTTGTGAATTTGATTGAAATTAGCAAAAATTATTACCAAAAAGGCTAAGCTGGGCCAAAATTAAGATTTTTCATTTTTAAACCCTAAAATTCTTGTACAAATTAAGTTTTGATCAATATATGAAAAAATTAAGTTTTTTTGACCATTAATTTCTGAAATAAATTACATTTTGATCAAATCATTTCAATATCTAAATGCTCTACGGAAAGAGATTAAGATTAAGCCAATGGGTTAAGAGTTTTATTAATTAGTAAATTAAAAGATTTTTGAGAAATTGTTCAAATGCATGGAATTTTGGATGTGGAAAATTCGGGTCAAATTTGACTCTTAGAAAAAGCACAAAATTAATCGAAAATATTTTTATTTTACTCATATGTGGAGCCTACCCTAATTAGAAAGTGGAAAATTTAAATTGTGTTTTATGGAATTTATTATGTATTTCTAATTTTATGATTATATTGAAAAAAACTAGGGTTCAGCGGTACCGTAGTACCGGTCGGTACTGGTACCGGAAGTTCCGGCCTTTGGCCAGTACCGGTACCGACATCGGTACTACCGGTACCGTTTTTTCAACTCGGTACTAGTCCGTACTGACAAGCACCCCATAAAATGGCACTTTTGGCCAAAATTTTATTTTTTTTTAATTTTTTTCTTTAAAATGAAAATTTCAGTCAAATTTAAATCTTTTATGAAGTTATTTTTTATTTCTCTGTATCAAAAATTTTTGATTTTTGAAAGAAAAAAAATTGATTTTTAAAATTTTTTATGATTTTTTACCATTTTTTCTCCAGTACCGTCAGTACCGACTAGTACCGGTACCGACCGGTGCCGAGTACCGGTACCGGGTACCGACCCTAAACCCAGTACCGGTACCGAATACCGAGTAGGCTGGTACCGGCAAGTACCGGTACCGATTTTGGTCCAAAATACCAGTACCGCTGAACCCTAAAAAAACTCGAATAATTACGAACGACTGTTTCCTTTATTTAAAATTAATAATTAAGTATCATTTTTGTTTTAATCAGTAAAAAACATTCTTTTTCGAACAAAATATTAACAAACATACTGCACCTCTATGGAATGAGTAAGCCACCTACGACCTACCCCACCCAAAAAATTAGTGATGCAATTAAAAAATGAAAAATGAAATTCTTTAAGCGGAATTATTCGAATGTTTAAAAAGTCAGCTATTGTAAATCGGAAAAATTTTTCTAAAAATTCAATTTCAAAAAGCGGGAAAAAATTGGGTATCAAAAAAAATTTGAATATTTTTTTTATCAATGCAAATAATTCCGCCAATAAATTTTGATCATTAAATATCTTTTTGCCAATATTTTGCCAATATTTTTGCAAAATTTGTTTTTATCCAAAAGGGTGGAAAATAGAGAGGGATTAGCAAGGATAGAAAAATGCAAAACTTCGACAAAAATGTTAGTAAATGACGCATGCCATCCATAAATAGGCGAAATTTATGCTCGCGCACATTTTTGATCTTTTTTTGATCCACAAGGGATTTTGCTTTATGATATTTGACCGCGCGAACAAACATGGATGAATGGGAATCATCTTTTTTGATGAATGCCCAATTTCCCCCAATATTTTTGGTTGATGATTTTTGCGCCCGCACAAATCGCCTTTTACATGGGCATTATATTTTTATAATTCCCGAGAAAAGGGAGGGCAGCATTATTTGCTAAATTTGCCTGCTTATGATCGAATGACGTAAATGGATTTTGCACAAATCGCAAAAAAAATATCTAAATTTCATTTTAATTTTGGCGACCTGATTTGAGCAAATTTACAAAATTTTTTGGTATTTTATTTTGCCAAATTAATTAAATATTTTTTAAAATATTTTTGAAATTTTAAAATTAAATAATTTTTTTTTAATTAAATTTTTTCATAATTTTTGCAAATTTGCATTTTTGTCATTTTTAATTAGACATCTTTTTTTATTTTATTAGTTATTTTTATGATTTGAAATTGTTAATGAAAGAAATTTACAAATAAATTAATTAGTTTATTATTAATTTGGCAAAAAATGTGTCCTAATTTGTGTGAATAATGATCGCAAATTAATTTTGTTTTAAAACCAGCAGAGAGAAGATTGCAAATTAAATTAAATTGATTAAATGATAAAAAAAATGAATGAAGAATTGAATTGAATGGGCAATGGGGGACAAAAATGTGTCAAATATGGGTAATTAATAATAAAATAAATGATTGAACAAATTTTTGCTCCTTCCCCAAATTCCCCTAAATTCATTCCCCATTGTTCCACTGATTTAAACACAAAAATAAAAGAATTTTATTTGAATTTTCATTCATTGAAATTTTTTGTTATCATTTTTGAACATTCCTTTTGATTATTTTTGAACCCTCTTTCTTATGCTGAAATTGCTTCTTATTAAAAATGTGATTCCGTCATCATACAAAGCACAAAACAGGGTATGACAAAATGTTCATTAACTCATTTCATTAAATTCATTATCAAAAATTTTATTGATAATCTGGAAAATTGGATGCAAAAATTAGAGGAATTTTTCCGGGATTCCTTTTTAAATTGTTTTTTTTTTGATATTTTTGAATGTTTTCAAGCAAATTTTTGTTATTTTAATCAAATTTTAATTAAAATATGCTTTGATGAAAATAAAAAATTTCAGGGATAACTATGATTCGAATTGGAAAATATTTTCGCTACAATTCTAGAAAGTTTAGCTCCCAATGAAAATGGATTGATTTGATGGGAAAAACATGCAAATCCCCGCAAAAAATTTGGGAAAAATGTGAGCTATCCACATTTTGGCCTTCACTTTTTCGGTTTGGAGGGATTTGGGTTGGCATTTTTGGAATTGAATTGTAAATCGCGCCCTAAACCACTGTCATCAATGGAAAGAATGGAAAAAGTGGAGGAAAATTTGGTCAACAGATCCATTTGTCAATGTTAAATCGGATTATTCGTCCACTGCCCGGAAATGTTATTAATCCATATTCATCAGGGAAAATGTCGTGAAATAATAAAAGTTGCCCTGCTTTTTGCAATGAATTGAAAGAGGCATGCAAATTTGATTGTGGTTATAAAATGATCATTGATATAACATTTCGGCAAAAAGTTAAACACATTTTTTAAGGGGGGGGGGGTGGAAATTAGGCCATATAATTTGAAGAAAATAATTTTATGTAATTCAAATGAAAATTAGCTTTAAATCGGAAAAGATATATTGGAATGAGTTGATTATAAAAAAATTAAGTGAATTTGATTCGAAATTGGCCAAAAAAAATTATGAGAGACCAATTTTAGTAGTTTAGTTTTTTGAATAAATTTCTGTCCAGTTTTGTTTTAATCAATCTATTTTATATTAAAGTGCTCTACAGAAATAAATATTATAATAGTTTTAAATGTAAATAGTTCGAAAGATTGTTAAAATATTTACTAAAATTCGGAGAGTAATATGCAAATTTTTGAAACAAAAAGTGCACATTACTCCCAATTCTAAGAAATATAGAAAAGCTTTAAGTGGGGGAAATCAGACGAAACTAAACCTAAATTTCCCCAATGTTGACCTTCTTTTTGGTCCAAGTATTTTTTCTGAGTATTCAGCGCAACATTTTTTTTTGTTAGGCGATGGCATAAAGGACAACTGTCTATATGAAAAGGAAAGAGGGATATTGGAAGAAAACACTTGAAAGACTCTGCCCGGCTGGCAATTCACATCATTTTTTGTATGGGGGAGGAAATGGAAGAGGATTTGAACAGGAATAAATATGAATGAGGGTCGAAGGGCGCGTAGGGCCAAACGACAAACGAGAATAGAAGTGGGAGGCGAAGAAAGGTGATCCCCCTGCGCATCTATCCCCGTTCCCCGGTGAATTTGAATGACATGGGTGGTTTGTTGAGTTGGGGATTTTGCGCTTCTTCAAGAGGCAGGAATGGAGGTAAAAAAAACAACAATATTACTGCTGCTGGTGCATTGAATAAAGAGGAAGGGAACAGAATAACATTGGAATAGAATGGAAACAAAGAATTATTTTGAGACATATTTATCAACGGAATTTTTGATCTTAGTTTTTAGCAATGGTCTAATTTTTCGGATTGGCCAATAATGAAAAGAGAGGCGAGGAAGGATAATTGAAAAGGATGAAAAATTATCACTATTTAGTATTTATTTTTAGCAATTTTTAAACTGTCTTTTATAGGGGAATGAATTTCATTTAGTATAACTTTTGGGAAGCGCGCTTAACGGTTAGAAATTGGAGCATTTCCAAAAGCCTTAAAAATGAAGGAGTGTGGCCTAATTCCGCGCAATATTTACTATTTTTGAAGTTTTCTAATTTTCAACAAGTTTTCATAGGCCACTATGAATGGTCCTTTTGGTCCTATACATCATCCAAGAATTCCTTCTCCCTTCTTAACCCCTCCAATAATCGAGAATAGAGCTCTCAAAGGAAGGAGGCGAGAGGCTCATCGAAAGGGAAAACAATATAACGGGATGCTACCTTTATGTTTGTGGGTTGGGACTTTATTAATTCCTTTCAAAAGGTGGAAAAGGAAATGTTTCAATTATTTACGATTTAATTGGGAAACTATATGTTGGCGGTAATATTTTATGGGAAATTTGTCTTTAGGGTGAATTTTTGTACTTTAAAGGAAATTTTATTGCCAAAATCTGATCATTATAAGTTTGAAAACAGAATTTCATATTAAATAAGCCCAAATGTATTCGAATTGTATACATTTAATTAGTAATATTTTACCAATTTGTTTGGCTATTAATAAAAATTTTATAACATTTCTCTTTATAGCATTTTTATTAATAATTGGATGGCCAAAAAATGAAAACTATCTTATTATAATCATCAATAAAAAATGTCCGATTTCAGACTATTTTTATCAATATCCAGTAAATCTTTCACTAATCAAATTCATTCCATTCAGTGCTAAGTTGCCATTGCCAAAAATAAATCTAAAGCTAATATTCACGTGAAAAATCATATTTATTTTATGAGTAAATTCAATGCCATTAGATGATGTACATTTATTAAGTAAATTTACACAAATTTGGGATAATTTAATTAGTTACTGATAAAAAAAATTCCGGACTCGACAAAATGTTCCCTAGTAAAAAACTCATAAAATGCAATCACAGAAAAATGCGATAAATTCAATCGGTGGGTCCAATTAGTTGTCTCCTACCCAAGCAACAATTCCAATTTGGGACACGGACTTTTAATTGCCCTAAAATGCATTTTTTTATTGCTATGGACATAATGATGAAAAGGAAGGGGGATTTTGGGGGTAATAGAGAGGAATGTTTTCAAATGAATATGAAAAAATAATATTTGGCAGAATTGAGCAAAGTGTTTAAAATTCGAATAGAAAGGGAAAAACCAAGTTGCAATTTTTACATTTTATTTCAAGAATATTGGTGAACAAAATGATGAAAGGGAGGGATTTCGAGGGTTGAAAAATGGAGAGAGGAATGTTTTCATAAAATTAAAAAAATAATATTTGGCAGAATTGAGTAAAAAAATTTGAAATTCGAGTAGGAGGGTGAAAATAAAGTTGCTATTTTTACATTTTATTTCAAGGATAATAGCTGGGGGCAGAGGCATATTTTAAATCTCTGGGTCACTGGAATTTAACTAAATCCTCGATCCATATATATTTTTGTTATATTATTTTTTAAATTAATATATAAAGTAGAGTGGAATTTCCAATAGAATTATGCTCGGCGATTGTATGCTGATATATGAATATTTTCAATAAAAATTTTCGCTTGGACTTGGAATATTCAATAAATAAAATTCGCGAAAAATCTGAACATTGTTTACTAGATTAGGAAATCCATGACAGTTTCTCTTTCTCATCAGGAAATTTACCAAAAAATTACTTTAAATTTATCCAATTTCAATTTCTAATTGCTGTGATTTACCCTTAGGGAAAATATCAATAATTTTTTTGTATTTAAAATATTATTGATAATTTTTCATTTTTGTGGTTTTGGCAGCAAGTGGAAAAAGAGGGGGGAAGAAAAATTTAGGCCCAGAAAATTTACTTTAAATTTAATCCAAGTTAAATTTCGGAATATTTGGATTTAATTCTATTACGAAGCCTTTAGAAAATGACTAAATTTCACTATAAAAAGAAAAGAAAAATATCAATAATTTTTAATTTTTTCGAGGAAATTAAAATATTATTGATAATTTTTTCATTGGAGTGGTTTCAAAGGCAAGCGAGAAAAGCGGGGGGAAAGGAATTTGCTACGCCCACCCCCCACAATGCCAATGCCATTGCTTGGTTGGCATTTTTTCCACAAAAGGAAAGAAAAGAATGGGGAGGAGGGTGGAGGACTTGGAAATGACGGTGCCCGTTTGGCCATTTGAGTGGAAGAGTGCAAGGGAAAAAGGAGGGGAAATAGCCTCCGGCATTTTGCCAATATCGACCTTTTGGCACGCCTTGGGGGCAATTTTCCAATCCCGGAGGGGAAATTTTTGAGGTGGACTAAAAGGGAATATTAAATTCACGTCATTTTATAGTTCACTTTTATTTATTGGGGAATTTAAAGGAATTTATTAAAGAAATCTTAATTAAACTTATTAATGCTTTAAATTTCTAACACCTTATAATCATAAATGCCTAGTTTAATGTATATGGTGTTTGAATCAATTTCTTTTTGTATTTTAATGGGAATAAAATTAATTAGAAAATGATATTAGAAAGCTTTGACTAATATTGGATATTTAATGAGTTATGGAAAAAGAGTCCGGTTTTTTAAAATTTCCGGGCCCGGTTCCTGGTTTTTTTCAGAAAAAATTACGCAGCCCCTGCAAAAAAAAAGAGCTGGTTTTGACCGGTTTTCAGAAAATTACGAAAAAAATTACCGGGCCGGCCTCCGGGCCCGTTTGTGTTTTAAAATGTGCCGGATTCCGGATTTTTCCCTCTATGGAAAATAAAAAAATATATATTATAAATTAAACCTAGAATTTTTTTTGGCAAAAATTCATTGAATATCTAAAATTGTCCAAAATTTTGAATGTTATTTTGTAGCTAATTTTATGCCCTATAAAATGCATTATAAAAATTGATCTAACCACAATCGGTATTAGACCATTTCCTTCCCAATTTTCTTAAAATAGTTTAGGATGATGGAATGGAAAATTGAAAATAAAATTTTAAAAAATTCCGAGAAAATGTTCAAATATTCAAAATGAGAAAAATTACCCAAAATTCTGAATAATTTTTTTTTTAAATTTTTGTTAATCCACAGACATTCCCGTTGGAGAAAATATTCACCTATACAATTGTTTGTCCTCCCTATCAGTAATACCAATTCCAGCCCATTAAATTTTACTCGCGCGTCAAAATCCCATCCGGCATTCCGGATTGTCGATTTTCATTATTTTCATGTCCCGCAAAAAATAATTCATCCAAGGGAAATTGGTGGCAATAAAAAGTTATTATTATATGCCTCATTTTGTCAACGAACAAAAGAAAAAAATAAATTACCCACAAAATTGGCCAAAAGAATTGGAAGAGGAGGAGGATTAAATGTGAAAGGATGCACCCAAAAAGGGCATAGACAAAATTGCGGAGGAAAAATGAATGGGTAAAATGGATGGAATTTGACAGAAAATTCGCAGTGAAAATGAATGGAAATGATGCGCATTTTTGGGGGTTGAATAAGTGCGCCAAATTGTCAACGGGTCATTAAAATTTTCCTGTTTTTCCAATTGGCCCAACTGCCAACAAAAACATCCAAAATAATATAAAATAAAATAAATACATTTTGACTGGCCAATTTGATTGGGGCGACGCGCGCCCTTTTCCAGCTGATTTGGTGTCCGGAAGCACCAATTTGGTGTTGAAGGTGCGCAATCCTTTCTCTGTATTTATTTTTGTGCACTTTTACCCCTAGCTCTTGGATAAAAGGAGGATTATTTTTTAGTTGGATGAAAATTGAAAAGAGATTGGAATAAAATTTTCCACAAAATTTAGGGTTAAATGAAATTTGCATAATTGAATTTTTCACATCAAATTAATTTTTTCGAGTTATTATTAGTTTTAAATTATTAAATTTGATAAAAATATTTAATAGCTCTTTTTTATGATGAACTAATTAGAGAAATATTATTGAATTTGATTATAATTAGCAAAATTTATGAACAAAAAACAACAAAATAAATTAAAATTGGACAGTTTTTTGTGTCATCATATTTTCGGACCAGGATTTTGAGCGCCGCCGATTGAGCGCCAGTAGACGTTTGAGCGCCATTTATTCCCCCCTTATATTTCGACTTAAAAACCACTTTTTTGGGTTTTTGACTATGGAGAATCCAAATTTCGCATTTATTTCTCATTAGGTAAATTTCCTAAACCGGTAAAGGTATGCAAACCGGTTTCGAAAAATTGAATTTTTGGCATTTAGGCTCGTATGATACATCAATCGATGCGCCTTGACCAGCTGATTATGAATCTGCAATTGGTTTCGCATAAACCCGAAACTAAAAAAGTTATGGCCATTTTAGTCAAGCGGGTCACATATACATCTAATAAAATTTTAAATGGCCATAACTTTTTTAGTTTCGCGTTTTATGCGAAATCGATTACAGATTCGTAATCAGCTCGTCAAGGCGCGTCGATTGATGTATCATACGAGCCTAAATGCCAAAAATTCAATTTTTCGAAACCGGTTTGCATACCTTTACCGGTTTAGGAAATTTAACTATTGGAAAATTAATGCGAAATTCGGCTTCTCCATAGTCGAAAACCCCAAAAAACCTGTTTTTAAGTCGAAATATAAGGGGGGAATAAATGGCGCTCAAACGTCTACTGGCGCTCAAACGGCGGCGCTCAAACGGTGGCGCTCAATCGGCGGCGCTCAAACATCCCCGACCGTCATATTTTTGAAATCAAAATGCTCTATAGAGAAAGAGCTTAAAATTAAATACAAAGGTAGATAAATATTTTTAATGAGTTGAAAAATTGAAGAGATATTAACAATTATACAAAATAAAAATCGTAGAAAAATATAATAATTTTTGTACAAATATTTTATATGCAAAATACTGGTTGATTGTGGCAACAAATTGAGCGTGCTCTGCTATTTATGATTTTAATAGCTATGCGTTAAGCCAAATAAAACTTGCCGATGCACCCAACCAAAACATTCATTTTCCCTCCCAATTCCACATAAATTTTGCCTACAATGACTATGGATTATGATATGGAAATTTGCGCAATGCAAATTGGTGGAAAAGCGGAGTGAATATAGAATAGGGAATTATGGCGATAATTGCAACAATTGTGCTGGTTGCAGAACAATTTAATGCCGGAGATATGGCCGGTAACAAATAATACATAAATACAATAAAAAAAGATAAGCCATTTTACTATCCTCTCCACCCCTCGATGAGATTGATCCATAAAAATGTTGTTGATATGCAACAATTGGGAATATGAAATAATTTGACTACCATAAATATGCAAATCCCCCCCCCCCCTTTTTTTGAGATTGCGGGAATTTTTCTCGATTATTTTATAATATTTTTATTCCAGAGCTAAAGGATGAAATAACAGAGTAGAAACTATAGCAATTAAAATTAATTAATTATATTGTAACAAATAGAATTTAAGTTAAATAGAGGCATTTTTATTACATATGAAAATTTGCAGAAATATTTTAAATCCCAATTCCCATTTAATAAAGCTTAATTCCATCCCAAATAATAGTATAACCATATTTCTTAAAGATAACTATGAATTAAAATTAATTTGTACTTTTAAATATGTATATTATTTTTTTATTTCTGCAAATTTTCTCATATATTTAATCTCAAAATGGTCATCCTTGTATCAAATATTACTTTTCATTTTCTTCATTTCCGCATCTTCATATTCATAGCATTCTTGCCAGAGTAAAAATACGACGGCCTGCATCCAGAATTGCCCATACGAATAAATGTAGAGCAGTCAATGCTCCAATGATCAAAAGAATTGAAAAAGTAGCGATGCCGAAATTTTCGCAAGTGGGAACTCCAGCGGGCGGCACATAATTTGGAATTTTCTAAGGAAAAGGGGATTTTATTTTTATTAAAAATAATTTTTCTGGCTACTTTAATAGAAAATCCTTGAAAATCTATTTTTAAAAAAAATATTTTATATTTTGGCTTAAAAATCATTAAATCTCATTAATATATGCATAAATCAACTATTAAATAAATTTTCCTGATTTTTAATTATTTTAAACAATAATTTTGCTGAAAATTTTGCAAATTTTTCTATCTTGTTTTATAATTTTTCATTATAATTTTATGGGGTTTCTCAATAAAAATAATTAAATTGACTACCTTATTATTCTGCTCCACAACACATTGGACCACCATGGTTAGAATGAATATTTTAGTGAAGAAAATTGCGATAATTTCCATCATAATGATGATGAATTGAACAAACTTTGGAGTCATTTTTTGTTGATTTGACTTTAAATTATTTTCAAGGCTGAATTGCAATAAATATTAAATAATATAAAATTAAAAGTGCAAATAAATTTAGTAAATTTGATATAATTTTATTGAATTGATTGGAGAAAGAATTAGGGGATTTGATTTGGAATTTGAAAAAGTTATTTAAAATATTGTAAATTTGGTCAAAATTGGGCGGATTTATTATGCATAGTAATACAATTTTGATATACATTTGTGATTTTGATGATTTGACTTTGTGGGGAATTTTAAAAAATTAATGAAAATGAAATGCATTATCTTCGGCATTCAATCAAATCAAATGTAGACCATCCAGCAAAGAACGTTAATCCCGATCATCAAATTTTGAGCTTAACAATCATTCATATTCATTACTCATTCATTAGTCATTCCCACAATTTCAATATCCTCAATGATTCACAATCACAATTCTATAATATTTTTCAATTTTGAAATGATTTTTTACGATATAATATGAATGTGATTTATTTGATTGAACAATTCAATCTACTAGATAATTTTTGATGAGATTATGTTATGCCTATGCTCTTTTTTGCTTCTTTTTTATTTTTTATTCAACACTATTCCCTTGAAAATTATCTTATAAATTTACCAATTTTATTTGGAAAAAGATTATTTATGAATTATGATATAATAATTAATGAAACTTGAAAATATTTATTTATTTACACAAAAAAGTGCATGTTGTGAAAAAATTACATTTTAGATGATTGAAAAAAAAGCTTACAATAATTTAATTAAATTTATTTTAAAATTTCCATGATTTTTGTTTTCAAATTATTCAACCCAATTGCCAATTCTTTTCATCCTCGCGTTGTTTATTTTCCTTCCGAGACCAATTTGTCGTAGGCATCCTGTAAATATAAAATAATATTTTAAAACATTTCAAATATCCCATTTACTGACCAATGTGAGGAAATCGCTCAATTCTTGTTCGAGTACAAATTTCTCCAACAATTCGGATGCTTCCGGAATTCGATTCACAATGGAGCCGGCACGCACCAATCGACGTTCAGTTTCCCTATATTAGAATTTTACAATTGAAAAATTAAGTAAATTTTGACTAATTTATTGTTCACAAATATTGACTAATTTTAAAATGTAGGGAATATTTTTAAGCCAAAAAAAAATTAAAAATTAATTTTTATTTCCAAATTTAATTTATTATGCTTGGATTTTAATGCCATTTTTTACAGAATGGATTGCAACTGAAATTATTATTCCTAAATAAATCTTAAAAATTTTGACTAAAGAGAAAATCCATAAAAAATATTTAATTATTTTAAAATTATAAAAATTAATATTAAATTAATTTTCTCCCTATTCTTACGATGCAATGGTCATTTTGACGAGTTGTGGGTCAATTGTGCGACCATCTTAATTAAAAAATATTTAATTAATTATTATAATTTTATGCATAATACCTTCAAGTCGAGCCTCATGGCGAAGCCATTGCCAAAGCTGAAAAAATTTGGAAATAATTTTTTGTAATATTTTTCGATGTTTTAAATTTAAAGTATGACCTGTGCACGGCTAATTTCGGCTGTGGCCGCATCCTCCATCAAATTATAGAGTGGCACACAGCCAACACCCCGAAGCCAACTGTCCAAATAGCCTATAAAAAAAATAAAATAAAATTTGAAAAAATCTACAAAAATTAAAGAAATTTATTTTAACTAAAATTATAAAAATTTTAAATTAAATAGAAATATTTTGAGGCGAAATTTCAAAAATATTTTAATTATTTAATATGTTTAAAAAAATGTTTACCCAATGTGACGGAAATATTTCGACGGAAGCCAGCCTCAGTTCTTACGCCCTCCGGCGGCATTGTCAAATGTTGATTGTCGGTCTCGAAATCGGCCAATTGCTTTTGGAGTTGATTTGCCGCTTTGCCCATTTTTGCATCGAAACATTGTTTGGCCAATGGAACAAGGCCAGGATGCGCAACCCAAGTCCCGTCATGGCCTAAAAATAGAGGAAAAATTTACATTTTGAATTTATTAATTAAAATGAAATTAAAATAAAAAATATATAAATAATTTCATACCGTCAGATGCTTCGCGTTCTTTGTCCCTTCGAACAGCGGACAATGCGATATCATTTGCGGCCTGATCATGTTTAATTGGAATTTGAGCAGCCCTAAAATATTTAATTAATTAATTAAATTAACTTTAATTTGATTTTGGATTCAAAAAATTGCCGAAATTTTTAAAAAAATTTAAATTAACCAAAAATTGAAGAATCAAAAAAATTTTAATTAAAAATTTCAAAAATTGATTTTTGATTAAAAAATAAATTTTAATAAATTTACATTCCGCCCATTGCAAAAATGCCGCGTTGATGGGCCACTTTGATGGACAAAAGAGTGTAGGCTCGCAAGAAATCAGATGTCATTCCTGGAATAATAAAAAATAATTAATAAAAAAATATTTATTATGTAAAAATATACCAATAAGGAATCGATCAGGCAACAAATATTTGCGTTGATTTCGGAACACTTTAATGTACGAGAAAATGTAGTCCCAGCCTGAAAAATATGCTAGATTACTGAATTAAAGTAAATTTTTTGATAAAAAAAAGCCATGAAAAATAAAGTATTTTGCTCTGATTATTGTAATAAAAATATTCTACTTACGTCCACAATTTATGCCAACAATGTAGTCGCGAAGGGCATGCACAATTTCGTCCATTTGGAATGTGGCCAACAAATGTTCAATTAGTACCTATAAAAGGATAAAAAAATATGAAAAATAAATTAAATTAAAGACAAAATATTATTATTAATTTACCCACAAATTCAAATGTTGAAAATTGACATTTTTAAAGACATATAATTAGGCCATAAAGAAATGTTAGGGCCTAGTGACTTTGTTCACTTGCTAGATTATCATAATGTAATGAACCTAATTTGACCTTCTTTAATAGATTGAAAATATTCAAATTTTTTTTTTGGAAACTAAAGTTTTAGGTATATTCAATATTTTTATGGGTAAATTAATTAATTAATTCATTATTAAATCCAATCTTGATACGGAAAAAAATTCTTCAATGTCAGTAGAGCTAGCTTACTGTGCATTTGATTGTGCCTTTTGGCAATCCCAGCTTCTCTTCCGAGAATTTGAACACATCCGCCCAGAGTTGTGCCTCTTGCGCATTCTCCAACTTTGGTAAATAGAAATATGGGCCAGAACCGCGTTTTTGCAAGGCTTCGGCATTGTGGAACAAGAAGAGGCCAAAGTCGAAAAGTGAAGCGGACATTGCCTTTTTGCCATTGATCAGCACATGCTTTTCGGGCAAATGCCAACCACGCGGACGGACTTTCAGCACTAAAAATATATAAAGAGAATTTTAAATGAAGAAATTAAAATTTTATTAATTAAATTTAATTTTTGCCCGAAATTTACCAGCTGTGTCCTTTTTGAGTGAATATTCCTGTTTTGTGACTGGATTGACATAATGAATTTGGCCACGAATGGCGTCGTACAAATTGATTTGACCTTCGATTTGGTTGCGCCAAGTTGGTGAGTTGGAATCCTTAAAAAATGACAATTTTTGATAACTTTGGCCAATTAAATTTGCCTCAAAATCAGCCATGAACACTTTTGCCCCACTGTTCAAAGCGTTGATAACCATTTTCCGATCGGTTGGCCCAGTGATTTCCACTCGGCGATCAGTTAAATCCTTTGGAATTTTTGCACCCTTCCATCCCAAATCGGCACGAATTTCCTTGGTCGATGGATCGAAATCGGGAAAATATTCTCCTTGGTCCAATTTATGTTGTAGAATTTTGCGTTGTGCCAACAGCGATTGACGTCGAGGCTCAAAATTTTGGTGGAGCATTTTGAGGAAACGAAGGGCATCTGGTGTGAGAATTTGCTCATCGCCGGCGTTTTCTGGGGCTGTGATCTGTAAGAAAATTTTGTACATTTTTCTATATTTCCATGCCCATTTACCGTAACAATTTCGTCCTCATCCGGTGGAGCTGTGGCTGTATGGAATTGTGCCTCCTCGGTGCTTCCTTTCAGTGCCACTGTCGAGGAAACACCACCGGCTGCAGCTGTGGCCACATAATCAAAATAGCCGGTACCCACTTCGCGTTGATGCTTAACTGCAGTGTAGCCGTGTCTGAAAAAAAACATTAATTGATATTTTTAAATTTAAATTTAACCAATCTTTTTTTTCTATTTTTATAATTTTTTGTGTTTCTTTCCGTAAAGTTTTAATTCTGATTTTTGTGTTTCATTCCGGAAAGTTTTATTTCTGATTTTTGTGTTTCTTTCCGGAAAGTTTTAATTCGGAGTTTTTTGTGTTTCATTCCGGAAAGTTTATTTATTTGTGTTTTTCATTCCGGAAAGTCTATTTATTTTGTGTTTCATTCCAGAAAGTTTATTTATTTGTGTTTCATTCCGGAAAGTTTATTTATTTGTGTTTCATTCCGGAAAGTTTATTTATTTTGTGTTTCATTCCGGAAAGTTTATTTATTTTGTGTTTCATTCCGGAAAGTTTATTTATTTTGTGTTTCATTCCGGAAAGTTTATTTATTTGTGTTTCATTCCGGAAAGTTTATTTATTTGTGTTTCATTCCGGAAAGTTTATTTATTTGTGTTTCATTCCGGAAAGTTTATTTATTTTGTGTTTCATTCCGGAAAGTTTATTTATTTTGTGTTTCATTCCGGAAAGTTTATTTATTTGTGTTTCATTCCGGAAAGTTTATTTATTTGTGTTTCATTCCGGAAAGTTTATTTATTTGTGTTTCATTCTGGAAAGTTTATTTATTTGTGTTTCATTCCTAACAATTATTTAAATTTTCCCTCATTTCTAAAAATAATTGATTTCCTCAATTAAATTTCTCTTTCTAAAATTTATTAATAAAACTAACTTTTCTGCTGCAAATTCCTGCTCTTGCAATTCTGAATAGGCGGCCATTCCGCGTTCCCTATAATTGCGTGCCAAATCATACATGCTGAAGTTGTTGGAGTGGAATCCGGCCAACGTGATGAATTGATATTTGAATCCCATTGCGCCCAATTCCTTTTGAAATTTTTCCATATCCGTTGGGCGTAAATGTTTTCGCCAATTGAACGATGGTGAACAATTGTAGGCGAACATTTTCTCCGGGAATTCCTGACGAACACCTTCGGCAAATTCACGTGCCACCGACAGTGTTGGATGCGAAGTTTCCATCCAAATCAGGTCACAATATGGCGCATAGCTTTTGGCCCGCTCAATGCACGATTTTATGGCATTATCATCTCGCAGGCGATAGAATCCTTCAGCCGTTCGAC
Organism: Pratylenchus scribneri; assembly: GCA_030063045.1. Taxonomy (NCBI): domain Eukaryota; kingdom Metazoa; phylum Nematoda; class Chromadorea; order Rhabditida; family Pratylenchidae; genus Pratylenchus; species Pratylenchus scribneri. The sequence continues at coordinate 1,602,590 of JAQSEB010000049.1, forward strand.
CCGCTTGGTAATCGATGTACGGATGGTCACGTTCGTCAATGTCACTGGTGATTAGGCGGGATGATTCCGCATCGGTTCGGGCCACAATGATTGTTGGCACACCGCAAACATCCGCAGCCAGCCGGGCGGCATTCAAATGACGAATGTGATGGGCCGTTGGGATCAGGACTTTTCCGCCCATATGTCCGCATTTCTTCTCCGAGCCCAGCTGATCTTCGAAATGAACGCCGGAGGCGCCAGCCTCAATGTACGCTTTCATCAGTTCGAAGCAGTTGAGTGCACCGCCGAAACCGGCTTCCGCATCGGCCACTATTGGGGCGTACCAATCACGTTGGGATTTGTAGTCTTCGGCTTCGACGCATTCCACTTGGTCGGCACGGCGAAGTGCGCGGTTAAGGCGACGAGCCAGTTCGGGACCCGAATTTGCTGGGTACAACGACTGGTCCGGGTACATGTCACCGGCGGAGTTGGCATCAGCTGCCACTTGCCAGCCTGAAAGGTAGATGGCCTTCAAGCCGGCCCGAACCATTTGAACGGCTTGATTTCCGCTCAGGGCACCCAGTGCTGCAATGTACGGTTCGGTGTGAAGCAGTTGCCATAGTTTGTTGGCACCACGAGTGGCAAGGGTGTACCTTTATTTGTGAAAAGGAATAACCATGGAATATTAATAAATATTTTTTAATTATTTTTTTTATTTTTTTCATAGTTAATTTTTAAAGGAATCCATCTAATCGATCTTATTAGGGAAATAAGTACTTGGCACCAAAATGAAAAATTGTCTTTTGTCAATTTTTATAAAATTTTACCGAAAATAACTTAAAAGTAACCCAAATTAATTTCCAAAAAAATTCATTTAATTGTCAATTATTAGGTCATTTTATTAGCCAATTTACAAATTGTAGGTAGTCATTTTTAAAATTTTATCCATGCTTTATTTCTTCAATAAACGGTTATCCCATCACCAATTTTATATTATGAGAAATTTTTAGGATTTTTAGCCCCAACTATCTATGGCTTCCTATTTCTAATTCTAATACTTTTGGATTTTCTAATAAATTCCTCTTCCTAATTAAATTTTGAATAATTTTAGGTCCTAATAAACTGAAAATCCATACTAAATGGGATGAAATCGAAATTATTTTTGGAAAATTTTTATAATAATTAATTAATTTTTTAATCAATCCATTACTCAATGTCGATGGATCCTCGCAATTTGAGCACATCCTCCACCTCATAATTTCGCTTGATGCCCTTGTAGCGGCCTTTCGGTGCCGATTTTACCACCTTTTCAATGGGAATTGTTCAAATTACATATTTTTAGTTTTAAAATTGCCTGATAAAAATTCTTGGCTATCAATTGGGACATAATTTTCTGAAGCAGAAGAAAATTGGAGTTTTGAAGAATTAATTGGGTTGATTAATATTATGAAAATTTATTATCTGAAATTGTTAAAAATTTTTTAATTTACATTTTTAAAATGAATTAGATGGACAACACAAAAAAGAGAAAATCTTTTGCCTATATTGTTTGTGGAAAGATTCAAGCATAGGTTAAAAAACAATGTAAAGAAAAAATGAAAAAAGTTGCAAATTTAGCTTAAAATTATTAATTTTAAAATTCATAAAACAAAACTATCCTAGGGACTGGCGGGTGAGCATCTTCATGAATATTGAATAATCACATTTACATGTCACAGTTTGACACTTGACTCATAAAAGGATCAAGCAATATTTTTCATTTCCTAATTAAAATATAGGTCCTTATGAAGGAAGAACAGTCCCCTACTCTCGAGTCATCAAAAGTCAAAATATTGAAAATGGACGGTCTCAATCTATGAAAAACAAATCGCGGGCCATAAATGTTTTCATTTTGATAAATTTAATATAAAGAAGGAAGGCAGGACCCAAAATTAATGGTGAAGGCGAGCCCCAAAATTATTGGATTTTTTGGGAGAGGAATCAAATGGACATTCCCATATTTGAAAAATGATATTCGATATTCCCCTAAATAATCAACAATTTTTTCCGATGGGGAATACGCGGGCGAAAAAGGACTTTGTGCTATGCAGCAATTTGCGCCGTTGTTTGTCGTATTCGGATGGATGATAAATGGACATTTTTGGGGCGGCGATTTTTGGGCGAAGATAAGAAGAAGGAGACGGAAAAGGACAGAAAATTGAATGAAAATTGGTGAATTGGATATTGATGGCGAAGGTCGAGAATGGAACGGGAACGGCCTGGGCGTCTAAAATTGTCAATATTAGATTGGGGGAATCCTATCGAATTTTTGAATATCTAGTTTTAAAAAGGGTATTCTGCTATTAAAATTTTTCTGATTAATTTTAAACCAAATTTCAGAAATCATTTTGAGCATTTTCCTTGAGGCTAGGGCCAGCAGATGATAATTCAAAAGAAATTAAAATAGGAAAATTCAGTCGAATTTTTGAAATTTTTAGAATAAAAAAGGGCATTTTGCTATTTAAATTTTGGCTGCTTAATTATCCAAATCAGAAATTCAACCTTGAAATTGTCCCTTAAGACAAATGCCCTTAAGCCCAAAAAATTTAAAAAAATTAAAATTTCTAGCCTAATTTATTTCAAATTTTATTATAAAATTCATAAAAAAAATTATTTTGGCCCCAAAAAACCTATTTTTGATCATCAACAATTTTTTAAATGTTGATACAAAAAAAATTCTCGTCAATTTGTTTACGACAAATATGGGATCAAAAATTGGAGGGGGAATAAAAACGAGAATTGGGGAAGGGAAACAACAAATTCGGTGCATTTATTTTGTTTTGTTTGCACTAAATTTGTGGGCAATCGAAAATAAATTACAAATTTAGAGATATTTTTCATCTATCAATGAGCCAAAATTGGACAATAATTATTTTTATTTTTAATTTGGAAGAATAATTTTGGTTAAAATTATTACCATTGTAAGAATTCCTATTGGTAAAATTCAAATTTTTAAATTATGTATTTAAAATTGGGAAAAAATGTTGTCGAAAGATGGAGGACAAAGTCCAAAAATAGCAAAAATAAATATCAAAAAAATGGAGAACTTACTTTTTATAGACGCTCCACCTGCTAAAATGTGATCTCTGGTCTGGACTTTGGACATTTTATTATAATGGGCACACCAACAAATGCTCTCCCATCACACTTATATATAGTAGCCCCCATCCAAATTCATTGACGGGGCGAGATGGGACATGGGAGAATGCCCATTCGCCATTTGTTCGTCCGCCCAATTGCCACGCGGTTTTGGATGATCTCTTATTTTGGTGGGCAAACCTGGGGGAACAAAGTCCATTTCCCCGCCCTCCATTCTCTCATCACAATTAGACACATGGGTGGTTTTGGGAAATGAGTCTATTGTGTAGAGTGAAGGTGGCGATTGGGTTTGGGTGGCTTGAATTTAGGAATGACAATGACAAGTACGAATTTTTTGGCACCATGTTGAAAAAATGGCAAATTGTTAAAACTTAAAAGCAGGAAAGAATGAAAAAAAGACATTTTTGTTCTGCCATTTTTGGATTATTTTATCATTGAAAGGAACCATGGACTCAAAAATAAAATCTTGAACCACTTTTTGTTGCAGGTTGCAGCCGTTTTTCCAAGGGGAATGTTATTTTCTAGCTTCCTTTAATTACACTTAAACAATTCGTATCATATTTAATTACTTTATTTTGCTCCACGCGGTCTATTTATCTAGATGTTGATTTTATTTTTGGGGTGAATTGGGGAACAAAGTCCATTTCCCCTCAACCACATCACACATGGTTTTATGGAGATGGGTCCGGTAGGGTGGGAAAGAAGGGCGACCACCGATTGTTGTTTGGGATGGGAAATGGGAATTGGGCGAATTATAAAAAAGAAATGGGAGAAGAAATGTTTTGGGGCTAAAAATTGGTGGTTGTGACGAAGCCATGATGGTGTTTGGCGGACGAGAAAGAGGACAAAGTCCATCATTCCCCCAATTTTAGCCACTTTCTTTGAAATGAGCCGACAGCCGAATGGATGGATAAGCTCTTCTTTAAATTAATGATGACGGATTCCCCAGGCACGTTATTGATGATGTGATACAATTTTGGGGACGACAGCTAATCTTAATTCACAGTCGGATAGTGATCATTGAAATGATCCTCAAGGAATATGGGAAATCAATTTTTTATTGTTGTTTTCCAATTCAAAATGGTTGCAATTGATGTTGATTTGAACAAAAAATTAATATCAAAATTTTTTTCATATAAACAAAAAATACAGAAAAATTAGAGTTGTAAATTTTATTTTTGTGAATAGAAATAAATAAAAGAAAATAAAATTGAATTGGTACTTAATATAGAATTCGAAACGAAACCTGCTTCGCCAATGCTATTATCAAAATTTTTATTAATTTATGCCTTGAACCATAGAAAAGGTAAATGATAAACTTTTATAATTTTTTTGGAAAATAAAATTGGAAGAAAAAAACATGAATCAAACTTGTTTTAAATGAAATTAGAGAAGAAATATATTTTAAGCAATTATGACCATTGTTCAATTGTAATTAAAATCGACTATTTTCTTAATTTTTTACTATATAATATAAATAATTAATTGAATATTTAATAAAATTTTAAACAATTTTGACAATTTACTGTTATTTGGGCAATTATTAAATTACTATTTAATCAAAACAACAAACATTTCTAACATTTCTCGTTTATTTATATTGCAAGTATTCAAGACTTGTTCTCCATTTTAGACAAATTTAAGCGATCCTAATTAATATTTTATTATACTTTATTCTGTGCTTTGTGTGCAACGACAATTTATTTATTATTTTTAAAGTACATAATTCCACTTTCGTTTATTTTATTATTCTCCGTAAATTAAAAAAAATGTTTTAATTTAATGACAAAATCCCCCTTTTACTGTCATTTCCAAATTTACAATTTACATCATAAAATCATCCATCCAACTTTTACTTTTTCAAGATTAAAAACATGGCATGGGGCATCTTTTCGGCTCATCAATGCTTAAGCCCATTTGGCCTTTTCAAAAGCACACACAAATCCCTTCAATTTCCATCCAAAATAGTCAGTCGCCATTTCCAATCCACCTTTTTTCCTCCTTCTTCCTTCATTCATTTGACCCATTCCAGAGTGCCAAAGCCAAAGGTGGCATTTCCATTGAGGCCGGAAATAAGGGCCAATGGTGGAAAATGCTCGATTTTTCCATTCTCCAAAGTGGATTTTGTGGGGCAAATGGCATTTATCCCCTGCTGGCACCTTTTGGCACTCGCGCCCTTTTTACTGCTGAAAAAACTACAAAAATCCCCTATTGAAAGGGGTGACTGGATGATAGCTTTTAACCTTTTTATTTGTACAGAATTTGGCAAACGATTTGGAGAATTTGACATTTTGACGGCTTATTTTTATTTTGGATTATCATCTGATTTTGTGTGTGGAATGGAACTTTTGGAACAAAAAGAATTTCCGTTTTTAAATGAATTTTTGAATTTTATAAATGGCAATATTAAAAAGAATAATATTTAAATATTTTTTTAAGTACAAATATTGCAATAATTAGTGAAAAAATAACATTAAATATTTTTAAAAATAATTCTGAATTGAGTCTTTGGAACAAAAAAATTTTTTGAAAGGAAAGCGAGAGCCATTGAAAAGGACAAAATATTTTCTAAATTAAATTTTTTAATTTGTTTGTTGTATTTGTGAACCAATTTTATCGAGATAAGCTTTTTTTATAGTATAATAATTGTTTTAAATTTTTCAAAAATTGGAAAAACCAGTTTTTAGAGGACTTTATACAAATGGCATAATGTTTTCCGAAATTGATTGTTTCTTGTTAATGTTCAATTATCTCAAAACTCAAAAAACAACCCATGTACAGTACTTAATTGTGCAATTTCAAGATGATTTAGATATAATGATTGATTTTTATGAATTAAATGTAAAATATTTCATTGATAAATTACTGCATATTTTTAAAATATTGTAAAATTTCAAGAGCCAAATTTTTATTGCCAAGTGCCAACCAAAAATAAATACATTTTACTTAGTTAGTTATTTTTCTTAAACAAAAAAATGCAGCTTATTTTTCTGTAAAATTTCAAGAGACACATTTTTAATGCTTACCAAAAATAAATTCATTTTGCTTGGATAATTTTTTTTCCTTATACAAAAAATTAAAATGCATTAAGCATTATTTGAGGCCATTTAAATTGGCCATCATAAAGCTTATTTTGATTAATATAAATTAAAAATTTCCTGATCAATATTGTATTATAAATTCACACAATATTTCCAGTAAATTAATTTAAATTAATTTTTAATTTTTAATTTAATTTTTTTGAGTCCTTTTGACTCTTTTTTCTTCCAGAACATTCTCACTGGATTATTTTTTATTTTGATGATGTTTGGATAGACTTTTCATATTTCAACATTCATCATTAAAAAAATTCCCTAATAAATCCTCTCATTTTTTCTTTCAAACTTTCATCCATTTTGCCTAAAACGTAGTTTCAAGTCATTTTTTTGCTTCCATCTAAATCCATTCACAAATCAACCGTTTTCTAAGAACTAATGGATTAATCATTTTTGTCATAAATATTTAAATAAAAAATGGAAAAAAAATTAAGAGGGTTCAAAAATATTTCATCTTTTGGAATTCTCATTGAAATTTAAAAATTTAAAAAAAAAATTAAAAGAGTTCAAACATAATTCAGACAGAATGTTTCATTTATAATGGAATTTCTCATAAACATTTTTTTAAAAAATGAAAAAGGTTAACAGAGTTCACGCATATTGCAAACAGAATGTTGATTCTTTTTGAGAATATTCATGCAAATAGTATAAATAAAAAATTAAAAAGCATTAAGCTTATAAATGAGGCCATAAAATGGGCCAATATGTAATTCAATCAAAATTAAAAGTAATGATAATTGGATTTAATTAACATGGATTATAATTGTTTTTTCTTACTTGTTTAAATAATAATTTAATTCACGAATAATTTTTTTATTTCATAATTATTCATACAATTTTAAAAGAGAAAATCATTGTCGAGGAAATCACAATAAACGGTTTAGGTAGCAATTTTCACCAGGTAAATTCTCTTAGCATTTTTGTAGAACTCAATTGAGAGGCATCGATTAATTTATAATTTATCAGTTGTGAGTCGATTCTTATATAGCTTAGCTGATTTAACAAGAAACGAGGCCAGTTTTAAACCAATAAACTTGAAATGATTTTAAACCAAAAAAAAAGTTGAAATGGTTTTAAACCAAAAAACTTGAAATGGTTTTAAACCAAAAAAACTTGAAATGGTTTTAAACCAAAAAACTTGAAATGGTTTTAAACCAAAAACTTGAAATGGTTTTAAACCAAAAAACTTGAAATGATTTTAAACCAAAAAACTTGAAATGGTTTTAAACCAATAAACTTGAAATGATTTTAAACCAAAAAAAGTTGAAATGGTTTTAAACCAAAAAACTTGAAATGGTTTTAAACCAAAAAACTTGAAATGATTTTAAACCAAAAATTGAAATGGTTCACGTGGTTTAATTCATTTAGTTTTAGATTAAATCAGTCAAAACTTATGTATGAATAGACGCAACTCAATGAATTCTAGATAGTTTGCTGGATGAAAATCTTTTCTTAATCCGGGTATAAGTTTTCGATAAAAGAAATCTGATTTTGAGGGCAAAAAAATGTAAATTTTTTGACAATAAAATTGGGCACATTTTTCAGCGTTCCCCATTCATCATAATTATAAAATTCTCTAATAAATCTTTTCATTTTTATTCTAATTTTTTATTCATTTTAACTCCGCAAAAGATAGTTCATTTCATACAGTCATTTTTTCAAATCTTTTATTCATTTTAAATTAACTTCTTAAAACACCATTCGTACAGTCATTTTTTTCCAACATAAATCTGTCATATAAATCTACCATTTTCTACTAATAGATTAAGAGCATTTTCTCATAGACATTGAAAAAAGGCTTGAAATACCTTTTAATAGACATCGAAAAAAATTCAAAAAAGGCACAAACGTAGTTTTGACATTTCATTAGAATGAATGAAATATTTAACCAATGAAATGACACGGCACATTTTAGCAAATTTTGGCACTTATTTAATCAGAATATGGGATTACAGAACAACAACAAACAAATAATTTTTTAACGTTTTAAAACACACGAAGTTTTCTGCCAATTTCCAATTAAGGTCATTTAGTTCCCATTGAGATGTCACGGCACATTTTAATAAATTTTGACACCATTTTTAATCAAAAATATGGGATTACAGAAACAAATAATAAATAGTAATCTTTCACGTATATTAAAACACACGAATTTTTCTGCCAATTTCCAATTAAGGTCATTTAGTTTCTCATCACATGTGCCCTCTGCCGTGTGCCACCTGGCACCTGGCACCGACCGAATGGATTGACGGCAATTTTGTGCGCCATCATGGGATTTAAGGCTGAATTTTTTTGGATTATTTCTTCGTTTGATGTGAATTTTTTTTCGTTAAGATTTAATTTTTTTCTTTTTTGTCTAGGATTGGTGCTAACTTTTTTATAATTGAGCACTACCAAAGAAGAAGGTCAATTCGCCACTTAAGCCTATTTTCTAAAAATTGCCACTTTTTAATGGCTAATATTGGTGAATAGAGCGATTGGCTAATGGACCACCATTACCAATCTTAAATTCATTGGAATTCACTGTAAAAATTGAGAGAAATATGGTAGTACGCATTAGTAATAAATGTATTAAAAGTTAAATGTTTAAAATATAAACTTTTAGAAAAAACAATGTATAAATTGCGTGAAAATGAGGAAATGAAAATATAAAATGGAAATAAATCATTGGTTATTTGGATGTAAAATATTAAAGATGAAAATATAATTTTTAAGAAAAACATATAAATTGCGTGAAAACTGAAATTAGGTAATAAAAACATGGAAATGAAAATAAATATAAAAAGAACATTGGCTAATGCTTAATGCATATTAAACGTTGAATAATGAAAACAAGAACGAAAATACATTTTATAAATTATTCTTGGAAATGAAATTTGGAAATGATTATATAAAGCTGCAAATAAATAAATTAATTTCTCAATATTTAATTATATTCGAATTATTAATAATAGTCTAGCTCATTTATTTATTAATGTAAATATAGCTTAATTAGTTTTTTTTTGTCCAAAAAGTAATTACAAATTGAATCATTTTAACTTGAGGCCATATATTGTCTTTTTGCAAATGAACAAAAATTAATAACCGAGAATAATTTAGGCTACAGAAATATTTTAGATTTAATAAAAGGATTTTATTTTAATAAAAGGAAGGAAATTGTAAAGAAGCCAAACCATCATATTTTATAGCTGCAAAAATTGTCCAATTTTATTGTCTCAAAAATGTTTGGCCTAAATTTATGACTTCAAAAATATTTGGCCTAAATTTATGACTTCAAAAATGTTTGGCCCAAATTTATGACTTCAAAAATATTTGGCCTAAATTTATGACTTCAAAAATGTTTGGCCCAAATTTATAGCTTTAAAAATGTATGGTCATATCCTGTAAAAATGCGCATTTTTTCTCACTAATTTAATCTTAATTCGCCAGCAGCGATTTTTTGAACACAAATTAATTAAATGACTTCCGCTTTTCTCTGTCTCCGTCTGGTAAATTTATTATGATATGAGTGAGTAATATTGATATTATTTGTAACTTTATATATTGACCAAAAAGCCGGAAAGATTTTTACATTAGCAAAATAGTCGTCCTTTAGCAAAACAACTGCCCTTTACACTAATCTTTTTTTTGTAAGTATGCGCAATATTTCCTGCAAGACAGTTTCCGCCAACTTTTTCTTCCATTAATCATATCCGTCTTCCTTCCGCCAGCTTACAGTAATTTTTACTTAATTTTCGTATAATTAAATATACAAAATTTTTTTCGTTAATATTTTTTAATAAAATATTATTGAATAATTTTTTAATTTTTATTAAATTTTTCGCAATATCATTTAAAAAATTTTCTCAAAAATAAAAAATTTTTATTGAAATTTTTAATCTATTTTATTTAAATTGAAATAGTAATATAAAATAAAAATAAATCATCCCAAAAAAAACCATTTTTCCAATTCGAAAATGTCATATTGTGTTTGTTGGCCACGCCTTCATCCACCTGCGCGCGCGCAAAACTTTTCATCTTCTGCCCCCTAATCCGGGGAATATAAAATGCCGCACTTTCCTTCACATATCCATCCAGAGAGCAATTTAAAACTGAAAATTTCCATTAAAAAATCCGACCAAAAGATTCCTCCACCTGCCTAAAAGCAAAAATTGTACTTTTCCTCCCTCTTGCTTCAGAATTTAAATACCATACAAATTCCTCAGTCAGCCCAAAAGCAAAACAAACCCAGAAAAGCAATGGCAACAATATTCAATCATCTACTGTTCCTACTCGCCTTCCAATTTGTCCTATTCGAAGCAGCCGTATTGCATCCAAAACTTCGAAGGCGACGAACATCGTCCTCTTCGGCATCAATCAGTGTTGAAGAAAACGACAACAATGATGAAAAGGATGGCCAAAAACGGCGAATCCCCCCATTGAGCGAAAATGTCGAACAAAGCGATAGTGCCATTGGACAATTTTTCGACCATTTGAAGACATTCTTCATGGCCGCCGCCAAAAATGTTGCCCATCCCCCGAATGGTGACCAACAACGACTGAACAATTGCTTCTTCACCCCAATGAATTGCCAAATTGCTGGACAAAATGGCATTGTTGGCAGCAGAAGGCGGGATGGCCAACGAGTTGCCGCAATTTTTGTGCTCACCGATGAGGAACGAACAAAATTGATGGAACGGCAAATGCAACGGCAAAATGAGCACAAATTGAGGGCAAAGAGGAAGAAGCATCATAAGAATGGAAAAGGAAGTGGACGAAGGAAAATTTTGCTTTGATGAGGAGGAGAAGAATGTGCTAATTTTTTATTTACTTATTATTCCTCACTCATACAAATATCCCATTCATTTTATTGTTTTTTTTATTTTGAATTTTTATATAAATATTTTAAAAGATTTTGGATTTGAAATTCACTTTATTCGTGTTGGTTTTATTAGAGTACCATTTGTGTGTTTGTTGAGTGGATTTTGTAATAAATTGCTCCAATTTTTATTGATGGGTTTGCAAGAAGCAAATTCCTACATATTTTTGGTCATTTTTCAATTCCATTCCTTTGCCTTGAAATAATCCCCTTTCTATGATTGTTGTTGAATCTTTTTATACAGTTGAAAAATTTGAATTAAACAAGAAACAAAATGTCTTAATTTTTTTTGACCACATTTCTTGGACCATGATAAAATTTACCTGTAAGAGTTTTGGTCTTTCTCTCCATAATTTTACCTTGAAATAATTTTCATATTTTCTGTAATAGTTCTTGATTTTTTTTTCCAGTTAAAAATGAGCATTACCCAAGAAAATGTCTGAATTTTTCTTGGCAAATTTTTGCTTTTTGGTACTGATGAGATTGTATTCTTACATGTTAGACTAGGTTAGGATAGGGATATAGCATATAGAGATATAGACATGGCTGATATGATTTAAAAGAGCATCGTTTATCGATGTTTTCGAAATAATTAAATCAAATAATATTTCTAACTACTCTGATTTATTAAAAATTAAAATATATTTCAATTTTGTAAGCAAAATACATAAAATTAAATTGGTATAAAATATAATCTTTTAAATATTTGCATTTTTGTAATCCGCCGCTTTTTCAAATTATCCAAATTCAAAGCAATGTTTGTTCAATCATAATACCATCATAGCCGTGCGGCGGTCGCAATGTAAATGTGTGAAATCGAACATCCAAAATTGCATTATCATCCACCCAAACCATTGGATAAATTGGGCCAGTGGGCCGAACATTTGTCAAGGAAATTGGCAACAATTCTTCGCCGCGAAAGAATTTCAATTCAACGTGGTCAAATGCGAGACCCTAAAAAATAATAATAATGATTAATGAATTTATTTAAAAAACTTTATAGCATAAAAAATGTTAAATTGTAAATTGAAATTACGATTCTAATTTGTAAATTCTAAGTTGTAATTGTAATTGCGATGTAATTGTAATTTCTAATTGTGAATTGTAATTGCGATTTCTAATTTGTAATTATAATTTGTAATTGCAATTTGTAATTGTAATTGTAATTCTAAGTTATAATTGTAATTGCAATTTGTAATTGTAATTGTGAATTGTAATTCTATGTTCTAATTGTAAATTGTAATTTCTATTTTGTAATTGTGAATTGTAATTGTAAATTGTAATTGTGAATTGTAATTGTGAATTGTAATTGCGATTCTGATTTGTAATTGTAATTTCTAGGTTGTAAATTTGTAATTGTGAATTGTAATTCTGCTTTTTAATTCCAATTTTTTCTTAATTTCTTTTATTTTATTCATTTTAACATTTTTTTTGTTCTTAAATGGAAATTAATTTAAAACTGTTTATTAGCTCAAAATGATAACATTTTAATTATTTTTTTCGGTGACTTTGGAAGTTTCAAAAGATAAAAGTTTTAAGACAAAAAAGAGGTAAAAATATTGTTTTTGCAAATGTCTACTAATGATTACATTTTAATTATTATTATTCTCTTCTCTGCTACTTTTTTCCAAGCTTTGAAATTTTTTAAAGTGTTAAAAGTTAGTAAGCTTAAAGCGGAGATCATTCATAAACATTCGGCCCCATTGAAGTTTTTTTTATTAATTAGATTGGATTAAAACCAGTGGGTGTTTTCTTCTCCACCCTCAATTTGTTTCAACTTTAATTATAATTAATAATCCTTTCAACTAGAACAAAATGAAATAATAAATAACGGTTCAATTTTTTCAGAAATCATCAAAAGTTTAATTTGCAATCATCGGATTCAGTCTCATGCTAGAATGAAAAAATTCAATACTTAGAATTTTCAAAAAATATATTCTTAAATAATAAACAGGGAACGGATTTTTAAATCACAGAAACAGCAAAATAGGTGCCTATTTAAAAAACCTTTAGTTTTTTTGGCTTTTTCATTACATTTTTACACTGAAATTTTCCATTAAAATGAAAAAAATAGCTCAAAAGTCAAAACCTAAAAATCCGCTCACTATAAATGACAAATCCATAATTAAGATTTGTACGAAAAAGAATCCACCAAATGACCTAAGAGTGATTTTCAATTTTTTCGGCAAGATTGTAATTTTTAATTCAAATTATAATTTAAAATTGAGTAAGTTTAAATAAATTCCAGTCTTCTTACAATTGTATCCCCTTCGGCAATAGGTTCGTCCAGCTCCAGTTTGCCAACAAATTCTCCATCCGACCAAAGTGTGCCCTCATCCCGTAATGCCCAAGCCTCCTTTGCAGCTGGCATTTGGTTCAATTCCATTTTTCTTGTGCCAAGTCCGATGCCCCAAACTCCTATGAATAATTTTACATGTGCAAATTTTGATATACCATTTTTTAGTTATTAAATATTTAAAAATGGTAAATGGTTGTGGCAAGAGATAAATTTAGATTTTTCTCGAATAAACATTGAAATCAAAAGTGAAATAGGGTGTAAATTTTTTTGCCGAAAGACCAGTAGTTTTTATAGGATAACTTCCTAATGTTTGATAATAAACTTTTAAACCTTATATAATTAAGAGTTCATAAAAATGCATCGACTAATATATTGATTGTCAAGGTTGACCAAAATTCATGTTTTTAAACCGTTTAAACTATATTTTGGTTTTTGGGTTACATTAAGCATTACAATTCTTTTAATTTTGAACTAAAACATGACAATATTTAGGCCAATACGATGTGTATCGATGAGCTTTATCGAATGGTATAAATTTATGGGGTTTAAGGATCCAGTATTAAAAAGTTATTAATAAGTTTGTGATCTTTCGGCTAAAAATGTTTTGCCATTTATTATGGTAATTGATAATAGATATAAAATTTTAAAGCATTTATATAAAATTGATTCATTTTTTAATTTATGAAATTTTCCATTTTCGAGAATTAAGGATTAGTGAATTTTGACACAATTTCATATATTCTTGTTCCCGAAATATTTTAAATTTTTTATTCCAATTTTGCATAAAAATCAATGTATCAACCTGTTTGCTGAATATTCACTTCGAAGAATGCTTTATTCTGCACAATTGGCACCGTCCCTAACATGGGAAAACATTTGCAATTTTTAATAGATTTTGTTAATTTATCACCTAGAGCCGCCCCCGATCCACAAATTCGACTCTCCTCTTTCAAAAGCACAACATTTTGACCTGATTAATGAATAAAATTTACTGAAATTCATTCCCCTTTGCAAACCCATATGGGCTCGATCGAGTTTGACCATGTCCAACTCTTGTTGGTGTAAATGTGCATAACTTTGTGTGGCCGTCAAACTGGGACCTTGCAAACAATCGAGGCAGGCGCGAAATGGAAACGGGAAACAACCATTCATTTACTATATTTTTTTTATCTCAAATGATTTTACGAAATAATTTTTAGTGTTATAAAATGTCGTGTTTGAAATTTGACACGTGTGGCTATAAAACTGGAATAGAAAAAATTCGGCATTGCCGCTGCCGCTTCTCACCCCTCATCTCAATCAATAAATTTAATAAATATACACTAAAAAGTGAAATTGGCATTTTTGCGCTTTTCTATTTTTAATTTTTTCCAATATCGAATTGGCTTTTAAGTTACTTGAAAATTGTTTAGTTATTTTTGAACATTATATTTTCCGAATTTTATATTTAAGATAAGACATTAGTTGGATTTGATTTGTTGAAGTTCGAGATTAGGGAAATTTTTATTTGCTTTCTCTCCCTTGTCCCTTCCCTTCCTTATCTCATTCCCAGTCCCACGCTCAAAAAATAAAATAATTCTTGCATGAAAATTTTTTAGCCATTCCATTTATTTATTTTCTTCTCTTCATCTTCTCTTCTCCTTCCATTTGAGCGTGAGCTTTGAGATTTGAGTATTGAGGGTTGATCTGCTGAGTGAGGCTTTACATTTTATTTACTTTCTTAATTTTACAAGACGTGTGGTCATCGTCATCCTAATTTCCTAATATAATTTTGCTTTAATTATTATCAGTTATTGGGTGACTTTTTTAGTGTCGAAAGAATTATCATCAAATAAAATATGAGCTTTTTTAGTGTCCAAGGAATCATCATCAAATAAAATATGAGCTTTGAGGCTTTCTTTATTAGGCTTTACGTTTTATTTTTATTTACTTTTATTTTACAAGACCTGCTGCTGCTGGTCGCGTTCATCCTAATTCCTAATATACTTTATTATTATCAGTTTGGGTGCCTTATTTTAGTATCCAAAGAATTAATAAATTTATCAACAAATAAAAATAAAATAAGAATTTAATTTATTAAGAGATATACAAAATCACAAAAAAATGAGTCCAACGGAAATTTTTTGGCTCCTCTACACCTTTTATTTGGGCTCATTCCTCTGGGATTTCTATTTGACATGGCGGCAATACAAAGTTTACCGGGACAATAAAGTGCGGCCTGAAAAGGTGGAAGAAATCATTTCGGAAGAGGACTATGAGAAATCACGAAATTATAAATTGGACAAAATGCATTTTGGCTTTCTCCAAATGGCTTTTGGAAAAGTGGAAACAACGGTAAAAATATAGAAAATTTTAAAATTTATACAATTAAATTTCAGGGTGTTCTCTTTTGTGCACTGATGCCATGGCTTTGGGCCTATTGCGGCCGACTTGGATCGACACTATGGCCAGGGAGTGGAGAGGTTTAAATTTAAATGATACTAAAACTAAAATTTGAGCACTCAAATTTTGTGCATTGTCCAATCAGCAGTTTTTCAAGCTATTACCAAAAATTTTGGATAAGCGCTTTCAGTAGAGCATTTTGGTATCAAAATGCTTGATCAAATTAACCAAAATATTATGGCCAAAATCGAAAAACTATCCGATCAATTTTAACATGTTTTTGAAGCTTATTTCCGTCCTTTTTGCCAATTTTCAATTAAATTTACTATTAATTGATTCATCACAATCAAAGAGCTATAAAATTATAACAAATTTTTTGAAACCTAAAAATTAATATTCACATGAAAAATTGATTTGATGCGCAAAATTCGGGTGCCCAAATTTCATTTGACCATATTCATTTTCGAGTAATTTTTCTTAAAGAAATTGAAATTAAAAACATTTTAAAATAAATTCTATGTAAAAATTTTAAAGATTTTTCAAAGCATTTTGTACACCACAATTTTCTCATTGGCCGAAACGTTGACTTCTCTGCCCTTTTCCTACTATGACACATTTTACATTGAACAAAAACATGGCTTTAACAAGGAGGTAATTAATAAATAATTAATTATCAAATTTTAATTCCATTTTCCCCAAATTTTTAGACGGTTCCATTTTTCTTCAAAGATCGGCTGAAAAAATTACTCCTCGGATTTGTAATTTCAATGCCGATTGTGGCCGCAATTATTTGGATTGTGCATGCGGGCGGTCCAAATTTCTTCATCTACGCCTGGGCTTTCATCTCATTCATCATTTTTGTAACTTTATTATCAATGAAAAAAATATCACTGAAAAATGTAATAAAAATGAGTAAATATTTTCTTGTCGGCAAAATTACATTCTTTTGTCGACAAATCAGTTTTTTAATTATAAAAACGCGTATTTTTCTCGGATGCGCGCTAAAAAGTTGCCCCTAGAATGTGCAAATCCCAAAACCTAAAAATCCCTAGAAAAAGCCAAGGAGTTTTTGAAGTGAAAAATGTAAAACGGATTATATATTATATAACTTATTAGTGCTTGATCCTAGACCCCCAAACCTTATATCCATTTTATAGAACTAATCGAGACGCGTCGATTGATATATAATATAGTGGTACTTATCCAGTCTAGGTCCGCTTTTTTTGAAAGTGAAGGGTCCCCCTTTGGTTTGTCATATTTCGGGATTCGAGTAAGATCAGGGTTGGGTTAGGGATAGGGTAGGCGGTAAGGTATCCTAAGCCCCAAACCATAAAAGCAAAGGGGGACCAAGTACTTTCCAAAAAAGTGAACCTAAGCTGGATAAGTACACCAATATAGTTTATTGGGGTTTGATTCAAAACAAAAAGAGTTATAAATAAACCATAAATATAGGTTTTACGTTTTACGGTTTAATACTTTGAATTTCGGCCAAACCGTGGCAAATGAAACAACATTTGATGCGTCTCGATGAGCTCTATAAAATGGATATAAGGTTTGGGCTTTGGGGGTCTAGGATTAAGCACTAAAAAGTTATACTCAACAAAACTCAATTATTGACAAAAAATGCGCACCCAATAAAAAAATTCAGAATTAAATTAAAAATTTTTTAGCTTAAAATTTTCTCCGAAACTTTCCAATTTTTTCAGGTCTTTATGTTCATCTACCCCGAATTCATTGCCCCACTTTTCGACAAATACACTCCATTGCCCGAAAGTCCGCTGAAAACAAAAATTGAGGCATTGGCCGCCAAAGTGTCATTTCCGCTTACCAAAATTTATGTCGTTGAAGGTGGGCTATGCATTTTTAAAAAATATATTGAAATAATTTTAAGAATTTTATGTAAAATTTTTCAAAATTTTGAAAAAAATTATAAGAATAGAATTTAAAAAAAATTATTTGATAAAATCAATTTAATAAAAAATAAAATTAGTCATTTTTGATATAAAAAATTTTTTAATTTTTAAAAAGAGGTGGGCTCTGGTCATTTTAATTTTTTAAAAATTTTTTAAAGAAAATGTTGTGTAAATTTTTTCAAAATTTCGTGATAAAATTTTTTAATTTTTTTTTAAAATTATTTTTTAAATTTTGATTATTAAAGGGCCTTTAGCCCCTGCTATTTGCCATTTCCATTTATTAAAATTTTTATTGTTGAGGTAGGATTCATTTTGAGTGGTCTAACTTGAGAAATAGTTTGTAAATTTTCAAAATTTAAAAAAAAATTAATAATTTCGGATTCCCTAAAATTTCAACGGTTTTTAAGAAAATTTTTTTAAATTTTCAAACAAATAAAAAATTTTTTTAAATCTTTACCATTTTTTAATTCTTTTCATCTATTTTCAATTTAAAACAGTAAATTTTTAAAATTTACGAAAAATTTTAGATAAATTTATGCCCTAAAATTTCAGTCAGATCAGAAAATAAATTTTCTTAATTTTCAAACAAATAAAAATTATTTTTTTTATCTTAATCGTTTTTTTAATTTAATCTATTTACAAATTAAAACTGCAGGTTCCAAGCGTTCATCACACAGCAATGCCTACATGTATGGATTTTGGAAGAATAAGAGAATTGTTTTGTACGATACTCTTTTGAGCAAGGAAATGAATGAACAATTGAAGAGGGAAGAGGAGGCAAAGAAAAATGCCAATAAAAAAGAGGAAAAAGAAAACAATGAAAAGCCTAAAGAAAAGGAAGGCGAGGAAAAGGCAGAAGAGGAAGAATTAATGCCAGAAATGGAAGTAGTGAAGAAAGGCGAAGTGGAAGAGGAAACACTGAAGGAAGAAAAGGAAGAGAAAAAGCAGCTAGGAATGGCCGATGAAGAGGTTGTGGCAGTGTTGGGCCATGAACTTGGCCATTGGAAGGAATATCATTCGGTTTGGCTGCTGGTGGCCTCAGAGGTGGGAATTGGTTGGGGAATTAATTTTTGGGGATATTCATTGAATTAATGGGCCTTTCCAAAATTGATTTTTCCTTTTCAAAGAGTAATTTTCCTCCAAAATGAAACTTCCTTTCTAGGAAAAATTTCCGCTACTTGGCGGTTATCCCGCTTCACATTTTTTAGGTCACCAAGGGAAAAAGTAACGATAACCCCCATGGGTCATTTGGTTTATGTTTAGGGTCTTTGGGAAATCATCTCAATCTCATATTATCCTTAACCCTCCCTAACCAAGCCCATATTCAGGAATTTTCCAGGGGGTGGGGGGAATTTGAAAAATTTTTCGTTATATAAAGGAAAAAAAGGAAAATTTTTCCCCAAAGGGAAAATTTTAACCAAAAATTGCCCCGCAACGAAATTTTTCCTTTTTTTGAGGGCCATTTTTCCCAAGGGGTGGGGTGGACCTCAAAGTAGGGGGCCATGGCCCTTTGGCCCCCACCCTGAATACGGGCCTGATCCCTAACTAACCCAAATCACCTTTAAATGGAATGTTACATTCAAAAACAACATGGACCGGGATAGGGGATAGCCAGCAAGTACCGAATTTCCTTTCAAGGGAGGAATTTACTTTCAAAAAGGATTTCCTCTCCGTGAAGAATTTCTTATCAAAGATGAATATTCCATTTCCGATTTTTCATCCAAAAATTTAAACGCAATTATTCAGTTCAATATTTTGCTGATGCTTTTCGTTTTTGGCTTCTTCCATCGCCAGCCGGAACTGTTCGTCGCTTTCGGCTTTCCACCATCTCAGCATCCGGTCATCATTGGCCTCATCCTTGTTGGCCAATGCGTCCTCAGTCCGTACAATGAATTTCTGTCGGTGGCAATGAGTTTTGTGAGTCGCCGTTTCGAATTTGCGGCCGACAAATTCGGCGCAATGCTTGGCTATACTCGTCCCCTCCAAACTGGGCTTATCAAATTGGTAAGGATGGAGAAAATTTAATTAATTATTTGGGACCGGATTTTTAGGTTTTGACTTATTTATTGTTCGCATCAGATTTGAAGAGAAAACCACTTAAATGATGTTTTTGACAAAATATTTTGAGCTATTTTACCTTTTTTTTGCATTTTTTGAAGGAAAATTTCATTTAAAAAATGCAATCAAAAATTACCTATTTTGAGTTTGAACCTATTTTTGTCAAATTTCAAGAAAAAAAACCTAAATAGGAACCTATTTTGACGATTTTTTTGTGACCTAAAAATCCGGTCACTATTAATTATAATTTTAATGGATGGTATTTAATTTCGCGAAAAAAAAACATTGAAAATGGCAAAAAAGATTATAAAAGTTTATTTGTTTGTCCTAGACCCCAAACCTATACCCAATTGCAATCGATAGATCTCATCAAGACGCGTCGATTGGTATATTTGCCAAGGTTAAGGGGGTTTTAAACCGTTTAAAACATTCATAGTTTTTGATTCGAAATAAGTTAAACATTTTTTAAAACCAAGCCAAAATATTGTTAAATGATGCATCTGGAATTCGAAGAAATTTATCGATTGGGTATAGGGTTTTTGGATATTGGACAAACCATTGAACCGCTATTTTAAACATTTCTCTAATTTTAATTTTCACTTTTTAAGAGCAAAGACAATCTGTCCCTTCCAATTGATGATTGGCTTTATTCCGCTTGCAATCATTCGCATCCACCAATTTTGGAACGAATTGAGGCATTGAAGAAATACGAATAAAGAAATGCGTTTAATTTGACCAATTTCCTTTTATGTTCAATTTATCTTTTTTGACATTTTCTTTCGACTAAAATTAATGTAATTCAATTTACAATTAATCCAAAGATAATTTTGATTGTTATTATTTTCTTTTTTTTCATTTAATGTTTTGAATTGAAATACAAATAAATTTAAATGCATTATATGTAGCTTCCAACGGTGTAGGGCGTTTAGGCCTGTGGTTCAAGGGATTAAACCGGGGTTGTGCGCTAGTTGGGTTAAAGTGGTTTAAAATGATAAAAAAAAATATGAGGGAATGAGTTTTCTGCCACGAGGATGAGGAATTTGAGGTTTATTTCTGGATTTGGTTCGGTTTAAGGATTTAAACCGATTGTGAGCGAGTTAAATTTTGATTAAAAAATGGATGAGTGGATTTCTATTTTGGAATTTAATCCTACTAGGAAACTTTCCTACTTTTAATCTATTCAAAACTGTCCAATTTATTCCTTCCTTCCCCCTTTTCAGAACCAACGGTGCTATGTTTTAGTCCATCGTTGTTTCTATCTTTTTACAATAAAATTTTTGGTACTTTTATACTTTGGGTCCCTTTTTTGGAAAGTGCTTGGTCCCCCCTATGGGTGTTAGGGTTGGGTAAGGGTTTGGGTTTAGGATACTCGTAAGATGATTCTTATCCCATCTTAACCCTAACCTAATCTTGACTAACCCTAACCCGAAATATGAAAAACCAAAGGGAGGCCAAGCACTTTCCAAAAAAGGACCCAAAGTACAAATGTACCGAATTTTTTTCCCATTTTATCAATTTCCTTGCAAAATGGCACAATTGCCCCCATTATTATAAATTGATATTGTTTTACTTTGAATTTTGCATTTTCATCATTTTAGTAGCTAAATCACGTAAAAGATGACTTATTAATTTGCAAAAAAAATAATAATTTGACGACCAACCATCAAATAATCTGACGGGTTTCTACCGTAGTAAAAACCCGCCAGATTATTGTGGTCAACGGTCATTTATGGGAATGGGTGGAGGGGTCCGCCGTCCGCCGTCCGCCAGCCTCTGCCTATGGCCTAAGATGGTGAATGGGGAGAGGGGTCCGCCAGCTGATAAATTCCCCAAAATGGCTATAAGCCAAATCAAATCAACAAATGCCAAATTAAATTGGGACAAATAGGCGGAATTGAATTGGGGCAAATAGGCTGAATTGAATTGGGGCAAATAGGCGGAATTGAATTGGGGCAAATAGGCGGAATTATTTTGGGGCGAATAGGCGGAATTGAATCGGGGCCAATTAGGCGGAATTAAAATGGGGCAAATATGCGGAATTGAATTGGGGCAAAGAGGCGGAATTATTGAATTATTTAAAAATTAAATTGCAAATAATAAAATATATTAAAAGTTATATTATATTCCAATAAAAATTATCTCTTTTCCATTCCATTATGAATCTATTGATTCAATGGATGGGCCCATTCAAATTTCCTCCACATCATCAGTGTCTACGCGTGCGGCGCAGCATACAACAAGCACAAGACAAACACATTTGTACGCGCACGGCTGCGACCCACAACAAATACACACTATCAGCCAACTTTCCATTTTCTTCCATATTAGCCTTTTCTTTTCTCATCTTTACGCACGCAACACCCTATTTCTCGCCGTTTATGGACTCAATGAATTTCCCATCTACCCGCAAATTCCAACCATTTTGTAAAATTGCGTATTTTCTTCCTATTCACCTTCAAACCACCATCCACCTCCTCATCCACTATATCTCCAATTAATCCCCCCCCCCCATATTTTATCTCTTTTCTTGATAGGGCCATGGGAAAAGGCAAGGGAATGGAGGGGTGCAAAGCCATGAAGGGGCGATAAGGAGGGGATTAAGGGGATAAAGCTCCATTTTAAAAAAATGAGCTTTTTCCACCTTACCCCCATCCTTCTCCTCTTCATGGCAGGAGTGGAAGGCTTGGTGTTTAAGGATGTGGTGCCGCTTGCGCACCTGAACGGAGCATGCTATGCTCCTATTAAGGTGCGCAAGCCCACCATATGCTTTTCTACCAGCCTTCCCTCCACCTCACCTTCCCTTTGCCTATGCACTCATCAGGTACTTCCCCGGCTCCCATCCTTCCCCATCCTTTTTTTATTTTCATTTTAAATTTTTAAGAGAAATTTGACTGCTGTGTCTCCAGGGGAGTTGTGCCCCCTGGAGGTAGGTGCCGGCGGGAGATTGGGGCCCCGTCCGGCACCTAGGGAAAATCTCCAGACAAAAAGGTTGAGGAAAAAATTTTAAAAATTTATATAAATTTTTAGTTGTGAAGCAGAAATGGCCGATATGGAAAAATTGAAAAATGAAATTCAAAAATTAAAAGAGGTTAAATGAAAAAAATATTTTAAAAATTAAATTTAAAATTTTAGCAATTGGCAGATCAAAATGCCTGGCCATGTGCTGACAATGGTGGCCAACTGCATCAACAACAATGGACAATGGAAAGAGGTGGTGGTCTGCATGGAATGGTTGAAATTGGAGGTATTTTTAAGTAAAAGTGGATTATTTATGGGAAACATTACATTTTTAAAAACAATAAAATTATACCAAATAGATTTAAAGTTCAGAAATGTATCACAGACCTAAAGACCATATACTCATTCGATAGATCTCGGCCATTCGCATAATTTGATTATTTTTTAGCCAAATTTTAATCAATTCTAATTTAGTTTTGAACCCAAAACAAATTATTTAAATACAGTTCTCATCAAATTCCCCTTATTTAGAATATTTTAAAAAGGATTAGAGAGAGTAAGGTATTAACTATGAAATGATATAGAAATTTTTAATGATTCATTGTCCTCTATTCTAACTTTTCCACATTAATTAAATTTAATTTACAATATTATAATTTAGCCAATGATTTGCCAATTGATGGAATGCCCATGAACAACATTGATGATGACAAAATTGGGCCGAACATTGAGAGCGGTCTGTTTTCTTGCCTAATATTTAGAAAAAAGATTTTTCTCTTCAAGATGGGCACAAATCGCCAAGTCCTCCGTCCAAAACATGGCCATCAAAAAACATTCAGCAAAATGGTAAATTGGAAGGGTAATAAATGAACCAAATTGCTGGCTTTTCAGAAACCATTCAGGCAACTCTGGCGACCACATCGGCACCAATTGGAGATGGCACAACAACAATTTCATTCAATCCTCCATTGGAGAGGTTGGTTAAGAAGTTTTCGGAATAAATTTTACAATTTCAATTCCAGAATGAAAATTACAATTTAAAATTCCTTTTTAAATGAAAATCATAATCCTAATGCATTAGGGAATTAAATTACAATTTTAAATTCTATTCGGAATTTAAATTAAATTCCGTAAAATTTTCTGAAACAAAAATTAATCGAAAAATGAAAATTACATAAAATAAATATATAATTATTTTTAGTCAAGTGAGAAATCCACCACAAACGCCGCCGCCTGCAATCAATGCTGGTTCATTTAATTCGGTGGCTGCCAACAAAATGCACACTCCGCCAGTTCACACAACAATTGTGCCACAACTCAGTCTAAGTAGTCAACGTCAACAGCAACTCATGCAGCCAACATTTGCACCCAATGATGTTTTGTGGATGGAAAACAAATGTGTGCTTGGATTACTGGTAAGGAAAATTAATTTTTTCCATGTATTAAATGGTTAGTTCAGTAAAAAATTAAAATTAAGACATTTCAATCCAACAATGGTTTTGCTTATTAACTTTTACAAATTTATTTTGAAATTCCCTTTAGGGGCTTTCCAACATGTTATACACAAAACAGTTTGGATAAAATGTCTTAATTTTCTTTTTCACTGAACAGAGCCGGAATGTGTGAATGCTTTGCTTTGGGAATCGAGAAAGAGGAAGGAGGGGAATAAAGAGAAAAGGAAGAGTAAGGATGAAAAGAGAGAAAAGGAGGGAAGAGTGAGAGAGGAAAGGGAAAAAAGCAAGAAGGGTAAATAGAAAGAGCAGAGAAAGGAGAGAAAAGGGAGAAGGAGAGAAAAAGATGGAGAGTACAGAAAAAAGGAAATTAATTGATAGGGAGGGAAGAAAAAGAGGGCCAAGGGAAGACAAAAAACTTTTTTTATTTAATTTAACGATTTTATTATGCTCTCTATCACTCTCTCTCTCTTACTCATGTGTGAAATGCATTAAATGCTTTTCGATTTTGCCTACATTCAATTAACACTTAACAACTTTACTCACATTTTCATTTATTTTTTTTTGCTGTGATTTTGCTGTCTTTTCAATTTCTTTTAAACCTTTTGTGTTTAAGGCCTCCGTTGGACTGAATATTGTGCTCAGCATCCTCGTCGCATATTTGGTTATTGATCATCTTTGTCGCAATCGGAATCATCGGCCAGCCATCATTCGACGTCAAAATCGAGGCAGACAGCAACAAAGAGCCATCATTCATCCACACCTCCATCCTTCTCCGCCAACTTCCCCAGCGCCTTTACGAATTGTTAGCCGAGTCGACATGCATGAATTATCGCCAGAATGGAGGAATGCCGCCCCACGCCCACAAACAATCTACTACGATGCCCAATCAAACAACATTTCGACAGACACAGAATTTTAAAATAATCTTTTCTTTTTTTTTAAAAATGGATAAATTTTATTGATTAAAAATAATTTAAAATTAAACAATTAAATCTTTATCGATCCATTCCGGATCTGTGTAGCCCAAAAATTTAATAAGTAATTCATCCTTCCCTTTTCGTTTTCTTCTGGCTAATATTTTTTCAACCCTATAAGTGGTTTTTTCATCGACTCTAGTTTTTGACAGTTCCGGCTCATAGACTCTTCCCTGAATTTCCTCTCCCTTTATATCTTTAAGTAGATAATTGGTAGGATTCCCTTTGATAGCTCTTTCAATATGGAAGATTTCATCCGTAAATCGGGGCCAATAGCTGAAAAATATTTAAATTCTAATTTTGTAAATGATCTTTACCCTTTATCGAATGTTCGCTTTGCTTTAGCCAATCGAACAGCATCTCCTTCCTCATATCGAGGTTTTTTCAATTTCAAATTGCCCTTTTCTCTTTTCCCAATCAACATATGATCCTTATAAAGTCTATCCCATACTCTTCTAGTCATTTCTGGAGTAAATTTAATTGGAGCAATTTTTGTCGTACTATTTGGCTTATTATTCAACGCTTCGACAATTTTTGGAACTGTCTCCAGCCATCGAGTGGAATTTTTCTCCGAAAACCATCGGTAAAGCCGCTCTTTGATTACTTTGATTTTCCCTTCCGCGAATGCGGCCTTTGTCTCTCCTGTACGGGTTGTTTGCTGTTTTATGCCCTTCTCTTCAAAATAATCCCTCATATCTGCGGAAGTAAACTCCAATCCCAAATCGGAATAGATAAAGCTTGGTAAATGAGGCATTTGCTCAAAGATTTGCTCGAATGCTTTTTTCATTTCCAAAGAAGTCTTTGCCTTTACAGGTGCAGTGAACACTCTCCTTGACATCACATCAACTCCAACAAGCAAATATCTATATCCATCATTTACTTTAGCCAACTGCTGAAAATCAGCTAAGTCAACTTGTAAATCTGTAAATTATTGAACCTGAATTACATTTTTTTTAATCACTTACTAGTCATGAAACCAAGGGGAATTGTTTTACTTGTAGGAAATTTGTATTTTCTTGGCTTGAACAGAGTGTATGTTCGACTTCCTTCCAAAAAATGCCGAACATCCTTTTTAGTCAAACTTGGATATTTCTTCTTCACTTCCTGATAAAGTATATCTACACCACCGAAGCCGCCCGGATTTGATGGATCATGATAAATACTCTCAATTTTCTCCTCAATGTTCATCTTTTTGTTCCTATTTTTCCCCATTTTGATGGTTTAAAATGTTGAATGCCAAAAGCGGCCACAGCTCCTTTTCCCGATTGTATTTGATTTACCAATGCGTATGTATCTTCGTTTTTATTCAATGCTGTTCGGAAAAATTTCATTCCTGCTGGTGACGGTGCATTTTTTGTAGTTGGCTTTAACAATCGTGTAAGTGAGTGCTTTAGGCTGGAATAAGGGACAGCTTTTCCAGTCCTTGGATTGATTATCTCCTCTTCAGCCGTTACCCCAAATTGTTGGGGATTATTTTTCACTATTTTGAAAATTTTTTTCCCAATTTCTTCCAATCTTTTTAATTCCTCTTCCTCTTTTTCTTTTCGCTTTCTTTGACGTTCAGAGACCGTAGGTTTCTTTGGGGTTGAATAGATTGATGAATAAGATGTCCCACTGGATTCGCCTGTACTTTTATTCGTTGACCGTGAACTTTGTACTGGCGTTCGACTGTAGGCAGTCCCAAAATTTATACTCTCTTCCTCATTTTCTCTTTCTATGGGTGACATTGATCTACGGTCTAAAAATACAGAGTCACCGTCTTCATTAATCAAAGCTTTTGCTGCTTCATCTCCTTCAGTCACTGTTTTGGAGATCAGTGTTGGACCCGATTTTGTCAATTCTACTTTCACAGGCTTTTGAACAAGTTGCTTTCGTAGCTTCAAATAACTTCTCAAAAGTTGGTTGTAAAGAACATTTTTGGTGCTCAAATTTTTCACATTACGGCCTTTTGCTTTCCCCAATTCCTTTTTAATAAAATTGAAGTTGCCCTTCTCATCCAAATCATCCCCGATTTGTGTTTTTGTTGCTGTTTCGTCTCCTTTCTTCTTAAGTAGTCCATAATAATTTTGCTGAGGCAATAATACGTATTTAGTGCTCATTGCTGTCGCTTGTTGACAAATTTTGAAATTAAATGTTGTGCTGCTTCTATTAAAACCGGGCCTAATAAAGAGGCGAAAATTGCTGGTCCTCCGGCTCCTGTTTGCTCTTCAAAAATGATCTTTTTAGCTCTCTTCTCTGAACGGGCTCTGGCCAATTTTCTTATGGTGTCGGCAAAAGGAAGGAGTTTTCTTTTTTGCCTTTCCGATAAATTGAAATTAGAAGTCAAAATATTATAGCAGACTTCCACCAAGGATAAAAGTTGTTCACGATTAGCTTCTTTCAATATTTTATTTCTTTTCTTGTTGGAACGAATTTTACAAAGTGAATTCAAAAAGGGATAATTTTTTAAAATGAGGGGTCCAATTGGCTGTCGATTACTTTCTGGTTTAGCCATTCTTCGGTAAATATACTTCCTGATATTCGTCTGGAAATATCTGACTCCTTAGTCGTAAATTTCTGTTCACTCGATTTGGAAATAAATCAATCAATAAGTAACTATAGGGTTTTTCTGTGGCTTTTTTATAAGCATCAATAAAATAGCCGCCTTCTCTGGGGAAAAGTTGAGTGGATAAATTCCTAACTGAAAGCATGTCATTTGGCTGCCTCAGCAAGAAAATAAAATGGGCATTTGTCCGAGGAATACGCATCTTTTTGTCAAATAGAGATTGGGTTAGGAATATGGTGCAAAATTTTTGATGATGAGAATTCCGGACAAAA
This sequence comes from Pratylenchus scribneri, assembly GCA_030063045.1. Classification (NCBI taxonomy): domain Eukaryota; kingdom Metazoa; phylum Nematoda; class Chromadorea; order Rhabditida; family Pratylenchidae; genus Pratylenchus; species Pratylenchus scribneri. Next base: position 1,630,515 of record JAQSEB010000049.1, read on the forward strand.
ATGGACTCCAATTTACGCTGGTCAATGTCACAAATCAAGTCGTCCAGTACATAGACAAAGGGACGTTCAATTTTACTCAACCATTCGTCACTTGGGACTCCAGAATGGACGTGAACTCCATTCTTCTCCAAATCAGTCACTACACTTGAATATTCTCCATAGGCCCAGACTAAAACATGATTAATAAGTGATAAACACGTTTCACTAACCAATTGATTTTGGTGTTGGGATGAACATTTGTTCAGCATTTTTAAGAATTCGCAAAACCAATTGGGTTTTGCCCGAGTTAGAAGGGCCCGAAACAATTATATTTGAGGGAATTGGGAACTTTAGGTCATCGGTTTCAACATTTTCAGCTTCCATTTTGATATTTATTCTGAATTAAATGATGGAAAAAATTAACATAAGAATGATCAATTTAAATAAAATGGGGGGGGGGGGAGATCAAGGCTTTTGTTCTTTGTTCATAATGATCTCCGTTTGGGTGGATGCATCATTCATCTCTGGTCGGCGAAGCATTTTGCCGCACATTCGAAAATTGCCATGTTTTCGCAGCAATAAAGGGGCATCAAATTTGATGTTCTTGCCCTTTTTGAAACGGGTAGAAAAGATGATCAATCCATCGGCATCAATCACATAGTTGCATTCAACCACTTCATTATGACTGAAAGGGCCTCGAATATCCCAGGGTAGAAATTTTGTCGTTTTGAATAATTTGGGGCAGGACACAGTTATGCCATTGGTGGAGAGTCCAAAATCAATGTCGGGGAATTCTGGGCCTGCCATTCCATGTATAGCCATTTGATCGCCATTTCCATTACCATTTCCGTTTCCTTTTCCATTTTTACCATTTGTTGTTGCCATTACCAAGATTGTATGGGGCTCCAATCCTCAAAATAATTAGACACTTTGCAATTACAATTGAATTTATTTGGAGTAGGGGAATCAGGTCCACAATCGGAACAATTTTCTTTTTCGCCTTCGTGGAGAATTTCCAAAAGCTCTAAATTTATAAATGAATGATTTAGTGAATGGAATGGGTCAACCAAGGGGATAGTATTTATTGTGCCCAGATTTAGAGAGTTCAATGCCGCAACGCATTCGATGGTATTGTAATCGGATTCTAAAGGTTAATTTAACCTATTTTTTTCGAGGGGAGAAACTTACCTATATTTGCAGTAAAAATGCTGGGCCAGATTTACACCCAAGTAGCCCTCATAAGCATACTGCTCCAAATTGGTTTTGAGTGAAAGTCGCACGAAATTGAATTCATGGTACTCGCCTTTTCGATCCAAATATGTGGTCCTAACTCTTTTTCCACCCAAATATCTATTGACCCGATCAAAAATCATGGGGTGATTCAACTTTTCTTGTAGGGCACTTTCTGCACAGCCCAAATATTGGGCAATATATTTGAGTAAAGGAATCCCGTGTTTGCTGCACATTTTTTATTTTTGAATGTTCTTTTGGAAATTAAAAAATGAATTATGATTATATGGATGGTCCCTTTTGAAGGGCAAAGAAAATTGGCCACTCCTATAAGCCCCTTATCAAATTACATCATTTTATTACGAAATCGATGACATCATTTTATTACGAAATCGATGAGTCATCGATGACTCATCATTTTTGTTTACATTCCCATCCTTATCAGTTTCTTATATCATATGACATCATTTATGATTACGAAATTGATGACTCATCATTTTTGTTTACCTTCCCATCCTTATCAGTTTCTTATCATGTGACATCATTTATGATTACGAAATTGATGACTCATCGATTATTACGAAATTGATGACTCATCGACTATTTATAATTTTTGTTTACAAAATCTTTAAACAATTGGTCATTTTACAAATTTTCTCTCCTCAAAATTTAAAAAAATTTACTTTGAAAACAAAAATGGCCCTTCAAAAAGGTAATAAATTTTTAAATTTTAAAACAAAATTGAAAATATAGAGAATAAAGCCGGAAAAGATGAATCAGGAGAGGAAAAGTCCGCTAAAAGAATTGCCAAAAACAAAACCAAGACAAAGAAACGAACTCTTCCTGGTAAAATTTATATTTAATTACAATATCTAAATAAAATTTAGCGAAGTGACACATCCGACAGTGAAGAAGACAGTGGGGATGCGGAAAATGGGGGTATAAAGAAGAATAAGTATGAAAGAACCCGTTTGGCCCATGTTTTGGAATGGGATAAACAATTTTGGAAGTTGGCAAAGCCCCGGTTCGGTGTCCATCAACTCCTTCTCTGCAAAGAGTGCCAAGAGTTTAACTATAAAATGGGCAAATCCCGTTTTGAGCTGGATGGCGAACGGGTCCGTGTCACCCAATCATTATGCGATGAATGTGTTTTGCTGAACATCGACATGTCCAATACTGAACTCCATCATGCCGATCCTAATTATCCGGACAATACCTACAAGGACGCAAACAAGGACAAATAAACGAACAAAGAGAATGCCAAACTCATATAAAGACAGAAAATGATATTTTATTCAATTATTTAATTTGAAAATGAGATAAAAGTTTATATGTTCAATGGTCAAATTCCCCTTCAATTTCAAGTTCCGTCATTAACTCTTCAATTTCGGTCTCTTCATCTTTCTCCTTTGGCACCAAAATAATTTCCTTCAGATGAGGGACTCGAAAATATTCAGTTTTGTACCATAAATTGATAACTTTGCCACAATCCTTATGCCGTTCCTCTTTTAATGCTAAATAATTCTTTTATTTTAAAAATAAAATTAATTAACCTTTGGCCACTTCATCAGGCATTTCCCCAGGCTCCATTGAATAGGTATGAACAGCATCATTTCTAGGCATATAACGATCTTTGTTCAATTGAGCACCAGGCATTTGGTAAATCTCGACCATGTATGGATCGTCTTGCTTTCCCTTCCCATAAAAGTACATTTCCAGAACATTAATATTGCATCTTAGCATAACTAAGTAGGGGATCGATTAAAAACTAGGAAAAAAGCCCAATTAATTACTTTCTTTAATCGAATCGGGCATATTTCCTGGATTATAGATTCGCCAAAGACAATCAGCCACCATAATTAAGAATTAAAGAAGGAAATTGACTAAATAACTTTCAAATGATAGGGAAATTGAATGAATGAGCAAGTAGCGAATGACTCTAAACCCAAGCCACGCCAATCGATAATTGATCTTTGTACCATGTTCCCCTATTTCAAATTTAAATTTTAGCGCCAAATGACTCTAAACCCAAGCCACGCCATCGATAATTGATCTTTGTACCTTGTTCCCTATTTCAAATTTAAATTTTAGCGCCAAATGAATAATTCCTTCTATATTATTTTGCCAAGTACAGGAAGTACTGAGCAAAACGCCAAATCTAATAAATTTCGGATCCAATTGCTGAGAAAAATCCACTTAGAAGGCCATGGATGGCAAATTGGCTTAGCCTCAATAATTTATCCCAACAGTTGGGCTACATTTGGAAGCCATGAATCGGAATTTATCACCATTTACTTGAAAAGTGGGGATGTTCGACATCTCAAAATCCCGAAGGGCAATTATCACTCTGCTAAAGAATTGGAAAAGGGCATCCATTTTGGGACAATAAGGGAACTTGAACAGGAAATTGATTTCATTGGAAAGCCTGATGACTCCCAAAAACGTTTTAAAAGATCTCTTGAAAGAGATGAGACTGATGATGAAGAAGAAGAAAGGACAAAAAGAGCAGCAGAAGCTAGATCGGATACGGAACCCCCACTTTATCCTACTGGAATAGGCGGAACGGCCAAAGGGTCGTCTGGACAAATTCCTGTGACCGAAACGACAAAAACTCAACAGGCCTCTGGTCAACCAGCATCCGGGACCGGAACAACAATTCAACAAGTCTCTGGACCACAACAACAGCAGCAGCAGCAAGGGTCCACGGCTCGATCAGAATATAAACTTAGACTTTTGGGCAGAGATATCACATGGCTAAGAGATCGGAATGAATGGGTCTATGCACAAGCATTGCAACATTATTTGATTAAATATAGAACACAAGTCAAAAGGGATAGCCCCAATCTTCAAGCCCATATTACAGCACACTCTGATGAATTCCGAAATTTGTATCGACTTGTTGAGGAACGTTTGGGCACCCCATTAAATAAACAAACAGCGACTGAACTCTTGAAATATGCAAAAAAGATTAAGATACAATTTGACGAGACAATTGGACGTTTCCAAGTCAAATTGGAAGACTCGAATATTTTGAAAATTGAATTGACCAATCAAATTTCCTATGTTCTTGGATTTGAGGAGGGAATGCAGCTGAGAAATGGGGATATGGCAAAATATGCACCGGATTTACGAGGGAACGTTTCCCATCTTTGTGTCTATTTAAATAGTGGACTGGCTGAGGACATAATGTTCGGGAACAGATTTACCAATTTACTCCAAATTATCGGAGTAGAAGGAAAGAACGGAGAAGTTATTCAAAAAGAATTTCAACACCCTTTAATGCATAAAGTTATTACCCGTGAAATTGATTCAATTGATGTAGAAATCCGTTCTATGGACGGACGTTTTGTTCATTTTGATTATGGCTCCGTTATTCTCACCCTATTATTCAAGAAACAAATTTATTTTTAATCCTTTTAGATAAATAAATATTCTTTAAAATGCATGTTATATTTGATGGGAGTACTTTATCCCTGGCCACAATTAGTAACCCTCAATCAGGTGGTGGCCCGATAAACTATTTTGAGGCCCTACAAAATTTTCAAAGAGGCCATGGGCATTTTTCAACCTTTGCCAGACAGAGAGGTGCTGGCGTTGGATCAGTTTTGAGGCATATTTGGAGATATTTAAAACCTTTGGGCAGTGCAGTCGCCCCAATCGCTGCCGGAGCTATGAAAGAAATCGGTCAAGAAGGCTTAAAGGCTGCTGCGAAAACTTTGGAAGATGTGTCACGTGGCGAAGACATAAAATCCTCAATTAGTAGTAATGCCAACCAGAGTGCCCAAAATTTATTGGCTAAGGCCCAATCTAAGCTAAAACAAAAGGGAAGTGGGCGTGGTCGAAAGAGGAGATCAACTGGGCCATCCAAAAGGAAAGGCCGCAACATGGCCACAATCATTTTAAAACCCCAAACAGTTCCCGGAAGAGCACAAGTTAAAAAAAGACGTGTGGATAGTCTTGGCTATTATTAAAAGACGAATTTATCCAGTTAAAAGAAATGCTTTATAAAAAAATTGATGCCTCTTCGTCCAATAGTGTAACGGCAGCTTTGGGTAATTTCTAAGTTTTTTTTTTGCTATAATTTCGTTAAGACTTGTTTTCGACCCCACCCACCAATTGTGCCGTTAGCAATTCAATGTGGAGAATTTATAGTACATTAAATCCGATAAAGTATGAACTCAATTTAAAATGAAAATTAAATCCCTTTAGTACTAAGCCCTTTCTCTTTAAAATATTCCCCCTCACTTCCTTCATTGACCTTTCCAAAATATATGTTTTGACTGAAATGAAAATAAGGGAAGTTGAGGCAGACGGCACTTTGGTCGATATTCATGATGATGCGGTTGCGACAATCCAAATGCCCGGAGGAACTTTTATCAAAAAGTTTAAAATAAATATTACTTTTTTTTTTAACTTCTTTTTAGTTTGAGAGTTTTGATCAATCAGAGGGAAATTTACAATTCGAACCAACTTTATAGCTATAAGACTTATTTCGACACCGAATTATCCTATTCAAAAGCAGTTAAGGAGTCTTACTTATCTGCTACGGGCTACACGCTCGAAGAAGACCCAAAAAGCTTTACCGATTCGGGTTATGTTGCACGAAAGAATATGTTTGATAATAGTAATGTAGTCCAATTAATTCACAAATTAGATTGTGATATTTTCAATCAGGTTAATTTTCTTTTAATTTTAAGCTATTCTATATTTAGGACTTATTCTTAATAACTGGTACGGAATTGGAAATCGAGATCAGTCCACAACCGGATGAGTTCATTTTGATGCACAAGAAATTGAATGCTGCAGCCGAGAATCCTGCTGGAGCTAATGCCCAAGCAGCAGTAGGGCCCGAAAGAAAATTCACTCTCGTTATTGAAAATATAAGTCTACTTGTGAAGACAGGTTTCGAAATATGTACTAAAATATTTGACAAAGTATTTAGTTGACTTGATGGATGGGCTTTCCCTTGAAATAGCCAAAAAGTTGGATATGGAACCGGCACGATATTCAATTCGAAAGACCGACATTAAACATGTTTTCATAAGTCAAGGACGGACAGATTTTAGCACAGTCTTATTCGAGGCCGAAGTGCCTAGAAGAGTGATAATATGCTTCGTCAAAAATGAATATTTTGTTGGCGATAAATCAAAGAATGCGACTCCATTTTACTTTGAACATTTTAACATTAGAGACATTGAAATAATCGCAAATGGAAGAATCTATCCTCAGCAGCCTTATAATCTCGATTTTGGCGGAAAAAACTATATTCGAGCATATCATGATTTTCAAGAATATTTGGGATTTGCAAACACAACAGAGTCAAACGGAATAAATTACAAAAAATACCCCAATGGATTTTGTTTCTTTGCATTTATGTTGACCAATGCCCAGGAAGATTCCCCAGGCTTTGAATTAATAAAAGATGGGACAACCAGTGTAAATATAAGGTTTGAATTTTCGCAAAATAAATTAGTCATTTCGCCAAAGATTTGGAACGGCGGTCCCAGCAAACGGTATTCAAATGATTGCTTACGCCGAGTCCGATGGACTCATTATGGTAGATAGGAATCGTACAATCACAAGTGATTTGTCACTTTAAATGGCCCCGACTAATACCCAACAAGAAATCCGTTTGGAAGCTCCAATGCCATTTGGATGCAATTTTCCCGAAATTATTAATCGACCCAATTTTGAATTGATTTTTTGTATTTTGTATTTCGTAATTTGTACAATTTTCTTTTGTACGGCCTATTTTTATGCTGGAAATGTTGTGAATAAATTGAGAAATGGACACGAACAAAATCGATTTTCTGCTCAAGAGGAACACAGTGACAAACCGATTTTACAAAGGATGCTTTCCAGCTGATAAGGCCCCTACATGTAAACAATTTCCTTGCTCTATGGTCCTAAATTTGGCAAGTTGCCAATTATTGATTAGTTATTACGAAATTGGCGTCCTTTTTTAGGACTCATCCTTTGGGCCGGGTACACATTGGGTGGCGTTGTGGGTCCAAAGTCCAAATGAATGCTATTATTTTGACTCATTTGGTGAGCGACCGACGGAACTGATTGGCCAAATATTGAGAAGATTTCGTAAAGTATATAGAAGTGGAATCAAATTACAATCGATTTTTTCGGATGTTTGTGGACATTATTGTATCTACTTCCTTTATTTTATTTCCCTTGGTTTTGATTTTACTAGCATTATATCAATGTTAAAACGTTGTAATGAACCTGACCAATTTGTCCGTAATTTTGTAAATTTTCAGATAAATAAATGAATTTTTCATTTTTATTTCCATTTTTTATCTTTTTCCCTTTGCCTTCGGCAAAGTCCGTCAGAATTGTCTCTGAAAAGCTATGGAAGATTCGTTTGAACGGCACGGAGATGCAAATTGTCCATCCCGAAATGCCAAATGTTGCAAATCGTGTGTATAATTTTGCCCACTCTCGAGACCATATTTGTACAGTCATCCATGGAGATGATGGACTTTTTCGCTTCCATCTGCTTAATATCTTCACCATGGCTCAAACCAACCCTAAGAAAATGGATTTTGGATTGGACCAGGTATGTCCATCAAAATGAATTTTGAGAAATTCCTCTTTTTAGAGACATTCTCATAATTTTGAGCCCAAATGTTGCTACCAACACAATGGCTACACCTTTTTGATCAGTCGTCATAAACTGCTGAACATGACGGCAATTCAAAGGGGGCAAACGGTGAAATTGGTTCGTGAATTCCCCTATGACCAACTGCACTATGATCATTTTACTGGACTCATGATTGCTCGAATTGGCCATGAATTTTTTCAATTTACACCAAACTTTATTGATGGCCTATGGAACCGTGATCTTCGTTTTTTCCCCAGTCAGTCATCTTTTCCTTTTGGATATGAAAAATTATGTTCTTGGAACATTTCTAATCCTCTCTCTTGGATTGTAGTTGATCGACATATTTTTTATATGTTGACTGACAAATCACTGTATATTATGCCTATTTGTAATCATAATGAGACCAAATTCTTTAAAATTTTGGATTCTCCTTCACAAAATATTCCATTTTATCTATTTCCGCTCAAAGAATCCCCTAATGCACAAGTTTTGATCAATTATTATGGAAAATTTTTTCCAAGCTCTGTTTTACTCCCTATTTTAACACTGATTTTTGTACTTTTATTTGTTTTCAAAGAAAGACTGACCAAATTTGTAAACAGCAACAATGGAGAGAATGAGGAAAATACGACAAGACTACAAACACATTTAAATCCCAATCCACCGCCAATGTACAATTTAATTCAAAATTACCCACAAGAATCCCCTTATGATGATCGATCCATTGTCATCCCAAAAAATTGACCATTTTATTCAATTTGATTAATTACAAATGGAAATTTTCATTATAAACTGGATATTTTTCATATTTTGAATTATAAATTCTATTCAAGTTATTTGGTTCATTTATTTCCTCTCGGCCATAATGAGGCCCATTGATTGGGTCGGAGTAGGCCGACCAGCCAAATGGAAGAACTCGACCATCATCACGGACCACCCCTTTATTTATGATTGGTCGAGCCTTTTTCACCACTGGGACTGTGAAAATCTGGCATTCCTTTGTGACGCGAAAGTTTTTGTCCGGATAGTAACATTCAATAGGGGTGACTTTCTCCCCTCGAATAAAGCTGAGAACTTGCGCTTTCATATTATCATGGCTCAATTTATCTGCATTTTCGCAGTCGAGGGTGAAACCTAAAGGATAGATTAATCAATAATGAGTTAAAAAATACCTTTTGCTTTCGTTTCGTATTCAATTTGTCCTGTGTTTTTGTTTACCATTTTGAGTGAATATAATTTGGGCGCTAGGCAAATGTATTCCGTGATAATGTGATCCGGATATTGATCTAAAATCGATTATGGTTTATTTTATTTTGATATTACCTGTTAATTCGCCCAAGTGCCTTCCATCCTCTATTGGATCCCCCAATTCCGTTTCAAATTGATAAAAAATTGAGTCAGTGTCTTAAAATCTGATTCAGTGAATTTATTTTTAAAAATACCATAATAAAGGATGCGTGCATCTGGTCTCTTCATAACCTTCTGCATCGCATCCAAAAGTTTTAGCCTTGCCATAGATGTGGTCCTAAAAATCAAGTTTATATTAATCAGTTAATTTTACCATAAAGCCAAAATGATATTTGAGCAATCATGCTCACGAACAAACTCTTCCTTGGTTTGATAGACTATCATCCATGTTCTCTCATTCACTTGATCAAATCTCTCAATTTTTATCTTTTTATTATTCAAATATTTCGCAATGGTGAGATCATCATTTGCATATATGGTCATAGAGAGGCGATTTCGCAAGGCGAAACGCCCCCAGAGGGAATTGAGTAACCTAAAAAGAGAAAATAGGCATGCCAATTTATTTCGAAATACAATTTGGCGATAAATTTCAGCCCAGGATTGCTCTGGACGTCATCAATTGTGAATTGAATGCCATATTTTTTGGCTGCTTCCATTACATATTCTAATTTTGCATTTTCCCTTTCCTCCTCAGTAAGAGAGGGATCAGTTATTGAGGACGGCCATCCCTCAGCCTGATATTTCATTTTCATTATTGCCATAATGAAGGGCTTGAAAAGCTCGGTGCTGTAGTCCTTGGAATAATCGCCATCCCATATATATGAACGATAATGGCGGATTACTCGATAGCTTTAATAGGGAAAATTGGATATGTATATTTATTTTGAATTTAAAAACCCTGCTTCCAAGGCCTTTTCCAACTCTGGCTTAGTATAGATGCCAAGGAAGCCTCTGGGTTGATCATCTGTGTGTGGGCAAGTATATCCGGGATCGTAAAGTCCATCAATATATGTCCGTGAACATGCCCTTTAAGTTACTTTTTTAATGAAACTCATTTCAATGTACCGGCAAAGACTGAATAGTAATCGACAATCCTTCCCAGCAAAACGATTGGGAAGCACCGGAATGTCAATATGCCTCGGTGGGACAGCAAAACATTTAATAATTTGATGATAATAAGGGATGTCCTCAGGCTTGGTCCAGAGAACATCTTGATCATATGTTTCGGCCGTTGGATGGCCAATAGGATATTCCGCTTCAAAATTTCTAAAGTTCAATTTTCCCTAATTTTCATGATCTCTAAAATCTTACACGGAAGGGTACAAAGACTTAAAATCTTTAACTTTAATAGTGGTATGTGGCCCTTCTATATTGCCCGGATAAAACTCTACTGCTGGATCAGCAGGAGCATTGGCAATAAGCCATTCAGGCCCTGTACGGCCGCCGACAAATGCATCCCTGAAAAATAGATTAGTAAAAAGAAATTATTTTACCTTAAATCGATTGGGCCTGTATCTTGAAGGTTGTCCATGTAGGCCTGCATCTCAGGATCCTCTTCCATTTGTCTTTTGATACTAAAAAAGAACTAGAAATGATATGAATTTGAAAGGCTCACTCGCATTCCCAAATCACCCAAAGGTGCATTTTTTGGCGAATTTCTCGGTGCTTTTCCAAATCATTTTTCCAAATTTCTCCTACATTTCTTCGACCCAGCGAATGCTCTTCTCTTATACCCTTATAACAACGAGGGCAAGCGTGCCAGAAACTAAAATAATGATTAAATATTAATTTACCAACTTACCATCCGTTTATTTCAATGGCAATTGGGCCTCCATCTTCCTCATCTCGATCAATGAACCCATCCAATTTCCACTATTTCAAAATATACTCATTATAAGTTTACAAAATTACCTTTCCAATCTTTTTTTCACCTCCATCGTCAGCAGATTGAATTTTAATTTTTAATTTATATTGAAGCCAATTGAGATGTTTTCTGGCCAATCCACTGGATCTTTCATGGTTTTCATAGCCTAATTGAGGAGTCAAAGCCAGCAAATTTTCCGGAACAAAAGTACGAAAAAATTTCATTGTTGCACCCTATTTTAATTTCACTAAATATAAAAAAAAAAAAAAAAAAATAAATAAATTTACGGAATAAGTAATTGAACGGGTGATGTCAATTCCAGTTGCATGCATGAAAATCTCCCGCATTTTGACAAATCCATGTGCAAGTATCTCAACATCAGATTTGCAATAGGCTGCCAACTCTTCATTCAATTCAAATCTAAAAAAATATTAAGAATAAAAAATTTTTTTAACTTACTCAGTATCATAGTTGGCTTCATACCATACATCAAGTTTTTCAGCCTTTTTCCTCATCATGCCATTCCGACAATAGTCATTTTTGCTTGGCAAATGTGTCCTCTTTTTATTAAGATTTTCGATCTAAAGTAATCGATTTTATTAATTTAAAGAAAATAAAACTTTATTGTATTTGAATGGAAAAAATTGTTTGTCTTCAACTCCATCAATTTGCAACTTAAAAGTTGCCACAAAAGATTCCAATTTTAAAGGAATAAGATGATAGCTGAAATATAGATATTTTGAAATTTAAAATGTAACTTACCTGTCTCGGAAATAAGTTGGTGTGACTATGCCTCGTCGACGGACTTGAATTTGATAAAATCTCCTTCCTTGCATAATCACTTTGGGACAATAGCCCAGTTCCAAAAGTTCAAAGTTGATTAAAACCTAAAAATTATTACTAAATTTAAGTTTGTTCCTTACATTGTCATATTTTTGCCCATAGTGAGCATAGGCGAAAGTGGCGATTTCCCTTTTATTTTTTCTTTCCACTCTTTTTTTCTTCTTTTCCTTTTCTTCAGCCAATTTTCTTTTCTTCTCCTCTTCCTCTATGGCTTTCTGTTCATCCCATGGAACAATGCCTTGTTCCCTCATTCTTTTCTCTGATTCAGCCCATACTTTTTCAAGAATTTGTCGATCTGTCAATGAAATTGATGAGCATGACTGGGCCACCTGAGGAACATCTGTTTGCTCAATTCGTTCAAAAAATCCAGATTGAATGTAGGGATTTGGTGGGCATTCTTCATCGGGCTCAATTTCGCTATCATCAATGAATTCGTCATCATCATCTAGGCCAGAATTTTCGGCCTCATCATCTAGGCCAGAATTTTCAGCCTCATCTGAGTCCTCAGCTTCAAAATCAATGAATGGGTTTTGGCATTTGCCCTTTTTGGTGGCTTTTCTTCGGCCATTTGTTTTAGATTTTTCAGAATCTAAATATGAATAATAAAAATTTGTCAATTTAAAAATTACTTTTCTTTTCTGTTGTTTTTTTCCAATATTTAAGAATCCATTCAACAAAATCCTTTACTGGAGTTTGTGTAATGAATTTTACATCAACATCTTTTTTGTGAAAATCGGCCATTCCCCAAGCATAATGGCGATAATTGCCACAGATTTGGCATTCTTTCTTCAGTGGCATATCCCAAATTTTTTTTCTTTCACAAATTGTGCAAAACACCATCGCCGAAATAAAATTCACCTAAATAATTTATATTTCATATTAAAAAATAATTACCTGATGCTGAAATCTAGAAATATTTGGCTTCGGCTGCAAATCAGTTGTACTTTCAACATCATACATTACAAAGCGCCTTTCTGGGCCTTCCTTATATACAAAAGGCTTGATAAAGCATGGACGAGATCCATGGTAGCCTAAAAATTTATTAATTTAAACAAAAAGAGATTTACCTTTGCATCGTCTGCAATAGCGATGCCCACATTTATGTTTATTCCCATTTTTTGTTTGGTCCTTGACCATATATTTATCCCCGCAATCTGGACATCTGACATGCCTTTCACACACACTTTTTGAAAGCCCAGTTCGGGTTTGTTTTGTCCTTAAGTGCTCATCGAAACAGTCTTGTGAAACAAATGTCTTTTTGCACTCATTACAAAAGATTGGTTCAATCCCATCTGGCCGGCACCCCCCAGAATGCTTTATTCCAAGCTAAAAAATAAAATATTTTAAAATATATGATTTCTTTTTTTTTAATCTGCCGCAATCACGACACTTGTAGGAGCAGTTCCAATCATGTTGAAAAACATTTTCTATAGGCATTAGACACTTAAATAAATTTGAAGTGATTAAAAAAAAAATGAATGAAATTCACACCCCAAAATCATAAACTTTTGATTCTCCAAGCAATTTTCCAGGGTAGAAAATCGGCTCATAATGACCGCCATTCTCCTTCTGTGTGTAGAGTACACACAATTCTTCTTGTTCATATTCCTCACTTTTATTGGCCCAGAAAGGCTAAAATAAGTTTATATTAAACTTAAGCCTATCTAAAAATGGAAATAAAACCTTCAAATCGCCAAATTCGGCGAAAGCGTAAAGGCGAAACATTTTTCCATGTAAACCCCTGTAATATTCCCAAATTTTCTCTCCATATTCTTCTATTGAATAAGAATCCAGATTTCTTGGAATGGCACATGCTCTCATCAGACGAAAAACATCCGTCGCCTGACGTTTCAGATTATTTTTATAGCGATGAAATTGTTGATGAGTCATTATTGCTCTGTTTCGCAGAATTTCGAAACTTTTGAACAAGCAAAAGTTGTCATCATTATTAATTTCCATTATTGCGTTTAAATTTATGTGATGCCTGAATTTGATGGGTCCTCCAGAGCCAGGGTGCCTTTTTTGGCGTTTCTTTCCGATTTTTGTTGTTTGCCATTCTTTTCCTTTTTTGAGTTCCATGGCTAAAATGTCGATGTCAAATGTTTGTGTGGTTATTGATTCCTTGTGGTGTTTCATCATCCCGGACTGGTCGATTTTCATAAACCAGTTTAATAGGACATCAACAATATCTGATTTAATTGAGTGGACATGAAGATGGGTTGAGTGTTCCATGAGTTCCGAATTCAAGCCGATAATAAAATGCTGAGGTTTGAAACCTCTTTGGGCTACACTTTGTTGCAAACAATCAAACATTTTGGCGAAAATTGCCCGGATTCTTTCTTCAGGGTAATTAAATTCGAGTTGTTCAACCAAAATGTTGAGAAGCAGGAAAATGCCTTTGATCCGTATTGCTATAATTTTAGATTTTTATTCTGGAAAGAATTCTGATTTTCATTTTCTTAAAAAATTCATATTTTCATGACGGAAAGAATTCTGATTTTCATTCTGGAATGTTGTATTTAAACCTTTGTAAAAACGGCCAGCATCAGCCTCAGCAATGGAAAGGCATTCCCATCCCGGTCCATCAAAGTCCTTTGGTTCAAGGGATGGGCGTTTTGATGACGTTGAAGCCGGAAAGAGGAGTTGCCTTTTGGCTTTTGCTCTGTCCAATTTCCTTCGGACCTTTCCGTGGCCAATTTGGATGTATTTTACCTAAAAATTTGTTTTAAATTATTAAAAATTTCAAACCTTTGATGGCATTTTCGGTGTTTCCGGCATGTTGATTGACATTAGCTCACTATTTTCCTCAATTTCCTGGTCAATTTCCGGAGATAGAATAGGCATATCTTCATACATTTTTCAATTTAATTTTAAATATTTTCTTAATAAAATAAATATAAATTAAGAATTTCGAAATTAATAATTAATTTGAAAAGAAATATGAAATCAAAATCAAATTATGAAATAGAGAAATAATTTAGAAAGAATTATAAAAATAATAAAATAATTTAAAATAATTATGCAATTAAGAAATGAGTTTAAAATTATAAATTATGAAATACGATATTTGAATTAAAATTACGAAATATGATCAGCATATTTCATAATCGAAAATAAGCAAAAATCCTTATCAACATTGTACTTTGTACCATTGATTACCTTATATTTGACTTTTATCATAAAATCTTGTATCATTAAAATTGGCCCAATCTATTGGCTGGACTGGGCAAATTTTGACTGAATTAAAAAACGCGTATCGATTCGTGATCAGCACATTCGATTACCGTATATTTGACATTTTCATCATCAAAATCCTATTTATTATATAGCCATGATTAATGGCCAGAATGGGCTGATTTGGCTAAATCAAAAGCCACTTAGCCAATTGTGATAAGTAGCCCTGATTACTGTATATTTGGCATTTTCATCATCAAAATACTATTTATTATATGGGCCATGATCAATGGCCATAATGGGCTGATTTGGCTAAATCAAAATCCACTTTTCCGATTGTGATCAGTAACCCTGATTACTGTATATTTGGCATTTTCATCATCAAAATCCTATTTATTATATAAGCCATGATTAATGGCCAGAATGGGCTGATTTGGCCAAATCAAAAGTATGTTTTCCAATTGTGATCAGTACCCCCTGTACCATTTATTTGACATTTTCATCATCAAAAACCTATTTTATATTGCAAACGGGTCAGTTATTGTCCCATCAAAAAAAAGACACTTACGTAATCAGCTGCTTGAAAAGATCAGAGGGGAAATTCAACTTAATCAAATCGCAAAATAAAGGGAAAATTGAGAAAATATATAATATTTTGTAAAAATTAGTTGGAAATAATTTAATTATTTTGATCCATTTTTAGCAGAGTACAAAGTTCGTTAAAAATCGTACAATTTTAGGAAAGGAATTTGCTTCCGAAAATGACATAAAAAACTTGTCCTATGATCAAAATGGTACCATTTAATGACCACAAATTGATAATTTTGTTGCCAAAATGAGCAAAACAAGTTTTTTTTTTGCTCATTTCGGCCGCAAATTATCAATTTGTGGTTATCAAATTGCACGATTTTGAATTCGCTGCAAAAAATGCCTTCGGGGGGGGGGGGGGGGGGTAAGGGGCAATAGGACATTTTGTAAATTGAAAGGGAAGTTGATAAAAATGGAAATTGCGGAGACGAGGGTGGGGGTAAGGGGCAACATGTGATGGAAGATCAAATTGGATCAAGTTAATGGGAGGGGCTTTTAATGAATATTAAGAGGGAAATTGGCGGGATTTTGGAAATTGATGGGCGGGGATTGAGCTTTTAATGAATATTAGGAGGGTAAATTGGCGGGATTTTAGAAATTGATGGGCGGGGGTTTGGCAGAAATGGGGATATAAAAGATGTATTAATCCCACTTCTTAATTTCATTCCCAGCCTTCAATCCCAGCCCTCAATTCATCACCAACATCATAAAAAATGGCAATTTATGAATATCCTTTGTTCTACGAGAATTTTCACGATTTTGTGCATATGTATTGGCAGGCGGCCGAAACAGATTGCCAACTGCGAATACTCTCCAAAACTAAATATATTACTGTCCAAGGCCTCTCACATTTCCTTGCATCGGATGTTCAAATGTTCCGTTATCCGGTGATTATCACCAAATATTTTGGGCCAATGATCGGAGGCCCTCAACTCATTGTCAATGTTTTTGGTAATTATATTGTTTTTAAAAAATTAATTTTTTATTATTTAAGAAACAATCCCAGAAAACATAATGGCCAGCATGTTTTACGGATGCAATGATGCGATAATTTTGGATCATGGACAACAAGCGGTGGATCAATTGCGAGAAATGTCCATTCCACCGGCCACACCTCCTTATTCGCCTGCATTCAGCCCATCACCCATTGTCAGCCCATTGGAGGTAGGCGATTTAAAATTTACTTTATTAATTTTAAAATTATTGATCAATTTCTTTCTAATTTTTTAATTTTCAGTCGCCTCTCAGTCCGTCAATTTTGTCCGAATATGTGGAAGAAAATGTGGCCCCCAATTTGGCATTGGCAATGGATGCAATTGAAGTTAAACAGGAAATCAATGAAGAGGTAAAAATTATAAATTTTACAAGTTTATATTAAATTTAAAATAAATTAAATCAATTTTATTATTTCAATTTTATTTATTTTAGCCACTCGGAGAAAACCGGGAAAATATTGCCCCATTGGCTGATGGAATGGATTTTGAAGGTAAAATTATTTCCTTATATTTTTGAAACCAATTTCCATTTTTTACAGGTGTGGACATTGGGCAACAAAATGGATTCAACAATGTGTTGGCCGGTGGCGAAGGTAAAATTATTTCCTGATATTTTGAAAAAAATTTCCATTTTACAGGTGTGGACATTGGGCAACAAAATGGAATCAACAATGCGATTTTAGCCGGTGGCGAAGGTAAAATTATTTCCTGATATTTTGAAATAAAATTTCATTTTAAAGGTGTGGACATTGGACAAGGAATGGGCCAATTACGTCGGAGCAGTCGTCTACAAAAACGTGTGCCAATAAAGGTAAATTTCACTAATTTATCAATTTATATTAAATTCGAATAATTTAGTACATTGGCCGTCGAGGAAAATTGGCTGATGTGGGAGGAGTATGGTGCAAAAAGTGCCGCGCCCACGGCAATGACCAATGAATGAGTGTAAGAAGTGAGTGAAGTGAATTTGGAAGAAAAATGAATTTTTTGATGATTTTTTTTTGGGAAAAAAAAACAATTTAAAATCAAAATTTAAATCAAAATATTTTTTAATCAATTCAAAATTTTAATCTCGATAAATTATTTTTAATTTTGTAACTTTTAATTCCACCTGAATTTTTTAATTTCACCGGTTTTTTCCCTCAATTCCATTTTTCCCTCTATTTTACTTCGTATTTTCGTCCATTTTTTGCCCCAATCCAGTCCAATAATCAATCATATTCTTATCATCGTGAATCTTCCTCCAACCGCATATTCACGGGAATCAATTTGCCCCAATCCAATCAAATAATCAATCTTATACTTATTGCTGTGAGCCTCCTCCAATCTCAATTTCATGGGAATAATATTTCCAATTTACATCACTTTTTTGAATTTTTTTTTACAATTGGTTGAATTAATTCTGACGGGTTAGATTAATTGTCTTTTTTTTCCCTCAATGCAATTCCACCTGTTTGCTTCAATTCAATTCCGACGGTTTGCCTCAATTTAATTCCGCCTATTTGCCCCATTTTAATTCCGCCTAATCGGCCCCGATTCAATTCCGCCTATTCGCCCCAAAATAATTCCGCCTATTTGCCCCAACTCAATTCCGCCTATTTGCCCCAATTCAATTCCGCCTATTTGCCCCAATTCAATTCCGCCTATTTGTCCCAATTTAATTTGGCATTTGTTGATTTGATTTGGCTTATAGCCATTTTGGGGAATTTATCAGCTGGCGGACCCCTCTCCCCATTCACCATCTTAGGCCATAGGCAGAGGCTGGCGGACGGCGGACCCCTCCACCCATTCCCATAAATGACCGTTGACCACAATAATCTGGCGGGTTTTTACTACGGTAGAAACCCGTCAGATTATTTGATGGTTGGTCGTAATTTGATCATTCGATTTTATATATAAAAAAATAATAGGTAATTGAAAAATTAGCATTTAATAGAAAATATAAATCCTAATTTGATAAAAAAAATGAATTTGAATTATTTATTGCCTCCATCATCATTCAAATGAATTTGTCTGTGACTGCTCCTTCACTGGCATTGCCCACTTGTGCCGCATACTAAAATTAAATAAAAAACGAATTACAAATAAATTAGCAATAATAAAAGAGATAATATTAATTTGCCGAAAAAACACTGGATTTGCCGAAAACTTTTCGTGTCGAAAAATATTATATTTTCGAGGCCATAAAACTTTGCCAAATCAGATTTCTTTAAGATTCCCAACCCCTAGCCCTTAGCCCCCTAATCCCATGCCTGCCTGCCCTGAACCTAACCCTAGCCCTAAACCCCTAGTTAGGGCCAAGTTATATGGCCTCAAAAATAGATTATTTTTCGAAAAGAAAAGTTTTCGGCAAATTCAGTGTTTTTTTCGGCAAATAAATATTATCTCATAATAAAATTATTTTGCACATACCTTTGCCAGGATTCCTCGATGATATTTTGTGGGGCAGCAGGCTTTTTCCATGCCGTCATTCTTGCGAGTATATTTCCTTTTGTGGTGGCACTTCCAAATTGAGCATTTGCTGTTCCGCATCAATCGTGTTTGAAATTGGATCACCGTGGTCACGCGCAATGGCCAATGATGGCCTTACTTTGGAATCAACGCATTCTAATTCACAATTGACCGTATAATAAGTGCCACCCGTACACCTATTACAATCGCAACAACTTCTAAAATATTGGAAAAGATACAATTTTTAATGCAATTTTCGGTACTTATTGGTTATCTGTACGCAGATTTGAAAAAGAAGGAAGGGTCTCCCCTTAAGGTGGTTAGGGTTAGGGTTAGGGATATGTGAAATGATAACCTATCCCCTAAGAACCCTAAACCTATACCGGATGACCCATGGGGATCACTGGTACCTTTACCTTCCCCAAATTGACCTAAAAAAATCTGCACAAAGATAATACGTAAGTACCCAATTTTCTATAAAATCGAATTTAATTTTTTTTTACTTCTTTATTGTTTTTTTTTGTCAGTTAAAATATGTCTAATTTTTATTATTTTGTACTCTTCATTTTTCAATAGAGCGATTACCACTTGAAATTCATCAAAATTGAGTAAAAAAAGGATTAAAAAAATTCCAAAATGACTAAAAAATTATTTCTAATTAATAAAAATGAAATGAGTAGAAATGGTTGACACACACTAATTCTAATATGGCAAAAATATGAGGGGATACGGAAAAATTTTTCCTATTTAAAATATAAAAATTGTTTTTAATATTTAAATTTTATTCAAATCAAAATTTCACCTTTGTTGGGCGATGGCAAAAATCGGAAATCCAATTTGGCAAGCAAAAGTCAACACAAAGGCCATGTAGAGGAAAACGGTCAAAATGATTGATGAGTAAAATTTTTTCGGCATTTTTGATTGATGATTTTTATTGGCACAAAATGGAATTGAATAATTAGTGAATAAGATAATATTAATTTGGCAACAAAAACACTGAATTTGGCAACAATCTTTCGTATCGAAAATATTATAGTTTTGAGGCCTTATAACTTGGCCCTAACTAGGAGTTTAGGGCTAGGGTTAGGGTTCAGGGCAGGCATGGGATTAGGGGCTAAGGGCTAGGCGTAGGGAATCTTAAAGAAGTCTAATTTGGCCAAGTTATATGGCCTCAAAAATATAATATTTTTCGACACGAATTGTTGCCAAATTCAGTGTTTTTGTTGCCAAATTAAATGACTTCCATTAGTGAATTTATGGGAAGACACTGCTGGATTGATCCCATTCCACAGATGGAAGGCGCCTTTTAAAGGTAATTCCGTAACAGCAGTGCATTTGATCAGTAGGACATAGTAAAATTGGTGTAAATTTCCGTAATTAGTGATAAAACAATGCACTTTTTGTTTTTTATTTGGCGTAAATTTTCTCAATAATTTTGATCTTCTGCTGCCCAAATTACGACTGCACTTTCAGGAAATATTTTTATAAATTTGTTACTAATCAAATCAAATTTATTTATGTTTGCTCTCTCTCTTAAAAAGTGCACGATTGATAAGGAGAAAAGAAAATTGCAATTAAATAAATTTTCTGTCCAT
The DNA here is from genome assembly GCA_030063045.1 of Pratylenchus scribneri. Taxonomy (NCBI): domain Eukaryota; kingdom Metazoa; phylum Nematoda; class Chromadorea; order Rhabditida; family Pratylenchidae; genus Pratylenchus; species Pratylenchus scribneri. The sequence goes on from JAQSEB010000049.1 coordinate 1,651,095, forward strand.
TAATTATGAATATTGGAAATGATTTAAAAAGTGCAATTTTGTGATAAAAAAAACATTTTTGGTAATTGAAAATTTTAATAAAATTATTAATTTTTTAAAAAATATTTATTTTTTTCACATCAAATTTTTTCAAAAAATTTTTTCAAAAATTCACATTTTTATAAATGTTTAAAGCATGTGTCAAAATAAACTAAAAGGTTATCAATATTTAATTAGTAGAGGTGTCTTGATGTAAGTTAAGGGGTGTATTGAGGGAATGTTCGTCATCAACACTATTATTGACGGCAGCATTTCCGATATTGGTATAATCTGAATTTTGACCATTGGTATTCTCGATTCTGGCTGTAAATAACAAATTCGTAGTACTTTTGAAAGTGCGATAAAAGTAAAACTTGCCTGGCGACGACAACATTGTCAACGTATGTGCAATTGCCATATTTGAGGTAGGCGGGAATTGGTAGAGGGGTGGCTGCTGTTGAATTTGTTGTGGCTGTTGTTGCTGCGCAAATGGTGTATTCGGCCCATTCGTCAAATGATTGATGAATGCCGAAATGACAGCCGAATTTGAGACTTGGTTTTGCAGTGGCGTTCGCATTTGTTGCCCTCCTCCTCCGCCTCCAATGCCCATTCCATTCATATTTGCAGTAATGGCATTTGAGATGGTAAAAGCACTGTGCAATTCGCTATAGAATTGGGCGGCACTCAATGGGGCCGTTGTGGTGGATGATGTGTGAATGTTGTTGGCATTGTTGGTGGCAGTTGTGACAAATGTGCCGCCAATGCCGTTGTTCGACAATTGATAGGAGCCAATATTGCCCAAGGTATTGCTATTGTTTGCATTAGGATTGCTGGTTGCATTTTGATTTACTGAAATTTAATTATTTGAAAAATAAGATTTTAGGAGCGAAAATTTCATTTTAAAATAAATTGAAATAAAAATAATAATTTTATTTATTTTAATTACTATAATTTTTTATTTTATTATTATTATTAAATAAATCATTAATCATTTATTCTGTAATTTGCTCTATGAAATATTAAAAAAGGAATAAATTGTTAATTTAAAAAAACCTACAATTTTCTTGGACTTCATCAATTGAAATTGGAGAAAACGAAGGAGATTGAGATAAATCAAGCATTTGTTGCTGCCCAGCAGAAATTCTTTTTGGCACTACTAGACTATTTGAATTTGACTGACTTGTTGAACATGACGGCTGTTCTTCGATTACTTAATTTTGTTAAAAATAAGTATATTTTTCCATTATTACTAATAATTTCAAATATTAATTTAATTATTTTTAAAATTAATTAAATTATTTTTAATATTAGCTATTAGTTTTTAATACAATCAATTGAATTCGTAATGGCCGAAGAAGTGACCGGAGGCCATAAACATGACCACCATTCTTGCGGCGGCGGCCATTTCAAATGACCCCACTGCTTTGGCACAAAATACCAATGATCAAAATTGGAATTCGAAAAGATGGCCAATCCAACAAAACAACATTTTTTAGTGCCAAAAACATTGGCATTCCCCTTGATCGGCGTTTCTCCGCTTCGGCGTCGGCAGAAGGCAAAGCATAGAACATCATCTTCCAATTTTTCGTGATCGACAATGCCCAGCTCACGACAGTCCCGGGTCAATTGGCGTTGTTTTGATTTGCTTTCGTCCATATTGTCATTGGGCGGTAATAACTGATATTCCCGGGGGCCATAGCAGATGAATTTTTTGGAGTGCTTTAAAAAAAGAATAAACAATTTATATTTTGAATTTTTGCTATATATATTTTTTAGCTACTTTTTTTGTAAATAGAATTTTCTTTAGGACTGATCCAATTCTACATATACAAAAATGAGGTCTCAAATCTCACATAAGCACTTGCCCAATCTTACTACAAAAAATCAAATTTTTCTTTATTTAATAGTGAACTAGCGAACTCTTTCCAATAAATTTGAAATTCGTTCAAAAAAAATTAAATATAAAATTTTTCTTTTTAGAAAACTTTTAAAAAATTTTAAACAGCAGAATTAAGGAAAGCATATATTATATATGTAATTTTAATTTGCGGGGGGTATCCGATGTGAAAAACCCTTAGGGTTAGACAAAGATATTCGCGCAATCTCTCGTGATTCGTGCATATTTCTTATTTATGCATAAAAATATAGAAAAAATACCGTGAAAAAATCCAACAAATCACGCGCCCATACTGGCACGCCTGTGTTCGTAGGAACAAAATCGCCATTTGTCCCATCCAACATTTTATTGGTGCAATTTTTAGTTGAATATTTCCTCAGTTCATCCTCTTCTGCTAGCCCAAATTGCAGTAGCAAATTGCTCATTTCATGTGCACTGTTTCGGCCAAGTATTTCTTTACAATGTGAGCATTTTGTTGGATCAATAAATCTGTATTATAATACAAAAATACTGTTTAATTAAAAAAACCGAAAACAGCATAGCAAAAATTTAAAAAATATCAGCGAAACGAAAAACAAGATACCGAAAAACACAGAATTATCGGTGCTATGTCAATTCCACAATAGGGTCAATGTGGGCGTTTTCGACTTCCAATAAATCAGAAACCGTTTTTAGACCCTACAAACCTTATATCATTTTTAGATCTCATCGAGACGCATCGAATGGTATAATAATTGTCATGGTTTGATCCAAATTAAAGGGTATTAAACCGTTCAAACCATTCTTCCAGTTTTTGGTTTTAAAAAACTCTTTAATTTTGGCCCAAACCATAACAAGTTGTATACCAATCGAGCATTTTGATGCGATCTACAAAATGGTATAAGGTTTGTGGGGTCTAAAACCGGTTTCTGATTTATTATAAGTCTAAAACACCCACATTGACCCTATTGTGGAATTGACCTCGGACGGAATTATCAAACCAACCCCAATGTTATATTTGGATCAATGTGCATCGACGGATATTGCTTCTTCATAACAGACAATGTGATGTATTTGTATATGTACTGAAGCACACCAATATCAGCATTTTTTATGCTCAGTCTGTGTTGCTGAAAAATACAAAAAAAAATTTTTTTTTGTATTTTTTAATAACTCGCCTTCACCACATAGTCAAATCCGTGTTCATCCTTTGCTCGACCCAGAGGACAAATTTTAATCTGATTTTGTTCCGCCTCTTCCACAGTAATTGGATCAATCCAGCCAATTCGGACGGCATAGTCGAACAGATTATGATAATAGTCCGCGGGTGCAGATAGTCCACATGCACAAATGCGTGTATATTCATATTGTTCGAACACGTAGGAATCCAAGTGATTGACTGCATCAATTAACTGGATAGAAAAATATAAACCGAAAATTCGATGGGAAAAATAATAAAAATGCTAAATGCCAAAAATTGAGAAAAATTTAAAAAAATAGAGACTGATATTCAATCCCTCTCCAAATAAATTAATGGTTGCGGTTTTTTTCGAAAGAATAATAAGTTGTTTTTTTTTTATGAAAGATCGGTTTCTTTTACCGAAAGATAAGTTTTTTTGGGTATAACTTTTTAGATCTTGATCCTATACCGCCAATCCTTATATTTAAAAGAACTCGTCAAGACGCATCGAATGATATATAAACTCTCATGGTATTAAACCTTTTGAACCGTTTTTCGGTTTTTGGTTCAAAACTACTTTATCATTAGTTTGACCCAAACGTATTCATCATCAAATAATGCTTCTCGAAGAGATCTATCCAATGGATATAAGTTTTGAGGGTCTGTCTGGGATTAAGCACTAAAAATTATCCTCAAAAAACTGATCTTTCGGCAAAAGAAACCGATCTCTGGACAAAAAAAAACTTAATTTTTTCGGCAACAAAACATTTTTTCTAAATAAATTTTCCATGATCAAATGCTCAGACACACGCACCTTTGATCGATCGTTATTGATGTTTAGTTGTTTCAGTGCATATGCAAGGTCTTCACGTAGAGAAGTCATGTTGATTATTGTGCGCATATATAATCCACAATTAATGAACCTGAATTTTTTAATTAACATCAAAAAATGTGCATTAAAATTTTCATTGTTAAAAATTGTTGAAATTTTCCCATAAAAAATTTATCTTTGTTTTGAATAATTTTATAAATTTATAAGTGTTGAACTTAGTGCAATAAACACGATATTATCACGATAATAATGCAGATTTAAATATTTATACTTTATAAATTGGCCTCGGGATCGCACAATAATGTTTTGCGTGCTTTGGGAATCAAGATCCAAATCCAAGTAATGTACACTTTGTTGTTGGTTATGCACATTCCCGTAGGGCATGCATGCAACCTGTGTTGAATTACTGAAAAAAGCCAAAAAAAAGTTTTTATCCAAATTTCGATAAAATTTTTTAATTTTTGCATAAGATAGAATTAAAGTTATCTCCATCAAAATTGCTAGAATATCAACAAAAAAATCGTATTCTACTTTTAAACTTTATTTGTGAATCCAAAAAAACCGTTTAATGAGTGCTAAATTTGTTCCATAAAATACGATAAAAATGGTCTTTATTCGGGTTATTTGGTTAAATTTACCATTCAGTAACTTGCTGCTGCTGTTCTGCTGATGGCAATGGCAACCCAATGACGGTAGTTTTTTGTGAATTTTGGCCCTTCCGTACTTCTTTCTGTTGGAATAAAATATTTTCAATTTTTTTCTTTAATTATTTAATTTTAATAAATTTTTTAAATATTATAGTAGTCAATTTTTAGTTAAATTTAACCCAAATAAAATTATTTAATTATAATTAATTCAATAAAATAAGGTAATTTATTATTTCAACCTGAATTTTCGATGCAGCGAATTTCTTTTCCTTTTGACTATTTGAGATGGCCTTCTTTATTCTTGTTCCCACAGCTAAAAATAGAAAGATAAAATAATTTCATTATAATTGGCAATAAAGTTTTTGGATAATTTCCATAATTTAAAATTAATTTCAAATTTTATATTTTTTCATTTTAATCGAATACAATTTTCTAATCATATTAAAAATTAATTAAATAATTAACTCAATTATAATTTTTTAAATCTTTTCTACTTAACTTCTGGATTCTTGCCGGCAGACAAACATCGTTGGTACCGAGCGTAACGGTCATTGTTCATTTGTAACCCTCGATTCATTTTCTTCGTCCAATCGCGGAAAAATTCTCCACAATTTTTGCAGACAACATCCGCCTTCAGCTTTCCGACTCTTCCACCGGCAGGACATGCAGGACAAAAATTGCTCATGTTTTTAGAATGGGCAATCATGAAAAATGGACCATCAAAAATCATGAAATATGGCCATAAAACATGGACAAAATTAGAAAAATTGGGCATAAACTCAAAATAAAATAACGTCCAAAATATTTAAATTATTGGAAATAAAAAATGTGAAAAATTATTTGAAAATAAAAATTAATTATGATTTCCAACTTATTAGATAAAATTTTCTTTTCAATTCAAAAAACATACTAAATTATTTTCAAAAATATTTCATAAAAAAGATTTTTGAATTCACCTAAAAATATGAGTAAAATATATGGGAAAATTTTGAAATTATTTAATTAATTTCCAGAAGAGTTTTAAATTACCAAAAGAATAATATTTACCTATATGAGCAATTTTGAATCTGGTGCGGAGGATATTTGCCTGGATATTGACCAATCAATGCTGCGTTATAACTTTATGCCAAATGACACTGGTCAATAAGGTCAATTGTCGAGTAGAAATTAGAAACAGAACACAAGTTCATTTCTTAAAGAGTTTAAGGGTCATTTAATGCTTATGTTATTTAAACAACATATGGAAAACGTATAAAACTCATTTAAAAAGTAAAAAATGATGAAATGAAAAAGTGCCAAATCTATTAAGAAAGTCAAATTTTTAAAAAAATTTTATAAAAATTAAGGTTAATCCTTTAAAAAAAGATTTTATAAATTTTTAAAAAAAGTAGTAATTTCAATTTTGGAAATTGTCAGATGGAAATGTCGCATTTCTGTGAGCATAAAAATATTTTTGAAAGAAATATTTTTCAATTATATTTTTGAATTTTTATATTTTTTTAGAAAAATGATCACCATTTTTATCGTTTCCCTTTTTACCATTGGGCATAATTTTTTTCTGCCCCATTTTTGCACAATTCTTAAAATAAAAACCAAATGTTGCTTACAAAGCAATATAGGAGGATGAAGCCAGAAAATCTGTTTAAAAGTGGGCTAAATAGAACTAATGTGAAGGAAAGTGAGGTCCAAAGTGACAGAGCCAACCAGAAAATCTGGTTGGTTGATTGATAGGGAGGATGAGAAGCTAACAATGAGAGGAGAGGACATTTTCGAATCATTGGCCAGGAGCAGCAGTAGAAGCGATGTACCCGCTAGGTGCATTAATGGGGCGGTCAACAACAGCAGCAATCGGCAATAAATTACGGTATAAATATGTGAGAAAAATTGTTTGTGGGGTGGTGATAGCCAATGGAGGACGTAACCTTCAAAAATTCTCCTGAATTGAGCTGTTTCTTTATATCCAGCTTTTATCCTTCTTTTTATTTTTTAAAGTTATTTTATTATTACCTATCTTCCCTCATTTCTAAAAGATTCCCCGTTTTTGAAATTAAAAAAAAATAATTTTCTCAACCTAATAAAAATGCCACTTTTTTGATAAAACTTGTAATGATTTATTAGATTTATAATAAAATGGTCCAAACTCGAAATATTCTGTTGGCCATTGGCATCGTTCTGTTCCTATGTTTAAACCTGAACGATATGATTGTGAGATTTTTAACATTTTAATAAAAAAAATGTTTTTTTAGTCGTCATATCCACAGAGCCCGTCTTCATCGGCTGTAGGCGGCATTGCTGCCTGTGGCCAATGTCCGCCAACACATAAATGTGCTTATGTGAACGAAGTGAATGACTGGGGCTGTGTTCAACAGTTACCGGTAAGAGAGCTTATTAAAAAAAACACTGAGTCAGCGATATATTCCCCTTAGTTTTTATGGTTAATTTAAATAATTTTCAAAATTTTTAAATTAATTAATTTAAATTCATTTTTAAAGGAGGACGCCAAAGAGGTGGAACATTTTGGCAAAGTAAAGCAACGCAAACGTCGTTTTATTTGGTCTTTGCTGAGGATGCTGCTTAGACCATCGCAGATCGGTGACTCGCGAGAAAATAATCCGGATCATCCGTAAGTATTCAAACTAAACTATTGTTTTTAACGAGGGATTATGCCATTAACAAATTAAGTGTTCTTTTTGCGTGAATCAGCAGAGGTGGAACCGGTACAAAATTTTTATCGGAAATTAAAAATAAATTGAAGTAAAAATGGAAGTGCAAAATTGTAAGAGAATGGCAAATTTTCGAAATTGAAAATCTAAATAGAAATTTATTTTTAATTTTTTTTTGACATGGGGCCATGATGCTAACTGGAAATTTTTAAATCTGGGATACTATACAAAGGATATTCATTTTTCGTAAAATTTTTCAAAATAAAAGGTCCCGGCTTTCGCTTTATTTCTTTCTTTAAAAACAAAAAATTTTACAAATATATAAAATGAGAAGAAACCAGAAAAGTTCAAATCTGAAATCAGGATAAAAAAAATCCCCAAAAATCTATTCGGTTCCATCTCTGCAATTGAGATGAATGCTATTCTGGACGGTGCTATGTCATCTCCACAATGGTACAAATATATAGGCGTTTTCAAATATAATAAATCAGAAACCGGTTATAGACCTTACAAACCTTAAACTATTTTGTAGATCTCATCAAGACGCATCAATTGGTATATAATTTGTTATGGTTTGGCCAAAATAAAAGAGTTTAAAACCAAAAACTTGAAAAATGGTTTAATATCATTTAATTTCGACCAAACCATGACATTTTATATACCAATCGATGCAACTCGATGAGATCTACAAAATGGAATAAGGTTTGTAGGGTCTATAACCGGTTTCTGATTTATTAGAAGTCAAAAACGCTTTTATTTGTACCATTGTGGAAGTGCTCATAATTGTACCGCCCTTTGCATATTGTGGAGATGTCCCCGGACGATTCTGGACATATGTACTAGCCAGGGATGCCATAATACCAGGAAAACCGGGGATTTTCCCGGTTTTGAGGGTCCGGCCCAGGTTTTTTCCCGGTTTTTGTTTTTGCCAGGTTTTTACCAGGTTTTACATAATTTGCCAGGATTTAGCCAGATTTTTATATTTTACTTTAAAATGGTTAAAATTTTTCGCTCGCGCGGCCATTTTTGGCCTACATTTTTCGCTGCGCGGCTATTTTTGACTAAAAATTTTTTCCTAACGGGAAAATTTTAATTTATTTTATGCTTATTTCTCAAGCGGAATTGACTAAAATAAGTCAAAATATAAGTTAAAAATGAAAATAAACATTTTTATAAGCATTTATTTTGTTTTTTACACCTTTTTAAGCATGCCCGGTTTTTTTGCCAGGTTTTTGAAAATTTTTGCCCGGTTTTTGCCAGGTTTTTGAATGGGTTTGCCAGGTTTTTGGGTTTTGGAGATGGCATCCCTGGTACTAGCAGAAATTTTAATTCTCCGTGAACAACATGGAGTTGAACATAATTATAATTTATAATTTAGTTCGAACCAACGCCGGAACAATTGAAGAAACAATGGAGAATGGTGAAATTTTTGCATTTTTTAAAATAATTTTTAATTTATAGAGGACGAAAATGGTGTTGAAGATTGCCAACAACAACAAAGCATAAATAAAACAAACTACAAATTCACCATAGCTTTGTCATGCTTTTGCTTCGCCTGGATGGCCGCTTTGAATCCATCCATAATATTCAAAAAATTCATATAAAATAATCTAACCATCCTTTTTTAAAGCTCGCAATATTTTATTTTTCTAAAGGCGAATAAAATTTTTTTCTTCTCATTATTTGTTTGCGCAAAGAAAACGGGAAAATTATTTAGTTATTCCCTTTGGTAATATTTATTTATTTATTTCTTTCGTATTTGCGATTTGTCTCTTTCATTCCTTTCACCATTTCCCCTTAATAAATCAGTGGCATTTTTTCACTCAATTTTATTCTTCCTTATTTTGCGATTTATTAGGAGCGTCCTTGTTATCATTAGTGCATTTGGATTAATTGGCAATTTATAATTGCCATTCTTCATAATTGAATAACCGATTGGATTGTGAATTTAATAAGAGGTTAATTTCGCCAGCTATATTTATTTGGGAATCGATGATAATTTTATTGGCTCCAGTGGAAACCGAAAAATCGGTGGAAAATGGCGAATAAATCGGGAATAGAATGGCAAAAATGGATCATAAATATAGATTAATAATATCTTATTTTTTACGTTCACATTACTCCATATATTTTCAATATCGAAACAATTTTACATAATTCAATAGAATTTTTCATGGTATGAAATATGGAATGTTTTGATTTTTCCTTATTAATTTCCACTTTTTCTTCCCCATTTTGATTTTATGTTTTATCTTATTATTATTAGGTATATTAAGCAGCAATGCCTTCTCCAAATGTACGAAAGGAAAAAATATGAACTTGAAATTTTGAATTTGATGTAGGAAAATTAGGCATTAAAGGAAAAATAAAAATTTGGACATTAACAATGGAAAAGAAAGTAGACCCAGCAAACTACTAATACTAATTCAAACAAAACAATGTTGTCTCCCTATCGCAATTATCGACAATTTTTTCGCATAGAAAAAATTTCATCAAAATTATTTATTGTTTTAAAAACAATAAAATGTATTCATTTGCCTCGATTTTCCCATCGTGCACTACAGATAAAGAATATCATCGTGGCAAAATTCTCCCAAGGCACATTAGAATTCACAACAATTCAATGAGCAATGATGCCTAATTTAAAGTTTTTACTATGGAATAGAAAATGCAATTGTGGCCATAAAGTGCAATAGAATTGCAAATAAGGTAACTTTTATTTAGGAAATGCCCAGCAGTGTGGAAACTAATCTCTACATCGGTTTTGATTGAAATTGAATTGGATATTGCATAAATGAATTTATTAAATCAATTATTAAATCTATAGGCAAGAGCAGCACATAAATGATTTGGTTTAAATTTCGAATCAAAAAAGTTGAAAATTCTTGTGATAATTAAAAAACATCCAAAAATAATATTATCATCAAAATTATTCTCATGTGGACATGCCTCTTGCCATTCTCAAGGACAAAGCTTAGCATTCATCAAATGCAACGTTTGCATGTGCAAACCCCATCATAGCATGCAGCACCACATTGGCAGCGCCATTTTCCTGGCCAACCAGCGCATAAAAAGTCGCCGGTATATTTGTTGCACACCCAGCGGCGTTGACGTTGGTGGTATGGTTCGGGTTTTGGAACTGAAATTTTTTGTTTTTGATACACATTCATCAAGTTTTAAGTTTTAAATCATGGAGTAAATAAAGGGCATGGAAAGTATGGGAAATTATATTTTTCCGAATTACCCAATTTAGCATATATTTTGGTAATTTTTGGAAAAAAATCATTAAATAGTAAAGGGGAGATCATTATTTATACAAAAAAATTTCAAAGAAATGTTTCTTTAAAAATTCAGATGAAACAATTTTATTATTTTTTTTCATTAAATTCGTCTTTTTGAAAAAAAAAAACTTGGAAAGGGCTTACAAGTTAAGATTGCTCGTCAAAAATAGGATTAATTAGCGAGGAGTTTAAAAATATGAAAACATTAAAATTAACGAAAATCGAACATATAAAAACTTATCAATCACTTTATTTTTTGGATTTAAAAAATCGAAATTTACGGTCTGATGTATAAAAATTAATTTGTGAATCGGAAATCAGAGATGGAAAAAACAGGTTTAATCGAATCGAACCCAATTTTCAAACCAAAAAAAAAGAATCATATTTTTTATTTACTTTATTAAAAATGTCAAAATGTTTACCGTAAGGAGGTGGATTTGGTGATGATGGACGAATGGCGGATGGATTAACCGGCGGGTCACCTTGACGAGTTGCAATCTAAAAAAGAATATTGAAAAATAAAGATTAAAAACTTGCATTGATATTGAGCATGCAGGCAAGCGCAAGCAAAAGAGCCAAAAAGGCGATTTTTTTGTTGACAAACATTTTGGCAATTTTTATGCTTTTTGAAAATGCAAAATTAGTTTTAAAGGATCAAGGAAGGTGGGATGAATTTCTTTTAGTAATTTTAGGAAAATTCAAAATAAATTTGGCTTTTAGTATTAGGAGCTCTGCCGGTCATTTAATTTATTGTTCTGTTTATATAGTATATACGCCCATACTTTTTTTGAGTTAGCGAAGATTCATCTCTGGTTGATTCCTCTTCCTCGGGTCTCATCAGCAGGTGAATAAGCCATATCCTCTTAAACAATCAACAGCCAAGCAGATTTTCTGGTTGCCTTTTTGCTTTGATCCTCCCTTTTCACAATTTATTTACGAGTTTGCTTTATTTAGTCCATTTTTAAACAGATTTTCTGGTTTATCCGCCTATATCTCTTTGTAAGCAACAATTGGCTTCTAATATATATATTTTAAGAATGGTGCAAATGGGGCAGAAAAAAGTTATGCCCAATGGGAAAAAGGAATAATGTTGGCAGGAAAAATATTCAAAATTTAAATGCTAAACAAGGATGAGACCATTTCCATTCGGAAATAAACTTTTTTTTTGTTTTATATAAAAATATCACCAAAGGTACTTTCGGATGCAAAAGACTATTTGACCATAGAGTGAAATGGGTTTTTCTTTTAAAGCACTTTATATAATCTTTTCGACAGTTTCAATAATTTTTCGAAATTATCAATATTTTTTCAAACAATTAACTATTTCCCATTTGGCATCATTAAAATATTTTTAGTCTAAAATACAGTAATGCCATATTTTAAATTAAGCTATTAATAATGGATTTGTATTTTATAAAGCTGAACAATTTTTAGGCAACGATCAAATTTTATCAAAAAAATAAATCAATAAAATGAATCATCAAAATGATATTAATAATATGAAAATACTGTAGAGTGTAGAGATAAGATCAGCAGAACTGAATAATAAAGTCATAAAGAAGCAAAAAACGATTTTTATTGTATCAAATAAGATATTATTATAATGTCCAAAAAAATTGATATTAAATTATTCAAAATCCACCCAAATTTTTGTTTGTTTCGATGTTCGAGATGCGGATGCCAGAATAGGTCCTATTGGTTTGCATTCAATTGAAAATATCTTGTCGCCATGATTCTCATATAAAAATTCGTGTCCATTCTTGGGATTCTGCATTCGAAAACGTTTGGTAGGCAACGCAAAGCTGGAATAATTGTTCATCAAGACTAAAAACAAATCGTAATAGGGGCACATCCCTGCCGCTGGCATTGTTGATGAGGCATTTGTGCGTTTGCATCCACTGTTAAAGGCCTGTAAAGAACAATAAAATTTAGTTTTATATCCCCAAAATGCAAAAGTCATAATCATAATAAAATAAACCCGAAAATAATAATTTTAAATTTGAGGTAGTCCAACTTGTTGCCATTTAATTCTAACTCATCAAGAATTGATCCAATTTTGATGATCTTATTATCAAAAAGAGTAGATTCTAGATTCTTGCGTATTACGACACTTGTGGACCCGACACTTGCGGACCAAACGGTCTAGTGTGGATGGTGGCAAAGCTGTTATGGCATTGTTTATGACATATATTATTAAGCATAAAATTAGCTACAAAATGACATCAAAAACATTGGCCAATGTTGAATATTCACCAAATTATGGCCAAAAAACCGTCAAAATGGCAATTTTAATTAAACCATCGATTTTTTGGCCATAATTCGGTGAATATTCAACATTGGTCAAAGCTTTTGATATCATTTTGTAGCTAATTTTATGCCTAATAATATGCCATAAATAATTCCACTCCAGCTTTACCACCATCGGCGCCAGACCGTTTGGTCCGCAAGAGTCGGGTCCGCAAGTGTCGGCCAACCGATTATTGACCCTCTATTATATTTAATATTAATTCTATTTAAATTGGTTCAGAATTGATAGATTTTATGTCAAAATAAAATATTGACAAATTACATTTGAATGTCATTTTAAATTCTGCATAATTTTAATAATTCTGAATAAAATTAATATTTATAAAAATTAATAAAGAACCAATAGTCTACTCTCTACTTTATACTAAAATCATCAAAATTGGTTCAGAGATCCCTGATGGTTATTAAATAAAAATGACGATAATTTTGCGCATGATATGCGTATTCATCAGGGAATTTTACCTGACGACATTTTGTTCCAAGCAACTTTGCCACATTCATATCAAATTTCGTGAATTTAAAATAGGGATTTTGAAGCTCTAGCTCATCGCGTCCATAAATTCTACGATACATTTGTTTCAGTGGATTCTGTGTCAACTGAAAAATTAATTTCTTGTAATAATTTGTAAATATATTTTTAATGAAAAATTTTTGTATTGAAATTTTTAAAGGCCTATTTAGATGATTCATTTAAAAAAAAACTCTCATCGTAATTCCACTATCTATGAAGAAATTTTAATAAGATATGCCGACATTTGTCAAGAAAAAATGCCAATTTGAAATAAGGACATTTTTTGGAGAAAATTTTAAAAAATTAGCCCCGCAGGATTAAATTTTTTACTAAAAATGACCTTACAGCTAAAAATATTCGTGCAAAAATGGTCAGAAATGAAAAATTTTGGACTAAGAAGGCATTTTTACAAGTCTCGAATCTCGAAAATTCTCAATGAGATTGAAGACCGCTCGAGACGAAATTCGAGATCTCGAAAAAAATCTCGGTCTATAGCTCGGAAAAGTCCTGTGCCGCCCACTATATTGCATTGCCCCTTCCTATTGTGGTGGTGCCCTCGGACGGTTTATGTTGATTATTAATGTGTGAGATTTACCCATTCAACAAAAGGTTCCACTTGGCATTCGCTTATGGAATCAACTATAATAGATCTGACACCAGAAATATTGAGAAATTGGCCAAATGCTTCCAAATGGGTTGGTAAAGTCCGCAGATACATTAAGCGAAAACCATAGAAAACCGTTGAAAAAATGGCCAATTGATCGGGCGTAAGCGACTGAACAAGTGCATCAAATGAGGCAAAATGCACTTCCCTACTGGGATTGAATTTCGGTTTGCAGCACTGTAATAAGAATTAAAGAATATATAGGTAATTAATTCAAGGTTTCAAGCAAAAATTTTTCAAATTCAGACCCGTTAAAAATCAGAAATTTTAATTTATCTATCTCATTTTCCATAATGATCCGAAATTGTCAATTTAATGTTATAAAAAATGATTAAGCTAATAAAAATTAATTATATACTTGAAGGAATTTGAGTGCATATTCTTGCAAAGGTGCATTGATATAAATAGAATGAATTTTGCCAATTTTTGGATAATTATGCACACTGGCAAAAGGAATTCTGTTTTCGTCCATTAATACCCCATATTTGTTGCGTCTTTGAATAAAAAGTCGATTGCCAATCTGCTGAGTTGGGATTTAGAATTATAATTTAAATTTAAATGTTTCATAATATATTAATTGGGCCAATAATGGCGGATCATTTCGAATGTTTTACATATCCTAGACAAAATCATTTTTAATACTTTTACATTTTCAACAATGAATCAATCAGCCGTTAAATTTGGCATAAAATAAGTTTTTAGCTTTTTAGAGAAAAAACATTAATAGTATTTTTGAAAAGGGTGCCAATTTTTTTTTTGTCCACAAATCAGTTTTTATTGGATAACTTTTTAGTGTTTTATCCTATACCTCATCAAACCTTATAGCCTTATACCCATTTTATAGATATTTTGATGGGTTTGGCCAAAATTCAAAGTATAAACCGTTTAAACTTTACCTAGATTTTGGTTTATAACTCTTTTAGTTTTGTACCAAACCCCAACAAACTATATATCAATCGACGCGTCTCGATGAGCTCTATCGATTGGGTATAAGGTTTATAAGTCTAGGACCAAGCTACTAATAAATTATTACGTTATGGACAAAAGGAATGATTTCTCATTAAAAAATGATAGTGTCAAATTTGACATTTTAAAATCATAGTTTTTTAATACTCAATCAAAAAAAGCGTGCTAAAGTAATTCAAATTCAAAGAGTTTATATATATGTATAAATTTTCGCCATTAATCGGTCCACTCATAAATTGTCATTAACTTTTTGCATTTTTAATCATATTTAAACATTTTCATTCTTTTAAATAACATTTTTTCAAAACTAGTCAAACTTGATTTTCCTGTCCATTTCGATTTGCTCCGGCTGCCTTAATTCGCAACGAATCTACGTCTTTTTCAGGATATTTCTCCAAAAATTTATCGCTGAGATAATCAAATTGGGCATTCACTTGGCTGATGGCGTAAAATTGTTCACGTGTGATGAACCAAAAGATGGAAATGAGGTCGTCTTCCGAGATGAAAATGAATGGCATTTTTGACAAAAATTCGAGATTTTTCCTACAATTTTTGTAAATATTTAAATTCTAGTTTTATTTTATATTAATAAAAAAAGGATTGTAAATGATAAATATATAATTAATGATTAAATTGATCAAACAATTTGAAAATCACTCATTTTATTCATTTTTTATTCATAATTAATAAAATATTTAACAAATGAAAAATAGTTGCAAAATATAGCTGTTTATAATTATCACTGGCCTTACATAATAATCAAATGCTGGCATAAAAATTGTTAGTAAAATTGAACAATATGAAAATGAATATTCTGAGTAAAATATCGAAATGTTAATGAAGTGTGAATATTTTCTAAAATTGAAAAAGTGACCCGAAATAAATGAAATAATTGGAGTAATTCAAAGGAAAATTTGGGCAAAATTCTAAATAGGATCGAATCTGGGCATTTCCACTGAGTCACTCTGGAAATCATCCAATCTTTTGTGCTGTTCCATCCATTCGGCAACGGTGTCCTCGAAGAAATATTTGGCCAATGTTGGGGCAATTTTATTCTTGCGTAATTTCTGGTATTCAAGTTCAATTTTGTTCATTTCTTCCTCGTCAATATTTTGAGATTGATTAGATTTTGGTTCTTTGGCTGACCAATATTTCCAGAGGAGATAGCGCACATTTTCAATCTAATAATATAATATTAATATGAATAAATTTGAATAAATAAAAAAAAATATAATAAAAATTAGGCTTTTTATTTGTGTTTCACGTAATCAAAAATATATTTTTGTAGTGTGTTTTCCTCAAAATGTATTTTTTTTCTCAAGTGTGTGTTTTTTGTGTTTTGCCCTAAAATGTGTTTTTTTTTGTATTTTGCCCCAAAATGTGTAATTTGTATTTTGCCCCAAAATTTGTTTTTTTTTTGTATTTTGCCCCAAAATGTGTTTTTTTTTATTATGGCCCAAAATGTATTTTCATTAAAATTTGTTTATTTTGCGCAGAAATGCTATTGTATTCTGGGTCAAATTTATAGTTTCAGAAAATGTGTTTTTTATTTTTTCAAACAAAAAAATGAAGTGTATTTCCCTTCAAAATATGTTTTTTTTTCTATTTTTTGGATCAAAATGTGTTTTTTCATTTTGCCTAATAAATTAATTTTATTTAATTGAATTATTATTTTTATTAATCTTTTTATTTAAATCTATTTTAAATTTACTTCGCGATATAAATCAACGCCTGGAAATTGGCAAAGGCGCATTTCAGTTTCAAGAATAATTGGAAATTTTTTTCCTTTATATTCCTTAAACTCATTTTCCTCAACAATTGAATATTTTTTCGAGCATTTGAGGAAGGCCTGAAAAAAAATAATTTTTATACTTTTAAATAATTGAAAATTTAAACCTTTAATTTGGAATTGTCCTCCGGATCTTGTTTGTCCCAGTCGGCAATATAGAATGCCTGTTTGACCATCACCGGAATTCCCAATGGTAAAAGTTCACACAATGGCCTATTATGATTAAATCGTTGCCAGCCGGTTAAGACAATACCAGAAAGGCGGCCATCCAATAACTTAAATGAATTTATTATATTTTTTTTAAAATTAATTATAATAATAAAAAACTTTTAGAGATAAAAAGGGCAGAATTTTAATTTATTTATCTGATTAATTCGTATATTTTCCTTTTGAATTGAACCTATTATTTATTATGGAAGTGAAACTCTTGCGCCAATTAGAGAGTTAATTTTTAGGCAATTATTAATAATTTTATTAAAAACAATAATTTTATTTTATTTGATAGGATTGAATTGAGAGTGTGTCTATTCTTTTTTTTTGATTATCCGTTATCAAATTTAGGTATATGAACCGTTTTATTTTGATGATAAAGTTGGCGATATGAAATCAAATTCTCCATATATCTCTGGATATCAATAAATTGCTGAGTCACACCGTTGGCGCCTTTGAATGCAGAAGCAAATTGCAAATCGTCAAATACCTATATTTTGAATAAAAAATTAAAAATTTTAATTTAACATTGAAATTATATTTAATTATTATTTTTTCCATAGACTAGGAAGAAATATAATTTTTAAAGGCCATGAAATACCGTATGCACTTTTTTAATTCAGCACCAGTACTGTGCCAAATGTCTACTCATCAGGCTCCGTATACGGAGCTGGAAAATGTAGCCAATATTTTTGAAAAGGTCGAAGTCAGAGCTAGTGCCGGAACGAAAATTTGTAAGGGGTCCGGGCGGAGCTGGAATCAGAGCCCGGGAACAGTAATTTGAAAGATTGGAGCCGGAGCAAAAAAATTTGGTTGAGAGGGGCGGGGGGTAATAATCCCGAACCGGAGTTGGAGCGAAAAATTTAGGAGGAGCCGGATCTTGAGCAAGCATTTTTGATGGTCGGAATCGGACCCGGAGCTTTAGCCTGGGCTATAAAATCCGAAAAGCACAGCACTTTTCCACACTCTTTAATAATTCTCTAGACTTTGGTCTATCGGATATTAAAAGTGCATATACGGTAAGTTAAATTTCAAGCCAAATAAAATTTTAATAAATTCCAAAGAATTTTTCTCCATCAGAAACCTTGCTATATCGTTCCAACAATCCACCGGGAAAATATCCCGGTTGAGTAACATCTCGATTATAGCCCCAAATCACTGGGATCAACAATTTGCCCAAATTGTATTCCCTCAACAATTCCACTTTGGTTTTGTCGAACATATCATTCCAAGCATAAACTTGGCTGAAACCGAATTCCTCTCCTGCGATCCGGGCAATCCTAATAAAAATTAAGTAAATAATGAGATAATATTAATTTGCCAAAAAAAAATTAATTTGCCAAAATTTTTTCGTGCTGAAAAACGTTATTTTTGAGGCCATATAAGTTGGCCAAAACTAGATATTAGGGCTCAGGGTTAGGTTCAGGGCAGGAAGGGATTAGGAGTTAGGGATCTATAAGAAATGTCTGATTTCGCCAAGTTAATTATTTTTTTCGGGAAATTAATAGATTCCTAATTAATAATTGTAAAATATGGTATTAATTAAGTCCTATTAAAAAAGATATAAAAAGAATACTTTGAAATATGTTCCATTTTCAGTCTTTCCAAAGAGCCGCCCAATGTTGTGTTCAGTCGATGTTGGCAACGCTCGTCTTGGCCAACATGCCAAGCCTCATCACAGCCAATATGAATGGATTTGGGATTAGGATGGAGTGAACGAATCTTGAAAAAATTTTCGCAATTTTTTTCAGTTTTTGATAAAAAACTTCCCTATTTTAAGCTGGGTCTAAAATAAATTCAGCAAGGATGGAGAAAATTTTGACAACTTTTGTAGCATATCAAAGAATAGCATTTGGCTTTCTTATTAATATTTTATTTAAATTGGTCCAAAAATGATGGAGTTATGCCCAAACAAAAGCAATATAAAATCATACGTTAGATTTGTGAATTTTTCAATAGTTTTTGAGCATACTTCTTTAATTTTGTATACCAATAAAATCAATTGATAGCCAAAAGTCTGGTAATAAATTTGATATAAAAATCATCAAAATAGATATAATAATCCAGTGTATACGCTTTTTGTTTAGATGGAAAATAAAATGAAGGTCCTCTTTTCGATCATCAGAGGACATTCATTTAGGGATAGTGAGCGATGATATCCTACCCTAGTAATGATCTTAAATAACCCTAATCCTGTTAACCCAAAAGGTAGGGGGGGGGGTCATTTTTTCTTGTTGACCAAAAAAAGTGGATACAAACTGGATATGTTCCAAAATTGGTTCAATTCTTGATGAGTTTTATTTAGAAAGAGCGATAAGTCCGTCTGGCACCAATTAGGGCATAACCTAATTTAATTTTAATTGGTCCAATAAAGTTAAATTTTCCTTTTTTTTTGACTATTAACCTGATTAATCATTTTCCGAATCAGCGAAATGGATTGATCGCTGGATGGGCAAATTGTATCCGTATAAATGGGCACTTCCCGAAGTGAGGCAAATTCCGCATGTTTTAGCGCAAATTCCATATGGCCAAATGTTTGGACTAATGGGATTAGTTCAAGTCCATTCGATGCGGCCATCTGATTGATCCATTCAATTGTGGACACATTGTAGGCAGTTTTCCTAGCAAATTTGGTCAATTCCCCGGAATATGGGAACATATCTTCATATTCCATTAAAATGGCATTGAAATTTAGCCGGCCAAAAAGTGGAAATAATTCGGCCAAATATTCTGGCCTTGGCGCTGCGCCCTTCAAATCCAAGTGAACAATTCGCTGAAATCCAAACTTTAATTGATGGATTTCCGAAAAGACAATTCCTTTTAATTAGCTATTTTTCCAAATTTGTTAAAATAAATTGTGAAAAAAATTTTGACTTTTAAAATTACTAAATAAAAAAGTCATAAATTATTTATTCACTGATTATGAGCTTTAAGTTATTTTCTAATTTGAACGGTTTTAAATTTTGAATAAAAGGATTTTTACTTTTCAGTGACTATGACTACAGTATATCTAACAAATTGAAAGAGAACCTTACACTTTACAAAAAAGCCAAGACAAAAGAACTTTTCTTTTATCTATAGCAATAGTGTAAGACATTCTAAACAGGGATAACTTAGATTTTCGACTTTTTCGATTCGATGTCGATTTTCTGTCATTTTTGGGACTGAAATGTTGAAAATTTTGACCACCCGAAAATTCTATTATCGATTTCAATATTTTTTTTAGACATCGAATCCATCCTTGATTCTCTTAAATGCCCTCTAAAAGATAAACTAATTTTCGTAAATTTAAATAGCTTGTATAAAAACTTTTCTTCCAAAAATTCGAATTTATTACATTCGTGATTTTTTTAGTGGGCTTTTCGAACTTCCCAATAGTATATCGCTTTTCGAATTAGTTATTGCCTCACTGAACTAGGGCCTAAAAATGGTTCAGATGATGAATTGTCATATACTTATTTGGCCGTATCCCGTACCTGAAAGGTCCTCTTTCCTCTACCTCCTCCTCCTGCAAACATTTTCTGCACCGTACTCTATTTTTACTATTTTGAGTGATTGTGAAATTAATTAAATGGATAGACCATAGTTTTCCAAAACCAAAATAATTCAGCAATTTTTTCTCAATCGAACCTTTTTGAAGAATTGTGGTCCAGTAAATGTTGTCTCCATTTCTTTAAAGGCAATTTCTTCGCTGCTTTTCAATTCGTAACAATTTTTGTCCAAATCATTCAACGGCGAAAAGAACAAATAAAAAATTAGAATCAATGAAAGAAAAAATAGGCCAATAAGCAGCAAAAAAGTTGGAGCCGAAATTCGTGAGAATTTATTGAAAATTGTTGAGCAAAAATTCTTCAAATTGGACGGTAAAATGCCGGAGAAGTGAAAAATGCCAAATTTTAATTGTTGCCAAAAGTGATTGGCTGCATATTTGTGAGTTGATTTAGAGTATGGTGAATCAAACCGAGTATTTTCTGATGAGGAATTTGATGGCATTAACAGTGTATAATTGCCGCGGGGGTCGAGCATGGCATCCTGCTGCTGATGCTTTTAGAGAAGTGAACAATTTTATAAATTTAGCAATTCTATTAATGATCACAAACTTTAAAATGGAATCCTTCTCGTGACTGTGTTTTCGCTTTATTATAATTAGCGACCCAATTTTTTCTTATCTGGCCATAAACGAATTTTATGAATGACCCTACACCCTATAAAATACTATAACAAATATAGCGATTAAGTGCTAAAAATTAAGGTTTTAAGGAATCTTCTTAAGATGTATCTTGGATTTAGATATAGGCTAACTAATATGGAGGATGGCTATTGGACCATAAATTGGATTTTTAATAAGGATGGCAAAATTAGGTGTAGTAAATTCCGATTAAACTCAATGAATGCGCTTTTCTGGCCTATGGGAGTTTGTCAAGAAATTTTCAATATTTAAGGCAAGTAAACAAGTCTCTAGCACACAGAATATAAACCATTTCATATCAAACTCTTTGGTACCAAAATATCTCTAACTTACTCTTCTTTATATATTGGATGCAATTTGTTTCGTACATATTCTCGGAATTTGACGATTTATCCTAAAATCCCTGAAAAGTTTATATGCGCATTGATCGATTATCCTTTTAATTGAATGCCACTTTTGGCTAATTTTTAAAACTTTTATCAAATAATTGAAATCAATCAGATGATGATTTCATTTTCCTCATTGGATTGGGACATTAATATGAAAATTTAAAAAATTTCCAGCTAAAACAAAAAAAAATGAATAAATTGGTCCATCCAGGGCCTGCTGCTGCTCAAGTCCAACATCAGCCGTCAAAACCGTTGGTCGCATTGTTGGATGGACGTGATTGCACTGTGGAAATGCCGCTTTTGAAAGTTTGAAGGCTTTTTTTCAAATAAAAGTTTAAAATTCCGTTACATAAAGGACATTGCCACAGTTGCATTTTGTGATGCCCAATTGACAACGGAAATTCATGAAAAAGTATGAGGGTCAAAAAATAGTTGATAATCGGTTTACAAGATTTTTCTCTAATAAAAGCTAGAGAAGAATTTAGAAGTTTAAAAATACCATAAATGCTCTTTTAATTCCCTATGGGGAATTTTTGAACCATTGGGAAAATTAGACGACTAACTTCTTAATTTATGGACATCTTTGAATGAATTATAGCAGATTTTATAGAGTTTTAGGGAATTAATAAAATGCAATAAAATTTTTTCACCCTAAGAATGAGCTATGGGTCCTCAAAATCGGGGATGGGGAATTATTAGAGATTTATTAATTAAAAGAGCATTTACGGTATGTCCTCGAAATTCTCAATTCTTTTTATTTTAGTATTTAATAATAAAATTCTATCAAATTTTGAATAAAAATATTTGAAAATTTTTCGAAAATTATTTTTGGATTGGTCCTTGATTAAAGGTTTTGAACGAAGCTGTGGCCGCTCTGCTTTATTCTATTCGGCTTAGCCGCGAGGATCTACTCAAGTTTCGCTCATTAAAAGTGATCGTCAAAATTGGCAATCCCGATGTGCATAACATAGATTTGGTTGCAGCTACCGAATTGGGTTTCTCTTTCTTATATTGTATATACAAATATTTTGAGTTAGTAGTTGAGTGAATAATAAAATCAATTATTATGGATGATTAATGATTACCGTAAATTTTCTATTAGTAACCCACTCTCTATTAGTAACCCACCCTTCGAAAAATTCATGTCAAAAATAACCAATGTAGAGGTGAAATTAGGCTGAAATAAGCATCCACTCGGAGGGTCTCTGAAAATTAGTAACCCATGGGTTACTAATAGGAAATTTACGGTAAGCTATTAAACAGGTTTGGAGGGAAAGTGCATTATGCGGATAAGCATTATCAGGACCGTATTCCTCTTCTATTTGGGAAAATTTTCCATTTTTTTCCCTAATATAAAATGGTTGAATTTTTCTTCAAATTCCTCACTAATAAATAAAAAAAAATTTCAAACTGCCTCCTTCCATTATCTGGATAAATTAATGCTAATTGGCCATAATTTAATATAAATTCAACTAAATTGAACATATAGCGAATTATTTTGCTCTTTCACCTTTCGAATATTTTGAACCATTACTGATCGAGAATTAAAAATGATTCAATAAAATAAGAATTAGTAATTCCTAAGTTGATATGAAAAGCAACTATAGATCTGTTTTATGATTATAAGCAATGGTAAATTCTACATAAAGTACAAAAAATTGAAGGGAATTTTTTCATCACTTTTGAATTCTACCTAATTTTTCATTGAAAAAATATTCAAATTAGCTTATTAAAATTCCCATATATTTTGCTTATTTAAAGGCATTGCTGTATGCAATATGCCAGCCGAGGTGGTGGAGGAAGCAGCGGACCACACAATTTCACTCATCCTCAACATGTTCAGGCGAACATTTTGGGTGGCCAGAACCGTTCAAATGGGCAAAAAAGTTTGGATGAGAAAAAATTATTTAAAAGTGTAAATATTAATAGTTGCAAAATATGGACCAATTACGCGAATTGATGGCCAGTTCGAAAAGGGTCCGGGGCAGCACATTGGGCATTATTGGATTTGGACGAGTATATTTTATTTATTTTTTAAATTTTTAAATTTTATAAATTTAATTTAAATTTTTAATTTTATATCTTTATTTTTAATTTTTTTATTATTCTCTAAAAATTTTTTGAAATTATTTTTAAAATTTTTTGAAATTATTTTTAAAATTTTTTAATTATTTTTTAAAACCAAAAATTAAATAAAAAAATACAAAAATTAAGATTGGTTGCGCAGTTGCATTAAGGGCAAAAGCGCTGGGCTTTCGTGTTTGTTTCTTCGATCCTCATATTGTAAACGGTAAAAATTGGGATAAATTTAATAGGAAAAAATATTTTATTCCCAGGCCTAGAACGCGTAATTGGCGTTGAAAGGGCTGAAAAATTGGCTGAATTATTGGCCCAATCCGATTGTATCACATTGCATTGCCCACTTAACCAAGAGACTAGACATTTGTTGAACAATGTAATTTTATAAAAAAAAATCAAAATTAGTGACCAATAAAATGTCAGTTAAACAACCGAATCAATTTCAGATCCAAATATCTTGGCCATTAACCTTTTGAAAAATTTCAATTTATTTATTAATTAAACACAGATGGATTTATTTTGGATGATTCCTGTCCTAATATCGGAATTTAGAATTAATATAAAACCTTGAATTTAAGCAAATTAATGTAGTGTCATAAATTAGCATTTTCCTATTAAAATGTTTCTGTATATTTTTTTCTACAAATTAATCTATCGTTTCCATAAAATAAATTTTATATATTTTTGAAATTAAAAATCTCAAATTAATTTTTTGTAATTCAGGATTCATTGAAACGACTAAAATCCGGTGCCTTCCTTGTAAATATTGGTGAAGCGGATTTGATCGATTTGAAAGCATTGATCAACTCTTTGAAATCAGGACAAATCAAGGCGGCCTCATTTGATATAAGCCAAAGGGCAATGCCAAATGAACAATTCGCTGATTTTGGTCAGTTTTATTTTTCTTAGGACAAAATGATGAAATATTGGTCAATTGATAGAATTAAAAAAGAGATCTAGGGAAATTGAACTTTTTAATTTGTGAAATCGATCAAGATGAGTACTCATTCGAAAGAGCTCAAACACCTGAGTCGATTTTGGAGTGGATGAAATTGCGCCGTGTGCTGCTTTGCAATTTATATGAACACATGAAAATTGCAAAAAACTTTCATTCTGTGTCGAACAGAAATTTTTCACTATAGCTCAATTGACGCGAATCGATGGGCTAGCTAGAATCTGCCATTGATTTCGCATAAAACTCAGAAATTAAAAATTTAAATGGCTTGAATTGGCTAGGTTTTCAACCCTTTTGCGGTGGTAAAATTTGTCACGCCATTCGGGAAAACTTCGACTAGCTCTAGAAAAACTCAGTTTTTAGAGCTCTTTCGAACGAGGTATCATTATCATCGATCATCCAAATTGGTTCACAAATAAAGAAAGCCTTTCCCAAAGGAAAATTTAGCAACATTTTCGGCCAGAAGTATTTTTTGAGGACCAAAAATTTGGTCAATTTTTGAAAAAGTTAAGAAATTTTTTAAATCATTTTTTTCTACTAGAATTATTTTTGTAATCATTTTTTTCTGCCAGAGAAGCATTTTGTAGGGATTATAAATTTCGATTAGAAAGTAAATTAAATATATCAAAAATATTGTTCGATATTTTGTCGCATTTTTATAAATTTTTTTATCATATTTTATTTATGCGAATTGTTTGAAAAAATAATTGAAATTTTTGAAAAAAAATAATTCATTTAAAAAAAGGATTAACAAACGAAATCACCCAACATTAATATGCCAATGTCCTTGGTTATCGGAATCTGGCATGTTTTTATTGGGCTGATTTCATCTGTCAATCCTTAAATTAATTTTAAACGAACTCACTTATATAAAATGCAGAAACGCTAAATGACAAATGCGTCGCGATGTAAAAATTGCTTTGTAAAGAAGAAATTTTTCCCAAGTTGATTGAAGGGAAAAGTCATCTCTTTTAAATTTCTCTGCTTTCCTTCTTCACTCACCTCTCTCCATCAAAATTTGTGTTCTGTTCCCTAATGAATTTTTTTTTATTTTTTGATTAGTTTATTTAAATTCAGACCAGGATTTTAGGCCTTAGATTAGGCTTGAAAAATGGTCTCAAAATTAGAATATTTCCAAAAATGAAACATTATAATAAAATAAATTATTTTAAATTCGAACTAAGATTTTAGGTCTTGGTCTTGGAATTACCTTGAAAAGATGGTCTCAAAATTTGAATATTTTCGAAAATAAAATATAAATAAACTGAATTATTATTTTTTTTCCTTTTTAGAATCACTTTTGAATATGCCAAATGTGATTTGTACTCCAAATTGTGCCTGGTTTTCGGAAGAATCCTTAAAGGAAATGCGAATTTCGGCTGCTAAAGAAGTCCGAAGAGCCCTTGGAGGTCCAATACCCGAAAATTTGCAGGTAAAATTTTTTAAATAATTTAATTTTTAATTATATTTTTTAGTCAATTATTTTTTTATATTTTTTTTAAAAATTAATTTACTATTTTTTTAAACTATTTTTTTTTCGAATTTAGAATTGCGTGAACAAATCAGAATTGTTCGCCCTTCGAATGGCACAACAAAGGGGGACATCAGCTGGCCAAATTGGTGGAATTCACCAAAATGGTTTCACCGCCAATGAATTTGGCATACAACAGCAGGGAATTATACCATCGGGAATAGGAATGTCATTGCCAAGAAATTCGGCAATAATTAATCAGCAACATCTTGGGAATGAAATTTCAACTAGTAGTTTTGCAACAACTGTGGGAAATTCAACGGCGGAATATTCGAGTAAATAAATATAAAATATATTTTTAAATTAAATAAATTAATAAATTTACAAAAAAATTTAAAATTTGTAATCATTAAAAACAAAATATTCAGCGAATTACTCACCCGGTTCAAATGAATGTTAGCTTTAAATTTTGTCAAATTTTTGATCATCTTATAGCTCTAATTGTGTTATGGTAAATTTGATAGAAATTTCATAAAATTATTACGCAAAAAGATTACAATCTAGACGAAAATCAGGAAATTTTCCCCTTTTTTGCCACAACATTCTGACCAATTTATATATTTGATTAATTATTTTATCATCAAATTGCTCTAAAAAAGCTATAAAAATTTTAAAAATTTTATTAAAAGCTAAAATTTAATAAAAAAAATAAAATCAAATTAAATAAATTTTTCAGCAATTCAAGCGCCACCACAGCCACCAATTTCCATCGAGGGAATTTCATCAGCCCAAGCTGATTCCTTACATAATGCCTCCGCCCTGTTGGCCTATCAAAATTTCATGATGCAAAATCCACAATTGTTGATGGCAGCCACCCGATTGGCCGGTGGTCCAATTCCTCCCATGCCATCAAATTTGCCAACATCCATGGCTGCAGGTGCCCAAAATATTCCGGCTGTCACAGCCGCCCATCATCCATCCTTAATGAACAATGAATTTGTGCCGGCCACTAATTCTCAATTGGCAACGACTGGGGCAAATTTACACTCTACTTCAAAAAGTCCATCGCTAAGTAGACCCAACAGCGGTTCAAATGTGCCGATTACATTTAAGCAGCAACAACATAAACCGGCAGAACCAAAACAACGTCTGCCTGTAGAAGTTGATCAGGCTACAGTAGATAATATTGGCCAGCGAGAAATGGACATTGACAATGGGAGAAGAATTGATAATGTAAGGCCATATAAATATTTATAATTTTATTTTATTCAAATAGATTAAATATTTTACTTTTTGAGATGAAAATTAACTAATATTAAAGCATCTTCAAAATAAATTACAATATAAGTATTTTTATTTAATATATTTAAAAATTAAATTTTTGGTACTTTTCTGTTATCAGTCACCAGTTTTTTATAAAGTAAACTGGAGAAGAAATGGTTCCGGTATATGATTAATGTCCAGGGATAATATCATCCAAGTATCCCTAATCCTAATCATCCGTAAGAGATCCTACATTTCTTAAACATCTGGTGATTTATAACCGAAAAGTACCAATTTTATAATTAAAAATATATATATATATCGATCGAAAAAATAATAAATAAATTTAAATTCATTTGAAATAATTAATCTAATAATAAAAATTAAATTTTTTTTCTACAGTATCCATCTACGGAACAACAATCATCAGCGGCAACTAGAGTTGCACCCCCGGGGACGGGGATGCGTTCGGGGAGAAATTTTCGGGGATCAAATTTTCGGGGAACATTTCGGGGCTACCCCGGGGTTATCTTTTTCGGGGACGGGGATTCGGGGATAAAACGGGGATCATTTCGGGGATCCCCGGGGCCCCGGGGAAGAAAACGGGGATTAAGGGAATTTTTTTAATATGCTAAAAAAGGTAATAAATTTATAATAATTGTGCAATTTTTGTGCATTTATTATTGATCAATAGAAATTTGAACATCAATGTCATTATTCAATTTCATCCTCGTCTTCATCATCACTTAATGGTTTGCCTTGACCAAGTTTAAGTTTTTTCAATGAACTTTTGATCAGTAAAATTTCTTCAGCTTTCTCGCCCTTAAAATAATAAAAATCAATTTTGGTTAATATTAATGAATTACACTCAATCGATTGCGCAATTTGTTGGAATATAAAAGAGTTGCTTGTGAAAAAAGCCGTTCACTCGAAACACTTGAGCAAGGAATGGACATTAATTTGCGAGCAATTGAGCAGATTTTAGGAAAATCAGATTGTTTTTGTGCAAACCATTCAAAAACTTTTTCAACATTTTCTTTGGGCTTTAAATTGGGCAATTGTTTGAAATGAACAAATTCAATCTATAATAAAATTACTGTTACTTTTAATTATAATTGAAAACATAAACCTTCAATTCATCACAATATTTTCTTTTTGGATTATCTGGCTCATCATTTGCATTTGCGTTATTTTGAGCATTTTCATCGACAGGTTGATCAATTAAATTTTGTGCATCCCAAATATCTGCAAAGAGAAAAGTAGATAATAGGTAGATAAATTATATTACCAAAATTTTGTGTCATTAATCCTTCTTGTGCCATGAATAATGTTTCATCTGCATCATCTCCAAATTCATCATATATTTCTTGATTGGACGTTTCAGTTCCTCTGAATTTAATTTTCTCAATAATAAATAAACAAAACCTCAATAATCTGTTGCGCAACCGTTTTTTTATCAATTTGAGCAGCTTGAGCACTTGACATTGGTTGTTGTAATTTGAGCAAATCCAATTCTTGTTGGAGAATTCTTTGTTGAGCATTGTGCAAATCAGATTGCAATTTTTTCTTTTCTTCAAGGTTTTGCGTTTTCAAATCAAAAATTTCCTTAATTTTTTTTATCATTTAAAATTCGAAAAAAAATACTTTGTTCAATTGGGCAATTTTCTCGGCCATTTCCGCTGCATTATTTACTTCTTGTTCAATCCTTTCATTCAAATTGGCTTTTTGTGCAAGTAAAATTCGTTGTTGGGCAGCATATCTTTCGTCGAATTCCTTTTTCGCTTGTGCAAGTTTTGTGTCACAATTGCTGGTCATTAGAGCAATGCTTTGATCCGTTTCCTTGAGCATTTGTTCAATTTTTTGTTCATGTTCTTTGCGCATTTGAGCAATTTTTTCATCACAATCGCAATATTCTTTTAATTTGATTAAGAAATATAAAATTTGAATAATATAAAATTAAACCTTCTTCCTCAGAATCGCTTTGATCAGATTGCGCAGTAGATTCTTGAGCATCCTTCTCCAATTGATTCATTTTTTCTTCTTCTTCTCGTTTCTTCTTCTCCTTTTTCTTCTTTCTATCGCGGCTTTTTGACATTTTTTTTAATTTCAATTTATCACTAATTAATAACTAATTTACTAATCTAATTCGATTTCTGAAATTTTATGGTTTATTTATTAATTTATATAAAATATGAATTAAAATTGTGAGGTTTTGCAAATAATTTTCCTTGATATTTATTTAATGCGAATGATAAGTCCATTAAACTACGCAATTTTGTTTGCAATTGTTTGCATTATTCAACCAAACATTTTTTTTGGTTCTCTATCTCTATTATTCTTAGGTAATAGTAAATGTAGAGAAAGATAATTAGGAAAAATAAATACAATTAAAGAAAAAACATAAATTTTAGACGAATTCGTTTCGAAAAAAAACTATTTTCGGGGATGAAAAAGTCCGGGGATACGATTCACGGGGTCGGGGGTTCCCCGATATCGGGGATGGACTTTACGGGGACGGGGATGCCCCCGACTCGGGGATAAAATTGACGGGGAACATTTCGGGGATTCCCCGGGGTTAAAATCGTCGGGGATCCCCGGGGTTTCGGGGATCCCCGTCCCCGGGGGTGCAACCCTAGCGGCAACGACGACGGCGGCAGATTCGCCTGAAACTTCTCCACATGGACGACTTTTAATTGCGGATGAACGCGAGGATGATGATGGGGATGAGGAGGATTTGGACGAGGCTGATGGGAATTAGGCATGAATTTACGAAAAAGAAGAAATGAAAAAAAATAATTTCGGAGAATTGTTTCGTGCCTAAAATATTAAATTAATTGTGATCAAAATCCCAAACATTTTTGTCGGGAATATTTTTGCCTTCTCTTTATCCCTCATTTTTAATCAAATATCAAATTCACAGTACAACACCGAAATCACATCAAAAATTAGCCCAGAATATCACTGCTTAATTTTTTTATTTTGCTGCTTATGTTCCATTTATTGTCCATTCACATCTCACAATAATACTCACACCTTATTTTACCCTTTAGTTATTTATTGAATTTAATTAATACTTAATTTATATTGGTGATGTGATAAAATTAATGTTGAATAATTCATAAATAGAAAAGGTAAAAGGTCCAAAAATATTTAAATAAAAATTAAGGGTTACTATTTTTTGCAGATAAAACAGCCTTTTGGTTTCTAATAAATCATAAACCATTTTTAGGCCTTACAAACCTTATACAATTTTGTCATAAAATGTCAGGTTTTGATGACCCAAAATTAAAGAGTTTATAAGCAAGCAAAAACGGGAAATATAGTTTAAACTTTTTAATAACTTTTAATTTTGAGCAAAAAACAGAAATTTTATAATTTATATACCTATCGATGCTTCTCGATGAGATCTACAAATTGGTATAAGGATTGTTAGATCCAAAACCGGTTTCTGATTTATTAGAAGTTAAAAACTATTTCATGCCAAAAAAAGGAATTTTAGTGCCGAAAAATAGTGATCGAAAATATTTAATTAAAAATTTAATTTTCCCAATTTAAAATTTTTTATTTGAAATACAATTAAAAAAAAGTACAATAAATTTTAAAATAGATTAAAATACTGGGACTATAAAAATAAATTTAAAAATGTCAAAAATTGTGTTTTTTGTAGTTCTTTTCCATTATATAAAAATTCATTATTTTTGGCTAGTTTGACCCGTTGTTGCCGTAACTGCGGAGTTATTCGTTTGTTGTTGTTGCTGATTTGTGGCATTTCCTGCTGAGGAATTTGCGTTGCTACAGCATGGACCATCCGATTCGCCTGTGGCCTCCATTTGGGAAAATCGCTCAGCAAGTGTATTCGGATCGGAATTTTCCACGCCCAAATCGGGTAAAGCATTTCGCCTAAAATAATAATTGATTTGACATATATTTAATTTTTCATTATATTTAAAATAATTAGGATGGAATGAAAAATTATTATTAATTAATTAAATTTTTATTGATGAAGTAAAATTATAATTAGATTAAATGGAATTATATAATTAGTGCAAAACAAGCGGAATTTAAATCAGACAGGTGGAATTATTAAAATCAGAACAGGCGGAATTATTAAAATCAGAACAGGCGGAATTATTAAAATCAGAACAGGCGGAATTATTAAAATCAGAACAGGCG
The DNA here is from genome assembly GCA_030063045.1 of Pratylenchus scribneri. NCBI lineage: Eukaryota > Metazoa > Nematoda > Chromadorea > Rhabditida > Pratylenchidae > Pratylenchus > Pratylenchus scribneri. The sequence goes on from JAQSEB010000049.1 coordinate 1,682,558, forward strand.
GAATTATTAAAATCAGAACTGGCGGAATTAAAAATCAGAACTGGCGGAATTATAAATCAGAACAGGCGGAATTATTAAAATCAGAACAGGCGGAATTATTAAAATTAGAACAGGCGGAATTATATAAATCAGAACAGGCGGAATTATATAAATCAGAACAGGCGGAATTATATAAATCAGAACAGGCGGAATTATATAAATCAGAACAGGCGGAATTATTAAAATCAGAACAGGCGGAATTATTAAAATCAGAACAGGCGGAATTATTAAAATCAGAACAGGCGGAATTATTAAAATCAGAACAGGCGGAATTATTAAAATTAGAACAGGCGGAATTATATAAATCAGAACAGGCGGAATTATATAAATCAGAACAGGCGGAATTATTAAAATCAAACTGGCGGAATTATTAAAATCAGAACAGGCGGAATTATTAAAATCAGAACAGGCGGAATTATTATAATCAGAACAGGCGGAATTATTAAAATCAGAACAGGCGGAATTATTAAATCAGAACAGGCGGAATTATTAAAATCAGAACAGGCGGAATTATTAAAATCAGAACAGGCGGAATTATTAAAATCAGAACAGGCGGAATTATTAAAATCAGAACAGGCGGAATTATTAAAATCAGAACAGGCGGAATTATTAAATCAGAACAGGCGGAATTATTAAAATCAGAACAGGCGGAATTATTAAAATCAGAACAGGCGGAATTATTAAAATCAGAACAGGCGGAATTATTAAATCAGAACAGGCGGAATTATTAAAATCAGAACAGGCGGAATTATTAAAATCAGAACAGGCGGAATTATTAAAATCAGAACAGGCGGAATTATTAAAATCAGAACTGGCGGAATTAAAAATCAGAACTGGCGGAATTATAAATCAGAACAGGCGGAATTATTAAAATCAGAACAGGCGGAATTATTAAAATCAGAACAGGCGGAATTATAAATCAGAACAGGCGGAATTATTAAAATCAGAACAGGCGGAATTATTAAAATCAGAACAGGCGGAATTATTAAAATCAGAACAGGCGGAATTATTAAAATCAGAACTGGCGGAATTAAAAATCAGAACTGGCGGAATTATAAATCAGAACAGGCGGAATTATTAAAATCAGAACAGGCGGAATTATTAAAATCAGAACAGGCGGAATTATAAATCAGAACAGGCGGAATTATTAAAATCAGAACAGGCGGAATTATTAAAATCAGAACAGGCGGAATTATTAAAATCAGAACAGGCGGAATTATTAAAATCAGAACTGGCGGAATTAAAAATCAGAACTGGCGGAATTATAAATCAGAACAGGCGGAATTATTAAAATCAGAACAGGCGGAATTATTAAAATCAGAACAGGCGGAATTATAAATCAGAACAGGCGGAATTATTAAAATCAGAACAGGCGGAATTATTAAAATCAGAACAGGCGGAATTATTAAAATCAGAACAGGCGGAATTATTAAAATCAGAACTGGCGGAATTAAAAATCAGAACTGGCGGAATTATAAATCAGAACAGGCGGAATTATTAAAATCAGAACTGGCGGAATTAAAAATCAGAACTGGCGGAATTATAAATCAGAACAGGCGGAATTATTAAAATCAGAACAGGCGGAATTATTAAAATCAGAACAGGCGGAATTATTAAAATCAGAACAGGCGGAATTATTAAAATCAGAACAGGCGGAATTATTAAAATCAGAACTGGCGGAATTAAAAATCAGAACTGGCGGAATTATAAATCAGAACAGGCGGAATTATTAAAATCAGAACAGGCGGAATTATTAAAATCAGAACAGGCGGAATTATAAATCAGAACAGGCGGAATTATTAAAATCAGAACAGGCGGAATTATTAAAATCAGAACAGGCGGAATTATTAAAATCAGAACAGGCGGAATTATTAAAATCAGAACAGGCGGAATTATTAAAATCAGAACAGGCGGAATTATTAAAATCAGAACAGGCGGAATTATTAATCAGAACAGGCGGAATTATTAAAATCAGAACAGGCGGAATTATTAAAATCAGAACAGGCGGAATTATTAAAATCAGAACAGGCGGAATTATTAAATCAGAACAGGCGGAATTATTAAAATCAGAACAGGCGGAATTATTAAAATCAGAACAGGCGGAATTATTAAAATCAGAACAGGCGGAATTATTAAAATCAGAACAGGCGGAATTATTAAAATCAGAACAGGCGGAATTATTAAATCAGAACAGGCGGAATTAAATCAGAACAGGCGGAATTATTAAAATCAGAACAGGCGGAATTATTAAAATCAGAACAGGCGGAATTATTAAAATCAGAACAGGCGGAATTATTAAATCAGAACAGGCGGAATTATTAAAATCAGAACAGGCGGAATTAAAATTAAAAAATAATGAATTTAATACAAAATAAGCTGAATTACGAAATCAAAATACTCAGAAAAATATTAATTTTTTTTTAAATTTGTGATATTTTTATTTAAATCGAAATTTATTTAATTTTTACCTTCCCGTTCGCCCTGAAGCCACGAATGTGTCCAAATCATTCGTGTTATCATCCAATTCGCCCATCTTTCCCAGCTGGAGCCGGTCAATGCTAAATCAAAAATAATTAATTTTAAATCTATTTTTGGATTTAAAAAATATTACCTTATCGAAGTAATTTTTGAAGAAATTAAATGATATTTATATATATGGCAACATTTATTTAAATATAAAATATTTATAAGTTTGGATCCTGCAAAATAGAATAAATTTAGTCAAAATTAATAGTTAATGTAAAATAAAAGACAAAAATAAAAAAATGAACTCAATAATTCTATTTCTTATTTCATTGAAATCTATACCGGGGATTTGCACAATGAAATGAGGCGAAATATAATATAAAGAGCGTGGGAATTGGCCAAATTCAGTTCTTGGCCCAAAAAGAATTGTATAGGAAAATGGCACTCATTTAAAAAAGGAGGCAAGTTCAATTGTGTATCGAAGAAATTTTTGGCCAAAGGGTAAGTCTAGGCTCATTTTCATGAAAAAGATACCCTAAAAGCAAACATCCCTATTCAAGTGGGACAGTGCCGGATGCTTAAATGTAAATGCCTTTGTGTGCCCTTAAGGTTCGTTTAACCCATTTTGCGCACACCCACTTAATAAAATGGTTTTTTAAGTCTTTTAGGGATTGATTGGTCGAGCTTATTAGAGAAAAAACATTTGCATACAAATACAAAGCCAGTTTTTTGTGGAGTTGGAGCGACAAAGCCATTTATATGTAGAATTAGAGAGAGAAAGGAGTATGCGGGAGGAAGGCGAGCGGAAATTGGCCACATGAGTGTGCCTAGGGGCAGCTCTCTCTTGTCATAGTCGAGTCAATGGGCCAGGGCCGAAAGGCCCCATGGACCATGGCAAATATGTGGAACATATGCCAATTACGGTTGTGGGAGGGAATTGCTGAGAGGGAATGATGAAGTAGAGTGTGGGGGAGGACTCAAATGGCAATGCCAACGGCCAATAGTTGGTGTAAAAAGTGGATTAGGGGAAAGTGTGCCAATATCAAACAGGAATGAAAATGCAGAAAAATGTGGAACATATGCCAATTGTCGGTGGGAATGATGAAGGAAATGTGGGGGAGGACTAAAATGTCAATGCCAAAGCCAATACCAATGGCCATAGTTGGTGTAAAAAAGTGAAAGTGAAGAGGAAAGAGGATTGGTGTGCAAATTTTGCCAATGCCAACGCCAACGGCAGGGGTGAAAGAGTTTCCCATAGCTTCAAAAAAAGGAAATGTGACAATATGCGCGTTGATGAGCCTATTCGAGAATAGAGCTCGGTCAATGCCCGTGTGCCACCCCATCATGAATAAACGGATTCGCTTTTTGACACACTTTAAAAACACTCGACCAAAAGTCCCTAGGGAACAGGCAGTTTTTTCTTTCCGCTTTTAGAAAAATGAAGCAAAAATCAGCGAACCATAATATAATATATGCTTTTGGGCATTTTTTGCTGGCATGAAACGTGCCTGGAGAGTTCATTTGGCTTTTTTGAGGGGAAGGAAAAATTTTTAGAAATGGAAGTATATATTTAAAAAGAATATGTGCCAATTTGGAATTTATTCATTCTCCCAAAAGCGGAGGTGTAAATAGCTTGATGGAATTCTCTAATAAATCCGATGAAGGATGGTGGATTTAGCGACCAATCATTAAGCATTATTATTATGGGCAAAAAGCCATGTGTCCAATGGTCCAAAATGGAACAGATGGGGGTGTGCCTGCTCCGTCTGTTCTGCTGCTTAAATGAAAAGTTCTCGGCACATAATATAAATTTGTTTTTAGGGCAATTTTAGCTATGGGTTTTAAAAGGGTTCATTTGGGGTGAAAATTTAAATAAAATGGAAGAAAATGAATGTGTGTGCCGATTTGGAGTTCATTCATGAAAAAGCAGACAGAAATGGCTCATAGGAATTCCCTAATAATTCTGATGAATAGCGGTGGATTTAGCGACCAACCATTAAGCATTATTATTATGGCCAAGAAGCCGTGTGCCCAATAAGACCCAAATAAGAACCAAATGGGGGTGTGCCATCGTCTGTTCCGCTGCTTAAAAGAAAAGTCGTCGGCACTGCCAGAGCCATCATAATTTCATCTCTTCGCTGCTAGCTCACCGGCTGCCTTTTTGGCTGCCATGATTTTTTTATTTTTTTTATTCGCATTTTTCACAGTTGCCTTTCCCCGTAATGTTGGGGCCAAGAGTGGGGCTCTTCCCGGGAATTGGTCCCCTCTTTTTCGACTGGCCATATTTTCGCAAGTGAGGGAGGCTTTGGGGAGAGAATTTGCGTGTGCAAAAAAAGCATTGACAACCAAATGAGGGAATGAGGGGAGGAAGGAGGAGGGATGTGACAGCCGGGGGAAGAAGACGGGAAAGAAGAGAGGGCGGCTGGCAGCAGAAGAATTGCAACGACAACGACGCCGAAGGAAGAGGAGGAGGGAAAGGGCAATGGAATCAATAAAAAGAAAAAAAAATGGAAATTGGGGGAGTGGAGATTTTGAAGGCGCATGGAAAAGATGTGAATATGGCGCGACGTAGAAGGGTAATATAATAATAATTGTAAATAATTTTTTTTGTATGTGAAAAATTAACTAGTTTGAAGAAATTGATTTTGATGAATTTGGTGGAAAAACATCTTTATTCGAAGGAAAATTTTTGATAATTTTAATTTTTTATCCAGAATAAAGAATTTAATTAATTTTTTAATGAATTTTATTTAAAGAATTTGATTAATTTTTTAATGAATTTTATTTAAAGAATTTGATTAATTTTTTAATGAATTTTATTTAAAGAATTTGTTAGAGAATTTTACTGATTTTTAATTAATTTTATAAGAGAATTTTATTGAATGAATTTTAGCAGAGAATTTAATTGAATTTTTTTTATGAATTTTTTTAGAGAATTTTACTGATTTTTCAATTAATTTTATTAGAGAATTTTTATTGATTTTTAAAAATTTTATTGAGAATTTTATTGATTTTTTGATGAATTTTATTTTATCCACGGCATTAATTAAATTAATGTGTTGAGAATGAAGCCATTAATTTGGTAAAAATATTTAATTATAATTTTTCAATGGGAAAATCTCACGCGTAAAAATGATGTCAATTTGGTTCATTTTCCACTAATATAGATGACATTATAATTAAATTTAATTCCACTGTGGATAAACGATAAATGTTAATGGAAGCCAGATTTGGCCAAAAGTCATTATTGGATTCCCTAAGGGCCCTTAAAACTTATAATTATATTACGTAGAGCCAATTTGTGGGAAAATGCGGCCATTGTGAGGGAATGAAAATTGGGTAGGAGGGAAAGCTGCTTAATTACGTCACAAAATACTCAACAAAATGAGGCAAAAAGAAAGAAAGAAGCTTCCATTTTGTTTCCTTCCGCCGATTCCTTCCGATTAGCCATCATTATTATTTGAGGCTTCTTTTTCAATTGGGAATAATTATTAATGATTGATGGGAATGCAAGTTGACAGCTGCCGAAGGGAAAGAAAGCACAGAGAACAATGAAAAGTGTGGAATAAATAAATTTAGGTTTATGGAAATATTTTTGTTTATTAAGGTCGCCACCTCAGTCCTCACTTGATTTTATAGTCAAGAAATTCACGTGACGCAAAAAATTACGTTAAAAATAGGATTATGGAATTTTTGTTGATTCGTAATTTTGCGGTACCCCGTACCCGTCATCAGAATCAGAGCTCAATTCAGTCAGTACAGTATCCAGTGATGTATGGACGACAGCACTGCTTGTATTGGAATTTGGAAGGGAAAATTGAAGAGAGGGGGGCAATCTAATAAGGCCAAATTGATGAGCAGTGGAACAAATGGAGGAGAGATAAGGGCAAAAGGAGGCCAATGACAATGACTTGAAACGTGCGCAATCCAAGGGGGTGGGGATGGGGAATGGAGGCTTTTTTGGTCTTTTTTCCCAACATTTTCACTTGCCATTTTTCTCGAACCATTGTTTACAAAACCATCGATGAATTTAAAGAGTAATTGATTGCGATTAAATGATTTATTCGTTTATGATAAGCAACAGTTTTGAAATGGATGGTTTTAACGACGAAGTGGACATTTTTATGGAGAAAGGGGAAATCCGAAATTTATGATTTATTTTTTTGTGTTTATTTTGCTAAATTAATTTGAAATTGTCTTTTTCTTCGCCATTCCATCAGAGTGCGCAATTCTCTTGATTCAATAATTGCATCGCGGTTTGCAAACACAGGGCAATCCGAAGCCTTCACAATGGCCCGTGCCATAGTAGCGCCCAGTGCAAGAATTGACAATTCGTTGGCATTTGTGACGACAATTGTCCCCTCCACTTCCGCGCCAACATGTTGGCCAACTTCGCTTTTTTCGTGACAAATGTGCCGGCTTTTCCACAGTGATGATGATTTCTTCCGCCGATTTGCCCTCGTCCTCACCAGCCGAGATGGCAATTTTCTGAATTAAAAATAATTTTATTAGGGTTTCATTTCATTGCAATTCAAATTTTGAAAATATTTTTAAATAATTAATTATAGTTGTTAATATGATAAAATTTTGAATTTGTTGAAGAATTTTATTAATTTTTCCCATAGGAAATTTTTTTTTATTTTTTGAATATTACTAATTCCCATTTTTGTGCATTTTTTTATGAAACTTGCCTCGTGTGCACCATCGATCGAGTCGGAAATCTCATCAGCCTCAGTCTCGACGGCATTACCCAATTGGTTTTGCTGCTGCAGAATCACCAGAAGCAGCAGAACGCAGACAATCAACATACCAAATTTAGTTGTGTAGGACTTGAAAAGCGGCATTGTCTTGGTTTGAGTTTGAATCGTTGTGGGAGTGATAATTCGGTGGTATTTGATTGGGAAAGAGGATGGCATGGAATGAGGCAGAACTAATTTTTCATAAGTTTAAATAAGTCGTATGAAAGTCCTGAGTTGAGTTTGCCGTTTCCATCGAAAAAATGGAAAATATTTATCACAATATATTTCAATTTGTTTTCAAAATTGCAATAGCTACAATTTTTTTAAGCATCAAAAAAACAATTCATAACCATTTCCTTTCGTTCATTGGGCTTTCCCTTTCATTCATTGGGCTTTCCCTTTCACTTATTTTGCTTTCCCTTTCGTTCATTGGGTTTTCCCTTTCCCTTGCGAATGGTGAAATTTTTGTTCAGTTGACTTCTTCATTAATTAACTCAACAGCTTTTCGGCCAATTGATTCCTTATGGACAAAATTTTAAAAAAATGTTGTTTATAAGAGACTTTACTTGATCAAATTAAAATATTAAATAGTAAAATTAAATGAAAAAAATGGATTCAATCTCAAAAAAATTGATAACTCATATTTTTCATAATTTTAATTTTTCAAGAAATTTTTATTCAAATTATAGCCGGAAAAATGAATGATAACTAATTTATTCATGGTTGAAGGTAGAAAAAAAACTTAAGAAAATAAAATTATTAGCATTTTGAAGCACATAATTTAACATTGATCAATTGATCTCGGGCAAAATCTCTTTCATTTTTATATTATTTATCCTCTTCTATATTTTGCTCTTTTGGATTCAGTAGGCAATGAATTTCGCAAATGACTTTGCTCTTGAAGCTGAATCGATCTGCTGCAAATTGTATATTTTATTCTGGTCGTTTTGAAAAATAAATATGAATATTTTAAATTATTTTTAGAATAAAACTGTTTTTTTAAATTTAATGATTTTAAATAAAAATTAAACCTTAAAACACAAACAAATTTTTATACAAAAATTTTTCATGGCCATAATTTGTTCATACTAATTTGTTATAAATTTAAATAAAACAAAATTTTCCAGACTATTAGAGAGATATATATATGCCCAGCCCATTATTTTTTTCCTTTTTCATTTTGCTTTTCATTGCATTTTTTAATTAATTTTTGTAATTTTCATCAAATTAATTTTCGGCTTTGACAGTAGTCATTTGTATAGGGTGTGTCAAAAGGGAGCTTAAGAGATCAAGGATCAAAAAAGATCTAAAACTAAAAAGATCTAAAGCCCTAGGATTTCGGCTTTATCCCACCAAAATCTCTAAGAAATCCTTCCCAATTTTAATGGTTGACTGAAGCCAACATCTAAAGTCTAATTTTCAAATCTAAATCCCATAAAAGGTCATTTAAATAATGATATTTATATTTAATTAATTACTAATAATTTTTAATAAAAATTTTATTTCCAAAAATTGATTCGCCCAATTTTTTCAAAGAATCTCCCAATCCATTCCCCCGGCCCATCTTCCTCCCAAAATCATCCTCATCGGCCGTCTACCTCATCCACAGCCACCCATCTCCCATCCGCTCTCCCAATCCATTTCCCTCCACTACCAAACAGCAGGCATCGACTGCCTCCGTTGTCCATCGTCCACTCTCCCCCTATCCATCACCATCCGCTGCTGCCAACCTATCGACCGCCTCCCCTTGTCCCCCTATCCATCTCCATCCGCTGCCAACCTATCGACCGCCTCCCCTTGTCCCCCTATCCATCTCCATCCGCTGCCAACCTATCGACTGCCTCCCCATCCACTTTATCCCTCCAGCCATCATGGCCATACTAAGTCAATGTCCATCCTCTCCTTTTTGCATCGCGCTAGTTTGAAACAACTGTTCCTTTAGATTGCGTTCAGTAATCGAAATTTGAAAAGTTGTTCTTTTTTCTTCTTTGGTCTCTCTCTCCCTTGTCCCCAATCGATGAAAGACCAAAACTTTCAATGGAATGGAGGTCGGTCGGACTCAAATGAGCTTCTAATAAAATAGAGGAGAACTTTTTAATATTCATAATTATTAGTAAAAATATTTTATGGTTTGCAAATCATATTAAATCAAAGAAGAATTTTCCCCCGGACTAGTCCCACCCTAAAAAAGGAAAAAAAGTTAAAAGAACTCCTCATTAAATTATTAAAAATTGTATTGAAACAATTTAATAAATGATAAAATGGAAAATAATTTACAGCCGGAAAATTCTCAAACGAAAGAAGTGGAAAATTATTAAATATAATTTTTTAATTAAATAAAAATATGATAAAAATTAAAATCAAACTAATCCCCTACGGTACTCGGTCTGTCCTCCGCCCCCTTCCCTGATTGGTTGGCACTCTTCTTCCAACTGTCCCCGACACTGAAGAGTGGACTGGGACTAACTAAAGTATTGGGGACTTAGCAACGATGACCCAATAAATTATTTAAAACTATAGAATAGAAAAGTAAAAATGGATTGAATCTAAAACAGAGGGAGCCTCTTATTAAAAATGGAAATAAGATTTTTGCACCCGTAATTATTAATAAAATTATTTTTATGATTTTGCAAATTTAATTTAATCTCGAGAAAAAATTTATTATACTTCCAGGAGAGTCCAATCCAAAAAGAGAAGAAGAGTAAAGGAAGGGATAGAGGAGGATAGTTAAATTATTAAAAATTAAGTTAAATATTATGTTCAAATAAGGAAATTTGGCCTTCGAGCCTAGTCTGATCCCTCCCCCTAGAAAATTGTGATGGAAGTTTGTCAAACTTATTATTTTCCAAAAAAAAAAAACTAAAAGAAAAAGTGGAATGGGAGCTTCTCATTAAATTATTAAAAATTATCTTGATTATTTTAATTGTCAAATATGAAAGAATCCAAAAATAGACGGAAGAAAAGATAAGATTAAAAAGGGGATAGTTCCATTGAAATAAAATATAAAATGATTAAAAAATACTTCAATAAATTTTAAAAATTCTAATAATTAGTATATTCAAAAGGACCCTGTGGAAAAGAGTGAAAGATTTTTTAAAATGTCCAAAAAAATGTATAGTATGAAAGGGGAAAAATTAAACCTTCGTGATTCCTATTTCTGACCAATCGCTGGACAGAAAAGAAGGAACCCTAAAGGAAGAAAAAAGAACTTTAGGAAGGAAAAGACGGGGATATCCATTAGATTATTAAAAAATTTATTATACGTTTCTAATTTTCGGACTTATATAAATACAAAAATATGATAAAAAAGATATGAATATTTTCCATTATCCACCGATGGAATAGAAGAACTCTCCAAATCCATATTACTAGTTTCCAGTCATAAATTATTCGAATAAATTAAACGGACCATATAGAAAATGAAGAAGAAATGGTCATAAATGATAATAGACGAATGACGACATTTAAAAAAGAAAGAATTGGGGATTATATATGAATTTCGATTAAAAATTATCATATTTGGGGAGTTGAAAGGAATATATGAAAATTTGGAATCAACCCCATTAAATTCCATTTTATTTACTACCCATTAGGAGGCCATTTCCTTCATCCTATCGATCCATACCCCATCCTACCTTCCGCCCATTCTCACCCGTCGATATTTGCCCTAAGTCAACATTTTTGGCTCTCCTCCCCAATGGAAATCTTTACGCTTACCATAGCCTACATATAATTTTCCTTTCTTTTTTTAACACATGATGTGGACTTTCCCTTACCCTCCCCATATTTTCCATTCTCATTCTTCATATCCCCTCCATTCTACCAATTGTGGGTCTATACTGACCCCAAGCCAATAATCCGCCCATCGTCCATCCCAATTCCCCCAAAAAATTCTCATTAATTCAAATATTCCCCTGATGACCCATTCATCCTCCCTAATTTCCATAATAAAAAATTTTATTCTAATATTCAGCGACTACAAATTTAATATTTTATTTCTATTCTTCAAAAATATTCAACGACAACAAATTAATAATAATTCTACAAATTATTATTAAAAATGCTACAATTATATTCAAATTAAACCAATTATGAGGTGTTGAATTTTGGTCTTAAAGATTTTTTATTTTTAAAATAAAATAAAATAAAATAATCTTTACCAACAATTCGATTCCTAATATTGGTTTAAAATTCTACAAACAAACTAATCCTACAAAATTAAATTCTACTTCAAATTATCAACTACAAAACTAAAATTTCCAACCTATTTGATCTTCCCGCATCCAATGTCTGTCTCCCCACAATGCCATCCCCGAACACCCTTCATTTTTCCACCCTCCCCAATCCCATGTTCAAAAACGAAAATGGCCCCGGTCCAACGATAGCGACCAACCCCTCCCCAGTTTTTACATCCATTCAGTTTACACCCAATTTGATCTTTTCGGCATCCAATGCCAACAAACCCACACTTCCATCCCAATCTCCCTCCCTCCCTCACTTTTCCATCCCGCACCCCAATTCCCCCTCTCCATTTGATTTTTACTTCACCCCTTCCAATACCAACTGTCCCTTCCAACACCAACCAACCCTTCCAATGCCTCTGGCCCAATGCCAGTGGCCCTGGTCCAGCGATAGCGGCCCTGACACAACGAAAGCGACCCTGGTCCTAGCGAAAGCGACCAGCCGTCCCTCTGCCACACATCCCTCCCTAATTCCCATTGCCTTTTTCCCTCAATTCCATACCCAAAGACCCCCTCCCCCATTATTTTCCACTTCATTTGAATTTTGCCGCCCGTTCCCCATTTATTCCCCATTCCCAAATGACAAGTCAATTCATCGCCCGCTTCCTTTGTAGACCAAACTTTTTTCGCCTTTTTAGTTTTAAATTCCAAGGACACATTTTATTTACAAATTTATTTGGAAAAAATATAAAAACGGATTTTTGTGAATAGTAAAAATTTAATGAAAATATAAATAAATAATAGAAAATAGATATATTCTCATCATCCATTCTTGTAATTTTTTGTACCTGAAAAATAGGAAAAAATGATTAATCATTATTATTTTTATTCCTCCCCGATTATATGTCTATTTCCTCATTTGTTCCCCAGGAATAAGATTAGGGCAAGGATCAAAGGATAGGATAAAAAATTAAATTGGGATAAATTTTCACTTTTGGATCAATTGTCATTTTATATTTTAATTGGGATAAAAATTCATTTTAGTAAATTAAATGAACCAATAGGCTTTCGCCACGTCAGCACAAAACATTATCGATCCCCAAATATCCGATGACTCACCACCTTTGAGTATATAAAGTGACCAAAAAGGTCACTCCCTATTCAAAAATTGCAATTACCCAAAAGCGAAAAATGCCCTCATCCTCCAAAAAACCCAAATTTTTCATCGATAATTTGCTCGAAATCGAGCAAATTATATCCCCAAATTCAACATTACCAAGACGACGAAAAAATCCACAACCCCAAAAACTACCCAAAATATTCGTCTACCAATATGGAAATGGGGAGGAATATGTGAATGATGCGGCAGAATATATTCAACAGCTCCCCAATTCGACCGACACGGAACACATCAAATCGTTCCGAACAACAAAATTCAAATCAAAATTTGTCATCACCAAACTCCCCGAAGACCCGGAAGGGCTCCTGTCCGGTGTCTTCAAATTTTGTGCAGATGAGGCGTCCAAAGCCACTTCTGCCCAATTTTCGAAGGCTCCAGATCGGATGGGGTTCACCATTACCAGCGATCTACTGGACAAAGGCCCCATATGGACACCACTGGAACCAGTCACGGAAAACACCATCCAATCGGTTTTGAATATGTTTTTAAAAGTGGCACAGTCCAAATGGAAAGAGGGTGTGAGCCTTTGGGGGAGTCCCTTTACAGTTGAAGTAACTACGGCCGATCGGTCCGGGCTCCCCAGGCGCAGGCAAATCCGAGGGTCGGCCAAAGGCAAAGGAGTGACTCATAAGATTGCTGACAAATGCCTGATCAAAATTGAGAACGATTCGGACAATCGATGCCTATTCTATGCCCTGCAAGCCACACTTGTCTATCATGTGCGCGGATATTATCGGGAACAGTTTCGCCACTACAGAAAAGGTTTGCATGGGATGAAGGGGAAACTCAAAAATGATGTGGAAGAATTGATGCGCCAAGTGGGCGCTCCCCTCGATCAAGAGGATTATGATGCTGTTGAGTGGGTCCCCAAGGTCCGGGAATATTGGAACAGGGAATATGCGGGGAAATATACCTTCAAAATCTTCATATTCAATTCCGTAAGTCACTATAAGCCGATCCTGTCAGATGGGCCCAATGACTATACCACCTCTATCATCCTATACCATACAAAAGGGGAGCAAAATGGCAAAATGTGGGGCCACTTTGATGGTGTTCACAAATCGGGCAATTTGTTCGGCCAGCCATATTGCTTGACATGTGAACGATGCTACAGAGATGCAGCCAGCCATGCAACATCGTGCAAACAACGCTGCATCAAATGCAGTCGCATCGGTCCCCAGTTCCCATGTGAAAAGACCAGGTTTTACAAGTTTTGCGAAGGATGCGAAAAGACTTTTTACAACGAGGATTGTTTCAATCATCATAAAAAATCAGGTTTTTGTAAGCGATCAAAACAATGTCGAGATTGCGGGATCGTATGGGATGTGAATGTACACAAGCAAGTTGGCAGGTCCGAACATGTGTGTGGGGAGCAATGGTGCAAACGTTGCTATGATTTCCATACAAAAGAACGGGGGTGCTACATCAAACCGTACAAACTTTTTGACAAAAAACCATGCCGATATATTGCATTCGATCTGGAAACGACCCAGCATGAGAAATATGATGAAAAGCGGAAAAAACATCGGCCAAACTTCCTCTCCGCAAAAGTTGCATGTACCATATGCATGGAAAATGGGGAGTGGCAAAATTCCCTCAAAGGGGAGCATCAATGTGCCATATGTGGACCGTCTCGGAAAATCACCTTCTCGGAATGGCCCTATACCCAAACGATTGTGGACGATCAACGAGTGACTGAAAAATTGCTCGAGGACTTTGTCAATTGGCTAATCAAGGAAGTGGACCATGGACTGGAAACGTACATCTATGCCCATTTTGGAGGTCGGTTTGACATTATTTTCATTTACAAACTGTTCTTTGGGATTGGGCATACTCCCGAGCTTATCCGTAGGGGGAACAAACTGTACGAAATGAAAGTCAAGGGCCTAAAGCTCTTTTTCCGTGATTCCTTCAATTTTATCCCCTGTTCATTGGCAAACTTGGTCCCCACTTTTGACCTTGACATTCCGGATAAGCCGTACTTTCCCCATCTGGCAAATGTTCCTGACAATTATGGGAAGGACATTTATCCTACCCTGGACGACTATCTTGCCGGGGGAATGATGCCAAAGAAGCGCAAACATTTGGATGAATGGTTTGAGACCAACAAGCATGTGCCATTTAGACTGGAAGAGAAATTGGCCGAATACTGTGTCAATGACACGGACATTTTGATGGCTGCCCTCGTCCGTTTTCGTCATGAATTCATGGACCTTTCCAAGCGGCTCCCCGACAAGGATGGATTTGCTGATCGAGTAGGATTTCACACTCCCCATATGGGACTCGATCCCCTGCGTGAGGCGTTGACAATTACCTCATCCTGTGCCAAAATGTACAAGGCAAACCATCTTGGATATGATGAATTGGCATTGGTGCCTGAACGAAGCTACAACGGGGCAAGTCTACAATCCACCATTGCCTTCCATTACCTTCTCTGGTATGGGGAGGAGAACAATGTCAAGGTGCAAACAGCCTACTCCCCAGATGGCGAGAAGATTGTTGGCCGTTATTACCTCGATGGCTGGGTAGAAGAGGAGCAATTAGGCTTGGAGGTGCACGGTTGTGCGTGGCACGGCTGTCCTCGCTGCTATCCGGACGATCAAACCCTACTCCCCAATGGAAAAACAGCTGGATTCACCCGAGAAGCAGATAGGCGAAGAACTGAAGAAATTCGATCACTTGTGCCTAATCTCAAGATTATATGGGAATGTGAGATTCGAGAAATGCTTAGGCAGAATCCGGAAATGAAGAGAAGGTTTGCTGAATATCCAGATTATGGACCCATTAATATCAGGGACTGTTTCTACGGCGGCCGCACAGGACCAACACGCCTTCACTATGAGGTAAAGCCTGGGGAGAAGATTTTTTACTATGATGTCACCTCACTGTACCCATGGGTCAATATGATGTTGGATGATGATTTTATCGGCTATCCTGTAGACCATCCTGATGTGAAAATTATTAACGAGCAAGTAAATTGGACGAGACCAGAACATAATCCATTCAAGGTGGCACTGATGAAGGTTCGAGTTGTACCACCCCGTCATTGTGATGTCCCAGTGCTTCCCATGAAAATCGATGGTGATCCCCGATTGCTATTCCCCCTTTGTGCCAAATGTGCCAAAGAACATCCCACCGGAGGCGTGATCGGCAATTATCAATGCAAACACACGGACATTGAGCGCAGTTGGACATCCAGCTGTACATCCATCGAACTGAATGGTGCCCTAAAAGAGGGATATCGGGTCACTGAGCTGATCAGAGTGCTGGACTATGGCAGTGATCCAAAAAAAGTGTCAAAGGACCTGTTTCGTGGATACATCCGTGAGTTTATGAGGGAAAAGATTCATTCATCTGGGTTCGAAAAGAGGATGGCAAATGATAAGGAAGCCCAAATCAAGTTCATAAAAGCATGTGAGGAAAAATTTGGGATAGTCATTGATCCCGAAAAGATGAAGACCAACAAGGGCCGTAGGGCATTGGTCAAGTTGTGCCTCAATTCGCTATGGGGGCGCTTCAGTCTAAAGAATAGGGAGATGGTCAAAACGGTCATTACCGAGCAACCATCCGAATATGGGGATCTTTTGGATCGAAGGGACATTAACATGTTGCCTCCCCATGAAATTGCACCGGGAGTCCTGCTCATCAATTACACAATGAAGGAGGATTTTGTCCAGGAACACAATACTTCGAATGTGACCATTTCCGCCTGGACGACCAGTTGTGCCAGGCTCACCCTCCTCAAGTACATGCAAAAAGTGGTCCGCTCCCCAGGTTGCACACTTTTGTATGTCGATACGGACAGTTTAATCTTTGCGGCGCCGGAAAATGACTGTCCTTTGGAGTTGGGTCCCCATATTGGGGATTTTACAGATGAATGCCCCGACCATGAGATTGTCGAATGCGTTTTTGGGGGAGCCAAACAGTATGGCCTGAAACTTCGGCGAAAGGACGACCCGAATGCCCCCTTTGAATATGTGCTCAAGATTCGAGGAATTACAATCACGTACGATGCCGAACACCGGGACGGACTCCATTACGAGAAATTCAAGAAGATGGTTTTGAAATATGGAAGAACGGGAGAGATTGAAACGATCAATATCATTTATCCCCATTTTCTCCGCCCCTCTATTGTAGAAGGACATGTCCTATCCCAAGAAATGATCAAAATTTATCGTCCATATGTGGGAAAGGGGATCATCGATCCCCAAACCCTTACCATTCATGATTTTGGATACAATTCGGACTAATTTACTCACTCCCCATTTTTATTGTAACCTTTCCAATTTATCGCTTTTATATTGTATTTTTTAAAATATTTTTGAATAAATTATTATTTCGAAATCCAGTTATGACGTCATATGATTAATGAGGGGTCTAAAAAAGAGTATATAAAGAGGGATTTTATTCATTTTTCATCATTTTGAACATTTTTCAAGAAATGGAAAACACTCAAAAAATTGAAACTTCTTCCAAATCCGATATCCGGTCGGCTGCTGACGAACTCCTTTCGGATCCCCCAACCTTTACCAAACCAATTTCCACTTGGAAATTGTTCAAGGGAAAAAATATCCTAATTTATCACTTATGCAGTGAGTGCCAGCAAAAGTTGTACCATTCAAAGGATAAGCTCACAGAGCAGGGGGACAAATTGCTCATCAAATTCGAGCTTTGCCGAAATTGTGTCTATGCCAATATTAATGCCACTACCTTGTTGACTCATCCATACAAAGGTCCCGTTTCATCGAAATAAAGGAAAGAAATTAGAGGAAAAAAATTTAATCGATACAGAAAATATCAATTTTTATCCATTTATCGATACAATTTATTTAAAATTTATTAATCGAAAATAAAAATGTTATAAATAATAATTGTTCATATTTTGGAAATGGGGATTGGGGAGGAAAAAATCTTAAACTTCCAATTCTTCAAATAGGTATTCGATCGCTGGCAATTTGGTGTAGACCGCATTCAGCCCTCCATCGTTATTCATAAAGTTGATCCCCGAAACAGTATTTTGGTAGAGTAGGATGGGGAGTTCAATTCGATACCATGTACGGAGTTGGCCATCCTGTATGGGTGGGATCGATTGAATAAAAGTAAAGATTTTTCCCTTTGCCTGCTTGGCGAATTGGGCAGATGCCATGTCCCAAATTTCCACGGCTTTGTGCCATTTCAATGGGGCGCGAGCATAGGTGATTTTTTGGTTGAACAAATCCAATTTGTCCAGGTACATGCCCCCAGGTGTATGCTGGACAATGAATTTACCTGTAGAATTGGCAAATTTTTCGGCATCTACCTTATTAGTGCCCGAGTAAAAGACGGAACAGTTTTCTGGGACTGTAAAGTCCAAATACTCTTCAATAACCCAAGAGAGATGTTCAAAGAGAACATTTTGGTCTGTGGAAAGACGGACATCGCGGAGAGAAGGAATCGGAATCATTGTTTTTTCGAGTTTGTTTTTCAAATGATTTGGCAAATAGATCGGGAATCGACCACACTCTCATTAATTTCGAAATCTAGATTTCGAAATCCAAGACCAATGAAGATTTCGAAATACAAATGACGTCATTGAGAATGACTCATCTAGTTTTCAAATCCTGGACACGCCCAT
The DNA here is from genome assembly GCA_030063045.1 of Pratylenchus scribneri. Lineage (NCBI taxonomy): Eukaryota > Metazoa > Nematoda > Chromadorea > Rhabditida > Pratylenchidae > Pratylenchus > Pratylenchus scribneri. The sequence goes on from JAQSEB010000049.1 coordinate 1,700,777, forward strand.
TAATTCTAATTAAGATCTAATAAAATCTATATAAACGATTAATTTTTATCATTTCATCCTATCACAAAATCATTCTCGAAAAAATGCTCACTTCACTCGTTGACGAATGCGCTCGCATTTTGAGCTGTACTCGACAGCAACTTAGGGACCGATTATTCCACCCTCAATTTCGTGCCCAAGTCTTGGAAGCGCTCCAAGGACGAATTGTAAAGACCATTTACCTGGACAAATTACATTTTGAAAAAACCTTTAGCTTTGATGGTCTCACCCATAGGGGAGCTGACCAAACCATGGCCTATGGTCGTCTCTCCCGTACATTCAACTGTACCATTGCCCAGCATTATTACTCCAGACACCGTATTCGTCTCCAATACCCCTATCTCCCATGTGTGGTGGAATTAGTTCCACGTGGCGAAGATCGATTCTACCCATTGGAACTTTTGAAACTCGATGAACCAGAAGTACATGAATTGACTGGCTATCTGGGGAACATGTTCAAGGAAAGGTCCATTGATGAGAAATTATCCCCAGACTGTAATCATGTCCATGAGAAGGAACCACTGAACTTCAGGGAGCCATGTGATGCATGCGGTGAATTTCATGACGGTATCCCCTTCTTTACCAGTTGCGAAGAGCATGAAGGCTGGACAGAATACATACCAGAAGATGATGAGCTGACCCGTTTCCCGTTTAGCCAAGAGATGACAAGCGACGACGATGATACCAGCAGGGATGATCAAGGTTGGGAAGAATGCAATATTGGTGGTCTCATTGGCAGGAAATTACGTCGATACAGCGATCAATTTAAATGTAATAAATGTGGCCTTATCCATGAGGATGGTCCCGTTTACTTTGACGAAATTGGAGACGACAACGATGACAATGATACCGATGATGAAATATCAGACTCGGACATGGATTAGAACGTGCACATGTACACCTCCAAAATACACATACACCCCAAAAATATACGCCCACATGCTTAAGCATACCCCTAAAAATAGGGTAAAATAACCAAAAATGTCTCTAAATTATCAAATTGTATCTTCTATTCCTTAACTATGCTCATTTCCCCCTTAAAAGTAAATCTTCTAAACCTTAACGTTTTCCAAATTACATCTTTGGAAGTACCAATTTTGAAATCGCATCTTCCAAAGCTTGTCGTTTACAAAAATGTATCTTCCAATCCTTAATGACGTTCATTTACCCCTTAAAAGTACATCTTCTAAACCTTACCATTTAGCAATTTGTATCTTCTAATCATTACCGTTTAGCAAATGTTTGTCTTTATATTAATTTATTCACAATGGTTTTTACAAATAAATCAGTATTTGACATTGAATTTAATAAATTTATATATCGATCAAATGTGTAACCTAGGGACATGTAATAGATAAATACAATGGCATGAAGGCCACAACTTGGGACAAAGATAGATTGATAAGGGTACTTGTTTGTCTTAAATTGGGGAAATGATTTTAGAAATTTATCAATGGGGAGCGGCACATCTTTCTTTAGACTATCAAAATACCAGACCTCATTCTCGTTGGGGGCGAATACGGCAACCCAGTGGCTCCCCGATTTTTGAATGGGGTCCATGTTGATGACAAAGGAAGCTGGGAAATTGGTGGGTATTGATAACATATCACTCGGGAAACATCCTTTAAACCATCGATTGGTTACGGGATTTGCCTCGAGTATTTTGGTTATTTGGAGGGAATCCATTCGTCTTTAATGTGTCAACGATTAAATCCAGATTTATGGGACTGTCACTTTGTCGTATTTCATGAGCCGTTTTCCATTTCTTCCATAGATAGATTACGATACTAGCAATGACCAAAATGTATAGGACATATGTTAGAATGCAGCTTATATGCCCATATATATCCCCCGAGTCGGGTGTCTCTCTACAAAGAGGATTATTCCCCAAAACGACGGGGGCATTGATTAGAGGATTTTCACTTTCTAATGCCTGATCTGGGGTCGTCATTGTTGTCCTCAATCCTTGCTGGATCAACCACTCATCCCATTGTTTACCAGTGACTGGTTCATCGGAGAGTAAAGGGGTCAATGGTCTGGAGACCAAAAGAAGAAGAATGATTGTTTGAAACATTTTTTATTGTTTAATATGATTCCCCATATTTCCCTAGACTTATATAGCCCTACTCCCCAGAGTTTACAAAAAAAAGAGAATAATTAATATTTATCCATATTATAAAAAATACAATTTTTCAAATGGTAGTATCGGTTGTTACGTGTCTGTATTTATCGATCATTACAATTGAGTCGACTTCGGCAAATGCCACTAACATTATTCCGTTGTTTTCCACCGCTTTGTTGAATTTAATACTGACCGCCGTTGATCCATTCCTTAGTAGATCGAATACTCCTCCCTGGTCATCCCCGCTGTTGGTTAGATTAAAGACGTAAATACAATGGGTTGTTCCAAATCGTTCATAGCTTATACCGTTTCCTCCGGATGTGTTTACGAGGCCAATGGCCTCTTGTGTCTCATGGAAGGCCCTAACATATTTCCCGTTATCATAGTCCAAAATAAATGGAGTTTGTGGATACACTCTACCGTTAGCTATAATGTTAATTTCTCGGACATTGTAATGCTGAAAGTTGAATGGACTTTTGCTCACGTCACCGACATAGTTGGAATTTTTCACTAGTCCCAATATGATCCTTCGGGGTATTTGGTCTTCAAATAGGTTGGCACTAAATTCAAAACGGCCCGCACTAATGAACATGGACTTCATCATTGATTTTCGGATGGGATATCGTACTGGCTTGCCCGTGTCCAATTTTCTTGAAATATCCAAAGCCAAACCATCCAAAAGACTGACCTTTTTGACATAAAGTCTCAGATCGAGGAGTTCCAATTTATATCGTACACCCGGAGTTTGACTGATCAATAGGAAATTCCCATCGTTTGGCGTTATTGTAATGTCCATGCCCAAATGACTGATCAGGTAGAGCTGTTGATTGAAAATATCCGCATCCAATTTACTCATCAATTGGACTTTTTTACTTTTACTGTATCGTTTAATTCTGTCTTCGAAACCTGGGCCCTTTTCCAGGCTTTCATCGGCTTCGTCGTTGGTGTAGCCTGCCGCCGTTAGATGGGACTTTTTGGCCTCGGTTGAATAGGATAATTCATGGGTAAGATATGATTTGTAGGCCATTAGGGAGTTGGATGTGAATACATCTTGGCCTTGTATCCTTACACGTAAATCTTTGATAAATGTGTTTCCGAGGAGTTGGATCGGGGCAACTCTATCTGTATCTGCCAAAACTGTTTCGACTCCTTCAACTATTTTTATGATACGAAATTCGGAAAAGAGGAAAATTTTTGTAGGATCAATGTAATTATCGGAGGAATGAATTTTAAAATGATAAGGGGGATCGTTCAGGGGATTACTGGTCAAAATTTCAAATACTTTGGCCGATGAAACTGACACATTTGTGGGAGGGATTTGGAATAAATCAAGAGCACTGGTTATAGAATTTACAGATTCTTTATCAATTTTATAATAGGTCATTATTAATTAATATAAGCCGAATATATCGGCTCTAAGACGTTTTTTCGAATGCACAATGGGTTCGTTAATTGTCGATGGAACAATATTCTGAGGATTTGGTTGCGTTTCGATGACTCGTTGCCTTTTTATAGACCTGCGACCCCGTCTGCTCCCCGTCCCAAACTGTTTGGGCAGTCCACCTTGCTCGAGTACGCTATCAATTCCGCGTTTACCTTCCGTGATTACGGCCTCTTTTATTGGTTTACCCTCTTTCAGCTTTTCCAGTACCCTTTGACCAGTGTTCAATGCCTCTTCACCTACACTCGTTCCGACTCGTTGTAATAGAGGTCTAAAAAATCGCCATAGTCCTTTGAAAATATCACCAATGCCCGCCCCGGTTTGAATACCATATCCTCGCTGGTAGACCGATCCTCCACGATAATATTCTGGTATTCCTACCCCCGATCCCGATTGTAGATCATAATCGTCATAATAAATTGCGGATGTATCAAATAATTCGTGTACCATTTTTGGTTTACTCAATTATGGTGACCTGTATGGTCTTTTATAGACAGACATCGGGGCCCCTAGCCTTAGCTCCTATTTTTTTGATTTGGGTTTTAGGGATAAAAAATTAAATAGACAAAAATTAAAAGTTTATCACTTTTTTAAAGATTAATACAATCATAACATTTCCATGTTGAAATGGGACCAATCTATTATTATCCATTGTTTGTATTTCCACTTCAATTTCACTGACTTCTCTTGGTAATACTTGACTGAAGAGAGGTGAATCATAGATTTTCTCATTATATTCTCCTTGCTTTGCTCCGCTTACACTTACGACACGTAATAGGGAACTGAGAGAATTGCCAATGATCATGTTCGCTGTAAGTCCTTTGGCATAGACAGCAAAGCTGGAAAATCCTCCAAGTAAATCAACAGTGTACTTGGCCATCTGATTATGCCGAATATTGTATCGGGATTCGAAGCCAAGCATGTATGCTAGTTGTTCCGATAATTCTATATGACTAATGTCCGGGTCCTCCAAATCGAGAATGAATCTGTCAAACTTTGGATGATAACGAAATGTTATCGAGTCCATCACCTTTTTGATCCGATCGATATTCACATATTGCTGGATAGAGCCAAATGTTTTGACCAAATATGCCTCCATTTCATCCGCCTTTTGTTGGCTCGTAATTTCGGACAGTAGATCGGAGAGTAATTTGTCATTTTCCCCCAGCATCCTTTTTCTGAAAAATTCAAGTCCTCCTGGTTTGTCCGGTTTTTGTTCATCTTTTTCTTCTTCATCTACTGTTTTTGATTTAAACGGTTCTACGAACCTGTCGATTCCTGTTAGTTTCTTTTCCTTTTCGTCTTCTTCTTCGTTTTCGGGAGGGGAAGTAATAGTTGTAAATGCCTGCTTAAATCGATTTATCCCTGAATATGTTAGGGTAGGCTGTATTTCTGTTTCCTCTTTCGGGGAGGATTCTCTCTCATAGGTATTGATTGAAAATGCCTGTTTGAATCTATTAATTCCCCATGATGTTTGTTCCGTCGGTTCTTGTTTGGATACCTCTTCCTTTTCATCGGAGCCCGTAAATGCCTCTGTAAATCGATTAATCCCAGCCGAAGATTTTTCCTCATTCGGTTTTGTTTCTTCTTTTTTAGTTTTCTTATCCTCTTCTTTTTCATCGGAGCCCGTAAATGCCTCTGTAAATCGATTAATCCCAGTCGAAGATTTTTCCTCTTTAGGTTTTGTTTCTTCTTTTTTGGTTTCCTTATCCTCTTCTTTTTCTTTAGATCCCTGAAATGTCTCTGTAAATCGATTAATCCCAGTCGAACTTTTTTCCTCTTTAGGTTTTGTTTCTTCTTTTTTGGTTTCCTTATCCTCTTCTTTTTCTTTAGATCCCTGAAATGTCTCTGTAAATCGATTAATCCCAGTCGAAGATTTTTCCTCTTTAGATTTTGTTTCTTCTTTTTGGGTTTGCTCCCCCTCCTTTTCTCCAGACCCCGTAAATGCCTCTGTAAATATGTTAATTCCGGTTGACGGTTTTTTCTCTTCCGGCAACTCGGCAGGGTTGGGAATTTGAGGAGCCAAAGAAGTAGTCATGATCGTAGTAGTGGCTTTAGTTGTGGTCGTTATAGGGACCTGGGTAGTAATTATGGCCGTAGTATTGGCTCTAATTGTGGCCGCGGTCGTACTGGGAGCTTGAGTTGTGGTCGTATTATTAGCTTTGGTTGTAGCCGCGGTCGTAGTGGGAGCTTGAGTTGTGGTCGTGGTCGTATTATTAGCTTTGGTTGTAGCCGCGGTCGTAGTGGGAGCTCTAGTGGTAGTCGTGGTCGTATTTTGGGGTCGAGTTGTAGCCACGGTTGTAATGGGAGCCTGAGTTGTGGTCGTAGTATTGGCTCTGGTTGTGGCTACGGTTGTAGTGGGAGCCTGAGTGGTAGTCGTGGTCGTAGTAGGAGCTTTCGTTGTGGCTACGGTTGTAGTGGGAGCCTGAGTGGTGGTCGTGGCCGTAGTAGGAGCTTTCGTTGTGGCTACGGTTGTAGTGGGAGCCTGAGTGGTGGTCGTGGTCGTAGTAGGAGCTTTCGTTGTGGCTACGGTTGTAGTGGGAGCCTGAGTCGTGGTCATAGTAGGAGCTTTCGTTGTGGCTACGTTTGTAGTGGGACCTTGAGTTGTGGTCGTATTATTAGCTTTGGTTGTAGCCGTGGTAGTGGATGGAGCCACAGTTGTAGTTGTGATCGTTGTAGAAGGTTGTGTGATTGCCACCGTAGTCGTAGATGGAGTAGCTATAGGAGGTTTAGAATCATCCTTTTCCTTTTCTTCTTTTTTAGTTTGTTTACCTCCTGGAGGCGGAGTTACGTATCCTTCTGGCTCAATATTATCTTCTTTTGGGGAATCAGATCCTGTATTTTGTCTTCCTGTGGGAGGTGGAGTTACATATCCTTCTGGTTCAGGATACTCTTTTGGGGAATCAGATCCCGTACTTTGCTTCACATCCCTCTTTAGTCTTTTGGATGGAGATGGAGAATTTTCAAGAATATTAATAATCTTTTTCTTATTTTCGGAAATCGTAGCCTCTAGAAAATCGACTAGTTGTTCAATCTTTGCATGAGACCCTTTTTCCACATCTAATTGTAAAATTTGATCATCATCATAATGGATCCGAATATATTGGTCTTCCAGGGTTCCGAGTGTAGGCCAAGTATAAGGATATAGAATACTATGAAGACCGCATACCCAGTCTCCAGGGAAATGAAGTGTACGACCTAAATGAACACGGTATTTGTTTGGACGATTATCCGGATAATCCGGTGAGTTACTAGGTAAATGAACAATTATTGTGTTTGACATTTTCTTTGCGGATCCCCGATTTTCGAATACTTATATAGTGTCGAGTCTATGTAAACATTTTTATTCAAGCCATATTAATTTCATTAATCCAATATGTTTCATTAGGATATCCTTTAAATCGAACTAATATTTGTTTTGTTCCATCTGATAATGTCTTCTTTCTTAACACCTTCTCGATCTTATATTCTGTGTCGGCTTCCTTCCTCACTTTGGCCAGTTCTTCACCGTAAAAATTACCTTTGAATTTTTCTCCCTTTTCATCCTTGACTTTGTATTGTATCGGTTTTCCTTGTCTCTTCACCTCGTCAATCTCGAGTATTTCATCATCCCAATTTTGAGTATAGCTCTTTTCGAATTTCCCTTTTCCTCGACTCATTCGTACAAAATCGCCTTCCTTAAATTTTGGCACCGTCTTTTTCGATATATCGTATTCTCCTCCATACAACTTTTCCCATACTTGCTGGGCATTTTCGGGGGTAACATCCACTGGCCTCATTCCATGGGTTCGACTCTTTGAATGATTTATGGCATCAACAATTTGTGGTAAAACATCTATCCATATAGCCTTTGATTTATGTCCCATGTATCTGTAGAGTCGTTGTTTCATGTTCCGTATGGCTCGTTCAGCAAGCGAGGCTTTTTGGTATGGGGAGCTGGCCTTCAACTTTTGTATTTGTTCACTTTCGAAGAATTTTGACAATGTTCCATTACAAAATTCCGTTCCCAGATCCGAATATATTCGCCATGGATTTTTGGGCATTTGTTCGAGTAATTTTTTAAATGATTCCAGCATATCATCGGCTTTTTTGGTTTTTACAGGGGTAGCAAAGACTCGTTTTGATAGGACATCAATCCCCACTAGAATGTATTTGTAACCTTTATTCGTACGGGATAGGGACTTCATGTCAGCCAGATCTACTTGTACATCAGTCATGTACCCAGAGGCTACGGTCTTTGCCCTTTTGAAATGTACTCTACGGGGACGATGTAGGGTATAGGTACGGTGACCCTGTAGAAAGTGGTCTACATCTTTTTTATTAATATTTCCATCCTTTTTCTTGGCCGCCTCTAATAAGGGTTGAACACCGGCAAAGCCGGCTGGATTTGTGGGATCATTATAGATTTCGGACAATTTTTCTTCCATATTAGAATAGATTATGATAAGATTTATCGAGTTTAAATAAACATTTTACAACAATTCTCTAAGTGTAGGTTTTCGACTGGCCCATTTCTTTGTATCGAATTTTGTAGGTTTTCTCTTTGCCCATTTCAATGTATCGATTCTGGTTGGCTTTCTCTCCGCCCATTTTATCTTCTTTGTTACCGTAGACTCTTCATCTGCTTGTTTTCTTTTCGTTCCCTTTCTTGGTGGTGGCATTATCGCCAATAATGGTGGTTTACCTTCGATCGCCTTTAATCCGGGTTTGTCTTCAATCGCCTTTAATCCGGGTTTGTCTTCGATTGCACTTATCGGGAATTTGTCTAGGATGGCTTTTATTGGAGGTTTTCCTTTGATTGCCTTCTTCCGATTATTCTGGGCCCGTGGACCAGAAGTTGCTGGTGAACGCAAATTGGAATGTCGCCTTTTGCCTTTGATCGCCTTTTTGACACTGGATGGTAGGGCGAATTTTTGTTTCTTGTTCGATTCGGGCACATCCAATAGCTTTCTCTTTGGTCCTCTCCTTGGTGGTGGGGTTGGTAAAGCCAATATTGGATCTTGGAATCTGGCTTTCTTACTCCCCGGGTATTCGTCAACATCCGTTGCTCTTCTTTTCAATCTTTCATATCTCACTCCGGGTGTCAAAAATTCCAATAGGTCCGGATCATATCCTTTCTTACGATAGTTGGGTCGATCGACTAGTGGGAAATCCAATTCCATTGGTCGTTCGGGTTGGGGAGCGATTGCCAATTTTGATTGGGGAGGCATTATTTCTGGAAGTGTCGAGTCGTCTACCAATTCTTCGATTATAGGACGTGACTGGGGCTCATCATCTTCTGCAATTGCCTTTGGTTTTTTCTTTGGATAAGGCTTCTTCTGTATTCGCTTATTCCGGCCTGCTGCTGGCGAACGCAGGTTGGAAGCACCTTTTGATCGAAATGGTCCGCCCCATATTTTTGGAGGAAAGGATGGCATTTCAATTGAAGGGGGCTGGGCTAGTGTAGGGGGCTGGGTTACTATAGATGTAGACGGCCGATCCTCATCCAATCCTGGTACAAAAACTTCATCTGGATTTGGGGGGACGGCTGGTGGCTCAATCGGTTCAGCAGGTTTAGACGGACTTCTGGCTCTACCTGGTCCTCTCCTCTTTTCTGGACTAATCCCTTTGGCTCGGGTTAGATTAGGTCTGTTTGGTTTTTTGGACATTTCGGGTCTACTCTTCTTTGTTGGTAACGTATCTGGCTCATCCGGTGGAATTATTTCCTCTTCATCCTCGTCCCCTTTTTTCATCACCATTTTGGCTCCTTTGGTCACCTCTACTCTGATTGGCTTATTCTCCTTTTCATTTTTAATTGTTAAGTATCTTCTTAATTCCTGGTTATATTTTACATTTTTTCTAGATGGATCGATTTTCTCATTCTTAATCTTTTCGATTTGTCTTCGGGTAAAGTCTAAACTATCATCGCCGGTATCACGGACCGAAGTAAGACCACGATATATTTGTTCTGGAATAATAATCAATTTATTCGCCATTTCGGAAAATACAATAGTGTATGAAAAATCATCTGTCATTCATTTCTTTTTATAGCCGTCTTGGCAATTTCGATCAGAAGGGGAGTAAGCAATGCTGTAAAGAAGGCAGTCCCGGCACCGGTACCTTTTTGGACAATAAATTTTCTTGCACCCTTTTCTGTTTTCAGCCTGCCCATTTTACGGATATAATCAGCATATGGGGACATTCGTTTCTTCTGGCGGGTAGTCAGGGAAAAACGGCTATTCAAAATATTCAAACAAAATTCCACCAATGCAAGCAATTGTGGGGAGGAAGCATTTTTTAATAGTTTACGTAATTTCTTTTCCGATCTTGTCTTTGATAATAGTCGTAAAAAGTTTTTATTCTCGACAATAAATTCGGGGATTTTAGACATTTTTTGGAATGAAGATGGATGGTAGCTCATCATCTTTAAATAGATTTGTCCGTAGGCGCAGAAGGGGATCCGAGGCGGCATGCATATCGACGACCAAATAGCCATAGGGTTCATTCGTTGCCTGTTTGTAGGCATCCAAGAAGAAATCCAATTGACGTGGAAACAGTTGGACTCCAATGTTCCTTATGGACAATGCAGAATTTGGGGATCTCATTAGGATTAGGTATTGAGCATTTTGTCGAGCTACCTTTATCTTTTTCTCGAACAAATTTTGGGTTACAAAGACAACGGCGAAATTCTGATGATGACTCTTGGCGGTAAATAATTTCGACAAATAATCCTCTGATATACTCAGTAATAAATCATCCAGGATTAGAAGGAGTGGCTTCTCTTGGCGTTTAATCAGCTCTTCTGGAGGTACCCCACTATAAACAGGAATACCGATTTTTTGGAGATCCGGTATAATGGTGCTCATTTCTCCAAAACAATATAGCATTGATTTGGGTGGGGGAGTAATTAGGGAATGGGCTTCGGCAATAAATCTCAGGAGAAATGTACTCTTTCCCGAAGAACTTGGACCGGATATTATCATACCAAATGGGGATTTAAATTTTAAATCTTTATCTGAGAATGTGGAAATTTCCATTATGAATAAAGAAAATATCACCATCGATCATTTAAATATCCGCCGATGGTTCAATCTTTGGTTCTTTCTCTTCTTCTTTTATCGGACTCATTGGCCTCTCTGGGGGTGGGATCAAAAATTCGATGAAGGTTGCCACTGCCGAAATCGTTTCCAAAAGAGCTTTGATGGATTCATTCGGCACTCCCCGTTGTTGCACCGCTTCCTGGTTTTTTTCGTACAATTCTCTTTGCTCTTGGCTGATAAACGACGTACCCATTGAAAGGAGATCCAAAAACTGTTCAAATTCGGGACCACCTTGATTTTTGAAATTTTCCCTGAAATGTTCAACGGCTTGTTTGTCGTCTACGATTAAGTCTAAAAAAGCCAGTACTGTTTTGATCATTGTGTGGAGCCTTTGGTTCTTCTTATCTGTTGTCGCTTTTCGTTCCTTGATGGGGAGCAGCTTTCCATGCTCAATCTTTTGGATTATTCCTTTGGCATCCCTCTTCAATTTTAAAAAGTAACGGGTAGGTGTTTCCGAGTTTATGGTTATCGTATAATCCTGTTCCCCATTGACTAGACGAAAGATGCACTTTTGTGGTAGATCATAGGTACGGACAAATTGGATGAAATTTGTACCCCTCAATCGGTTACAGTACAGGGATATTCCCTCCTTTATCAACAAAAAGTCTATGTAAAAAATCTTTGACTTTGGTTTATGTTCAAAGGGGAACGACGATGGACAGTCCAATCTAGGACTAGAGATTTTTAATTCTGAAGGAAGAATTTCTAGTAAAAATTCTGTCATTTTTTTCGAGTGACAAATGATGAAATTCTGTCGACTTATATACTCCCGAACTATTCAGAGGTTGCTATAGAAATCCCTTACAATATGCTTCCCATAAAGAAAAATAATAAAAAATATTTTTATTGAATAAAATATAAATGTATAAAATAATATAAAATCAAATATTGATTAAAAATTATAAATGAATAAAAATAATATAAAAATCAAATATTAAAATATGAAAAAAATATTTCATTCCCATAAAGGGATTTCTTCCCACACATTTTCATCCATTTTCACTAGGGAGCCCGACCCATCAATGTTGCCGGAGTCGCCGATGTTGATTGTGCCTGTAGGAAATGGGGTAAATTAATTTGGGGGTTGTTTACCGTATTCCGATGAGGACCTTCTGGTCGACGATGCATTGGATGGGTGGAATTGGGTCCAACATTGGAGCTCAACAAAGGAATGAAGCCTGGAATTTATAATTTATGAAAAATGATTGATTAATAAGAAATATACGGCTAGGTGGACGGCGACATTTTACGAACAGTTTGAAAGCCAAATGGGCAAACTGTTTAAAAAAATATTTTTCTTTTTAAAACTCCCCAAAAAATATTACAATCAAAACAAAGATGGCAATAAGGGCCCAAAAAATGAAGTCAACTTTTTGTGGATGAGTTGGCATGGAAATTGGGGAGGTGATGATTTGATCAAATTCCTCGGGATTAATTGATTCATGGACACAAATAATTGGTTTGACAAACCCCACTTTTCTAATACAACGATGACCATCGGGACAATCGCAATCGGGGGAGTTTGTATATTTCCATGCCATAGTTGTGTAAATTAATTCAAATATATTTCTAAAAATGGATGGGGGAGGGGTAGAAAATGGTTTGAATTGAAAATGGGGATAAATCAAATGGTTTTGTTTGGGGGAAAGTCCGATGATGGGAAGGGGCACCTTTCAATTTCACAATTTGGGCCAATGAATATGTTTTTGGGTCGATGATGGGTAGGGAAGTAACAACTCAACATGTATATGTTTGTGGAGATTCGATGTTGGGAAAGGGTCACCTTTCCATTATATTGTACCCCTATTTCATCATTAAAACTATAAACTAGAAAAAATTAGAAAATATTTTTATTTCAAATAAATAAATCAAATTTTAATATAAAATATAAATAATAATAAATCAACAAAAAATATAAAAATGGTTAACAAATAACAAATATTGTTAAAAATTTTCTTTTGCCCTTTGGGCTTTCTTCTTTCTCTTCATTCTTCATTTTTTGGTCAACAGCACCACGAAGAAGAGGAATTGCGCCACCGCCACCACCAGCAGAGCAACCATTGAAAGAAAGTGGCGTTCTTAAAAATATTTGGGAATTATTGAGAAATATATTTAAAATCTTACCTTTCCACATCCACTCTTTCCGGTTGATGTGATTGGCATTGGCATTGGGCACGGCCGAAGGCGGTGGTGAGCACGGGATGGCCGGTGGTGGCATTGAGTAAATGTTGTCCTCCTGGAAAAAGAGGGATTTAATTTTTAAAATTTAAAAAAATTTTTATTACCCAAAATGGATTATTCATTTTTGAATAAATAATTTGACGTATTTATTGAAAGAAATAAATTTGATTTTGTTTTTCGGCTAAAAAATTAAATTAATAATTTTTAGGGTGGGGGAATAAAATTATGGAAATTAGGGAGGGAGGGGGCAGGATGAATGAATTATTATTTTTGGGTAGAAGGAATTGTTATGAAATAAAATAAGATGGTCCCCGTTTCCTTTTTACTTTTTGTTTTGATGGGGAGGCTGGTAGAAGAAAGGAAATGGGAATCGATGACGTAATACTGGTCAGAGAAATGGAAATGGGTGAGAGAAGGGAAAGGTCGATGACGCAATAAAGGGTAGAGAGGAGGAAGTGGACTGGGAGGCGCGAGGACGGCTGGCACTTGGCAGCGAACACGATTGGTGAAAGAAGGGAGGAAGTGTAGGGGATTAACCAAAAAATCATTTTTGGAAAAATAAAATTTTATTAAAAATTATTAATTAATCAATTATGAAATTAAAAAAGGAAATAAGACATTAGATGTTGGATTCAGCCAAACATTAGATTTGAGAGGATATTTCTAAGTGATTTTTGAGATAAAGCCGAAATCCTAGAGCTTTAGAACTTTAGTTAGATCTTTGATCATTGATCTCTTAGCTCCCTTTTGACGCTGGCCTCCCAAACGACTACTATGGATATTTGTTTAGATCTTTTAGTTAGATCTTTTTTGATCATTGATCATTGATCTTTGAGATTTGGGGGCTCCTTTCTTACGCTTACACCACAATTAACTACTTTTGACTCAAAATTAATTGACTTCTAAATATTATTGAAGAGGAAAATTTATAATCCTTTTTTAATTGATTTTTTGGCACTTACTCGTTTGAATCAATATGCAAGTCCTCCCATTTGGGCAAAGAAGGAAAAGCTTTTCGCAAATGTTCCCATGCAAATTTATTCATTAATTTTTTTGTCGCCGGTTCCAAATTTGGCTGACCCATTTTTTGAAGTATTTCACTTTCATTTCGTTCGAAGCTTTTAGCCAATATGCTAGGATTGACACCCGCTTCAGCCAAATGTTGGAGGACAGTGGCCATATTTTCTTCTGTCACCTCATAGTGCTGACGAAATTCTTTTACCAATTTTTCTTGATCATCCAAATTCATAATGAAAGAAGTGCCGCTTTCACTAACTTGCTCCACCCATGCCCTCACTTCAAGATTGATGGCACTAGCCTGCCGGCCATGGCTACTGGTGCTGGGCTCATCCCTGAATGCATCATTGACTTCTACATTTGGTGTCATTTCTGCAGGACGTGATTTTGGTAGATGTTTAGAATTTTCCTTGATACGCCTTTCAGCTTCTTTGAATTGATTACTGGCTTCTTTGAATTGACTACTACGGGAACGGCTAAAAAAATTGTAAATTTTTTTGTCTCGATATGATTCTTGATTAAAATTAAACAAATTCTTACAATTACGAAACTGATCAAAGAAAATTCAATTAGGAGTTTCTTTTCCTTCTCATAAAGAGTCTCAAATTGTAATTTTATTTTTTAGAAGGTATTTCCTGATAGGTGATTACTATATAATTACGATTTTCTTATAAAATGGAATAATGAAAATCTTCTCGCAGTCTGAATTGTGTGTCTTAACTTTTTGAAAGGAATGCAAAATTCAAGATATTTAGAAAAAGGTTAACATTATTAATTATTATCCCTCTTTAAAATATTATTTTAATTTGCTTTCACTATTTCGATTTTCAATAGATCTCAAATCAAGGATCTTTTTTTTGAGGGTAGCTAGTAACGTACTGCGACACTTGCGGAACAGACACTTGTGGACGAAACGGTCTATAGCCGATGGTGGTAAAGCTATTGTGGAATTGTTTATAGGATATTATTAGGCATAAAATTAGCTATAAAATGACATCAATAGTTTTGGCCAATGTTGAATATTCACCGAGTTATGGCCAAAAAACCGTTGCTTTAATTGAAATTGCGATTTTGACGGGTTTTTGGTCATAACTCGGTGAATATTCAATATTAGCCTATGTATTTGATGTCATTTTGTATCTAATTTTATGCTTAATAATATTCTATAAACATTGCCACTTCAGTTTTACCACGTTCGGCACCAGACCATTTCGTCCGCAAGTGTCGGCCAACCGCTAGCAATTCGGATTTGGGCGTTCACATAGATATGAAATGAAATTCAATATATCTCTCCCTCACTCCCCCTCCCCAGGCGATTGATATTTATTAGGGTTAATTATAATTACCCGGAAGCGGGTAATGAAAAAGGGGGTAACGGTTAATGCGGGTAATTGTGGTGCGGATAACGGGTCGGGTAGGCTAACTAAGATCGAAAATTACCCGCGGGTACTGGCCTACGCGTTCTTTGGCATCTTTTGAAATTTGTTTAATAAAATTTGAAAAATCACCAAAATAAATATCATAATCGGAACATTCATTATTCTTCTAATTCTTAATTATCCAATTCTTATTCATTTCAAATTTTATTTAATTTTCTGCTCAATGGAAAGCAAATGCACTGCAATTTTTTGATAACCTACTTTGAGCAAAATTAATTTAATATTGCTGGAAATTTTTGCATCCTGCAGTATTTATATAAAGCATTCTCTATTATTGATTTTTTATTCCAAACATTTTGCATTACCACACCACCATACATAGTAATTAAAAAATTAAATTAATTTTATATATTTAAATTAATGTAAATTTTACATATTGCCACCATGTGAATCGGCATAAATTGGCACGTGGCGTCTTCTCAATTCACGCAAAATTGTTGATCCAGATTTATCCATATGGAAAGCTTCCGCCAATTGTTTTTTATTTATTTGGCCATGTTGGTAAAGAATTACAAGTGCCTGGAAGACATCTTCCTAAATGACTCGTAGTATTAAAAAATAGTAAAATTTAGAGATATTTAAAAATCATTTTAAAAAATACTTACATTATATTCAAAATTTCTATTTGATTTCCGTAGGTCAAGAGCTTCCTTTAACCATGGATGTGCCTGTTTGAAATTTTCAATGAGTTCATTCTGCTCCTTCACATTAAGCCGTATATCGCGTTGCTTCTGAATTCGAAATAAAACATCACTAAGATCAAATTCAATGGGTTGATTCTGCTCCTCAGCACCAAAACGTTGAATTCGAAATGAAGCTTCCGTGCCATCAGCAAATTTAGCTTTCCATAATGCATTTTCTTCTACCTTATTTTCTTTGACCACAACAGGATTTGCGTTTTTGAAGAAACCATTCCTAAATGTAAATTTAAATATAAAGTCAAAAAAGAATGTATTTTCATTATTATAAAATATAAATTAATATTTTTGAATTTTGCTTACTTGTTAAAATACCATTTTGGAGCATTAACGGCAGGTCCCTCCCAATGAATTTGTATTTCGTCATTGATCCATTTGATTTTGAGGTGATCGGCCACTAATTTTTTAAGATCCAATTGTGGGCTGTTTTGCAGTTGATCTCGGGGTGTAACTACCTTAAATTTATTTCAATTGATTCAGTTAAAATTTTTAAAAGTTCTCATTCTTAGTTAATTTTATGTTTTATCTGAGATCTGATCAAGAAAGATTGTATATTTTCGGACAAAGTTTCACTTCAGTTTTTGTTAACAATTTTAAAAAATATAAATAAATATTTCAGTTCATTCTCCAATCATTTTTCAAACATTTTATATAATATGAAAATATTTATTTGTACATTTGCCAGCTCTCCATCTGATGCTGATCTCATTATTCCGGACGACCCCATGACATTGCCAAGAGTCCCAGGTATTGACGGAACGGATAATGACTTAGGCATGATTGACAACCCAGAACCAATTGAGAAAATCGGAATTCCATTCGTTAAGATGACTGAATTGATAGCAAAATATATGATGAATATTAAAAAGTTAGTTAAAATACGATGACCCATAGTTGAGTCAATCTGGAAATAAATTTTTATATTTTATTTTATTTTTCGATTTTTAAGCTTGACATTTTGAAGGAAGGGAAGCAGCTAAAAAATAAATGTAAAAGAGTGAAAGAATCATTAATCCATACATATATCAAAGTTTTAGTATGAAATAAGAGTGAAACGAATTGGCAACAACTGTGTCTTTCGAGAAAAATAGTCTTCCCAAAGGGATAAGAACAATGAAAAACAAAAGAAAGCAACGCTGCTGCTATTGGTATTATGACTTGGCCGGCGGATTTTTAGCAGAGGCGGTGGTTTCCTTCTCTGTAGGACTTGTTGGGTTTTATCCTCATTTTCAAGTAATTTATATATAAATTGTTTAAAAGATTACGAAAATATTGGAATATGTACAAATTCAGATATCTATGATTTATAATTTATAAATAAATATTTAAAAGTATAATAAAATTTTTTTAAAAAAATATATATAAAATATTAGTTTAAATTGATTTGTAACTATTTGCTTTTTCAAATTCATTTAAATTCTTTTATTTCTTCCCTTTTATTTTACCTAGCAAGTTTTTTCTCTGTACCCCAAAACTTTTTTCTATGCTTCATTTTTATTTTCAGCAGATTAATCTTTTCTTGATTTTCTTCTATTCTTTGCACAAAAAGTGGATGAATGAAATGTTGAAAGGGCCAATGCTCTCTCACGGCATTAAAGCTCAAAAAACGATGGGATGGAAAAAAGCAAAAAAAGAGGAAAAAATATTTATGGCAGAATTTTCTAAATAAACTCAACGTGGGGATAATTCAATGTTGTCAGCAGTTTTTTAGATATTGTAGAAAGTCATTTTAATTTGACAAAAACACTGAAATTGGCAAAAAATTTTTGTATTAAAATGTCGGAATTTTCGTTTAAAATTTAGTCTTTAGATATGCTAGCCTAAATAATAAGCGTAAACTAAGTTCTGACATTTCGTTTTATTCAAGTTTTAAATAAAACCCAAAAATTAATTATAATTTTTTTTCCAAAATTTCCATTTATTTAGCCCAATTTAAATTTCTTTTAATTTTTAAAGTTTATCCTTTATTCAAAATCTAGAATTCTTTATTAAATTAAAAAACAATAGAATTAATAATTTATAGATGGATTAGCGCACTTTAAAATAGAGGTCAACAAAAATGAATAAAAATTTGAATAAAAATTTGATTTGATTTTGGCAAACAATGCAAACATATTGATAGAATAATAAAAAAAAATATTTTAATATATTTTCGAATCATTTATGAATTCTGAATTGTGATCGATTCACTTAGCAAATTGGATAGGTGAGGGTGAGGAATTGATTTGCCCTCCGGCAGAATTGGCACTTTTAATATATTTTGGGAATTGATACTTTCTAAATTTTACAGTTTTCAACATTATCGTTTAATCAAGCTTTCGTCCGCCCTCTTTCGACTCCTTGTGGAACGGAGTGACTCGAACCTATTTAATAAAGATTATTGCCTCCCAAAATCTGTCCTCTTTCAAGCCCATCATCCAGGGCTAGGATCTCAACTAGACTGTAAAATGATATCATTTGCAGCAGAGAATCTTCATATGAAGTAGAATTCTTGTTTCTGAATCAGGGCTGCCATAATACCGGGGAAACCCGGCATTTCCCGGGTTTTTGATGTCCCGGCCGGGGTTTTGCCGGGGTTTTGAAAGTGCCGGGTTTTTTGCCGGGTTTTTCATATTTTGCCGGGTTTTGCCATGTTTTTAAATTTTTAGCTAAATTTTTCGCTGCGCGGCCATTTTTGGGTCTAATTTTTCGCTGCGCGGCCATTTTTGGGTCTAATTTTTCGCTGCGCGGCCATTTTTGGGTCTAATTTTTCGCTGCGCGGCCATTTTTGGGTCTAATTTTTCGCTGCGCGGCCATTTTTGGGTCTAATTTTTCGCTGCGCGGCCATTTTTTGGTCTAATTTTTCGCTGCGCGGCCATTTTTGGGTCTAATTTTTCGCTGCGCGGCCATTTTTAGCTAATTTTTCTTCCAATCAGGGCCCATTTTTAGCTATTTTTTCTCCCTATCAGGGCTTTTTTAGCTACTTTTTCTACCTATCAGGGCCATTTTTAGCTAATTTTTTTCCTTCCTTCGCGGCTTTTTCTGGCTAAACTTTTTGACGGCAGACCGATTTTTAAAGCTTATGATATCTTTATTTCATAACGCACATGCTCAAAAAGTCAATTAAAAATATGCTCAAAAAGTCAATTAAAAATATAAATCTGAAGTAGAAAATTTTTACAAGCTTTTACTAAATTGCATTTTAACACGTTTTAAAAGATGCCGGGTTTTTACCGGGGTTTTGAAAATTTTTGCCGGAGTTTTGCCGGGTTTTTAGACCCGAATGCCGGGGTTTTGACTTTTGGAGATGGCACCCCTGTTCTGAATATGGCAATGCCCCATATTTGCTTTTCATAATCTCCATTATTTTTCATAGACCATTTTATATAATGAAGATATTTATTTGTAAATTTATATTCGTTCGAATAAATATGTAAATGAAAAATAATATTGAAGGTTGTATTTTATTTTGTTATCATATATATGAATACGAATTAAAAAATAGACTTTTGGTATATGAATTCCAAAAATTGACTTTTGGTAATAACAATGAATTCCAAAAAATAATTAGGTTTTATTAATTTTAGTAAACTTTTTTACTTAATTTGATGAAATGAATGTCATATTAAGGATTAGAATAATATTTAGGTTATGGATAGTCGTCAAAATTCGGAGCATGGAATTTAGTTGGAGGGTAAGCTAGATTTCAGAATGTGTTTTAGTTTATGGCGCATCAGGGTGGGATGGACATTTTCTTATAATAAATTTTTTCATTTCAAGAATTTTTCTTTAATTTTTACATTTATTTTCATGAAATATTTTTTTGTTTGCTGGATGAATTTTACTTTAATTTTGAAAGGTCGTTTAGACCTTACATTGATTCGCTTAAATTCTTTAAGGTCATTTAAACCACGAATGGTTGGCTAAATTGCAATTGAGCCAAAAATTTATTTGAAAGATAAGTCCAAAAATTTTCTGAAAAATTCTAATGATTTTATCTAATTAAAATAATTCATGATCTTTTTAACCAAAAGATAATAATATTCAATGATTTTAACTTTTTTATCCTTTTAAAGAAATAGAAAAATGACAAAGAAAGAAAAAAAAAAAGAATTTGGGAGGGGAAAACTTTTGGATTTCGAATTTCGATGAAAAAAAATCACAAAATAAAAACCTCCATGGAAAAGGGAAGATATAATTAACAAATATAATATTGTGGAAAAAAATGAAAATTTTGATTCAAATTGTCGCCATTTGATATGTGCCAATTTCCATTCATGCAATTTTCAATAATAGTTTATCCCTCTCTTAGAAGTTTTGTGATTATATAATAAATTCCAAAAATGCCGAAAGAATAAAAAACATTTTTAAATGCTTGTGTTTCAAAACTCAACAAAATTGCTTCATTCGTTCCAGGGCAATCCATAAAACGCCAGCATGCAAATGAGCCTATAAATTAGTAAAATGTATTGGAAAGAGAGCAATTTCAAAAATACAATATTTTACAAATCATATATTTTTAATTTAATCCATAAATTCAATTTTTATATAAAAAAAAGCTAACCACTAGGCGCGTTCCGAACAAACGTGTACTTTTTTCATTTCGCCATTTGTCTGGCAAAAAAAGAAGGGCTTCGATATCTTTCAACAAAATTTCGGTCTTCTCCACTTTCTCAACTTCTTCTAATGCTTTTTTGAATTGTTGAATTATATACTCATTAATGCTAAAATTTCGCCGTTTTCTTTCCGTCATTTCTTTAATTGCATTGTTGTATTTTTCAATTATATACTCATTAATGCTAAAATTTAGCCGTTCTTTCTTTCCTTTTATCTTTCCTTCGATGTTGGCCATCAGCATTGTGCGCATTTGTAAAGAAAAAATCGTCAAATTTTGATATTTGGACAATAATGTATGCCGTGGATGTAAAGGCAATTCCTTTTTATTACATGATTATTAAAAATATATACAATTTAATTAATAAAAATATTTACCTCATACATATTTTTTCCATTTTCTTTAATTTTTTCCTCCATTTCACTAAAAATTAATATTTTTACGAATCAATAAAAAATTTTCAATAATTTTTCGGCAAATTAAATATTTCCTAATTATTAAAATTTTAATTTTATTTTCAAAATTTACTTGAAGCCCTTATATGTTTGGCCCAAGACAATTTCCATTTTCAATATATCAATAAATTCATTCATATATTTCTTCAATTCCTCGATTTTCTCAGTTTTACTACTGTCATACATTATAATAATTGTTTTCATTTTATTCAGAACATTAAAAAAGGCAATGACATCATTTTTATTTTCAAAAGTTGACGGTTCGTTAATCTAATAATAATTTAAAAATATATATTTATACATAATCATATTTTACACTCACTTTGGAATTTTCTTCAAATTTAAGCCATTTCGCAATTTTCTCAAGCAATTTAATTTTTTTCGTAATATAGTCAATAAATTCTGATTTGGAAACAATCCATTCAAAGTCATAATATTGACGATCCAAATTTGTTTTGAATTCCACTCTCTTCTCTTCATTTTTCATGTAATCCAGAAATTCTTCACAACTTTCCGGTAATTTTTCTTCCATCTCCTTATCCTCACCAGCAGCAGCAGGGATTGCATTTAATATTTCAAATAAAAAGATGGATGTAATAAAAATAGTAAACAATACTTTAGAGTACATCGCATATCCCAATTTGAATGTATTTATGTATGTGTTACGGCCAAAAGTGGAAATCGGCCAAAACTGGTTTTGGCCGATTTCCACTTTTGGCCGTAACATATGTATATGTATTCTTTATCTTAATTAAAATGTATAAATTTTATGCACAATAAGTTATTAATTGAAAATATCTCATATTTTAAAATAATAATTACAAAAAAAACCCTAAAATGAAATATAATTCATATACTTAATACTTCTAATTTTTGTCCTCAATATTCGGGTTTGTCAGTTTAATTATAGTCGTTTAGATTTAGATCTTAACAGGTGTTAGGTATTTTGTTTTCCAATATAACCATAAAAATCAAAAATTGTTTTTTAGAATAAAGTAAATAATTAAAACTGAATTAGGGGATTTAAACAAGCAGGTGGATTTTATAATGAAATAAGGGATGGGGATTAGGAAAAGTGTCGGAGGCACAGAATCGGGCGATTTTATGATTTGAATTTGAGTTCGAGGCTATTGAGTGAATTAATGAATGATTTTCCCTATTGAAGTGAAAAAGCTTTTATAGAAACATTTTGTGCATGGATGACATCAAATTCTGAAGAACTTTGTACGGAAAAGAAAAAAAGCATGATCTTGGCCAAAATACTGGGCCAAATTGTACGGAAAAAGAATGATCATGGCCAAAACATGGGCCAAATTGTACGGAAAAAGAATGATCCTGATCAAATATTTTATTGGGGTATCTTCTGACATCATATTTGATTTAAAATCAAAACAGTGGAAATTAATATCAGAAAACAGGCGGAATTGGGTAATTATAATCAGAACATACAAAATTATAATCAGAACGGGACAGAATTATAATCAGAACAGGCGGAATTATTAAAATCAGAACAGGCGGAATTATTAAAATCAGAATAGTCGGAATTATTAAAATCAGAACAGGCGGAATTATTAAAATCAGAACAGGCGGAATTATAAAAATCAGAACAGGCGGAATTATTAAAATCAGAACAGGCAGAATTATTAAAATCAGAATAATCGGAATTATTAAAATCAGAACAGGCGGAATTATTAAAATCAGAACAGGCGGAATTATAAAAATCAGAACAGGCGGAATTATTAAAATCAGAACAGGCGGAATTATTAAAATCAGAACAGGCGGAATTATTAAAATCAGAACAGGCGGAATTATTAAAATCAGAACAGGCGGAATTATTAAAATCAGAACAAGCGGAATTATTAAAATCAGAACAGGCGGAATTATTAAAATCAGAACAGGCGGAATTATTAAAATCAGAACAGGCGGAATTATTAAAATCAGAACAGGCGGAATTATAAATCAGAAAAGGTTTAATTATTAATCAGAACAGGCGGAATTATAAATCAGAACAGGCGGAATTATAAATCAGAAAAGACGGAATTATTCTTATGGTCACTAGAAAATGCTCTGAAGTAAATAATTAAAATAAAATGCAACAAAATTTCAAAGAGAATGCCAACTTCTGAGTCGATGCATTGGAAGTTGAATCTATTTCTCATGACCATTTTCTATCAAATACATCTTAGTTTCCATGGTCTTTCACACCAAATTTTTGAAATGGAAAAAGATAAATGAAAAAGGTTTTTTCAGCAAATTTAAAGGATTCTTCCGATTTTCATTCACAAAATTTACTTTATACCTTTTATAACCAATCGTTTTAGGAAGAAGATAACAAATTCGAATTTATGCAACTTCCAAAATATTTGATCACATTAATCTTGGCGGTTCGAATTTTTTGTGAATATATGATTTCAGAAATAATTTTCTTTTTCAGAACGAGTATAGACTATAATGAATTGCAGGAAAAATTTAGTGAGTGGTTAATGAATTTTTTCCGAAATGTTAAAATGATAAAAAAAAAATCACTTTTCTTTCAAATCAATCTTCATTCTTCAATCAAAAACATTTCTGCATTCGCTCAAAGGCCATCAGAATGACGCCGGCATCCAAGCGAAGCTAAAAATTTAATTTAATTTAAAGTTGGATTTATTATCAAATAATTATTAAATTTTTTAAATTCATTTAAAAAAAATTCCTAACCAATGCGCGCATCACAGTTCCCTCTGATTTTCTACCAGTAAACACTTTCTCTTCGTACTTTATCCAATTGTCATATGGCAAAAACAGATGATGTTCGATAAAGTTCAGAATTGTTGGGCGATCCAAGTCTCGATTTTCCGCTTCTTCAGGGTCCACATAATCAGGGGGAATAAATTTATTAGGACTTGATGGTTTTGATGGTTTTTTGATTTTAGGTGAAGGGCGGCGATCAGCAGGTTGGCCAATAAAATAACCAGCAGGGGCGTTGGAAGGTTGCCCCATAAAATAACCATTATCGTTTCTATTCTGGTGTTGTTTTTTCGGCACCAGATACGTCAGCAAAGAGGGCAGCAAGGGCATTGTTTTGCTCACAGACACAATTTGATCGAATGCATTTTTGAATATTTTAGCACGGAGAGTAGTTTCCCATTTAAGGTTAATTTTATTGTTAGTTTTTCTTCCTTCTATCTTTTTTGGAATTTGATCAATCAAATCAGTGTATAATTCCAAAGAGGCATCGTTCAAATTTTTGTATTTGAGATATAATTCCTGTGAAAATGAAATATTATTCTTTTCAATTTCTAGTAGAATTAATTAAATTTAAGGCGAAAATGGAAATTGAGTGGATGACTGACTGATTACAATCTTTGGGATTAGAAAAAAAATAAATTAATTTGAAATTTGATGGAAATTGTCGAATGACCTAAAAACGGTATATAATTAGCCAAAAGTGGAATGTTTTTATTTTTCGGCCATAACTTTCTGTTGGAATATTATTTGTAAATAAAAATGGTCATACCTTTTTTAATTTTGCGTTTTAAGCGAAACTAATGGTAGATTAGTGATCAGTAGGGATAGGAATTGAAGTTAAATAACTTTTTCATGCCGAGCTTTAAATATGCCAATAAATCAAATAAAAAGCATTTTTAACTTGATTTGAGCTCAAAATATTGAACTTTTTGATCACTTTTTTAACTTTTGATCACTTTTTTGCAATTTATATAACTTTTTAACTTTTATATCACTTTTTCAGACTTTATGTCACTTTTTTCTATCACTTTTTCAACTTTTTTGGAAATTTTCTGAAAATTCTATCAAAAAATCAAAATTTTTCCTTTGAGGAACTTTTTCGAAAAATTTTTTTCCATTAAACCATTTTTGCCTAAAATTTTTCTCAATGAACCATTTTTTTATCAAAAATTTTCATCGTTAAATAATTTTGGTCGAAATTTATGGTCTTTTTTTCTTCAAAAAAATTTTTTTCTGAAAAAAATTGCCATTTTTTCTTGAATTTATGTAACTTTTTTGGCAATTTTCCTCTTTTTATATCACTTTTTTGCGTTTTTATATCACTTTTTTAACTAACTTTTTTGCGATTTTATATAACTTTTTTTCCTATCCCTAGTGATCAGCTCATCAAGACGCGTCAGTTAGCATCATAAAATTTTATCACTAAAAAATTTTGACACTTTTTTCGAGTTTCGACCCAAAAGGGGACCCATTACTCTTTCAATTTTAAAATTTCATGTAACTCACGTCATTGAAGTGGTAGACAAAAAATAAGCTTATGATTCGTGTTCTACGTCCAAAATTACCCCTAGGAGGTGTTTTCATCATTTTTGGTAAGGGGGTGAACAAAACGGAAGGGTACCAGAATATTTGCAAATGTACAAAATTCAACTTGGATTAAATTTTATAAATTTATCTACCTTGTATTCAGTAGGAGTATAGCCCCTTTCAATTTCAAATTTTTCAGTTTTCTTTTCCTTTTTCCCTTTCATCACTAAATCAAGCGCACTTTCTTTCATATTCAAAACTTCATCTGCTTCCTTAATTTTCGCATTAATCTTTCCTTCATTTTCTTCTAATCTTCCCTTTATTTCACTAAAAATTATCATTTTAGTAAATAATTCATATCATTGAAAATTAGAATATATAAGAAAAATATTTTTTACCGACAAAATTCTTCTTTTTTACCGACAAAAGAGTTTTCGACTTCTAAACCGGTTTTATACCCTACAAATCTTATACCAATTTGTAGATCTTATCGAGCCGCGTCGATTGTTATATAATTTGTCATGGTATGGCCAAAATAAAAGAGTTTAAAGCCAAAGACTTGAAAAATGGTTTAATACCATTTAATTTTGACTAACCATAACAAATTATATACCATCGATACCTTTTGATGAGATATATAAAATGTTTTAAGGTTTGTAAGGTCTAAAACCTGTATTGATTTGTTAGAAGTCAAAAACCCGTTTTGTTTGTAAAAAAGCATTTTTGTCCATAAAAAGAGTAATTTTTACGGTAAAAAAAAGTAACCAATATATAATATGCTAATTATTATATTTAATTAAACATTCTCTTTCAATTGGGCTTTTTATTATTTATTTTAATTAATTTTTATAATAATTTTTAATTTCATTCAATAATGTTTACGTGAATTCCTTGTATGTTTGGCCGTAAATGAGTTCAATTTTCAATTTGTTAATAAATTTAATCATCATATCCCGCAATTCTTCAAATTTCACTTCTTCAATTGAATTTTCTTTTTCTGGCGATTTTTGGAATTCAATCATTTGAATTCCTTCCAAAACATCAAGAAATGGACCGATATTACTTCGTCCAAATAAATAGTCACTCACCCAATCCTTGATTCTATTCTGAAATTAATTATGTCATCCTCATTAATTAAATAAGGTTTTTATATTTTATATTTGTCAATGTTAAAATAATTTTTTTTATTTTGTCTTTCTTTTTAATTATTAAATAAAATTTCACAAAATTTGACTTTACAATTCCGAGGAAATTAAAAATTTTTGCCTTAGAAAAGAAAAATCTAAAATGCATGTTTTATTCTTTTATTATTTTAATTAAAATTCGTTGATACAAATTATGTTATTTGATAAATTTTCATTTGATTATCAAAAATTTCTATAGAGAAAATTTACATCCACTTTCCCTAATCTAATTAATATAGCATGGATTTATTTGCACGAAAAAATGCCAAAATATGCAAAAAATTGCTTAAAATATGCAAATTTTATTAATTTGCTTAAAAATATGCAAATTTTCGATTTTTATTGCATTTTTGAACGACCTAAAATATGTCAAATATGCATTTGCTTATAAATCCGAGCGCTACTAATTAACTGCCTCTTAATCTACAATTATTTTAATTTGGGCGCTACTAATTACTGCCCCTTAATCTAATTAAGTCTAATTCAAATTTATAATCTCTTACATCAGCCCGATCAATTCTTTCGCCTTTCTCTTTTCTCAAATAATTCACAAAATTTTCCAACGATTGGACAGAATTATCTTTGAAAAATTTGCGATATTTGTCTACTATCGAAAATTGTTCTGCCATTTTGTCAAGCAAATTAATTTTCGCAAAAATGTATGCTGCACTAAAGTCCGATTTCAAAGCAATTGATGTATATGGCACTTTTATCGCCTCCTTTTTGTCCGTTTTTTCCATTTCTTCTTTCATCTTCATGCAATAAATTGAAAAACTTGGTGGGTCATTGGCATTGGCAGTCAATGTTTTTAATTCAAATAAAAAAATTACGACGAAAATTTTAAAAATTAATTTTGGATGCATGACAAAATGTTGATGAGCTGGATATGAGTTATAAATTTAATCTAAAATTCATAATTAGTTTTAATATTTCGTGTTCGCTTCGTTGACTCTGCGTCCGTTTTAAAATTCTGCTGATAAGAAGCTATTTACGATCACACAAACGGGTCGGAAATATCAGATCCAAAAAGAGAGTAGGATTTTTGGAAGACCCAAAATAATTTATTATTCCTGATTCGGAATTTGTAGAATATCTGTTTGCCGGCTTTCTGATTTTCTCGAAAGGGATATCCGTACCATGATTTCTAGTGCTGGATCGGTACACTGCAACTCTACAACATCTCAATTTGGCGCAATCGCTTGTAACACTTTAGTGACTAAACCAATATTGATGATTTTGATGTCAAATAAAACAATGGATTTTTAAGTACAATTCTTCTAATTCCGAAATATAAGTCTTATATGTAACAATAACCAACAGAGTAAGCTCTTTAATTTGACATGACACCAAAATCATCATAACGATTTTATCCTTTACTGAGCTACAAGCGACGGAGCTCACAGTGTATAGATATCGCCCAGCAGCACAGTTGAGAGCGAATACGATATCCGTGCTGGGGTAAATTTAATTTTGGTTGTAAGTAAATTGGTATGGGAGAAAAAAAGGATAGAGAGGAATTTGGAGAACCAAAAATTGGAATGGAAGAGTATTTTTATTTTAATTTTCGAAAGTGGGGAGGAAATAGGTATTGAATGAAATTATGGCTAAATTGAAAGATTGGGGGTAATTTTGGTAAATTAATATAGAGAATAGGACCAACCCGCCCAAAGGGAAAGTTATGACCAGATTGTGATCATGAGTGCAACGTTTCGAATGATCATGGAAAGAGGAGGGGAATACACGGGTGATCTATTTTGGCTTCGAATGATCATGGAAAGAGGAGGGAAATACACGAGTGAACTCTTTCTGTTTCGAATGACCAAGGAAAAAGAAGGGCAAAAAATCAGAAGATTTGGAAAGAAGATGCCCTAAAGTTGGGATAGGAGAAAAGTAGGGAAGATGCCGCAAGACTTCTACCCATTATATGAAAAATGATCACCTATGCTTGTTTCCATTCTAATTCTAACAGAATAGAGGAAAAAAGTGATGCCACTTGTTGATTTTATTTAATAATGAAAGTTCAAACTAAATTTCATGGAAGTTATACCTTTTTGTGTAATAAAATCGTTGAATGACAGGTTTGCCTCTGAAGCGGATTTACTTAGAAAATGCAGTCTTTTTATTATTACGATAATGTCTTTATTTCGGAAAAGTCAAATAATTAAAATAATGAGGCGTTTTCCCACATAGATAAAATTAGTGAAATTTTATTAAAAAATTATTTTTTTATCTATTATGCCCGATTATGATTTGAATTTTGAACTAAAATCAGAACAGCCGGAATTAAAATCAGAACAGGTGGAATTAAAATCAGAACAGGCGGAATTATTAAAATCAGAACAGGCGGAATTATTAAAATCAGAACAGGCGGAATTATTAAAATCAGAACAGGCGGAATTATTAAATCAGAATACAGGCGGAATTATTAAAATCAGAACAGGCGGAATTAAAATCAGAACAGGCGGAATTATTAAAATCAGAACAGGCGGAATTATTAAAATCAGAACAGGCGGAATTATTAAAATCAGAACAGGCGGAATTAAAATCAGAACAGGCGGAATTATTAAAATCAGAACAGGCGGAATTATTAAAATCAGAACAGGCGGAATTATAAATCAGAACAGGCGGAATTATTAAAATCAGAACAGGCGGAATTATTAAAATCAGAATAGGCGGAATTAAAATCAGAACAGGCGGAATTAAAATCAGAACAGGCGGAATTATTAAAATCAGAACAGGCGGAATTAAAAATTAAATCAAAATAGACAGAATTATTTTATAAAAACCATTCCCTTTTAAATAAATTTTATATGAATAGAGACTTGTTATAGAATATTTTAGGGCCTGCATTTTTTATTGGCATTTACACAAATTATATTCATAACATTAAAATTGAATATAATTAACTATTATATGCTTAAAATATCACCTTTTTTGATAAATTAGTGTAGACAATAACAAAATAAAATTTACAAATTTGAATATATTTGATCATATAATTTTGGAGTTTTTTGTGAGTATATAATGAATTCCGATGAATATAATTTTCCCAAAAAGCCAGGAATAGGAATAAATATTTTCATAAATTTTTTTCTTTCGACTCTATCTTCATTTTTCAATCAAAAACATTTTTTCAATCGCTCCAAGGCCATCAAAAGAACCCCAGCATTCAAACGAACCTAAAATTTAAATTTAAAGTAATTTTATCAAATTAAATAGAAAAACATTCTAATTAAAAAATTATTTTTTTAATAAATTCATAAATAAATATCCCAAACCGTTGCGCGTATCACAGATTGTTCAGTATTATCCTCTCTTGGTTCAAGCAATTTTGACTCCGAGATTAGCCAGTCAGCAGGTGGCAAGGACAGATTATACTCAATGTAGTCCAAAAATGTTGGCTCATCAAAGTTACGATTTGCCGCTTCTTCAGGGTCAACATAGTCGTCGGGCAAAGATTTAGAAGTAGAAGCTTTTTTGACTTTATTTTTAGGTGGAGGACGGGCTGGGCTAGGAGGAGGTCTCTGAATTGTCCCTTCAAAATTCTCTTGCTGTGGATGAGGGAGTGGTGGTAAAACCATCGAATTTACACCAAACATTGTTTTAGTCAATGGAACAATTTGGTCAAATGCATTTTTGAATTTTTTGCCATGGAGAATTGTATTCCATTCAACAATAATTTTATTGTCTCTCGCTCTTTTTTCAATTTTGTTTGGAATACTGACAAGCAATTCATTGTACAATTCCAAGGAGGCATCGTTCAAATGTTTGTATTTAAGAAATAAAGCCTGAAAAATGAACATTTATTTCAATTAAAATTATAATTTTCGCGTTAAATCAATTTTTCAAATTTAGCAAATTTCGATATCGGTCAGAAGAAAAAGTTTTCCTTTTTGAAAAGTGAAAGAATCCCCCTATAGGCTATAGGTCATTAGGATTAGGGTTAGGGTCATTGGGGGTAGGTTACTGATAAGATGGGATAAAAATTATCTCATATATCCCCCAACCCTAACCCTAACACCCAAAGTGAAACCCTTCAATTTTACCCCTTTAACGGAAAAAGGGGATTTAAATCCGACAACGACAAGTACTAAAATTTGTTATCATTTTAGATATACGAATGAATAAATTAAATAAAGAGTTAATCAATTTGATTAAAAAATTCAAAATATTATAATAAAAAGGCAGAAATAGACCAATCGTCTTTTTTTACCATAACATTCTGGCTAATTTCATTTAATCAATCATTTTTATATAAAAATGCGCTATAGAAAGAACTTAGAATAATTTTATAAACATTTTATTAATAAGTTGAAAGAGTGCATCGAAATAAGTTAAAATTGCAAAATTCAAAGAATCGGGATTTTAATCATTAAAAAATTTTTTGAAAATGTATTAATCAAATTTTAAAAAATATTATAAAATATTTTTTTACCTTGTATTCTGCGGGATTGTAGCCGTTGGCATTTTCAAATTCTATTATTTTCTTTTCTTTATTCCCTTTTAATTTCCCAAACATATTTTGTTTGTATCCCAAAATTTCATCTACTTCCTTAATTTTCTCATCAATCTTTCTCTGATTTTCTTCTATTCTTCCTTTCATTTCACTAAAAATTTTTTAATAAAAAAATAAAAAATCTCCTCATTTGGAAAGAAATTCAACGAATTTCATGTTTAAAGGATCAATAATATATACATATAAATATATACATATGTTACAGCTAATTCTGGGAATTAGCTAGCTAGCTAAATTCGGGAATTTCGATTTCTAGGAAACGTACAAATTTGAGAGTGGGGTCTTTTGACGAGGCATAATCGAATTACTATATGAAATCGCTCAATTTCAAACAGCTATGAGCTTTACCTTTAGATTTCTATACCCTAACCCCTACCCCTAATCCCATGCTCCGCACCACTAATCCTAGCACCTAACTGCTGGTCTGAAATTGAAATTTCATATAGTAAATCGGCTATGACGAATCGAAAGAGCCTATTCTAGAGTTAGTATAATATCTAGAAACCGAGATTCACGACATTAGCGAGACAGAACCGTAGCTAATCATGGGAATAGCTAATTCCCAGAATTATCTACTATATATTTATATTAATTAAATTAAATATTTACAACTAATAAGTAAGATATAAATATTCAATTGAATTATTTTATGTATTTTTCAATAAATTTTTTTTAAAAATACTCACATGAAATCTTTAAATGGTTGACCAATGATGATTTCAATTTTCAATTTGTCAATAAATTCATTCATTTTTCTTTTCATTTCCTCAAATTTCAATTTCTCATCTTTGAAATTTTCGAAAAGCATTTGAAATTGAACTGTTTGGATTCCTTCCAAAACGTCAAAATATTTACCAACATTACTTCGTCCAACCAAAATCAAATTTTTGTCTACCATCTTCATGAACTGTTAATTTTTTTCCATTAATTAAAAGACCACTTTAAATTTATTAATTTTTTTTATTGCTATGAAGGAAAATCAATGGTAAAATTAAATTTTTGAAATTCGAATTATTGCCTTTTTTAAAATAAATTCATTTCAATTTAAACACTTCAATGAAATTAACCTTTTCTAAATTTAAATTTTATAAAAATTGTCCTCCCCAAAATCAATCGTAAAATTATTTATTTAAATTTTAAATTTTCTAACTTATTTTTAAATATGAATTAATCAGTTTTTATGCTTCCATAATGACTGAGTATTAATTTGCAGAAATTTTTTCGTTTCGAAAAATATTATTTTTTGAGGCCATATAACTTAAACATAATCAAATTAGACTTTTTTAGGATTCCCTAAACCCATAGCCCTTAATCTCATCCTGCTGCCCTGAACCTAACCCTGAGCCCAAATACCTAGTTATGGCCAAATTATATGGCCTCAAAAATATAATATTTTCGACACGAAAAAATTTTGGAAAATTAATTTTTTTCGGCAAAATTAATATTATCTCTTCCATAAATGAAATAATCATCATAATCCTTACTGTATCAAATCTTGACTTTTTCAGTGTATTGTTATAATTCAAAAATGTTCGCATCGACGAGACAGAAATATCATCGAAAAAATTGGGATATTTCTTTAGCAAAATTTTAACCACATTTTCAAGAAAATTAATTTTCTGAGAAATATAACCACTGAATAGCGTTACTGAAACGATTGGTGTATTCGGCACTTTTCTCGGATTCAAATTGTCCAATTTATTCATTTCATCCATTTGCTCCATGCAAAAAATTGAAAAATTAGGCAGCGGGTTTTTTGCATTCAGCGTTTTTATTGCGAATAAGAATATTAAGACGAACAACAATTTTGGAAGCATGCTAATCCTTCAATTTATAATCTAAAATATTTTTAGGCTAATTAAAATAAAAATAAATATAAACATTTTTAGCCAAAATTTATTGGGTTCACAAAAATATATAAATAGCATTTTAGAAGTAATAAAATTCGGAACATTCTTTCATGATGCCTAGCGGAGTAGTCTCTAGTCAATTAGAACTTTATAAAATTTTTTTATTAATAAGTAGATAGAAACAGTAAAAATGGTCAAATATATACTTATGGTTTTGGTATTTTCATAACATTGACTTTAATTAAATAAGAATTATTAATAGAAGAAATACTTAGATTAGGTTCATTATTTTAAGATTTCTAAAGGCAGAAGGGTAATAAAATGAAAAAAGAATTTGGGGAAGGACGAAGGATATGAAGAAAATTATCTCTTTTTTAATATTCATTTTGAGAGGAACGGATCAAAAGAGGTAATAGAATAGGCCAAATTAGCTAAATAATATAATAGGAGATAGGATAATTTTTCCATCAATATAGAGAAGAGAGGAGGGAGGGGATGAAAGAATCGCGCATAAGGGATAAAGGCTAAAGGAGAGCAGAAAATCCAAAAAAAATGAAGGGTGGCAAAATCTTCAAAGAAGGGCAAAATCAATAGATGGGAAAAGAAGGATGGCCAAAATGCGCGCATTATTTGGGGAGAGGAGAAATTGACGCTGCTTGACCCAACTGTATTATGTTCGATGATTTTATATTGGGTTTGTTTTCCAATACCCAAAATTCGGGCAGTGATTTGGTATTGGACGAAAGTGCAAAAGGATTTGTATTAATTTGCCGGAAAAAAAGAATTAATCTGCCGTAAACTTTCGCCTTTCGCATCGATAAATAATGATTTTAGGCCATTTAACTTGGT
This sequence comes from Pratylenchus scribneri, assembly GCA_030063045.1. Lineage (NCBI taxonomy): Eukaryota > Metazoa > Nematoda > Chromadorea > Rhabditida > Pratylenchidae > Pratylenchus > Pratylenchus scribneri. The sequence continues at coordinate 1,734,498 of JAQSEB010000049.1, forward strand.
CAAGTCAAACTCTAAAATTGGAATAAGGGAAACTAGGGATTAGGGAGGCCATTAGAAATGATAATTAATTTAGTTTAGTGCAAAATAGGCTGAATTAATTAGTGCAAAAAGGCGGAATTAAATAGTGCAAAAAGGCGGAATTAATTAGTGCAAAAAAGACGGATTAATTAGTGCAAAAAAGGCGGAATTAATTTATGCAAAAAAGGCAGAATTAATTTAGTGCAAATCAGGCAGAATTGATTTTGTGCAAAAAAGGCAGAATTATATTTATTAAGCCAAATGAAATTATATTTAATTCAGATGAAATTATTGTAAATCAGAACAGACTGAATTATACTAAAAAAATTATAAATGAACAGAGGAATTCAGCTTTTAAATGGTTAAAAAATTTAATCCACTTCTCATTAAATGACCAATGGTTCAATTTTACTTACGGAAATTTCAAATGAGAAATAAAAAATGATTTTTAGCAAATTGGACTCTGAAAATCTTCTTTAAATTAATGAATACTTCTGATTTGATTGAAGCCCTTTTCTTAATCTCTTTTATAAACCAATCATTTTGTGGATATGGAAAACAATTTTTGAATTTATGGAATTTGAATTTTGAATATATTTGGTCACATTAACTTTGGAGGTTGAAATTTTTTACTGAATATATGATTTCCGAAAAAAATTAGAAATTTTCTGACTGAATATACTGAATTGTAGTAAAAGTTTGGTGAGTATGTATAATGATTCCGAAATATTACCAAAAATGATTAAAATTTCCAATGTTCTTTCTTTCGAATGAATGTTCCATCAAAAACATTTCTTCATTCGCTCCAACGCCATCAAAAGGACGCCGGCATACAATCGAGCCTAAATTTATAAAAGAGGATTTTTTATTTTTATCAAATAAAATATATAAATTTGATTTAAAAAATCTCCCAAAACCTCTGCGCGGGTCACTGATTCCATCCCTTCGGCGGATGGGAAAAGCAATACGGCCTCTTTATTTACCCACTGATCTGGCAAATACAAATTATGCGCAATAAAATTCATTGGATTATTTGGATTTGCTTTTTCTTTTGGATCGACATTGCTGGTTGACACAATTTTGTCGAAGGCATTTTTAAATTTCATATCCAATTTAGTAATTTTATTTTCCCATTCAGTGACAATTTTATTGTTCTTTTCTCTTTCTTCTATCATTTTTGGAATTTTATCCATCAATTCATTGTACAATTCCAAAGAAACTTCGCTCAAATCCTTGTACTTCAAAAATAATTCCTGAAAAAATTATTCATGAAATATTTATTTTCTTTAAAAAACATTTACCTTGTTCTTTTTAAATTTATTTAAACTCCAAGCTTTTTCTGCCTCCTTTATTGCCTCTTTAAACTGATTTTGATTGACAGAAATTCGTTCACCCAATTCACTAAAAAATATTTTTAATAATTTTAATATTTAATAAATTTTATTATTTAATTAATTATAAATTATGATTAAATGTTTTATTCTAGAATTCAATTATTAAATATAATTTTTTATAAATATTTACTGGAAATCCTTATATGGTTGACCGAAAATGATTTCTTTTTTCAACATGCCAATATATTCATTCATTGTTTGTTTCAATTCATCAAAATGCACATTTTCTTTATGTATTTCAACCTTCTGTATTCCTTCTAATAAGTCGAAAAATTTACCGATATTATTTCGTCCGGCTAAATGATCTGACCATTCCCAGGCCAATCGCGTAACCTGTTTGTAGATGTAGATTTATTTTTCATTATAATATTATAATTTTACTCTAGAATTTTAAGCTATGTTTAACAAACGGAGCCAACTCGTTGGCTCCAAAGAGAATAGGAATTTTGGATACCTTTAAAAAATTTTCTAGTCGACAAAAAAATAATACCAAAAAATAGAGCAAACTTTAATGCATCGGATTGTATAATTTTTATTTTTCTTAACAGTTAATAAAATTATTAAAAATTTTGAAGGCAGAAGCCAACGTACGATTCAAATTGAATTGAATACGCTTGGCCTAGCTGCTGTTGGCTAATCGTCGGAAATTTTTAAAATTATAATATCCAATGCACAAAATTCTGCTCTATTTTTAGTTTAAAATTATTTTTTTTGGTCGACAAGAAAATTTTTTGTACATATTTAAATTCCTACTCCTGTTAGAGCCAACGCGTTGGCTCCGTTTGTGTAATCATAGCTTTATATCCTTGTTAATCCTTTAATTTAACCAACCCTCTAATCCATTAAAAATCCCTTACCCCGTCATAGTTGGGATCGATATATTCCAAAAATGTTCGAAACGAGAGGACGGAAGCATCAGTGAAAAAGTAATTTTTGCCTGTGCTTCTTTCATTATATTTTTCCTGCATCAATTTTTTCGTAAACATTTCCACAAGTAATTCAATTTTCTTGAAAATATATTCTCGAAATTTCGCTTTCAAAACGATCGGTGGTCTTTCTGTATTCGCCCTTTTTGCATTCACTTTTTCCACTTTCAAATTTTCTGACATGTATTTAAATTTGTTTTTGATGATCAAGCAAACACGATTAAATTCGTTTTCCAAAATATTTGTTGGGGCTGGGGCGCCGGACGAAGATGCATTCAATTTTGCAAATAATAAAATGAAGACATAAATAGTCAACATCAATTTTGGATTCATGTCTCAAATCTCAAAAATTGATGAATAGATAATTGCTTTTGGCAATCCTAAAGAATCCGTATCCATAAAAATAAATACAAGTAATGGGTGCTATATTATGTCCATAATAAAATGCATTCTATTTTAATCTTAAGTAATGGATAATATTATATTACTCCGCCGGTTTTGATTTTAATTATGCCTATTCTGATTTTAATAATTCCGCCTGCTCTAATTTTAATTCCTCCTGTTCTGATTTTCATTTCCGCCTATTCTGATTTATAATTCCGCCTGTTCTGATTTTAATAATTCCGCCTGTTCTGAATTATAATTCCGCCTGTTCTGATTTTAATAATTCCGCCTGTTCTGATTTTAATAATTCCGCCTGTTCTGAATTATAATTCCGCCTGTTCTGATTTTAATAATTCCGCCTGTTCTGATTTTAATAATTCCGCCTGTTCTGATTTTAATAATTCCGCCTGTTCTGATTTTAATAATTCCGCCTGTTCTGATTTTAATAATTCCGCCTCTTCTGATTTTATTAATTCCGCCTATTCATCCCTAGCTACGTATAGTCAATTTCTTGTCTTTATTTTATGGATACGGATTCTTTAGGATTACCCTGCTTTTACTATAATAGTATATGTTTTGTTGTTGAATATTTATCTAAAAAGTATTTTTTTTCATTTGGATTTTGGAATTGAGTTAAAAATAATTTATAATATTTCGGATTGATAAATGGGAATCGGTTCGTTTTTTCTTGTCTTTCTATTTCTCGCCAGGCAGAGCAGAGGGGCTGGCTCAAAACTGGATAATTTATTACCATAGCTATAATTATAATGAAATGAAATGATCCTTTCTAAAAATGGGCTAATTAAATGAAATGAAAATGGCTTTATACAGAGTGAAGATTAAAAGGGAATTTCTGTTTTTAATATTCAAAGAAAGAGATCGAATGAAATGATTGGGCCAATCCTGCTCTCATTAAATACTAAAAGGATTGAGGACAATTTTTTAGATTGTTTGGCATTTAAGAAAGAGGCGGAGTGCAATTCGGACAATAAGAGAGGGAAGGGAATGAGGAAATGAAAATATAAGATGGGTTAATGTATTAATGATCATCAATTCATGTGAAAATACGGTGAAAAAGGTAAGGAGGAAAATGGCCAAATTGTGCCTAATGGCTGAAGGTAAAAATGAGAGGAGGGCTTGTGTTGAATGATCCAAGAAAAAGGGAGAAATCATAAGATTTCTGAGAAGTATATAGGCAAAATCATCTGATTGAGGAGGAGAATGGCCAAATTTATGTGAGGATGGCCAAAATGAAAATGGGCCATCGAATGCGGGAGAGGACAAATTGCCCAAAATAAAATGAGGGGGTGGGGGTTTTTGAGAGGGTCATTTTACTAATTTTATTATTATTGATTTGGTAAAATAATGGAAGAGAAATTTTTGAAATTTTTTTTTGTAATATATTGCCTAAAATAGCGGAAAGGTTATATAATATTCGAATAGAATAAAGTTTGTTTCGGTTTCAGAAAATCGATCTATTGAAATTGGGAATTTTAGCTTTTTAAATCAAAAATATGTGAAATTGTAAAACAATATTTTTTCAAAAAATAAAAATCGGATTTTGAGAAAATTCAAATAATTATTACCGACTTTGTCCTACTCTAGCCAAAATAACACATTTTTCACTGATCATTTTCATCCAGGGCTACTTAAAAAGGGAAATATTTTAAAATTGCGAAAAAAATTGAAAATTGAGAAAAGAGTATTGAAAAAAATTGTGAAAAGTTTATAATGGTTTATGCCCAAAATTCGCAAATCATATACCATTGGATAGAGCTTGTCAATACGCATCGAATTGTATATAATTTGTCATGTTTTAATTAGTTTACCAACCATAAACGGTTTAAGTGGTTTAAAACCCTTAATTTTTTATCAAACCACGACATAATATATACCAATCGACGCGTCTTGACGAGATCTATCGATTGGGTATAGGGTTTGCGGGTCTAGGAGACAAACCATTATAATCTTTTCGCCATTTTCAATACTCTTTTCGCAAAATTAAATACCATCCCTTAAAAATTCATCTTTTTCAGTAATAAATTCGCTCTTTATTGTAGCTGTTTCCCTTTTAACATCTTTCTAGCACGACGATGAAGCAAATTTCCGGCCCTAAATCAGCGAATGGAATTCAGTCCTTACTCCTTACTCCTTACAGCAAAGAAGAATGTTATGCCTAATAAAATAACATAACGAAAATATTACTGATGAATTTAAGAAAATGGATTTCCTAATTTATGGATAGAATTTATTCGGTTGAGATTTTAAATCCTCTTTGTTGATTTATTATATTTTCGGCTCTATGGCTTCCATTTTTCATTATAAAAATTTTAAAAAATTAGTAAAAAGAAAATGTTTATTTTGATTTCCACTTGAAGGTGTTTTTCACAATCTTTTTTTAAGAACAATCATTTTGTGAAAATGTTAACAAATTTTCAAGTTTATACTATTTTGAATAAATATATTTATCAAATATTATTCGATCTCGGACTTTGAATGAATATCGAAACTTCAACGAATTCAAATATTTTTACTTCTGTCCTCGAAATTCGATAAATTCTTTTATTCGCTTGAAGGCACCAATAGGCACTGGCATTCAAACGAATCTATAAATTTAATTTGTTGTTCCGATATTTACAATTTCATCGTAATTTCTTCAAGCAATTTAATTTTTTCCAAAATGTCTCTAATAAAATTTTGGTTGGAAGTTTCAATTAAATATTTTTTTATATCCATTGGCTGATCTCCCATATTCTTTTTAATTTTATTATTATTTTTTAAATAATATTCCTTCATTGTATCACATCTTATTAGCAAAAATTTCTTTTCACCATCTTCAGCAGGGCTACAGAAATTAATGAAAATTTTTCCTCCACAACACTCGAATTCTGGAGCTTAGGCAATCAGGCGGAATTGAATGTTTGCATTCATGTTTCTGCTTTATACAATTAAAAACATATTTTCGGAATATTCTATTTCTTCTCTCATACAATCAAACTAATCGGTACTTACGTATTATCTACCCGCAGATTTAAAAAGAAGGAAGGGTCTCCTCTTACTTAGGTTGATTAGGGTTAGGGTTAGGGATATGTGAAATGATAACCTATCCCCTAACTAACAAGGGAAGTACCTCACCTTAAGGTGGCCCTTTTTGATGAAACTTGGCATGTCTTTTGGCCATAGGATGCCTACACATAATCCGCTATTTTTATCTGCGGAATGAGCTCGCCTACTGTTTTATGGCCAATAAAAATTTTTAATTTGACGATTTATTGGATTGGAAATAGGAAGAGGCAGATGCCTGGATGGTGTATGGGGTAAGTATGTAGAATACTTTTTATGGTCATGTGTTCAATTCCTCTCATCGGCAAGTATTTTTTTAATTTCTTAAACACATTTTTAATACAAATTTAGAGTTTTATTATTAAAAATTAAATAAAAGAATTAAAATTATGTAAACCGCAATATAATTATCTGCCCAATGAGCTTATCTCGGATTTTATTACCATAAAACCTATTTTTTCAGCCATTTTGGCCATAGCCCATATCTCCGTATAGGGATGTCCTAAAATTATGAACTAAACGTCATATTATAGAGAATTTTATTGGCTATAATATTGGTAAATGTTTTCTAGGCCTAAAAATTTTTTGAAATTTTTTATCGATTTTTTTTCGAAAAATCCCGAATTTGGCCAATTTTCAATGGGCCATAACTCGGGTATATGGCTACATTGGAACATGGCCCAATTATGTTTTTTGATCACAATATCATAAAGTATTTTTATGTAAATTTTCAGATTTTTTCGTCAACCTGAAAATTTTTGCAAATTTACAATGCCTAGGCCTGTATGGGCAAAATACCTAGAATTTTCAGGTTAAGGGAAAAATCTGAAAATTTACATAAAAATACTTTATGATATTGTGATCAAAAAACATAATTGGGCCATGTTCCAATGTAGCCATATACCCGAGTTATGGCCCATTGAAAATTGGCCAAATTCGGGATTTTTCGAAAAAAAATCGATAAAAAATTTCAAAAAATTTTTAGGCCTAGAAAACATTTACCAATATTATAGCCCATAAAATTCTCTATAATATGACGTTTAGTTCATAATTTTAGGACATCCCTATACGGAGATATGGGCTATGGCCTAAATGGCTGAAAAAATAGGTTTTATGGCCATAAAATCCGAGGCGTGGGCATTCCGCAGATAAAAATAGCGGATTATGTGTAGGCATCCTATGGCCAAAAGACATGCCAAGTTTCATCAAAAAGGGCCACCTTAAGGTGAGGTACTTCCCTTGTAAGGACCCTAATCCTATAGCCTATAGCGGATGACCCATGGGGATCACCGGTACCTTCCCCGAGTTGACCTAAAAAAAATTTGCGGGTAGATAATACATAAGTACCAACTAATCCCCCTTTATTTTTTCTCTCACTTTTTGCTTTTTTATAAAAAAAATATTCATTTTTTTAATTATTAGCATGCTTTTTCCTAATTCTAGTATTTTATATAAAAATATATAACTTTTAAATTATTTTATATTATAAAATTTAGTCAATTTGCATTTATGCCTTCCCAGTAGTTTTAAAATTTGTGATTAAAATAAAAAATAATACTAAAATGGTTTTACAAAAAAATATGATGTGCGCGGGAGTGCACGTCAAATACGAAGGGTAAAAATTTGATTTTTCCAAAGACAAAAAGCGAATACAATAAATTATTAAATGGCCAACAAACAAAATTGAGATAAAATGAATGGGTGATCCGGGGAAAAAGCAAATAATTAAATATTAATATATTCAATTAAAGGCAAGGGAAAAGTCATGAAATTCCCTTGATTGAATAAGGCGGATTTTTCACGATAAAAGCAAATATTTTCCAATCAAAAGTCAAAAGTGAGGCAAAAGGCGTGAAATTCGTTTGAATGAATATGGTTGGATTTTTTCTTCTAAAAGTGAGGCAATATGTGAAGACAGAGAATTCGGATGCCGGCGTAAAATTGCACAGATGATCGAAAAGGGTAAAATTGCACGGATGATCATCAAAAATTACATGGATGATCGAAAAGGGTAAAATTGCATGAATCGCCGTGCGCATCCCTCGTAGCATCAAACAAACAAGTGAAAAAATGGCCATATAAAAAAGGGCATTTTCGACGCTCCAAATCCATATTCATTCCAATTTTTACCCATTATTCAGCATTCATTTTAATTTTATTTTTATCCAATCCCTCTCATTAAATTATGCAAGTGCTGAAAATATTCACTCCATTTTTAATTTGCTGCATTTTTTGGGGAATCAATGTGGAATGCCAGGGCTGCCATAATACCGGGGAAACCCGGCATTTCCCGGGTTTTTGATGTCCCGGCCGGGGTTTTGCCGGGGTTTTGAAAGTGCCGGGTTTTTTGCCGGGTTTTTCATATTTTGCCGGGTTTTGCCATGTTTTTAAATTTTTAGCTAAATTTTTCGCTGCGCGGCCATTTTTGGGTCTAATTTTTCGCTGCGCGGCCATTTTTGGGTCTAATTTTTCGCTGCGCGGCCATTTTTAGCTAATTTTTCTTCCAATCAGGGCCCATTTTTAGCTATTTTTTCTCCCTATCAGGGCTTTTTTAGCTACTTTTTCTACCTATCAGGGCCATTTTTAGCTAATTTTTTTCCTTCCTTCGCGGCTTTTTCTGGCTAAACTTTTTGACGGCAGACCGATTTTTAAAGCTTATGATATCTTTATTTCATAACGCACATGCTCAAAAAGTCAATTAAAAATATGCTCAAAAAGTCAATTAAAAATATAAATCTGAAGTAGAAAATTTTTACAAGCTTTTACTAAATTGCATTTTAACACGTTTTAAAAGATGCCGGGTTTTTACCGGGGTTTTGAAAATTTTTGCCGGAGTTTTGCCGGGTTTTTAGACCCGAATGCCGGGGTTTTGACTTTTGGAGATGGCACCCCTGTGGAATGCGGAAAAAAAGATGGCATTAAGGCTGCTGGGAAACAACATCAAGGAGGAGTGCAAGCAAAACCTGCGGCGAAAATAGTTAAAAAGGAGGAAACGCTAAAAGCAAAAAGCAAGGGAATGAAAAAAACTGCTGCTGGTGGACATGTCCAAAAACAAAAGAAGCATGCTGATAAAAAGGCACATGAACTTGGGGGAAAGGAGGCCTTAAAAAAGAGCCCATCCGCAGACTCCAAGGCGGCTTGTATGCAAAAGTGTATGTGCGAAAAGTTGGAGACAAACAATAATTTCAATGGCCAAAAAGAACAAACACCGATCCGGGTGAAACGCAATAATGAATACTGCGAGAATTGTCATAATAAGGTGAATGAACGTTGGTGCTCTGAATGTGAACAATATTGCGGTGTGTATAGCGGTGAGTATGAGTACTAAATGTGGGTGCTAGTGCGTTTCACTTAAAAGGTCGGAAATGCGTGTTTCACTTAAATTGGTCGTTTATTCTATTTCAATTTAGAGGGCTTAAACCAAAAAACCGATGATATTTTCGAATTCAGCGTGTTGCAAAACCCCTAAAATAAGTTTAAAAACATATATTTATATATGTTAAACCAGCAAAAACATTGATTATTTGAAAATAGATGTTAACTCAAAAACATTGATGTTTTAGATATTTTAGCAAAGATAATTTATGTTTTTAAACTGATTATAGGAGTTTTGCAACACGCTAAATCCGAAAACATCATCGATTTTTTGGTTTAATCCTTCTAAATGAAATATAAGAAAAAACGACCAATTAAGTGAAACGCGCATTTCCGACCATTTAAGTGAAACGCGCAAACACGCTAAATGTGAATTTAAAAATTCTTCAAAATAATTCTTCATTTTCCCTTGAATTCCTTAATTACGCGGTGCATTTATTTCCATGAAATTATAATTTTTAATTTCTTCGCTTATTATTACTTTTCCTATGTCTATTCTAGACTATTTCTCCATAATAGTGAATTTGTTAAGCTAGACTAAAGAAGTCAATGATGTGCGACTGTATTTTCCATGATTTCTCCAAAACAGGCAATGTTACCCAGCCGCTGATACAAAAAATGTCAACACGGCCAAAATGTCAACACGGCCAAAATGCTATAAAATGGCAATCCAGCCAAAATCCTACAAAATATCAACGTCCATAAAAACTTACAAAATGTCAACGACATAAATTTTTTTGACATCTAATAAATCAGAAACCGGTCTTAGATCCGACAAACCATATACCAATTTATAGATCTCATCGAGGCGCATCGAATAGCATATAAAATGTCAGATTTTGACTCAGAATTAAAGAGTTTAAAACCAAAAACCTTAAATATGGTTTAAACGGTTTATTATCCTTTAATTTTGACCAAATCTTGACAAATTATATATCAATCGATGCATCTTGATGAGATCTACAAAATGGCATAAGAATTGTGGAATCTAAGACTAGTTACTGATTTATTAGAAGTCAAATACTGTTTAGACATTGACATTTTGTAACTTTTTATGTGGGTTGTCATTTTGTAGGATTTTGGCTGGATTGACATTTTGTAGGATTTTGGCTGGATTGACATTTTGTAGGATTTTGGCTGGATTGACATTTTGTAGGATTTTGGCTGGATTGACATTTTGTAGGATTTTGGCTGGATTGACATTTTGTAGGATTTTGGCTGGATTGACATTTTGTAGGATTTTGGCTGGATTGACATTTTGTAGGATTGACATTTTGTATAGTTACCTTTTTCAATTAAACAGCGCATGTACAGCGAAAAATTAATATAAATTAGAGATTAGACAAAATTATAAATTTTATAATTCAGGTGAAAGTACCGATTTGAAATGCTATTTTTGTGATAATGATGAAATTGAAAAATTAAGGAATGAAAAATATTATTGCCTTCGATGCAACGAGCTCAGAGATTCTGATAGAGTCTATGGTAAGTGCATATAAAAATATCGAAATAATAAAAAAAGTAAAATAATAAATTGTAATTTGAGCCTGGATTTGGTGCGTGCCCAATTGAGGGGAAACAATTTGCCGGTGTTATGGTTAGATAAGCTCATTTGTTTTTTCAGGGTAGAGTTTAGTAATGTGATTTACATATATTTTAACATAAATTTATGTAATTTTTTCAAAAATTGTACAACACGGAAAAATTTTAGCCAAAAATGGCCTGATAGAGGAACATTTTAGCCAAAAATTTCAATTTTTAAGGATCATTAGAAGGGCAATAAAGACACATATGGATTTGTAAGAATATTCTTATGGAATAAGGTCATTTTCACTTTTCTAATAAGGACGGAATTCAATAAGGACTTTTCTTATAAAATTAGGACGAATGGCATCCCTAGTCTTAATTTTTTAAAATGATCGAGCATTCACTTATCCCGTTTGCTGGCCTCTGGTTCAAATCCTCGGGCGGCAATATAACAAAAGTATGTAAAGGGAAAAGAGACATGTAAACAAATGGGGAATTGGGGATTGATGCAACAATTATTCTTTTTATTTATTAATATTTTTATTTTTTATAGAGTGGATGGAGCGTTCTGAAAGCCAAAAGAGCGATGATGATTCTGACAGCTCCAATGACCCATGTTTGTTTGATTTTTATGCCTATTTTTACTGTAAAATTAATAATAGAATAATTGAAAAATATGTAAAAATATGTGGAGCATCAGCTGCTTCGTATTAAAATCCCTCTGCATAAGTATGAAACCCCGAAAACTCAAGTTCGTGGAACTTTTTCCTTTAATTCGACGTTTAGTAAAGAAAATTCCTCTTATATTCGGGGTCAGGATTTTCGGGGATCCGTGTTTTGGAGGCCTTCAGTCCACGACACCGAAGTCGAGATTTTATCTAAAAAAGTGTCGCGATTTTCAGTGTCGGCTCCGGGGGTTGCTACCCTATAATATTTATCAACGATTCTACTGAATATATTTTTTCCGATTCCTAGGTAACAGCGCAAATCAATACAACTACCAGCATTTCAATTGTGATGAATGCACGACAGAAGAAGGTTGCGAACATTTGAGTAGTGTGATTGTTGGAATGGCCAAGTGCGATTGGGTTTCTGATGAAGGGTATGAAAAGTGCACAAAATTTGTGAAGGTTGGATTGGACGGTAATGAATTGGTCGATTCTGATTCTGATTGATGAGGCTGAGCACTGATGAGGAGCCAAATGCAGATGTCATCGATCATTTGTGGAAGGAAATGTGGAAGTGCAAAAGAAAATGAATGTCCTCTCGTTGAATCAATCTGTCCATTTTTTTTGTAATTCTCTATGTTTTATCCCTATTTCATTTTTCGGGTGGATAAATTCAAGGCAACAAATTTGAAGAATCTATTAAATTTATTTCTAAGAGTTCGGTTAGAAATAGTCGCGCGTTTTTATAATTATTCCCGCTTTCTCTTCACCGTCCCTCTAATCATATTAATAAATAATAACATCATGCAATTTGAGACTATATATTATTTATTGACATGGGCTAAATTGAATATTTTGATGCAAAAATGGAAAAAAATGTTGGTATTTCTTTTTCATACCTAATTCAATTATTTCCATAAAAGATGATCTCCACCAAACTTGTTTTTGATGTAACTTAATATACACATTAGAATAATAATGACATCAAGTAATTTAGTGTCCGACAGAAGGCTTTCGAAGCCGAAAATTACCGAATCGAAAATAATCGTCGATAATGATCGGTAACCGTTCGATATTTCCAAATATCCAAATCAGCCTTTTTCAATATTCTATTTACAAAATTAAATACCATCCGTACTTTAAATGCTAAAAAGCATTTAAAAATGCAACTATTTTAGTGCATGTTTTTCATGTAAAATATATGTCAAAAAATTAAATATCGAGGGAATTATAGGTATTAATCTGATCGAAATTGTGACTTATTCACGAACATATCAACTGCAGGGATGAATTTATTTAAGTTATGGCCCGTAATTTCGGCTTTTTGTACCAAAATTACGATTTACGAAAAAAAGCCTTAAATAATGTACGGCGGGCATATTAATTTAAATTTCCAATTTTGCTAAATTTTTCTCACTGTCCCTATAAGCGTGAAGCGTCCCAAAAAATAAAAATAAGAAATCATAAAATATAAAAGGATTTCATCAAAGTGAAAACGGATTTCATTTTGATTAACATATTTAATGAATTCTTCAGATTTTCACTTGAAGCCTTTTTATAGAAGCTCTTGTATAAATCAATTAATACAGATGGAAACAAAACCAAATTTATGCAAATTTGAATATATATTTGCAACAGAATTTTAGAGGTTAAATTTTTTGTGAGTAAAATGAATATCGAGGAAAGTCTGGTGGACTATTAAAGTATAACAAATTCCAAAAAATGATTAAAAATGTCATCTTTCTTTCAATTCAAATTAAATCAAAAACATTCAAAAACATTTCTTCAAACGCTCCAGGGCCATTAAGAGCACGCCAGCATTCAAGCGAACCTAAATATATTTTTTTTATATTGAAAAGAGATAGTTTAACCAAAAAATTTAATTCTATTAATAATTTATGGCTGACTGATTAATTAAAATTGTTACATTTTTTAATTACTAGTTTCAATTCAATTAAAAATCCCAACCGTAGCACGTGTCACAGATTGTTCAACATCTCTTTTTGGTTCAAGCAAATCTCTCTCTTTATTTACCCAAAAATCGGGCAAAGACAAATTATGTTCGATATAGTCCAGCCATGTTGGGTCATCAAAGTTTCGTGTTGCTGCTTCTTTTGGATCAACATAATCCGCTGGCTTATTTTTGGAATTTGCTTCAGTGTGGCCTATGGCTTCACGACGATCGGGACCATTTTCTCGGTTAAAAACTCTCGTTTCTCCCCCAATCTCAATTTGATCCTCTAATGGCTTTAGCAAATCCAACTTGTTGGCATTCAACATTGTTTTGCTCACCGACACAATTTGGTCGAATGCATTTTTGAATTTTTTGCCCAATTTTGTTATTTTCTCTTCCCATTGAATGGTAATTCCATTTTTCTTCTCTCTTTTTTCTATCATTTCTGGAATTTTCTTCCTTAATTCATTGTACAATTCCAAAGAAAAATCGTTCAAACGCTTATATTTAAGATATAATTTCTGAAATTGGAAAAAATAGTTTAAATAATTTTCCAAGGAATTAATTAATTTATGTTAAAAATTATTAAAATTATATATTTTTTTATTTAATTTAAATTATTTCTTTATTCGATTAATTAAAATTTTATCATAATTAATTAAAATTATTTCTTTATTCAATTAATTTAATTTATATCTTTTTTTAATTAATTTAAATTATTTCTTTATTCAATTAATTAAAATTATATTTTTATATAAATTAAAAAATTGCATATCAAATAATAAAAATGGATACCTTGAATTCACTACGACCGTAGCCTTTGTCTTTTTTAAATTTCTGTGCTTGATAAAACGACGTTTCTTCTGCGTTTGCAATTTTTTTCAGTATATTAGATTTCTCTTCATTTAATTTTTTTCCCATTTCACTAAAATTTATTTAGAGATTTAACAATTTTTATTAAATTTTTTAAAATAATTTTACATGAATTGTTTATGTGTTTGTCCGAAGATGATTTCGATTTTCAATTTTTTAATAAAGTCTACCATTGTTCCTTTCATTTCTTCAAATTTTACATTTTTAATATGATCAATTAATTTGATCTTTGAGAGTCCTTCCAAAAGGTCAAGAAATTTTCCAATATAACTTCGTCCGAACAAATCGATTGTAACCTGTTGAATATTATTTTTTCGGGAATAATTTAAATTTAGGCATTTTTTAAAATTTTATTTGCCATTTTTCTATTTATGTATTTAATGAAAGGGCTGCCAGATGATTTTTCACTTTAATGGACATTTGATTAAAAACGGGGCATTTTTGTGGGAACTAGGAAGGCATTTTTAAAAAGCAGTTAAATGATTATAAATATATTTAATCATAAGTTAATATTAATATTTATCTTTTTTATTTTTCAAATAATTTTATAAAGAAATTAAACAAAATAAATGTTTCTAAATCTCAAATCTGAATAATTTAATTTTTAAGTAAAGAAAAGAGGTTGCCTAGTCGTTGTATTACACAATAGCAGAATAATTAATAATAATTATTAAAATTAAATCTTTATTTGCGCCTCAGGCCAGAATTTTTACAAAAAATAACCTTTGAAAAAGAAAATTATTATCAAAAAATGACAGAGTAGAGAAAAAATTAGACCAAAAATTGAAGAAATTTTAGCCAAAAAAATAGTCTAAATTTGGAAACACCTCTGCAGTCTGCATTTGCTCATGGTTGAGGGGAGCTGTGGTGGAACAAAAGAGGCAGGTGTAATTCTTGCAACACTATTTTATAATCAAATTTTAAGACTATTTTGCAAAATAAAATAAGTACGATTTTTAGACTCATCCAATCCAATCATTTAAAAGTATAAATTTATTGCTTTAATTTGTATAATTTTGTAAAATTTTTTTAAAATCAATTTTCATAAATTTTAATCCAAAATTATACAATTCTTTATTTCTCATAAATAAATAAAATAATCATTTGCTTACCCTGCCACCTCCTTGAAATTTCACTTCATAGATATAATTGGCAAATTTGTGCATCAAACGAACAAAATTGTCAGTGAAAAAATAATTTTTTTGTGTGTTTCTCTCGTTATTAGGTACAAAGGGTGCAAATTTTTGCACCATCTTCACAAGAAAATCAATTTTCGTAAAAATATAATCGCGAAATTCCACTTTCTTAAGCACCGGTTTTTTCTCATTCACTATATTCGCATCTAAGTTTTCGATTTTTTCCATTTCCTTTTTCAAATTAAGACAATTGATTGAAAATGTTTCCATGATTTGTGGCAGCGGCGGAGTTTGGTCAGAAAATTCTTCCGTGATTTCCGCCGATGGCAGTGGAGCTGCATTCAATGTTTTTAATCCAAATAAAAATAAGGGGAAGAAAATTTTTAACATCAATTTGGGATGCATCATCCAATTATTTGATGAGTTGATTTCGTTCTATAATGTTATCTAAAATTTATTTTTATTTTAGCATTAATTAACAAGCCAGCAAGAATGATTTACAAAATTATGCTTCCAGCAGGTTTGCTGCTATTTTTATCGTTATATTCCATTATTTCCTCAAAGGAGAGAAACTGTAAAAAAGTGATAGGGTTTAGGGTTATGTGAGATGTTTTTGGTCCCACCCTATCCCTGCAGAATGACTTTTAAAGCTACATTCACACAAACGAAGCCAATGCATTGGCTCCAAGTGGAGTAGGATTTTTGGGGTTTTATATTTTCTATCTGACCAAAAAATAATAATTTTTATATCAAAAAATAGAGCAGACTTTACTGCATCGGATAGTAAATTTATAAACATTTCTGACAGGTAGAAAAATTAAGCCAACGACTAGGCCAAGGCAGAGCCAACAATTCAAATCATTTGAATCGTTTGCTTCGTCGGTGGCTCCAAAAATTCTAATAATTTTTCTACTCGTCGGAAAATCGTCAAATTATACTATCTGATACAGTCTGCTCTATTTTTTGGTATAAAAATTATTTTTTTTAATCAAATAGAAAAAATTTTTTGTAGGTCCACAAAAATCCTACTTCTCTTGGAGCCAACGCGTTGGCTCCGTTTGTGTGAACGTAGCTTAACTAGGGTTCAGCGGTACCGCAGTACCGGTCGGTACTGGTACCGAAGTACCGGCCTTTGGCCAGTACCGGTACCGATTTTGCCAGTACCGGTACCGACATCGGTACTACCGGTACCGTTTTTTCAACTCGGTACTAGACGGTACTGACAAGCACCCCCTAAAATGGCATTTTTGGCCAAATTTTTATTTTTTTTTAAAATTTTTTTCTTTAAAATGAAAATTTCACTCAAATTTAAATCTTTTATGAAGCTATTTTTTATTCCTCTGTATCAAAAATTTTTGATTTTTGAAAGAAAAAAATTGATTTTTTAAAAATTTTTATGATTTTTTACAATTTTTTCTCCAGTACCGTCAGTACCGACTAGTACCGGTACCGACCGGTGTCGAGTACCGGTACCGGGTACCGACCCTAAACCCAGTACCGGTACCGAATACCGAGTAGGCTTACCGGCAAGTACCGGTACCGATTTTGGTCCAAAGTACTGGTACCGCTGAACCCTAAGCTTAACCCTAATCCTGGTGACCCACAGGGGAGGATGGACTCTCACTTTCTCCTATTAAAGAAAAAAAGGATGTAAAAGATAAAAGTACCGATTTGCGTTTGTATTAAAAATGAAACTTAATTAGTTTTAACTCGTTCTTCGGCTCTGCGTACGATTAATGCCCCATTGAGAGAGATGACTGGGACTCGCTTTTCTATTTTATGTTTCTCAAGACTATTTAATAAGTCAATAAATTGCTAATTTAATGAAATAATATTTATAAAAATAGCGAATAAGATGAAATAAATATGGCTGTATGAAGTGAAGTTTTAATAGGATTTTGGTTTATTCTAAATCTAAATTCTTATATCTAAAGAGATCACCGCGGATGATACCGATACCAATTTAATAGAAGTTTTGAAAATTGGAAATGAAAGGGGATTTATATTTTGATATTTAAAAAAAGTGGGGACTTATTGAGAGGTTGAAGTGATGGCCAAATTGCCAAATTTGGAAACCAGGGCCTGGTTTTCTTATCCAATTGGAAGGCAAAATCGAGAAGAGAATTTTTGTTTGATATCGAAAATAGGGGAAGGAACGGATCGGATTCGGATAAATGATGGCCAAATCGGCCAAATAGAAAGACATGGCCAATTTTTACTATCCAAATGTTTGGCACTTCTGAGTGAAAATCGATAGATGCGCGCAAGGGGTGGAGTAATGGGCCAAATACGGGTGGACTGTTACGGCTGATCAAGGAAAAGGGAGGGAAAATTAGCAGCAAATTGTGAAAGAAAGATGGCCAAAATGCCAGCAATATTAGGAGTGGAGAAAAAGCTGTAACCCATAGGGAGGATGCTGCGCGGCATCGCTCCATTTTGAGAATTGATAAACAGGTAGGTTTGTTTCCCAAACTAAAAGAGAAAGTGATGCCATTTATGTATATTGATTTGGAAAAATAATGAAAGTGCAAACTAAATTTCCTGGAAAATTTGCATTTTGCAGTAAAATCGGTGGAATGGTAATTTTTGCATTTGTTAAAGGGAAAAAAAATGCAATCTTTTCTACATTAAGTAGGGTTCTCAGATTTTTTTTCAAAATAAATTATATTTGCCTTGAAAATAAAGATTTTGGGGTCAAAATAAAGATTTTCGTTTTAAGCTGAAATAAATTGATTTAATTTTTCAATTAGTTTTTTTTTTATTATAAATAAGCAAGAGGGGATCAACCAGGACAGAATTATACGTTTTTTGAGAAAAATTTTTACAATTTTTCGCGCCGTAAGGAAAAAAAATATTTTAAAGATATGCGAAAAATTTGACCCAAAAATGGCCGCGCAGCGAAAAATTTGACCCAAAAATGGCCGCGCAGCGAAAAATTTGACCCAAAAATGGCCGCGCAGCGAAAAATTTGACCCAAAAATGGCCGCGCAGCGAAAATTTTTTATCATTTTATAATTTCATGGAAAAAATTTTGACCTCTCAAATAAATTACAAATCTTTAAATAAAGTAGATCTGAGAACCCTGACATTAAGTCAGTGTTAAAATCTTTTTTATATACAAACAATATATTTGGTGAAAATAACCAATAACAAAATCAAATTTATACTAATTTGAATATAGTATTTTTTCAAATAATGCTGAATTTTGGACTTTTTGGATGAATATCGGAAAATAATGTCCGCCAATGAATTTACTTCTTTCCTCGAAATTCAATAAATTCTTTTATTCGTTCGAAGGCCACCAATAGAATACCGGCATTCAGACGAATCTATAAATTTTGTTTTAGAATAAATTTTACTAAAAAAATATTGTAAATTGATAAATTCCTTAATTCAGCAAATGCTGGGCAAATTATTTTGGGAAATTTCAATTTTTAGAATTCGTTATACATTCACAAATAGACTCATTCGATTCAGTACAGTTAAAAAATCTTTGAAATTTCAATTTTAAATCCATATGAGTTTTTTTTTGAAAAGCTGAATTGTTTAATTTTTATTGTTCCACAATGGTAGAAAATAAGGGCATCTCCACAATAGTTCAATTAAAAAAAAGTCATTTTGATATTATAAAATGATAATATTAAAATATATAAAATAATATTAAATTCACCATCATTTTTTAATTCACATTTCATAAATTAATGGAATTTAGTGCTTAAGTAATTGATTTTACAATTCAGAAAATGAAATAGACTATTCTTAAATAATGAATATTTAAAAAAAATTAAGATTTTCGTAATTAAATTAACATGAAAAATATTCCAAATAAAATTTAAATACTAGTAAGTGTAGAAAATAAGATTAAAAATGCTTTAGCCGATTTGATAATAAAAAATAAACATATAAATTTTTATTATTGGATGGTTCTTTATCATTATAACAGAAATATTTTATATTTCTCAAGAGTTTATTTTGATTTTTTCAATATTATTTTAAAAATTTTAATATTTTCCCTTTAGAAGAATATCAAAAATCATTTTTTTTAATTGTACCATTGTGGAGGTGACACAGCACCATCTAAAATATTTCCTAAAACCATTTAGTGAATTAATATTCAGAATTTTATTTCATTTAATTTATATATATATTCAAATTTAAATAATTTACTTTTACGCGCAGATCGGAATAATTAGTTTTCATTGAAATTTTATGCAGTTCTTCATTGCGCCATGTCTCTGGAAAGAGCAAATGATATTCAATGTAGTCCAGCCAAGTATATCCGACATTTTCCGTGTCAACAGGAACATCATCATCTGGCAAAGTTGATCTCATTACCGTAAGTGGATTTTGATTTCGGCTCGGGTGAACATTCATAATAGTCTCCGGAATAATCTCTTCTTGTCGACGCTGTGGTTGTTGATTTCGGGCACCGTGCATTGTGCTGATTTGTGGTTCAATTTGTGCAAATATTTTTTTCAATTTTTGCCCAAGGAAAAGTTTTCCATCATCAATGATTATGCTGTTTTTTGGAACATTTTCTTTTATTTTTTGTGCAATTTCGACTATCAATCCTTTGTGAAATTCCAAAGATGCATCGTTCAAATTTTTGTATTTGATTAATAATTTCTTAAAATGATGAAAAGAGATATCAATTATATTTTGAAATATATTCTATTATTCATTTTAGGTTTTGTCTTATGTACTTAGTTTTTATAAAATTTTGGTTCCGGAATCTAAAGCGGCAACTATTCTTTAAGGTATAATAATTTTTAAATATATATTGCATGTGCATAATGTTAGAGATAGAGAACGAATTTATATTGACGAGTAAAATCCAGAAATATTGATGAAAATTTTAAAATTTAAGTAAAATATTGAAGAAATATTGAAGAAAATTTTTTTAAAGTATTATATTTTATCAAAAAATTCAAAAATTTTTTCGCAATTATTCGCAATTATTCGCTTTACAAATTATTCAAATTGTGTAGTTTTTATTCAGATAAATTTAGAATTCATTTTCAAAATAAGCAATTTTTAGTTATAATGTAGATAAATTTTACAAAAAATAATGCAAAATTAATTTCATAATTTCTTCAAAAAATCAAAAAATTTTAAAAAATTAAGAAAATTTTTCAGAATGCCAAATTTTTTCAAGAAAATTTAAAAATTTTTAAAAATGTCAAAATTTGTAAAAAAAATTTTAAATTTTCAAAATATTGATCAATATTGTACGTTTGCTTTAAGTTATTTTAAGTTGGCAAATAAAATATTCATATCAATAAAAATCCTTTATCTAATAAAATAGGGCATTCCCAGATTTCTTTAAAGATTCCCTAAACCTTAGCTAGCCCCTAGCCCCTAATCCAATCTGCCCTGAACTTAATCCTAATCCTAATACTTAGTTATGTTTCAAGTTTTATGGCCTCAAAAATATAAAATTTTTCGATATAATAAAAGAATTTTTGTAGATTAATTATTTTTTATATAAATTTAATTTATTCCAATTTAAAATTTTAATTTTTGAAATATTTATAAAAATATTTTTAAAACCTTATAGGCAGCTGGAGATAATTTCCTATCATTTTCATATTTTTTCATTTCATTCTCAATTTTCTCAATTTCTATTGATTTTACTCTTAAAAGTTTTTCTTCCTCATTTTCTTTTTTCAATGATCTTAATTTTGCCAAAAAAATTCTCTTTTGTTCTTTTTCCTTCTTTTCTTCTAATTCTTTCAATATTTGCTTATATTCTTCTTCAGCCTTTGTTTTCTTATTAAACAATTTTTCAACCGGTTCAATTCTCTTATTAATTTCATGTTTATATTTCTCGATTCTTTCATCCATTTTACTAAAAATTTATTTTATTTTGAAATCTTTTATCTTTTTTATATATCATATTATTTTGGTTAGTTAGTTGGTTACGTTTTACGTAAGATTAGGATTGAATTTAATTTTAATTACTATTTTTTTTATTATTTTAAACATATATAATTTTTTCTTGATATTTATTTTAACAGTTTAAACTTTAGAGGTTTTGTGGTTTGTCCTAGACCCCCGTTTCAGATAGCAATTTGATATGTTGCGCCCGAAACGCGGAATCGTCCATTCCCGGGAACGGATGGCCATCCCAAATCGGGAATCTCGTTTTCTAGGCATAGTACAGACTCGTGAGTAGGCTCATTCGATTCGTCATGGTCGATTTACTATATGAAATTTCAATATCAGACTTTTCTCCTAAACCCCTAGCCCTTAATCCCTAGCCAAAAGCCCCGAAAACCCATGACACCCTGAACCATAACCCTAGCCTTAGCCCTAGCCCATAAACCGGTCTGTAATTGAACTTTCATAAAATAAATTGACCATGCCGAATCGAATGAGCCTACTCTCCAGTCGGTACGATGCCTAGAAACCGAGATCCCCGATTTGGGATGGCCCAGATTATTGTTCAATCCCAGGAATGGACAATTCCCGGAATTGTACGTTACAGATATATCAATAAGAATCGAATGGTTTTGGTCTAAAATTTGCCATGCTTTAATTCAAAAGAATTTGCAAACTTTTTTAAACCTTCTTTTCGTTTTCGGTTAAAAAATTAATTTAAAATTCTTTAAATCATGACAAAATATAATCAAATCATTCTTCTCGACTTGATCTATCGATTCGATTCAGTGTTATATTTTGGAGATCTAGAATAAAACAGCTATAAAAAACAATCTTTTTGGCATTTTCAAATTTTGTTCTACAAATTATATATTTTCTCTTTTTTTTTGCTTTATGTATTACTATAATTATTTTTTCAATTATTTTATGTGAAAAAAATTTACCTGAAATAATTATAGTTATATATTTGGCCGAAGATTAGATCGATTTTCAAATTATTAACAAATGCAATCATTGCTTGCGGTAAATTCGTACAGCAGCTCCAATTTCCCCGAAGGATTTGGATTTTTTGTAAGCCTTCCAAAATTTCATAAAATTTATTGAAATTACTTCGATTGACCAGCATTTTTTCTATGGCCTTATAAAAAATTATTTTAATTTACTTGTAAAAATGATCTTTTAATGAATATTTTTTATAAGGCTACTATTTTTGCAGAAAAAAATTTCCTTTTTTTCTAGTCAAAATAGTTTTTGGCTTCTAGTAAATCAGAAACCGGTTTTAGACCCTACAAACTTTATGCCATTTTGTAAAACACGTCGAGACATCGAATGGTATATAAAATGTCAGTTTTTGCCCCAAATTAAAGATTTTAAAACCAAAAATCGAAATATGGTTTAAACGGTTTCATTTAATTTTGATCAAAACATTACAAATTATACATCTTTCGAAGCGATTTGACAAAATCTAAAACTGGTATTAGGCTTGTATGTAGGTCTAAAACCGGTTTCTGATTTAGTAGAAGCCAAAGGTGCTATGTCATTTCCACAATAGTACAAATATGGGCACTTCCACAATGGTACAAATATAGGCGTCTTCGATTATAATAAATCAGAAACCAGTTATAGACCCTAAAAACCTTATACCATTTTGTAGAATTCATCGAGACACAGAATGATATATAATTTGTTATGGTTTGGCCCAAATTTAAAGAGTTTAAAACTAAAAACTTGAAAAATGGTTTAATATCATTTAATTTTGACCTAACCATAACAAATTATATACCATTCGCTGCGTCTCGATGAGATCTACAAAATGGTATAAGATTTGTTTGGTCTAAAACCGGTTTCTGATTTATTATAATCGAAAACGCCTATATTTGTACCATTGTGGAGGTGCCCATATTTGTAACGCCCTTTACATATTTTGGAAATGACCCCGGACGGAAGCCAAAAACATTTTTGTCTGTAAAAAAGAAATTTTGTCTACAAAAAAATATTTTCTTTTCTAAAAAATATTCAATTTTTGCAATATATACCTTCACTTTGTCATTTGAATTGGAATCGATTTTTTCCAATTTGAGGAATTCGGCAAAATTTTCCATTGAATTGATAAAATTGTGGGTGAAAACATAATTCCTTTGTCCATTTTTATTATATTCGTACAATTCTGTTGTAATTTCTTCAAGCAATTTAATTTTATCCAAAATTTCTTTAATAAATTCATATGTGGAAATCTCTTTTATATATTTTTTTATATCCATAGTCTGATGATTTCCCGCATTCTTTTTATCAATTCTTTTTAAATGATCCACCATTATATCGCACCATCGTGGAAATTTATTTTCCTCATCTTCCGAACTTAAAATATCCCTTAATGAAAATCTTTCTACCGTCTTCGAATCACTCAAATTCCTGACCAAATTACTGTCCGAAAGTGTTGTTTCTTCCACAATTTCACTAAGAGATGACGAGGAGGCTGCCGCTTTACCTTTTTCTTTGTGATCATTTGAATTCGAAGTCGAGCCAGTTTCGTAGGCGGCATTTGATATTTGAATTTCAAATATAAAGAGTAATGAAATGAAAATCAGCAATTTCATCAGGTGCATTTTCTTGCTAATCTCTAAAAAATATTTTTGCCAATGTCATTATAATTATAATTTGTGGTAAATTATGGGATTTAACAAGATGCTTTGCTGGTAAATTATGGGAATTAAGAATGGATTCGATGATATTTGTTCGTTTCGATGTCGATTTTCGGTCATTTTTGATTTCGTTTTTCAATTTCGAAAAATTTTTTACCCTCCGAAATTTCGTTTTTCGATTTCGAAAAATTTTTGACCTTCCGAAATTTCGATTTTCGATTTCTTTTTTGGGCCATCGAACCCATCCCTGATGGGAATTTAGACTTAAAAATTAGCATAAACTTGAAAATAGGCTCATTCGACTCGGCCTGATCAATTTATTATATAAAATTTTATTTGCAAATTGTTTTTGTTTAGTAAAACTTTCCGATAGCTCCTATCTCGCCTCCTGAGTCGTACTACTAGCCTAAAATTATTCCCGGTGTGAAATTGAAATTTCATATAACAAATTAAATTAATCATGGCAAGTCGAATGAGCCTATTCGAGTGTATGATTTCTTTAAGCCGATTTTCCCAAAATTTACTAAGCTAGCATCTTGGTAAATTCCGAGATTTTATGCTTTAGGTTTATGGATATGCAATGCATAGGTTAAAGGCTAACAAGGCTAGATAGAATAAGGATCTTAAAAGTCTGATTTGGCCAAGTTGTATGGCCTAAAAAAGAATGATTATTTTTTATTATTAAAATTTTTTAGATTTTTTAGCATTTTCTTCGACTAATTAAATAATATATTTTTAATTAGACTATTTAAAATTTTTAACAAATTCTTATTTATTCTAATTTTCCTTTTTAATTCGCTTTTATTATTTGTAGGACAATTATTTACTTATTAGTAACATTGCGGATATCAAAATGCAACCTTTAAAAAATCCCACTCATTTCTCAAACATTAAAAAAATATATTACGGTTTGTGGACCCAAAATTTAGCCAAAATTATGCTCTAGATAATTAATAATTAAAAATTCTTTTTTATAAGACCTAATTTTATTTTCTGATTATATTAAATGAGGGCCTATAAAAATGAGGGGTCGGTGAAGAGATGGCCAAAAAAGAGTAGGGGGGGGGGGGGCAGCTAGGATGAGCAAATGGGATTTTTTGTAAATATGAAATAGAGGGGCTGGCCAAAATAGAGGAGGGGTAGAAGGGGAAAATTGGCCAAAATGGAATGGAGATGGCCAAAATCGAGGGAGAGGCTCAGGTGAGGGTCGGTGGACGTTGTAGTATGTGAATTTCAAATGGACGTTTTTCGTGCGTGGATATCGATTTGAAAATCGTAAATTCAAAATAATTGAGAAAATTTGCATTGCTTTATTGCTGAAAATCACGGAATGAGAAAATTTGGCAGATTGTGGCAATTAAAAGCAAATCAGATAGACGAGATCAGTAGCGAGTATTTCACAAAAATTTTTGGCTTGAAGGCATTTCGAATCCTTTTTGACAAATTTGTGTAAAAAATAATAAAATCAAATTTATACATATTTAAATATAATTTGATAATAATTTTTAAATTTTGAGGAAGTCAGAAAAATGTTTAAAATTTAAATTTTTGTTAAAAACATTAATTCATTCGCTCCAAAGCCATCAAAATCAAACTGGCATTCAATTCAAACAAACCTAAAAAATTTTTGTGTAAGGTAATGAGGAAATTTTTCGGAATGTCTATAGCCGTTTTTAGTGGCGAAATAAAATTATTCAACAAGAATTTTAAATGATTTTATATGATTTAATAAAGAAAATATTCACTACAGCTTTAATAGAATGCATTTCTTTCTCATTAGATCTCTGTCTTCAAATTTAACATTTAAAATAACGAATTTTTTTCTATTCTTTGGAATAGCAGATTAGATTCATAATTATTTTTTGATTAATAAAAATGACATTTTATTAAATTATTTAATATTTTTTAATTTTAAAATTGTCCGTTTTTTAAATTATTTTATTTCGTCTAAATGACCTCTTTCTTACCTGTATCCATTTTACATTACAAAAAATTTAGAATTCGACAATTTATACACCTTTATTTCATTAAAAATTTATTATACATACTAATTTGCTCATTTAAAAATCAAAAATATGTTGTTATAAATTGATATATTTAATTATGAAGTGCAGCATTTACATGTTATGGTAACGGACAATTTTACAAAATTTTCATTTACGCATTGTCGGAGTGTCTTTCTTTAGCCACAGGCAATTTTTGATAGTTAATGCGAGAATAAATTCATTCAATTCATCATAATGGATTTTATTCTATTAATTTAAGGTTTGCAAACTTCTATTTAAAGCTTAGGCATGATAAATCAAAACCGGTTATAACCATTTTTGTTTTTTAATATTTTTCAAAATTTCGATTTCCGAGTTGCATGAGAGTCGTTAAATAGGAAAAAAGAAATTGTTTCATTTTGGCATTCTGGATATTAAAAATGTAAATAAATGATAATTGATAAATCGCTCAAAGAATTTCAAAGAAATTGGTCTCTTTGATGAAATTCATGGCAATTTATTGAATATTATTAATTTTCACACTAATGCTTTGTAGAATCCTTGTTATTGACCAAAATGAAGAAAATAACAATCAAAATTTTATATAACTTGAATATATATGACCATAAATAATGTAAAAGGTTGGAATATTTTTATGAATATACCGAATTCCAAAAATTGTTTTGTTTAATGAGTATAAATTGAATTCTGAAAATATAGCCATTTTGTGAATATATGTAAAAAAGAAAAATCAGATATTTAAAATATAATCCGAAAGAAAAAATAATATTTAATTTGCCGAAAAGGTAATGAAATTATCGAAAAGATTATAAGTGTCTCTCAGAAATTTATACTAAATCCATTTAAATCCAATTGATAAATTTCATCAATACGCATCGATTGATATATTTTTTTTGTCATAGTTTAACCAATAATAATTTAGTTTTAAACTGAAAACAAATTTGGATTTAAACCATTTAACAAAGTTTATGAGTGTAGAACAAACCCTAAAACCATTTATATATAATTTTTTTGGTTGGCCGACACTTGCTGACCCGACACTTGCGGACGAAACGGTCTGGTGCCGAAGGTGGTAAAGCTGAAGTGACATTGTTTATAGGATATTATTAGGCATAAAATTAGCTACAAAATGTCATCAAAAAGTTTGGCAAATTTTGAGTGTTCATCGAGTTATGGCCAAAAACCGTCAAAATCGCAATTTTTAATTAAATCAATGGTTTTAGGCCATAACTCGGGGAATATTCAACATTGGCCAATGCTTTTGGTACCATTTTGTAGCTAATTTTATGCCTAATAATATCCTATAAACAATGACACTCCAGTTTTACCACCTTCGGCTCCAGATCGTTTCGTCCACAAGTGTCGGGTCCGCAAGTGTCGCAGTACCCTTTTTTCAGCAAATTAAATTCTATTTTCAAAGATAAACATTTTGTATGTAAATAAACATAAAATGAATAAAAAAATTGCCGAAAGGAATATTTTAGTCATCTCCTCGATCGATAAATACTTTTAATCGTTCGAAGGTCATCAAAAGCATGCCAGCGTTCAAACGAATCTAAAAATTTAATTGTATATAGAGGCTGATATAATAATAAAAGATTAATTCAAAATATCTATTAAATTCTGTTAAATTTTTAAATTTAATTCATAAAATTCAATTTTTTAAAATTATTCCCAAAAAAACCTGCATGCGCAATTCGGAAGGCTTATAAGGAAGCAAATTCTGTTCTGCAATAAGCCATTGATCTGGCAAAAACAAATGACATTCAACATATTTCACCAAAGTATATTCATTTAAATTTTGAGGCGTGACACTTTCAGGGTCTATAGCAACATCATTTGGGGGAAGATGCGGTCTCATTAACGCTTCCGGAGGATCATGATGATGATACCCTGTCTGAGGAATAGTCTCTTTTTGTTGTGGCGGCGATGGCAAATAATCTTTGGCATCTGAAAAACTCATATGTGTATATAATATTTATTAGAGATCGGCACGGCACTTCGTTCGGTACCACGGTATGGGATTCCCGAAAAATCCCGATCGGGATCCCGTACCGTCCGATCTCTAATAATTATCTAATCTTATGAAATATGTAGAAAATATGAATAAGAAAATGTTGATTCTAAATTCTTATTTTTTAAAGAATTTTTACAAGTTTTTTCTACTTATCCGATATATTATAATTCCAAATTTGGAATTATTTTTAGAACATATAATAGAAAATGAGGTTAAAAAAGACCGTTCCTTTTAGAAGGATTCGTAGAAGAATTAAAAGATAGAATTAATTAATTAGTTAATTAATTAATTAATTAGTTAATTAATAAAGGCCAAAATATTTTTAATGTGAATTAATTTCTGATAATATTTAAAAAATTTAAAGAATGGTCAATTGAAGTGAAATCAGAACTAAAGTAGGGAATTTTGTTTTTATTAACCAGAGCAAAGGAGAGGAGGATCTATCAGATAATTGTGATGGCCAAATTGGCCAAATAGCAGGAACGCTTTATATTGAGAAAGAAAATGGCCAAGGTGAAGACCTCAGGGGATTGTTTTGAAAGGAATTGCTAGAAATTATAAGGAAAAATCAGCAGTAGGTGAGTTTGAAAGATGGCATAAAATAGGAGGGAAGTTAGGCCCAATTGCGGGAGGGGAAAGGAAGAAATGGCCAAAATGGAGAGAGGGATGATCAATACAACAAAGTGATGTTGGAATTGGCCAAAATGAGGTCAGCGGTATGGCCAAAATAAGATGGAAGGGTGGAATGGCCAAAAAAGAGGGGTGGGATGACTTGGCCAAACAAGGAGTGGAGGAATGGCCAAAAAAGAGGGGTGGCATGACTTGGCCAAACAAAGAGTGGAGGGATGGCCAAAATAGGGTGGGAGGGATGGCCATGGCCAAAATAAGGTGGGAGGAAGGAATGGCCAAAACAAAGAGAGGAGGGATGGCCATGGCCAAAATAAGTTGGAAGGGAGGAATGGCCAAAAAAGAGGGGTGGCATGACTAGGCCAAACAAGGAGTGGAGGGATGGCCAAAATAGTGTGGGAAGGGAAGGATGGCCAAAACCAGGAGGGATGGATGGCCAAAACAAGGAGAGATGGATTGCCTATAAGACAAAGAGGGGAGGGATAGCCATGGCCAAAATAAGGTGGGAGGAAGGAATGGCCAAAAAGAGGGAGAGATGACTTGGCCAAAACAAGGATGGGAAAGATGGCCAAATGGAGGTAGGAGAGGGGAGGGCTGGCTAAAGGGCAGGAAATGGCCAAAACAGGTGTAGGGAATGTAGATTGTAGTGTGAAGATATCACTGGTCCTCTGACAGTTGTGTGCTCTCATATTCCGAAATTTGTAGAGGGCAGGGATGGCCAAAACAAGAGGACGGAATTAACATTTCCGTGATCTTTGATGCCTTGTCCAGTAGTCATTTCATCGGTGAATGCAAATACTGCTGAAATAATAAAAACGCAAATCAACAGAATCCAGAATTTCATTGTTGTTGAAAAAATTAGAAAAACTATGCAATTGAATTGCCGGTTAGTTTAAATGAAGAAATAGTTGTTGAATGTCTCTAAATAATGGAATTAAAAATTAACATTGTTACAAAAAATTTTGAGAAACAATAAGTTTAATAAAACAAAAGACCGACGGTATCAAAAGACACAAAAAGTGAAGAATGAATGGTAATCTGCTTTTCGGACATCGCTATATGTATGCCGACCATCCGCCGAAAATAAATAAGAGATGAATAAGCCATGCCGTGTCCGTGTAAGAGCTTTCATTATTTTTTTTTCCTAAACCCCCGCCCATTTCTTCTTTTTTCTTGTTTACGCCAAATATTCGCTGTTGGCTTTATCGACATCACTGGGAGAAAAAATTCGAGTAGATGTGTTTACTGTTTATTATTGTTTTGGCAGCGTTCGAGGGTCCATCTCCTCAATGAACATAAATTTAGAGATAAAAGGTGTAATTCGATAGCTTTTTCAATAACAAAAGTTGACATTAATTTTTAAAAAATATTTTTAATTATAAATGGTTTACTTCAACTTGACGATTTCCATATTAATTCCGCCTGTTTGCACTAAATTAATTCCGCCTGTTTTGTTTCCAAATCAGCAGTCTCTTAATGTTATTTTCAATTCACTTATTTATAGGATGAATTCAATTTTAATTTAATTCAATTCTGATGAATTTTAAACTTATGCTAAATTTCTATTCCCTTCGAGAAGACTCAATGAAATTGCAAATTAATATAATTTGGATTCAATATTTAATGCAGAAATAACTCGCGGATTAGAAATATTGTCATTTGCTTAATCTGAGAGAATTTTTAATCTGCCGATTTTGAAAAAAAAATATGAAGTTATAAAATTCAAATTTTTACAAGTTTTTTTAAATATATTGGCCAAATAATGCTAAATGCTGGACTATTTTTGTGAATGTTTTTTAAATTAAAAAATGATATTTTATGGAGATAATTTAATAAAATTTGAGAAATTAAATATTTTTATGAATATAATGTGGAAATTTTAGAAATTTAGAATATAAATCCAAATTATCAACATATTTGTGAATAATAAATATAATGAATCCCAAAAAGCAATCGTATGGAATAAATTTTTAATTGTTTCTTCGAAAGTCAATGAATATTATTATTCGTTCAAAAATCATCAACATTACGGCAGCATTCAAGCGAATCTGTATAAATTTAATTTATTGAAATAGCTAGCCGACATTTGCGGACCCCGAAACTTGCGGACGAAACGGTTTGGTGCCGATGCTGGTAAAGGTGTTGTTGAATTATTTTGAACTTTTATTAGGCATAAAATTAGCTACAAAATGATATCAAAAGCATTTGACAATGTTGAGTATTCACCAATGTATGGTCAAAAAACCATTTTAAATTATGTTTCTTTCTGTTTTTTGGGCCATAACTCGGTGAATATTCATCATAGGCCAATGCTTTTGATATTATTTTGTAGTTAATTTTATGCCTAATTAAGCTATAAACAATACCGCAGCAGGTATATATATCACCATAGACACTGAATTTGGAGATGATAAAATTGCAAATTAGTTGGTAAAATCCATTGTGTTTTACTACAAATAAATGCGGAATGTGAAAATTACAGAATGTTAATTGGGTTCTGAATGACAATGCCCTCAGAATCTTTGTCATTAATTATTTATGCTACTGCTTAAAGCATTTCAAATTTTTAACAATTTTATGAAAATAACAAAAAATCA
The DNA here is from genome assembly GCA_030063045.1 of Pratylenchus scribneri. NCBI lineage: Eukaryota > Metazoa > Nematoda > Chromadorea > Rhabditida > Pratylenchidae > Pratylenchus > Pratylenchus scribneri. The sequence goes on from JAQSEB010000049.1 coordinate 1,765,585, forward strand.
AATTTATAACAAATTTGAATATATTTCAACATATAATAATTTTTTAGTTTAAATTTGTATAAAGGATTCGGGGAAAGTGTGGTGATAGGTAAAAAAAATTTTACAATTTGATAAATATAGTTTCAATTCCTTCTTTCTCACTCCAAATTGACTCAAAAACATTTCTTCATTCGTTCCAATGCCATCAAAATCATACCGGCATTCAATCGAACCTTTGAAATTTATAATAATAGTTAAGAAGAAGTAATTTTTCCCGATGGCAAAGATGTTTATTAGTAGTAATAGTAAAACAAATAACTCATCGTATCAAGTTAAAATAATTTTTATATCATTTTATATATTAAAAGATTATCTATTGGTTAAAAATTAATTTTTAAAATTAATTTATAAATTTTTTAATAATTAAAATTTCAATATTTTTGCCCATTTTTATAGAAAAAATTTTAACTTTCTTAATATAAAATTAATAAAATTATATTCAAATAATTTGATAGATAATTATTTGTCTAATTATATTATACTTCAAATGAGTTATAAAGAAAAAAAACTGCTCCACCACTAAACGGGCCTTATTCGTTGTATTCTCTTTGACCAATTGACCAAAAATAATATCAATACATTTTTTTTTCGAAAATTTATTAGCTTGCCATAATCATTAAAATTATTGAATGCTATTTTATTTTTGTTCATAGTTTATCTAAATAAAAACCCAAACCATAGCTCGCAATTTTTCTGTTTCCTTTCGCTTCGGGATCAACATTTGTGCTTCTAGATTTATCCAATCGTCTGGCAATGACAAATTAAGCTGGATGTAATCCAACCATGTTAGTTGCTCAATGTCATATTTTGCTGTTACTTCGGGGTCAACATAATCACCGGGCTTGGAATTTGGTGCAGTTTTTCTTTCTGCTTTATGATGAGAGTGAGAGGGAGATTCTCGTCCTTGAGCCATTTTTTCTCCAGTATTCTGTTGTAAATTAACATTCAACATTGTTTTCGTGTGTGGCACAATTTGGTTGAATGCTATTTTGAATTTTTTCTCTAAAGACATTATTTCGTCTTTCCATTCAATGGTAATTTCATTTGGAATTTTAAACTTCAATTTACTATATAAAACCAAAGAAATGTCGCTCAAATGCGCGTATTTGCTTAATAAATCCTATAAAAATGTTTTATTTAAAATAAAATATTAAAATTAATATAATTAATATAATACCATGTAAGCCGCAGGATTGTAGCCCTTTTTATTTTCAAATTCATTTATTTTCTTTTCTTTTTTCCTTTTTAATAATATTTTATCACTTGTACTTTCTTTCATCGTCAAAACATTGTGTGCTTCCTCAATTTCTTTATCAATTTCAGTTTTATTTTCGGTAATTTTTTCCTCTATTTCGCTAAAAATTATTTTATTTATAAATTATTATTATTAAAATGGATAGGGAAATAAATTCAAATTATTATATTGCAATCAAAAAAAATATTTACTCGAATTGCTTAGATGTTTGGCCCAAGATGATCTCTTTTTTCAATTTGTCAATAAATTCATTCATTTTTTTCATCAATTCCATAAAATGTAATTTTATTTGCTCTGAACCTTCATAAAATATTTCGTTTTCTAGTTCAATCCTTTGAATGCCATTCAACATATCAATAAAATTACCGATATTATTACTTCGTTCAAACAAAGCTTTCATCCATAATAAAATGCCCTTGGTCTGTCAAATTAATTAATTTTATTGGATTTTTTTAAATTAACAGTAATAAAAATTAGATAAATTTAGTTTAAATTTACTTCAGCTTCAATATTCGTTAAAATTTTCCCCCCGTTTCTTGCTTCTGTTTTGTATTCCTCCTTATTTTCTTTAATGTAATTCAAAAAATTTGTGATGCTGTGATATGAGTTCGTTTTGAAAAAGTTTTGATAATTATTCTTCATTTCCTTCACTGTTTTCTCAAGAAATTCGATTTTTTTGAAAATATATTCATTAAATTCCTTCTTCGATTTGATGGATATTTGCGAATTAGTAAATTCATCTTCAAAAATCACTTCTTTTGACGATATAGAAATTTTATCAAATAAAACGAGTATTGTATGCGAATTCATGATTTTTGTTTCTTTCTCATTCAATGTTTTTTCCAATTCTACCAATTCTTTTTTCAATTCCATGCAACGATTACCAAATTCTTCTACATTTTTCGGGGCTATTGTTGGTGAGACAATTAATATAATTGATATGAAAATGGTCAACACTGATTTTGAGTACATTCTGAATTAAAAATTAGTATAAATTCTACAATTTTAATGAAAATAAAATTCTGCCTTCATTTGGAAATGAATTATAAAGTCAATTAAAATGCGCTCACAGGCAATATTAAATGTGTTTTCAATAGGCAGAATTAAAATGTGTTTTTCACTAGATAGAATTAAATGTGTTTTCACTAGGCGGAATTAAAATGTGTTTTCACTAGGCGGAATTTAAATGTGTTTTCACTAGGCGGAATTTAAATGTGTTTTCACTAGGCGGAATTTAAATGTGTTTTTCACTAGATAGAATTAAATGTGTTTTCACTAGGCGGAATTAAAATGTGTTTTCACTAGGCGGAATTTAAATGTGTTTTCACTAGGCGGAATTTAAATGTGTTTTCACTAGGCGGAATTTAAATGTGTTTTCACTAGGCGGAATTAAAATGTGTTTTCAATAGGCGGAATTTAAATGTGTTTTCACTAGGCGGAATTTAAATGTGTTTTCACTAGGCGGAATTTAAATGTGTTTTTCACTAGACAGAATTAAATGTGTTTTCACTAGGCGGAATTAAAATGTGTTTTCACTAGGCGGAATTTAAATGTGTTTTCACTAGGCGAAATTTAAATGTGTTTTCACTAGGCGGAATTTAAATGTGTTTTCACTAGGCGGAATTAAAATGTGTTTTCAATAGGCGGAATTTAAATGTGTTTTCACTAGGCGTAACGGGAATTTAATTGTATTTAAAGGATAGGCAAAATAATTAGGGTCAAAAAATTGGTTGACATTTTCACAAAGATATTATTTGAATATATTTGATTCTTAAATAATAAAATAATTTTTTCTGCGAATTATTTGTATAATATATTATTTAAAAAAAGTCGAATAAAAGAAAAAGGGAAAGAACGGTGTCATTTTGGAAGCGAATTTGTTTTCTGTTTTAATATCAAAAAAGGGATTTGAGGATGAATTGATTGGGTCTAACTGCCAAATAGAGGCTGAAAAGCTGTGGCCAAGGGATGTCATTGGCCCTTTGGTTAAGGAAAATCGATAGAGCGTGGTGAGGGAGGATTGAGGCAAATCGCGCGATATTGAGGAGAGCGAACGTGAAGGAATGGAGGAAGGTTGGGAAATGGCCAAAATGTGGGGTATTGTTTTGAATGAATGGAGGGAAATACTAGGCCAAAATCGGCAGCACATTGGGAAATGGAAAGGTATGATCTAAAATTGATGGGTGGTGATTGGCGAATGGGCAAAATGCCCTTTTGGGAGTGAAGGAAATTGTAGTTTGAAATGGTGGCCACGGTTTTGTCTCAAAATTGCGAGAATTGCAATATATAAGAGGGATGAGTGCAGACAGCAAATTAATTTTTGCAAAATTTGCAGTGATTTGTGCAAAAATTTATGGAAAGGAACATTCGTATCCTCTACTGAAATTTGCATAAAAAAAGTAGTTATTACGGTATGACAATATTCATCGTAAAATCCATATTTATTAAATTGATGTAATTTTCGATTTTATTAGTATATTTTCGATCTTAAAGAATTCAAAGCCTTATTTTGACAAATTTGGGCTGAATTGTTGCTGAAAATTGAAGAGTTGAGTTCCATTATTTTGCTGGAAAGAAATGATACAAAAATCTGCCTGAAGCTATTTGTCAATCTCAATTCAATTATATACGGTATACCATATAAGCAATAAATTTTTTTTCAGATATTCTTCAAATTAACATTCTTCTGATGAATTTTAATTTTTTATTAAATCCTATTTCTATAATTTTACATATATTTGTATAATTAATTGATTAAAAGAAAGCATTTCATAATCACTTTTATTTTTTTATTTTAAATTCTCCTTTTTTTTGATTGATTGATTGAATTTGGTTGAATGCTGGAAATGGAAAAGTTTAATAATATTAAAAACCGGCCTTGGCCCATCGCCTCACATTTCTCCTAAATATTTGTCTTTTTGATTAATTACTTTTATGATTGATCCCAATTCACCATTTTGTTTTTCACTTTATTTGTGCTTTCTTCACGTTCAAAACAAACTAGAAAATTTTTTATATTAAATACAGTTTTACAAATTATTTTTTGTAATTTTTAAGCCAAAATCACAAAGCTCATTATCATTTATTCGCGGAAGAGTCTTACAATTTTCAATATCTACACAAGGATCATACTTTTAAACATAGCTCAAAGAGGCAATAACCAAATCTTATTAGAAGACAATATATCATTAGAAAGTCCAAAATTCTCTACAATTTAGCATTTTTAAATCTTATAAAATTATATCTATTAAATGTTACATATCTTTGAGTGTAATAAACTCGACTTTTTGGAAAATTTCTTTTCTACAAATTTTTTAAATTTATAAAAAATTAATAAAGCTACTTTTAGAGGATATTTAAGGTTCTCAAATGTCACATCGCCTTCTAGAATTAATTACTTCCATACTGTGCTATGAATGACCAAAATGACGGTCTAATAACTATCGAATTCATTTGAATTAATCAAAAATTTCCAAATTTGCCAAATTTGACCAATTTGTCAATTCTAATAATCATCTTCTATCCAAAAAAATCGCTCGAAAGAATTCCGCTAAATTTTATCCAATTAAAACAAAAACAATTTAACAATTTGTAAAGATATTTTTCCCAAAATTTTGGTACAATTAAATGAAAAACAATTTCTATTTGGATGCGGGAAATTTGGCGGGGAATTCGCCAAGACAATAATAAAGTGGGACCCTCTAGGACTTGGACCTCGCTCCCTCATCAAATACCCCGCGGGCGATGCAGAGAATCGGGTGGCCAAGCAACAGAGCAGATGGAGAAGGCGGCCCTGCTGGGCCTCCAATGGCTGTAAATAAATAGGTGCGAGGAGGAGGAATGGACTAGGACCGGTCCTGACGAATCAATATAGTAGAATTAGAAGAATTTGGAGGAAGAATGTGTATTCTAGGCCCTCTTTTACTGGGCTCACATCCTTACATTAATAAAGGAGTAGGACTACATTATAATTGACAGATTTTGGATTAGGAGTGCGGCAAAAATGCTGAACAAAAAGAAGCACAAAATATTCTGCAAAAGGGCCTCGATTTGGTATTTACGGTATTTACAATTTACATCCCCTTTTCTTTAAACAAGAGAAAAGTGAAAGCTTAAAGGTCCCCCTTTTGGGTCATTAGGATTAGGGTTACGATTATTAGGGGGTCATTCAGGGGGTTGATATCATAGGGTTCCCATTCGTCATTATTTTATTAGAAAAGTCCTTACAATTTGATCCCCGTCCTTTTAGTTAGAAAAGTGAAAATGTCCTTATTCCATAAGAAATTGCACTTATATTGTCTTTATAAATGGAAATTTTGGCTAAGATTTTTCCCTATCAAGCCATTTTTAATTAAATTTTCTCTCTAAGCCCTAATTCTACTGAAAAATATACATTCTGAAAAAGATTCAAGCGATTTTTTCTATCAAAAATAAAAAAAATTTATAGTCCTTATATTTTAAAAATTTTGCCTTTTATGTCCTTATAAATCGATTTGACTCGATGGGAACCCTGGGATATCATCTCAGGTAACCTCTAATTACCATAATCCGAATCTTTATGACCCAAAGCGGGACTCTTCATTTTTCCCTTCTTAATAAAACAAGGATATAAACTCCATAAGTACCTGCGATTTGGACCACCTAAAAGAATATATTCCCCTTCAAAAAAGCTTAGAAAATGTCATTGTCTAATGAAAATATGGGAACATGATGATCGATGATCGGAATCGATCAGCCAGCCGGTCGGCCCTTTCTTTTCGCTCATTCTTCTCTCTCCAACCCGCCAGAGCCTCCCCCTTCGTCTCTTGGGCCCAAGAGCCGGTCGATCCTCTCTCGATTCCCTTTATTTTTTTTATTTTCCCATTCTCGATTCTCCGATGTTCTCATCTTCCTCCATTCGAAAGTGTCCCCAAAAATTGAATTGAATTGGGAGAGATGGGCGAATCTTCAACTCAATAAATCGGCTGAATCCTCTCAATTCGGTCTAATCCTATCCCGCGATTCTTTTTCATTCCTTTCTTTTGTGTGTTTTTCCTTCACAATCATTTTTTGTTTTTGAGAATAATTGAAAGAATTTTTTCCTCTTTTTTAATTCATAGAGTAAAATTTGAAATTTCAATTTCCAATAAAATAAAATATAATAATAAATCGTTCACATTTTTTGAAGCAATAAAAAATTTTTCGTATAAAATATTTTGGTTTATGTAATTTTTAGGCTAAAAGCAGTTATAACTAGTTTTATGTGTCTGTCCAAGTTTTATGGCCTTAAAAATGTAAATATTTCTAAGCGAACTTTTTGGACAATTTCAAAGAAAATATTTAAACAAATAAATATATTAAAATTTCCAAAAAATATGATCGACAAATTTTTCCTAAATTTTCATGAAAAATTCCATCAATTCCTATAGCCTTGAACTCTTCCAATTTTATTTACCCTAATCGGATTATTTCTCGCAATACGTCATACAAAATATTTATTTACATTTACCAGAATAGTCAATTCCTGCCATTCCCCTTGATTGCCTCATTGTTTTCCTCTCAATCAAAAAAATTTAATCCATTCAATAAAATGAGTTCATTTTTCAGACATATAATACAAATTTTACCCCAAAATTTTAATTAATTACCGAAAAAACAAATTCGCCAAATTAATTAATCCAATTAAATTCAAATTATAATTAATTTTTAAATTGCCAAAAATATATTTGCCTTTTTAATAAATTCATTTAAAAATTATTTCCAAATATGGAAACGGAAAAATAGAAATTGTTAAATTTATGAGGAACATCCTTTGAAAAATGCAAATTTGTTTTATTGATTTTTACCTGCGCGGAACATTATTTATTCCTTCTTTGATTTGCGCGTTAGAAAAATTGAATTAATTTATTAAAAATCACGAATTGTGTTTCAAATATTTAATTTATTTCATTAATTAGGCAAGAATCCAAAGCCAAAAATGGAGGATTCCCTTCCAACGGAACACCGCCGAATGTTTCGCTTCTTGCATTCAAGTTTGGCCATTGTCAGTCTAATTTGGATTGCAATTTGCTTGCTCATCTATTTCCATGCACCCTCATATCAGGTTCTTGAACCGCATAAATAAAATTGAATTTTTTTTGGCCGTTTTAATTGATTCGGTTTTCAAATATCAAAACATTATATGGTTTATTCTAAAAGAGTTTTTAGGCCAATTCAGATTTTTGAGAATCAGTTTGGATCGAATATAAATTGGATTTATTTGGAACAGATGAACATTTGTTTGAAAATTATCGACAAATTAAAATAACACGGGCATCGGGCATAGCAAATGCGGTTAAAATGTTGCGCCTTAAAATTAAATGGCCAATAGATTTATATGGAATTTTAAGCAAATTTGATGCGAGCACAGATTTTTATCTTTCATAAATTTAATTCTAATTAAATTTCCTTGAAATTCATTTTGAAAAAATGGCCAAATTAATTGGAAGAAAATTTTTAATCGATGAATTCAATGCCATTGCCTCTATTTAATTTTGCTAATTTATGGCCATTTCTTATTCAAATTCTTTGACAAATGGATTTAAGGTTGAATTTTTTGTAGTTTGGGCAAACTTATTTTTATTCGTTAATCTCATGCGGATTGCGGAATTTTTACAAATAGCCATACAAGGAATGTTTAGGTATTTATATTTAAGAATACTAAAATTAAGCAAATTAAATTGTCTAAAATCATTCAAAAAAATCCCAAAACAGAGTCAACAAGTGTTCGATTGCCGTTGGTATTTGTCAGCGCTGATCATTCAAGCCGTGTTTGGCCACATTTTCATCTTTTATTCCAATCAAAAGACGGCCATTTACTCCTACATTGCCGCATTCATTTCCACCCAATATGCCATTGTGTATTCAATGTTAACATTGATTATTTATGGAATGGACACAATCATGTTGATGACCTCAACAAAACCAGCAAGTGCGCAATAAATTTGCATATTTAATTATTGGCCATGGTTTGATTGTATTAATTTGATGGGCAAAAATTGGGAAAATTTAATTGAATTATTAAATTGAGTAGGCCTTTGTTACTTATTTGTAAAATTTTGATGAAATTGTCAACATTACAGAACAAAATAATTTTAAAATAAATCTAAAGCTTTTGCTAGTTTGATTGATTTCGAAATTTAAAAGATGTAAATGAAAAATTTAACGAATTTTATTATGTTGAAAACTGAACCAAAATTTATTTAAAAAATTTTATTGACAAAATTTGTACACCCAAATTTCGTATATCAAATCATTTTTCAAATAATATTATAGTAGATTTAAATTTAGCAAATTTAATACTTTTTTGGGATGAATTAATTAGTTGAAAGAATTAGTGAATTTGATTGAAATTAAAAAAAAGTAATGACCAGAAAATCAGATAAAGGGTAAAATAGAGCAGTTTTCGTTTTACAATGTTAACTTTTCAATCAGTTTTATTTGGTAAAACTTTTGATTTTGAGGTTAAAATTATCTTCGGAAAAAGATTAATCTAATGTTATAGGTGTAGCCTGAAATATTGGACAGTGTACTAGCCATCTTTTTGTCCCATTTTTATTTATAAATTTTAATTCATTTCCTTTTTCTTCAGTGCTCAATTTTGCACCCTATTTGAAGTTGACCGCTGTTTTGATTTTGTTATCCGCTTTTGGGTTGGCTCTTTCCCTTGTACATATGCATAGGCTTGTCCAAGTTGGCCAATTCCTCGGTGCCACAGCAAATTTGCCGGCACTTGGTGGCATTCGATTATATCGAGTATATTTTTATTAACAATTTTTATGAATTTTTTTTTATTCAAATTTTTAAAAATTATTTTAAAAATTTATTTTTAGGCCCTAACTGGTGGCCAAGTATTCTTTGCACTTCTTTCCATTTATATGGCCACTTCACTTGTGCCAATGAAATTTTGGTATAAAAAATTAAATTAAAAATTTTTATATATTTAATTAATTTAAATAATTCTAATTTTGAAATTTTAATTAATTTTTTAAGCCCAAAAAAAGAATTAATTTACCCAAATTTTTGATGTCGAAAAATATTATATTTTTGAGGCCATATAATATGGCCAAATCAGACTTCTTTAAGATTCCCTAACCTTCAGCCCCTAATCCCATCCCGCTCTGAACCTTACTTGGACCCTAATACCTAATTATGGCCAAGTTATATGATTTAAAAAATATATTATTTTTGGACATGAATGAATTTGGATAAATTAATTATTTTTTTTGGGTAATTTAATATTTTCTCTTTTTGAAATTTAAAAATATTTTAATAACATAATTTCTATTAAATTAATTTTTAATAATTGTTTTTAAGGTATGTTCGATTACATATGGTCCAGGAATTCTCATGCTCATTGTTGGCCATTTGTTTGGCCATTTTGCAATTTGTCATTTTCCGACCCCCACATGGGAATGGACAATTCCTTTTGAAGGCAATCTTAAAGAATTTATAAATTAGATAAATTAAGCCTCAATTTCTAGGCCATAATATTTGCGAATGCTTGCCAAATGGTGCAGGAATTGAACATGGCATTGTCCGCATTCTATACTTATTTTTACGTGGATCGAGTCTACAATGTTGTTGAGGATCGATTGGCAGAAGTACACTTTCATTATTACTAAAATAATTGAAAATAATTTAAAATATTACTAACTATTCTTAAAATAATTAATTTTTTTGAAAATTATTATTAATTATTAAAATAATTATTTTGAGAATTATCGAAAATACCTAATTAATTTTTATTATTAATTTAATATTTTATTTGAATACAAAATAATCATAATTTTTGCAGTTGAGCATGAATGATGATCCACATATGCTATTGGCAATGGCCCGGGGAAGACGCGCAAAAGTATGAATAAATTTGGAAATAATAGAAACTGTTAAGTCCAAATCCAAATTCCATCTTTCCATTTTCCCGAAAAATTATTTCTCCAAAAAAAAAAATCAATCCGCAAAATTTTCACCATTGATTTCTTGGGAATATTTAACCAAATCATCCCACTGGGATTTCCCTAAAATAAAAAAAATCTATCATCTTCCATGTACCAAAATTTATATACGATTCCATTTTCAGACAATGTTGGCCATGAATTTGGTTTTGCACATTGGTCGAATGTTGGCCAACGCATTCCTCCTCTTCCATTTGGCCAATTGGGTATTCTCCGATGCATTGGCACTTCGTGTTAAATTCAAAGTGGATTCAGCGTTGGAAAATGTTGAACAAAATTGGGAGAAAATTAAACAAAAGGAGAAAAAATGGTAATTTTTTTTTGTATTAATTTTTGTAGAAAATATAATTAAAATTTTCAAAAAATTTTAATAAAATCTAATAAATCTATATCCTCAAAAAATTAAAATTGTTTAAAAATTAATTTAATTTAATTAATAAAGGCAATTTTAACTCTTTTTTTCTAATTTTATATTTTTGCTAAATGTTGCCATTTAAATTTAATTACATTGGAAATTCGCCAGTTTCTTATCAAGATGACAAATTGAATAAAATAAGATCACTTTTATTCGTTAATTAAAAATTTTTTGTAAATATTTTATTGGGTAGAAATTTTTAATTAATTAATTCCAATTAAAATTTTTATTTATTTTTTTCTATTTATTTATTTTTAAACATTTATTAGAAAAATATTTTAATTTGGAAATTCCATTTTTTCTAATTTTTATCCATTTGAAGAAATTTAAAAATATTGTTATTTACAATTCCAAAAATTTCAAAAATTTATTCCAATTATTTTTAATATTTCTTAATTTTCTAATTAATTAAAAAATCCTCTTATTAGGCTCTATTCGATTGCTGGATGTGTTTTTGTTGTTGGCATTTCACATTTGTTCCTGAATTTTGGCTACATTTGGGCATCGATGATTTTTGAGAGTCTCTCCGTGGCCACCGGCCTCTCTTTCGTTTTCTCCATTGCTTTGGTCATTTCCATAGGCCTTTATACTTACAAAATGTGCCGATTCTTTTTGGTAAAATTTGCATCTAAAAATTCTTTAATTTATTGTCAATTTTTTGCAGATTTTATCGGCCTATATTTCGTTGAATTTGTTGATCACGGCATGCTTACTACTTTTCTCATTCTTCCAAGACTTTTTCTTCCTGGCCACAGCTTTGGATGATGATGATGAGGTAAAAAAAAATTTAAAATAATAATTCAAAAATAAGATAATATTAATTTGCCGAAAACTTTTCGTGTCGAAAAATATTATATTTTTGAGACCATATAACTTTGTCCTAACTAGGTATTAGGGCTCATCAGGGTTAGCTTCAGGGCAAGATGGGATTAAGGTACCAGGGGCTAATAAGGGTTAGGGAATCTTAAAGAAATCTGATTTGGCCAAGTTATATTATCTCAAAAAATAATATTTTTCGACACGAAAGAATTTCGCCAAATTAATTAATTTTTTCAGCAAATTAATAGACTCCCATTCAACAATATTTAATTAATTTTGTAATCCATTTCCTATATACAAAAAAATATAGAGTATAAAATTTGGCCAATAAGCCTATGGCGGAAATTAATTTAAATAAAATGAGAAATTTAATAATTTTTGAAGAATAAATGGAAAGCTTAATTTTTGGTTTTAGAAATTAAATTTTGTTTGGCATACATTTAAGTTAAAATAAATTGTGTCATTGAAAGAATATTTTAACAATGTTTATTTTTTTTAATATGGGTTAAAATTCGGTTTTTGATTGTCTCGGTTTTAAAAACAGGTTTTCCATTTTAGAAAAAAAAAGTTTTTCTTATTTTTGAATTATTTTAAGCATAATTTCCCAATTTCGGTTTGAAAATTCATCGATTTTTTTTTCAAACTGAAACCGACTTTGTGACCAACTCAATTTTTGACAAAATTGTCGATCATTCATGGAAAATATAATTTAGTCTTTTCAACTATAAATTTTTACATAATTAAATTTTTTTTTCTTCAAAAATATAAAAAAATCAGAATAAAAATTGAAATTTTCGCACGATAGGCAAGAATTAAAAATATTTTACCCTTTTTTAATTAATTTAAATTATTATTTAACCAATTTTGACTCATTTAGAATGAAATGCTCCACCTGAATTCCACATCCACTTTGATGGACACAAATTCCACCGATTCTTCGAGCACAAATATCACAGCATCATCATCCATTGGGGTCGATGATGAGGAAGAAAATTCGGCACTGCGCGTTTTTCTCTATTTCGCCGATTTTGGACTTTCACTTGGCACTTTTATTATTGCTGGTAATAATTTAAATAAAAATATAAAATTTTTGAAATAAAAAATTTCTATAAAATTTTAGGTTGAAAAATAATTTAAAAAATTTTAATAAATAAAATGATACTTATTTTTTATTAATATTTTTTAAAATTTTTATTTTCAATTTTTAATTGATTTTTATAATATTAAATCCATATTTTACATTTTTAATTTAAATAATTCATAAAATAATTAAATTTAAAACTAAACAAATTATATTTATTATTTTTAAAAATATTTATTTGAATTATTTAGAAATAAAAAAAATAAACAATAATTTTTTAATCTTAATTCCCTTATTTCATAGCATTCACAATTCGGTATGCAATTCGCACGCTGGTCAAGGCCAAATTGTTACAAACTCAACCGGCAAATGTGCAAAGGGCAATTCGTATTTTGCGGGTACTGGCCTTGGTAGGCTTAATTTCATCTGCCATTGAGATTTTCATGCTTGGAGAGGTACAGCAAAAATAATTTTATTAGGATATTTTTGAGTCAAATATTTTAATCATTTAAAAAATATATTTCAAAATAATTTTTATATAATTATTTTTATAAAAATTTTTATTTAATTTTTTTCACATTTTCAGCTTCGTCTTGGAAGCCGCAGCAAAATTACGGTAAGGAATTATAAAACTAAAAATATTTCGTAAAATTTAATTTATTATTTTTCCTTTTTTAAATAAATAAAATTTATAAAAATTTTAAATTTTTATAATAATTATTTTTTTTCCAGGCCCACAGCTCCATCAATACCAGCTTCTATGATTGGTGAAAAATGCAAAATTTCAAATCACCAATTAAAATATTAAAATTATTTTCTTAAAGGCTTCTTTCTGCCTCCCAATTTCTGTTCCTCTTCTATGTTTGCCGATATGAACGATTCCAAGCACTTTTGCCCGTTCAACTTTTGCAGGTAAAATTAAAATTTTTTCAAATATTCGGAATCTTATCAATAAAGTAGGATATAAACATTTGTCCCTCTCATAAATTAAGAAATTTTAAAATATTTTTGCAATTTTCATATTACCTTTAATTTTTTGTCAGTCTTCATTTTTTACAAATTGTCTTTTTTTATTTTTTAGTTCAATTGGTAAAATTTTCACCTACTAAATTCTTCAACAGAATATTTTTTTATTAAAATTTTAAGCAAAAATTGATGGAATTAATTATTTCCTATTCCACATTATTTTATTATAAAGAAAAAGAAGCCCTCTTCTTCTTTTGATAAGGGAAAATTACTGTATTAATAGAAGGAAATCATCTTTTTTTGAGAAGGAAAAATATTGTATTGATAGAAGGGACCTCTCTTCTTTTCAGCCAGAAAGGAAAATTACTGTAGTAAAAGAATGATCCTTCTTCTTTTGCAAAAATAAGAGCTAAAGGCACTTCTCACCTTTACCCATTCCTCGCCTCTTAACAATAAAGGAAAAGGAGTATACTGTAGTAATAGAAGGGAGCCTTCTTCTTTTTGCAAAAAAATAGCTGAAAGCGCTTTCACTTTTTTATTCCTTTCCTTCTCATCGATATAAAGGAATATACTGTATTACTAGATGGAAGACATTTTACTTTTCCAAAAAAATTGCCGAAGGCACTTCTCACTTTTCCTTATTCCCCCTTCCTCTTATCAAATCATTTCATTACAGTTGGCCTCGGTGGGCGTGACCACGCTGGATTTGATTGGCCAACAGACTGAAACTGTCCAAATTTACGTGAACAATATTCTACAATTTTATCGTCTTACCGAAGCACTGCTACAAAAATCATCCTCTGCTTCTTCTGAATCCGATCATGATGGGAATGGGCCAAATACGGTTTTCATCACTCAACCGGTGGCCTACACCGTTCCACTTCATTTATTCGTCGACATTTTGGTCAGTTATTTTTGTATATATTTTAGGCATAAAATAGTCATTTTCAAATTTATTTCCATTATAATTCTTTTTTAATTTTTTTAATTTTAATTTTATTCTTAAAAATCCATCCAAAAGAGCATTGAAAAAAATTATTGAAAGAATTTAGGCGTTTATTTATATTTATTTAGTTTTAAAATTATGATAATTATTTATTCGAATTGAATAAATGTTTATGTTATTGGCCTTTTTAATTTAATCAAAAACAAAAAATTAATTAAAAATTTAGCTAAAAATAGCAAAAATTATTAAAAAAATTTTAAAATTCAAGGAGAATATATTTTCAACCCGTAGGATTTAATATTTGACTGTGACTGTGAAAAATGAATTAAATTTATTTATCATAATATTAAGAATATAATGCATTGAATTTAATGAATTCTATAATTTTTTAAATCATTTCCCTTTTTCACAAAAAAATTAATTAATTTTCAGGCCCTACATTTCCTCCAAATCATTCAATGGTTTTTGACGATCGGTTCACTTGGTAAATATTTTATCAAAATTTCGTTAAAAATTTTCCTAATTCCCATTATAGTGATTGCATTGTATGCTTTTGACAATATGGTGGAAGATGAATCGGACAGGCTCAATGATTTCCACGAATTGAGGGGCGGAAATGTGCATGGAAATGCTGGACAAAATATGGTAAAAATATTTTGGAATATTGAGATTTGAAGATAAATTTAAAATAAATAAATAAAATTACAATATAAAATGCTTAAAATAAAAATATGAAAATTTGAGGCCATTAAATTTTGAAATGTTTGACAGTGGAATTTGTATTAAATTTTTATGGCAATAAAAATGTGTTTTACATTACAAAAATTTCCCGTCGTTTTAAAAATTTTATGCTGATTTTATATCGAAGTTATTAAAATTTGGCCACAATAAAATTTTGAATTTTATTAAAATAAATTAGTTATAAAAAGAAGCAAATTTTTGACAAATTTTATGGCCTAAAAATGCCAAATTTCGTTTGTAGAATTTTTAGGCATTTTTATTATTTTATCCAAATTTTAAAATGTTTTATGTAAAAAAAAATGGCCGAAAAAATTAAAATTTAATAATTTCGGATATTTTTCCAATTATTTAACATAACGCGCAAAAATATTTACAAAGAGCTAAAATATGCAAAATTCCGACTATGCAATTTTCTGGTATTTTATAATTTTATCTAGGTTTAAAAAAACCCCAAAAATTAAGTCTAAATTCAAAAATGTAACAATTTCGAATTTTTCGCCAATTTTATATTTATAATTCGTATAAAATATTTTCAGGGTGGAAGACAATCAATGGAAACTTCTGCTGGGTTAACAAATTTCCCCCAAATGGAATCAACGCCTCCAATTGATCCGGCCAACGGCAAAATAAATTCAAACACAACAATGGCATTTGATAATCGAATGTTCACCGGCGGGGCGAACGGAAATGATGCAAAATTGGAGGAATAAAAGAGTTTAATTGAATGCAAAAATTGATGGGCAGCAAAAAATACAAAAACACTTAAATCATCATTCATAATATCTAATACTTATTTTTATTTGATATTATTTTTTACATGAATTAGCATAATAAATTACCAATTAAAAAATATTATTTTCCATTCATTAGGAAAAAATTTTTCTCAAATTGAGAAATGAATATGTTACCACTGATTTCCGGAGCGGGACGTTTTGTGGCGCGGCCGGTTTGTGGCGAAAGCTAATAGCTCAGCGCCTAATAAATGTTTTCAAATGTTTTTTATATCATTGAATAGAGCAAAAAATTCTCTATCAGCTCATATAAAAATCAAATTATAAAACATATTTTTGCATTTTTAAAAATTCAAAAACCTTCAAAATTGACACCATTTTGCCCACTTTATATTCAATAGCTCTTAACTTTCTTTATTTTGAATAATATAAAATGATTTTTATATCATTCGATAGAAAATACATTGCTCTATCAAATGAATATAAAAACATTCCAAAACGGTTCAGATTAAGATGAGTTATAAAGCAAAAACTAGTTCGCCACAAACCGGCCCGCCACAAACCGTCGCATACCCCTGATTTCTATAGTAATAGTCGATCTTTTACTTCAATTTCGAATTCTAGCTAACCCACAGTCTCGAGAATAATCTCTTTTTGACCTGGCATGACTGAATTAAATAAATCTTCAATTTTAGACGGGTATTAAGGTGTGGGTAAACGTTACCAAACCAAAACCTCTTACAATTTAAACAACGGATTTTTATTAAAATCGGCTCAAGATCGGTTTGAAATTTAAATTTTATTGATTATAAAATCGACCTTGCCGAATTATTGTTGTCAAAAATGCCAACATTTTACTCGATTCTATTCATCATTTTAATTGTAATACGCCTCTCCAAATTCCAGTGAAAATCAAAAATCTAATGGCAATTAATAATGAGTCTCTTCTAATATTTAACGAAACCCTATATATATAATTTTAAATATATTTAATTGGCCATTTAAAAATGTTTTCATTCATTTTTGCCAGAATTTTATCAAATTATTAAAAAAGCAAATTTATTTGGCGATTTATGATAGTTAATTAATTATAAAATAATTGTTGGCTCTGGAAGATTATTGAATAGTTTTAGAAAATTTTTTTGGCTAACTTGGTAAAATAATGAAGTATTTAAGAGGTTTTGTCCTAAATTTAGAAATTATAATATTTAAATACTATAAGGAAGAATAAAAAGAACGGAATTTTTAATTGAATGCTGGCAAATTATAATGTAAATTTTTTTTTATTTTCCAAAAGAGAAGACTAAATTTATCCAAAAAACTTGAATCAATTTGCCAGCATTCAATTAAAATGGAATATAATTGAATAAATTTAATTATTAATTAATTAATTAATTAAAGGAGGAAGAAAAGGGGAAATTAACCTAAAGGGGGAGTGAAAAATTCACTAATAAAATGAATCAAAGCACATATCCAATGATGGACTATTAATTAAAAATAGTTGGTGGCATTGGCAGATTATTATAATATTAATTGCTTAGAAAATATTTGGTTAATTTGGTAATTAATTGCAATAATTTTGTTCCTAGTGATGTTAAAAATATTTAAAAAGAATGAAAAAGAGAGGAAATTTTAATTGAAGGCTGGCAAATTATTTAATTTTTTTCGAAAAAAAACAAGATTAATTTTTATTTGACAAAAATATTAATTCAATTTTCCAGCCTTCAAAAAAATTAAATTATTAATTAATTAATTATTAAAGGAAGGAAAAGTGAGAAAAATCCTAATAAATCAAAGCATATCATCCAATCTTATCAAAAAAAATTCATTTTCCTTTATGCCCAAAATTTCGTTGGAATGCCGGGCTCGGTCCGTGTGGATTGTTGTTCGAAAACATCATCCATTTGGTCATCAAATAGGCTTTGCGCTTCCACCTCATCATCAATGTCGGGGTAATCAAATTGACGGTGGAAATCACTGTAAAATTTTTGAAATATTTCAAAAAAAATGTGAATTTCTTACGGGCGAGTGTCCCAATTATTCTTTCCTCGCTTTGCCAATTCGGCGGCCGCCTTCAAAGGGCCCGGCACGGCGATTGATCCGGTGCATATTCCATGGGAATAGCAAAGGTGATAGGTCAAATATTCAAGTTCAAGGAGAGGGATAATTTGTTTATCGGCCGGATAAACCAGAGTGCAGCGAAGAGGTTGGGCGGTGCCCTGTGTAAAAATAATTTTAAGAAAAATATTTTGCTTATGCCTTTAGGCAAATTTTTTCGCTTTTTTGACAAAAAATATTTTGAAAAAAATGGTAAAAAAATTTTTTTACATATTTTTTGTTTTCTTTTTATAGTCTAATATTTTTTTTATTATAAAAATGCCTTTCAAAAATGAGCATTTTTATTTGATTAAATTTTGATGAATAAATATTAAAAATATTTTTAATTAAAAAATTAATAATAAAATTAATTTGATTGTGATTGATGAAAATACGGACAGTATTTTAGTAAAATTTAAAAATATTTCTAAGAAATAAAAAATCAAATAATATAAATATAATTAATTTAAATTTTGATGAGAAAAAAGAGTATTTTTAAATTACAAATTTTTTTAATCACAAAATAAAATTTGATGAAAAACAAAAGAAAAATATTTTAGCAAATTTTATTTTTTATTAAAAAAATTAAATAAAGATAATAAAATTTTGATGAAAAAAAAAGAAACTATTTTAGCCAAATTTAAAAATATTTTTAATTACAAAAAAAATGAAATTGTTTAAATTTTGACGAAGAAACAGAGAGAATTTTAGCCAAAAATAAATTTTTTATTAAAAAAATAATTAAATTAATTTAAATTTTCATTAAAAAAATATTTTAGCCAAATTTAAAAATATCTTAAATAAAAAAATTCACCTGCAATGCTTTTTGTGCCACCAACAAGAATTCGGTCAAATTTGGACTCGTGTACTCCTCGAGCACAGTGCCCGGTTGCACATTTTGTTGCGGGGCCCGGTCTCGTGCATTTGCATCCACCGGCACAATTCGATAATTATTTTTGGCCTGGCAAACAATTATGAGGATTCTGGGTGATTCGCCCTGAAGACGTGGGAAATCGCTATTGGAGGGCGGATTCCGTAATTCATTGACGGCATGCTGAAAACTTTGTTGGCCTTCCCAGTAAGCCACCTGAAATATTATTAATAGAAAATATTCGAAATAATAATTGTAAAAATTTTTTATTATCAAAATTTAATTCCAAAAAATATTAAATTTTCAAAATTTTTCAAAAAAAGATTAATATTAATTTTTTTCCAATAAATAATTTTAAGATATGGCTTAATTTGTCGGTGGACCAAATTGTCGCTGATATATTATAAATAACTCATAAAATAATGAAAAATTTTTCGATAAAATATTCAAAATTTAATTATCAATAATGTCAAATTTTTAAATTTTGCCAAAAAATATTAATTTTTTCAGATCAAATAATTTTAGGATACGCATCAATTTGTAAAGAGTAGATTATTGTCTATAATTTAATTTAAATTTGTTCAAAAATGATGAAGTTATGCCCAAAAAATCACAAAAATTTTAATCATTTAAATATAATTAATAAAATTTATAGGATAGCCATTAATATTAGTCTGCTCTTTTATACTCAAATCATTAATATTTGATGAGTTATTTATCATAAAGGCGCTAAATTGGCTTGTAGGTATTCAAATTTGACTTTCCCATTCCAAAATAATTTCCCACCTTTTTGAACTCCCCCTCCGAAGCGCCTCCTCGGAAAACAATAATTTGCTCCGGATAACGGCCATTTATTTCGTGATATTGCACAAGGGCCTTTTTGAAATTTTCGATCAACGGTCGGCAATTCTCATCGTTGGCAATGGTCAATCGGGGAGTTTGCATCCAATATGTTCCACGCATTCTGAGGATATAATCGTCTCCGATTGTCCATGCCATCTGGTTTTGATGGCAAAATTATTTTAAATTTACTATTTTAGACACTAAAATTATTTTTTTCACTACTAATATTTTTGGGCACTAAGAAAATTTTTGACTTATAATAAATCAGAAACCGGTTTTAGACCGTACAAAGTTTATATCATTTTATAAAACTCTTCGAGACGCATTGATTGGTATATAATTTATCATAGATAGGACTGAAATTAAATGAGTCTAAAACCAAAAACTGTAAAAATGGTTTAACGGTTTAAAACCCGTTAATTTTGACCAAACCATGGCAAATAATATACAATCGACACGTCTCGATAAGATTTAGAAAATTGTATAAGATTTGTAGGCTCCCGGTTTCTGATTTATTAGAAGGCGAAAACTGTTTTAGTGCCAAAAAATACCAAAATATTATTTTTCCTATTTTAATCGAGTGGCCGAAAGTTTAAGTTTATTTTAATTTATTAAAACATTAAAAAACAAAATTAACTAAATCCTAAAATTTTATAATTCCAATATATTTTAATATTTAAAATTATTTTTATTCGATTTTTCGAAGCTTCATTTTTTAATTATTTTTCTACATATTTTTTCCATATTTTTTAATATTTTTTTTATTGACTAAATTTTAAAATCATATTTGCCATCAAATAAAAGTGTATTCTATAACAAGAAACAAAAAATTAAACAGAATCAAAAATTTTTAATAGAAATATTTATTCAAAAAAAATGTCAATGAAATCGTTTTTTGTCCATAATTTTGTAATTCTAGAAGAAAAAAATTTATATAAAAATTCTTTTTTTCTAGACCAATTTAATTCACAATAGAATTTGAAAAATTAAATACCTTTTTTTTTAAAAAATTCAAAAAAGACTATGGAAAAATTTTCGGGTCAACAAATATAAATAAATTATTTTTAAACTCACTCCAACTACGGTTGGAATTGCGGACACTTTTTTGCCCTTCCGATTGCGCATGTTCCTTGGGGCGTTCGGTGGAGCATGGCTGAATTCCAATCCAACAAACATTCGGCCCGCGCGAAGCCATTCTTCCTTTCTGTTAAATTAATATAAATTATTTTCATATTTTAATACATTATATATTGAAATAGTAAATTTCGGAATTTATAATAGTAGATGCAAGGCTAGTAAATTTTGCAAATCTCGGCTTTTGGAAATTATGTAAGCTCGAAAATAAACTCATTCGAATTCGACTCAATATGATTTAAATTCAATTTATATAGGGTTGCCAGATTTTTATCTCCGAAATAAAGTATACCGACCTCGAAATTAAAGATTTAGGGGTAAATTTTTAAAATTTATAATTTATAAGAAATAATTTTCTTTATAATAAATAGATAATTACCATCATTTTTACGAAGTCCTATTTTCAGAATTTTAGGCCAAAGTAAAAAAATTTTTGCCAAAAAATCCAGATAGGGGAAATTATGTCCAAAAATAGACCGATAGGGAGAAATTTTAGTCAAAAAGGATTTTAAAAATACATAAAATACATAATAGCCCATACATAAAATAAATAATAGCCCAAATAAAATAAAAATCTTTAAAAAAATTACATCTGGCAATCCTGATTTTAAAGTGGTATAAGCTTGACTTGAAAAAATGAATCATTATCTAAACATAAACCGGTTCGGTTTACCAACTTTTGCCAAGCCTTAATACCAATTAAAATTGAAATTTCATAGACTAAATCGATCATTCCGATTCAAATAAGCTAATTTCGATTAAATTCTAAAGATCAGCAGGTTTACAAAATTTACTAGGCCACAGAATCAATTGTAGAAAATTCTAATTTTTTTAGAAACCTAGAAGCCGAGATTTCCAAAATTTTCAAGACCATGATTTAAGTAAATTTCCGGATTTATTCCAATATTTTCACTATATTCATCCCTCATTTTTTCTCCTTACACAATATCGTGATTTCTGAAAGGACGAAGCGTCCTTCGATCCGCAATCAAATCATAGTTTGCTCCATCCATCTTCATATTCATTTTCATCAGCACATTTTCCACTGTTGTGCCGCCTCTTTGTCTGTCCAAAAACTAAATTAAAAATATAAATGAATTCAAAATAAATATTTTTAATTCACTTTTCTGATAGTTTCAGGCGCAATATGCTGGGTGAGCATTGAATTGTGGGTTTCCATCAATTTTATGCAGTGGTGGATGTCGCCTTTGTGTGCCGTCATTTTGCCAGGTGCGATCAGCAACATGAACAAAATCCCTTGATCATACAAAGCAACTTGCCTTTCTTTCACGTAATCACTAAAAAAATGAATCAAATTAATGAAAATAAATTGGCTTCTTTCCCTATTAATATATTAATTAATTTAGAAATTAGAATGAAATGTGAAAAAATTATAATATGCCTAAACTTGGGGTTGTTTATAATATTTTTGTGTTTTCCAAAGCTTTTTTTCAAAACAAAAAAGGAACTGGAAATCCCAAAGAGTTAAAGCTATATGGGTCAGGCTCATCAAGCTCCAAATCTGAACCAATTTGGATGATTTTAACAAAAAATTAAAAAGCAAACTGCAGTTGGCTATTTAAAAATACTAATTTTATTAAAATTTCTTTAGAAATAATAAATTTGTGCCCAAAAATTTTAAAATGACCATTGGCTATGGAATATGGATATAGATTGGTGAAATTTTCGTGGTATTTTAACTTCATCAATCCTAAAAAAATTAAATAAAATTATTTTCACTGGATAATTAAAAGTCTGTTCTTTAATTTGTTTTCAAAACCATCAAAAATTGATTCAGTCCTAGTTGTAAAGTTATTATAAAATGCTTCAAATTGGCTAATCCTTTTTCCCCTCGCCTCAATTCCGCTTATTAAATATATTTCAAATTTTAAGAAATATTAAATTAATTTTTTTGATCAGTTACTCCAACAAATTAAATAAAATCATTATCATTTGGATAGTGGATACCAAAAAAGAGAAGCCTGCTTTTTATAATTTGATTACAAAATCATCAAAATTGGTTCAGTCCAGTCCTTGTTAAATTAATATTAAAAACAGTGACAAATTGGATAATCTGATTTTTTAATATATGTAAAAGAATGAAATATGAAAAAATAATTAAAATAATTCTCTTTAAGTTCTGACCAATTCAAAATATTTCAAATTGTAATGAATATTGTACTATTTTTGATCATATCATTCAGCAACAAAAAGTAAAACTCACAGCAATGGGCGTCCTCCCGGCGGGCTATTCCATTGTTGAATGGGCAAAGTTGGTCTTTGTGCCGATTGAATTCCTTTGTTCTGTGCCATCTGCACTAGTCCACCAACAAAATCTTCGATTAATCGGCGATCGCTATTGCTTAAATTGAAAGCCACAACGGCAT
Source organism: Pratylenchus scribneri (assembly GCA_030063045.1). Taxonomy (NCBI): domain Eukaryota; kingdom Metazoa; phylum Nematoda; class Chromadorea; order Rhabditida; family Pratylenchidae; genus Pratylenchus; species Pratylenchus scribneri. Next base: position 1,788,885 of record JAQSEB010000049.1, read on the forward strand.
ATTCATTTTTGGCCGGAAACAGCTGAGTTGGGTAGATAAAGCGAGCACCTCTGGTGCGCCAATCCAAAGCTTAAATTAAAAAAATAAAATTTATATTTACATATTTAAATTCCTATTAATTTAGAATATTTATGTATTATAAAATGGGCGGAATTAATTTAGTACTATAGAGACTAAAGCAGGCCAAATCAGGGTGCCATAGTATTTTCTCAGATTTTTCGGGCAAATGCGCGAATTTTTGATTTCCCGGCCGAATTTTGTAAGATTTTTGTCAGTTTTTTAAATTTTTACTTGAAATTTACAAAAATTTTTCTCTTTGTGGAGTCATTTTTTGGCAACATTTTTGGCCTTCGGAGCCGCTTTAGCATAAATTTTCCCTTAAGTTTAATTTTAAAGCTATTTTTAAGTAATATTTATTTCGCAGTCAAAGTATTCAAAATAATAAGTCAAAAAAAATTTTAAAAGTATAAAAAATTTATAAAGGCAATTATTTTGTTTTCTAACGTTTTAAGGCATGACAAATTATTTGCACGAGTTTTGAAAATTTTTCCCGAATTTTGTCAGATTTTTAAACCCTTAAGTTAGATTTTTGAGTTTTGGAGAAGGCACCACACTGAGACTGGGCGGAATTATTTAAACTTAGAATAAGCAGAATAATTTTAGTCTAAACCATGCCAAATTACTAAGCTTTACTTTTCCAAATAATTTTTTAATTGTTTATTTGCTTTCTGTGACCCACCTCCTTGATTATTTGGCTCAATTGTTGCCGTGGGTGGATCGTACTGTATTGCCGGTGGCAATAGTCGATGAGCATTTGCCGTCCGGATTAACTGTGCCTCAATTCGAACACCAAATGAGCGAAGAAATGGATTGGCGGCAATATTCATAGCCAAGTGGGCACTTTGTTGCGCAATTTCTCGAGGCAAATTTGTTGGCAAAATTTGACATTGTCGAATCATTTCTTGCACCAATTCTATTGTTTGCTTCTCCAATTTGACACGTTGTCCAGGCCTAATAAATAAATTTAATATTAAAATATTGGGATGGATCTACGGTGTTCAGAAAGTTTTTTTAAGTTTGATTTTTGAAAATAAAATCCGAAATTATTTTTTTAAATTCTCTTTTTTGGGATTAAAATGGAATAGCAAATTTAGAATTTTTGGACTAAAAAATTCTTAACCTTAACTATAAAATATTTCATAATTTTGGATAAAAATCATTACAAAATATTAATTTAAAAAATTGAATTTATTAAAATATTAGATTGGGTCTATGTTGTTCGGATTTTTTTTTTTCAGTTTGATTTTTGAAAATTACAAAAATTATTTTTAAATTCTCTTTTTGAATAAAAATAGACCAGTAAATTTAGGATTTTGGAACTAATAAATTCTGCCCCTTTACTAAAATATTTCTGAATTTTGAATTAAAGAAAAAACTGCTTTTCGACTATTTTTTGAATAAATATTTTAAACTTTTATTTTAATTTATTTATTTTTTTGTTTTTTTGTATAAAAGAGACTTCATTGCGATTATTTTTGTTTTTTATTCTTTTTTTAAAATATTTAAAAAATGATTCGACGAAAAAGAATTATGAAAAATCATAAAATTGTGTTTTTAAAAATAAAAAAATAAAATAATAATGAAGCTTTCAAAAATCCGTAATACGAAAATAAAATTATATTTTAATATTCTTTGTAAAAAATTCTTATTTTAAATTTGTTATTTATAAAATTTAACAAAACTTTGCATATTGAGAATTAGTAAAATTATTTTAATAATAATAATAAATTTAAAATAATTTAAACTTACACAATTTTGAGCACTTCCATTGGGTAATACGATTCTTGGCCACGGAATCTTCGGATGACGCATGGCAACATTGGATTCACTTGACGATTGTATCGTTGTTGCATATATTGGGCCACTGTTACTTGTCGTCCTTCATGCGTAAATTGAATACGATCGGCCGCATTTTGGGTCAACTCATTTGCTTTGAATATTAAATTGTGCTCCATATGTGTTGTTATTACCATTAAGCCTAAATAAATGGGAAAAATGAATTTTATTATGTTTTATTTATTTTAAAAATAAATAAAAAAAAATTTTATATATTTTTGAAAAATTAAATAAAAATAAAATAAAATAAATTATTTTATTTTCTTTATTTTTAAAAATAAAAAAACCAAATCTTTATATTTTATTATTTTTTAAAATTTAAAAAAATGAATTTTTATTTTTATTTTATTTTTTTTTAAAAGAAACGCTTTTTTCTTCTTCTAATTAGAGGCTAAATTAAACCCTCGAAAAACTTTTAGGGTTAGTGTTAGGGTTAGGAATTATGTTAGTGGCGGAATCGGTTCTAGGGGTTAAGGCTAGAGATATGTAGGGTTTAGAGGATTGGCCATATTTTGTCGAGTCATGGCCAATTTTGTGCCCAAAAGATTTTTGGCCATAACACAGTGGCCAATGGGCCAACTTAGGTGATTTAAACGTGGACTATCCAATGGAATATCAACCCTATGCATAACTCTAACTCTAAAAAATTTTATTTTAGGACTTAATTTAGCCTTTAATTAGAGACTAAAATATCCCAAATTAGAGTAAACAAAAAGTTGCAAGTTTTCAAAAAATTAAATTAAAAAATGAATTTCTTTTTATTCTATTCATTTTAAAAAATTTTCCAAATTTTTAAAATTTCTTAAATTTAATATATTTATTTAATTTCCATTAATTAATTTTCACTTTCATTCATTGATTTACCTTTAATTTGTTTGCTGGCCCTTTCATGAATTTGTTGCAAATGTTGATCAAATTGATTGGCCAATTGATTTTGGTTCAAACCAAAATGACGGCCAATGAATTCGACGACAGGCATTTCAGCATAAAATGCAGATTTCTTTGCTAAAAAATGGCAGAAAATAAAATATTTATATTTATATTTTTTACGTCGAATTTGGAGAATGGGACAAATTGGTTTTTCCTCGGACCAAATGATTCGAACATTTTTCTGGAGCCCATCCTTCAGCACATATTGAGGCGTGTCCCGCAGGACAAATTGATTCTGGCGATTGAACATTTCACTGCCGAAAATTAAATGTTGGTCCTATAAAAAGGAGACAAAATATTAATTTGTGGATTTTATTTCTCTTGTTCCTCCTTTACAAATTAATAAGTGTACGGAAATTGAATTTATCATCAAATTTAAAAATTAAAATTATCAAATGAAAATTGGACCAAAACAGAACTTTTATTAATTTATAAAAACTAATTGATGAATTTATTTAAAAAAAATAAATATTAAATTTTTATTCTTAAAAATTAATTAATTAAATGAAAAATTTGCCCAAAATACACTATAATTATTTAAATTTTTTTAGGATATTCTTTGGTTATTAAATGGATTTATTAAAATAAAATTAAATATTAAAAATTAATTTATTCCAAAATTCATTGAACTTTTAATTTTAACTTAATGCTTCTTTTTTCACAATTTGAAAATTTTAAAAAATATTTTAAATGAATTTACCTGCTGTTGTATATGTTGTGATGTTAAAATCTCCAAAAATTGGGTCAGCAAAATGCCCCCATCGGCCATTGCCGCCGAACGACTTCGCAGATTCAAACTCATCGACGTGCGTTGAAGGATGGCATTTATGCCGGTGGCATTTCGAATTGGAGGGTACGAACGAATTTGGCCAGGCAAAGAGTTCTAAAATTATAAAAAGTAATTTATTGGAAGAAATTCGAGGAAAAATTTTAGAAAAAAAAATAAATTTCAAAAATTGTGAAAAAGTTGAAAAAATAATTGTAAAATAAAACTGACCAAAAATTGTTGGCCAATTTGAAAAGTCCTCTGTTCATCCTTCCTTAATCCCAAATCATTCACACAAAACAACAATTTGCTGCAATCATAAGCGAATCCGTGACGTTGTTGTGGTGGGAAAATGGTCGGATGAGACCGGAAGCAAAGATCAAAAAGTAGCCAATGAAGTCGACGTCGAATTTGGACATCAACGCTGTAAAGAAATTGGTGGAATAAATTTATATGTTTAAGTAAATTTTTTATTAAATTTAATTTTTTTTATCCAAATATTTTATTTTTTATTTCAGAGAAAAAAGAATAAAAATATCGTTAAACAATTTTTGGAAATAAAATAAAAATTTAAAGAAAAGGAAATTAAAAATTTTAAAAATTTGTAAAAAATATTTTTGGACATAAAATATAGAATAAAAATTTTAAGAAGGAAATATTAAAAATTTTTAAAAATCTGAAAAAAAATTTCGGTCATAAAATAAGTAATAAAAATTTTAAGAAAGGAAAAAAAAATTTAAATTAAATTGCAAAAACATTTTTGGACATAAATTTAGAACAAAAAAATTTAAAAAATTTAAAAAATCTGCAAAAAATTTTTGGACATAAAATAAGTAATAAAAAATTTTAAAAAAAATTAAAATATTAAAATTAAAATATATGTTTTTTAAAATATTATTCATAAATTTCCTACTCATTTTTGTCCCCATCGTTCAATGGTGGTGCCTGTGCCCGTGCCCGTTGCGGCTGTCCCTGTGGCGTCGGTGGCCATGTGGCAACGAATTCCAGATGAAACAAATGAACTTCCGGTACCACTTCCTTCAAATCAATTTTATGGGCATTGAGAAGAATTGCCGGTGGATTCGGCAATTCGGGCAAATCACGAGCATTTCGCATTCTGGCTAAATTGGAAGAAAATTATTCCCCCAAAAATTTGAAGACAAAATTCCCGCTAAAATTACGTGGCAATGGCATTTGGGCTTCGGTTGCGGCTGCATTTCCGGCCATTCTGATTCTGATAATTGATGATAATGAATTTGATGAGGACGAATCTTTCGATAAGGGTGCAATTTTTATGGAAAAATTGAACTCTAAAATTAAATCAAATTTGCCAAAAAAAATAATTATACAATATGAGAATGGTTTAATGCTCAAAAGAGATCAGTTTCGGGCATTTTGGATGATCAATCAAAAAATGATAAAGCATAAAATTGTATTATAAATGATCTTTTTTAATCAAAGGAAGTTTCCAAAAATATATTTCACTTATTATTTTTCATTTCAAGAAATAGACGAAATTTTTGAATGGAATTTAAAAAATTTATTTAAATAAAAAAATTCCATAAAATTGAATAAAAATTTGCCCAAAAAGGAATATTTCCAAAAATAATATATTTTATTTATTATTTTTCATATTTTTTTCAAGGAATAGGCCAAAACCAAATTTTTGAAAGGAAATTTTTATAAAAAATTAAATTAAAAAAAATTCCATAAAATTTAAATAAAAATTTGCCAAAAGTACAATCTATAAATTATTTAATGCTCAACAGAGGCAAATTTCTGCCTTTGGGTCAATCAGAATAGAGCAAATGAAAATGGACTAAATATTTTTTATAATATTTTTTTTCAAAAAATAAGCTAAATATTTGAAGGAAAAATTGGAAAAAAAACTATTTTAAATAGATATATTTCCCCAAGTTTGACTAAAATGGACTCCAAAAAAATGGTTTGATACTCAAGAGTGGCCAATTTCTGCCATTGAGGTCAATCAGAAGAGACCAAATGAAAATGGACACTATTAAATTTCCTCTATATAAATGACCCTTTAATCAGTAGATGTTGCCGCCTCTCCAAAAATATATTTTGCAGAAATTTGTTTGCCCCAAAAATGTTCATTCTGCAAAACCAAAATGTTCATTCTGCAAAATTCTCATCAACTCATGATAACCAAAAATGACCATTTCCCTTGATGTAGTGACCTTTTTCGGTTTTGGTCATTTTCCCATTTCCATTTTTGTGCATTTATTTTTGCGGGAATGATGATAATAAAAATGTTCCTAATTCATCGAGATGGAAGATTGGACCATGAATTTTGTTTGCTGACCAAAGGATTGGTGATTGGGAGAGGATGGCACCAAAAAAAGCAAATAATCCGATCAAAAATATAAGAACAGAAATTGTAATGAATGAGCAAGAAAATATGCAAAAATAATAAAAATTTAATTTTAAATTATGTAAAATTAATTGGAAAGAGAGATTCAGGTTCAACAAAATTATTAATTATTTTGGCAAAAATTCTTCAATTTATCATTCAACCAACTATATCAATTCATAGTTGTACCAAGAATTTTTCAAAATAAATTTTTAAATTAGTCCAATTTCCATATAAAAATTAAAAAAATTATTCCATAAAAATAAAATTACAATTAAATTATACAAATTTATTATTTATTGAATTTCCATTTATAAATTTCCAAGATCAGGGTTACCATCTTCAAACATTTGCATTTTTGTCCATCCATTTTTGCGGGAATTAATGATGATAAAAATGTTCTTAAGAAGATTGGGCCATTAATTTTTTTCCCATCAAAATTGGTGGTTTGGGGAGGATGGCACCAAAAAAAAACAAATGAGTGAATGATAAATATGAGAACGAAAATTAAAATAGATGCAAAAATATTAATGAATTTCAAATTTTATTAAATTAAAAAGTGAAATTCAGGTCGATCAAATAATCCATTATTTTGGTAAAAATTATTTAATTTGATAAAATTATGTATCATCCATTATATTGCCTTCGATATTAATCTATCAAATTCACCTGTGAATCCAGATTATACTTATTAGAAGTTTTCAAAACAAAATTTTAAATAAATTCACTTCCAATCAAAATAATTTAATAATTCATATCCATAATTATTGAATTCCCATTTATAAATTTCCAAGATCAGGGTTACCATCTCCAAACATTTGCATTTTTGTCCATCCATTTTTGCGGGAATTAATGATGATAAAAATGTTCCTAATAAGAAGATTAGGCTTTAGGCATGATTTTATTTGCTCAACATAATTCAGTGATATGCAGAGGATTGCACCAAAAAATGCACTAAAAATATGAGAATGGAAATTAGAATGCATTGGAAAGAAAATATGCAAAAATATTATAAATTTGATTTTAAATTGTGCTAAAATTAATTGGAAAGAGAAATTCAGATTCATTAAAATAATTAATTATTTTGGCAAATATTTTTCAAATAGTATCCATTCATTCATGTCACCATCGATTTTAGCATTATCAAATTTATAAGTGGATCCAGATACACTTAAAATTTTTCAAAAAAATATTAAATAGATCCAATTTTTATATAAAATAATGCAAATTATTCCATTAGAATAAAATTACAATTTAATCAATAAATGATTTGCATTATGGCGATAATTTTTTTTGTTTTTTATACAGTATCAAAATCCGTGAACCGAAATTTATTTCCATAAACTGGATGAAAAATAAATACTAAAGAGAAAAGTATGAATTTAATGGTATTGATAGATTGTTTGTCAGCAACATTCTTTTTTATAGCTCCCAAAAAAATTGAAAAATAATGCAAAAAATATAAGAGAAAGTAATCTTAAAAATGGTATTCTTTCATTGATTCGAGTTTTTATTTCTTTTTCTTTATGCCACATATCGATCATATCAATTACTAATTGATACAATTACCCTTGAAATTGGAATGAGTAGAGTGCCCTATCATCGATATGTACGCTGAATTGTGTGTGTTTCTGAAAATAATTTTAATTAAATAAATTCCAAAAAATGTTCCGAAATAAATATTACGAAAGACTTACCGCACCAACGACCTCATTGTTATTTCGAGGGTTGTATTTGGTCACCGTTATGGTGTATTTTCGGCTACGACATGGATGTGGAAATCTTGGCATTGGCACAAGACAACATGAAGGCACACCCGGATATGTTCCAATGGAGCGATTGCCATTAGAGCACACGACGTCGACTTCATATCTTAAATGACTCTGTGCCAAACTCGGAGTGATTTGAATAGTGAAACCATCAATTGCTGCTATGAAAGGTGAATTTAGTGAATGATAGAAAATTATTTAAAAATTACATTAATATCCAAATATTCTATTTGATGTAATTAAATAAAAAAAAATTATTTTTTACCTGTAATGGCAGCAAAAATTAAAATTGGGAGGAACAGCATTCTATAATGAATAATTTAGGTGAATTTTTTGGAATCAAGAATATTTTAGAATGGAATGAAAAATGGATGCCATTCAAAATTTTGGGGATTCTTAAATTGCATTTTTGCATTTTCCAATCGCATTCCATTCGATTTTTGAAAAAGGGGCACAAATTAATGTCGGTTGATCAATGGAGATCAAGAGTGTGAGCATTTTGTGGATGATTTTCATCCGAATATCATATATATCCCACAACGATACCTCTCATCTCTCATTTGTCCATTAATGGCCAATGTCAATTTTCGCCTCTGCTATTTGAATTTTACCAATCCCAATTCCAATTCATCAATAAAATCCATCAAAGGCTTAATTCTGATAGTGGGGCCACTGGGTCCACGGGAAATATTTACTATTTTTTAATGGCCAAATCGATTGATTGAGGGATTATAAATTTATATAATGATGAATGAAATCAACCGTAAATGATTGGAAAATGAGATCAACCGAAATTTTTCGTTTTTTCCGTTCCCAATGCCCATCTCAATCAAAAGGCATTTTAGGGCAAAGGGCGAAATATTAGATTAAATAGAAATTATAATTAATATTCTCTGTTAATTATATTAAAATAATTGAATTAATTTATCAAAATTGGATTTACACAACCATGGTGGAATATTTAAATTCAAAGAATATGAGGTCTTATTTATAAGGAAAATTGATATCAAAGTCAGAATGAGTTAAATTTTATAAAAAATTGAACTAAGATGAAATCAAAAATCTTTATTGGTGGGATGAAGTAATTGGGATTGTAATGAGTTTAGAATTTTCTATATTTAATACTATTCCTTTTTAAATGTTAGCATTTTCAATTACTATACTATATAATATATATATATATAGTTTTCGCTGATGACATTTTTAACTAATTTCTGCCTGTTTTGCACTAAATTAATTCTGCCTGTTTTACACTAAATTAATTCCGCTTGTTTTGCTCAAAATTATTCCAGCTGCTGGTTTAATATACATAAATGTGCATTTTTAATTTCAACTTAAATTTAATTTATAGGGAAAATTCTTCAATCTTTGTGCTTTTCTTTTCACATCCCATGTCCCATCCCAAATGCCCTAGCAAAGCAAATTTATTTAAGAGAAATTGTGCAAGCCAAATAGAAATTATTGACATTTCCATATCCACGGATCTTCCATTATGACTAAGGCCCGGATAGTAGGTTTGAAAATTTAGTAAAAATGGCTTTAAAAAAATTCGAAAAATTACTAAAAAGTCACAAAAAATCAATTTTACTTACTTATTTTTGTAACTAATTTCACTTTTTCGTACCTATTTTGTCATTTTTATTAATTAAAAAATTTATTGAAAAAATGATCAAAATTTGATAGTAGTTAAATTTGTACCAATTTTTTTTTTCACAAAAAAATTTTTAATTACGCCGGATAATCCACCCATAACCGCGAGAGTTTGAGTGTGAAACACGTTCACCCCAGAGTAAAAATTACAATCCCCATTCCCCAAAAATTACAAAAAAAAATTAAATAATATTTATCGAAGAAAGGGATGACAAAGCCTCGAGTATGGTGGGGCTGCCAACTCGGGCAAAAATGGGCCCAAAAATGAACATTTATAAAAAGGGTAAAAGGCCAAGAATATATATAGGAATGGGAGTTGCGGCCATAAGAAATATAATATATTAATGAGGGAAAAATGGAGGGAAAAGAAAGGGGGAGGGGAATGAATATAATTGCTATTTGGTAGCAAAGACCGAATTTGCGCACACTTCCATTTTGTCTTCTTCCATCAATCATCCACATTCTTCGCTTTCACTCATTAATCATTTATTTCGTATTAGGGACTTATGGATTTGGCTCTTGCATGCCGATGAGTGCCTCCATTTCGAATTGGAACAGGCTGGCATCGGGCCGCTCCCAGTAGTGGTCAACCTGAAGGATAATTTTGGTGCCCACATGTTTCAGCGAAAGGGCATATTCTCCGGTGTGCCATTTCTTAAAATCATTCCATATCACTTCTTGGCATTTTGTTATGATGTTATGGCAATTCTTCACCCGCAAATTCCAGCCCTCAGTTTCGTAAAATTCAAACGCTTGCTGGTAAGCTTCAATGCGAAGATGCATGGTCAATTCTTTTTCAATCATTCTATATAATTTGAAAGTTTGTAAATTAAAAAAATTCTCCCTTGCTTTTAAGAAGGGAAAATTCCAGTAAAAGTTTTTCCCCCAACTATGTAAAAAATGCCCAATAAAAAAAAGAAATTTCCGGTACTTTTCCGTTTTGCGACACCCACCCCATCAAAAATTATTAAAAATGCCACTTATAGGAGTAATACTGAGTTCTGATCACGAATCTATGCTTAAAATTAAGGTCACGAAATACTTTGGAATTCTTTAATCTGCTCCGAGCCATGAGCCCTAATTCTAGTCAAAGCCTCAAGCCGAAATCTTAATTTTATTTATGAAAATAAAAACGGCTTTCTTATTTTCGAGTTTTATGCAAAATTAATTTTAGATTCGTGATTCGACCAAAATTAGATCTAGGATGCGAATTTCTTAAATTTTGGTGGGGGGGGGGGGTTCACAAAACGGAAAAGAACCAAATTTCCCAGGGGAATTTATTGGTGAACAGCGCAGGTATATTACCCAAAGATTTTATTTAATTAATTAAAAATTTAAAAAATAATAATTTAAATCAATTTTAGGTTTACAAGAAAGCTAAGAATTTACATATCTCTATGCAAGAATAAAAATTAATGCGCAATATTTATTGATTTTTAAATAATATTAATATTGTTAACAAATTTTCCTTGAAAACGAAGGAATAGGAAATTTTCCCCTGATATTTTCAACGCGAATCTTCCTTCCCTCAAACTTTTTTTACTAGCTCGAAAAAATGTTTTAATTTTTTTTCATCTTTTTTGTCAGTTTAGCCGACATTTACGGACGAAATGGCCTGGTGACGATGGTGGTGAATTTTATAGCATTTTATTAGGCATAAAATTAGTTACAAAATGATAGCAAAAACTTTGGCCAATATTGAATATTCACTGATGAGTTATGACCAATAAACTGGTGCTTTAATTAAAACCAATGATTTTTGACCATAACTGCGATGAATATCCAACATTGTGCCAATGCTTTTGATATTATTTTGTAGCTATTTTTATGCCTAATAATTTGCTATAAAACATTTTCTCAGCAGCCTTATCACTGTTGCAGCCGATTTTGAATTTTTCAGCCGATTTTGAATTCGGCTAGCCGATTTCGAATTCGGCTAGTCGATCTCGTTTAAAAAAATCAGAAAAATGGCCATATCTTAGTTCCTAGGCCACTTAGAGTCTTAATTCTTTTTCCAAGCCCTACCCCTACCTAGCCCTGAGCCCCTAGAACCCATGCCGCCCCTACCCTAACCCTACCCTAACCTCTAAACCGGTTTTAAACCGAAAATTTCAATTGGCCATAACTTTGGTTCAAGCTTGTCAAATCTTTCTGAAATTGAAATCTTATAAAGAAAACCGACCCTGACGAATCGAATGAGCTATAGATCAAGTCTGTAGGATAACTAGAACATATCAAAAACGAGATCGGCTAAAAAACAAGATCGGCTGCAACATCACCATCAGTGCCAGTTCGTTTCGTCCGCAAGTGCTGGTTACGCAAATGTCGTAAAACGTTTTATATACTTTATTTCTCCCGGCTTCACATCATATCTGGGCCCGTATACTTGGTCTTGCCAATTCACGGCAGATAGCCAAATTGGGTATGTCAAATTGTTGTGCACCGATTTTATTTGCATCGTTGCGCCGAATTTTCCATCTTCCAATGGCACCAATTCTACTTGGAATTTGCCAACCACATGTTCGGCTTCGAATTCCTTGAATTCCGCGTTCAACAGCGATTTTTGTTGGTGAGGTTGACGCAATTTGATTGTGCCTCCACCGCTGAATGCCGAAATGCTCTGCTGGATGGCCCGGATGTTGTCGGCATTTTTCCACTTTAATCCATTGGCTTCTTCTTTGATTTTGCAATTTCCGGCAGAGGAGGAATCGGCACCGCCACAGAATTTCTTTTCATTCTTATCCACTTCGCCCAGAAATACCGTGAACAATTCGAAAAGTGCTCGAAGCAGGAATAAATCATGCAATTTTTTTGATTCTGTGAAAAATAAAATTACGTAGGCCTGTCTATATCCGACATATAATTCGAAAAAAAAAATTACGGACATGATTTCTAATTTTATACTGATTAAAACCTTATTTCATGTAATTCTGATTATATTTTGATATTAATTCTGACTGTTATGATTTTAATTCTGTAAATTCTGATATTAATTCAGACTGTTTTGATTTTAATTCTGACTATTATGATTTTATTTTGTAAATTCTGTTATTAATTCTGGTTGTAAAGATATTAATTTTAATTATTCTGATATTAATTTTAACTATTCTGATTTTATTTCTAATATTTTATTTCGAATATTCTGATTTGATTTCACACAGTTCTGATTTGATTTTCACTATTCTGATTTTATTTCAGCTTATTATGATTTTTCAGATTAATCCAGTTTTGCCTACTAATTTTCAGTTTTGACCGGGCACCTATTTTCGCATATTTACAGTATTTTTCCCCCATATTTTAAAAATTTGCCTACGGACCCTGATGATCGTGTTTTTGCAAAGAACCGATTTTGGCCAATGCCAGTTTGATGGGGGCAAATGCGGCATCTACCGATGCAAGGGCAGCTGCTGCTGCTGATGATGATGATGAAGGGCCATGGCTGCCGCCTCCACTACTGCTACTTTTGAATTGGCCGCCGCCTTCGCTTCCAGCAGCAAGAGTCAAATCCGCCATCGCCAGCAATTTATCCAAAGGCAATTTCTCCCACAAAGGCACCGTTGCTCCTCCCAAAGATTGGCCATGAGTCCCCAAGGATTGGCCTTGAGCTCCATGTTCTTGTTGTTGTTGCCCTGCATGATGGCCTAATTCCATTTTTCCCATTGCCTTTTCCAACGGTTGCATTCTTGCGTTGTGGAAATCCTCCACAATTTCACCAATTTTCATGAAATAAGCAATTGTTTCCCTTCCATGGAATTTAATTTTTTCATGAGTTGCTAAAATAATGTAGAAAGATTTATGCTTAAAAATAAAGAATAAAAGTTACCAGCAATTTCGCCCACATAGAAAATTGCCATCAGCATTAGTAAAATTGCATTATTAATGAGGCGCATTTTCGAATTTATAGATTTATTTTTGTAGAAATGTAAAAATTGTTTTTAAGAATGAAATAAATGACAATGCATTATTTTGTCGATTTACTTTTATAGTGGCATTTTGAAGTCAACAGGAAAAGCCAGAGTCCATCCAAAATCCAATCGCCAAAATTCCGACATATCCAAAATTAATGCTGGCAAACAACTCAATCAAAAATTGGATTGATTGGCCGGAAAAGCTGGCCCAAAAATCCAAAATTGATTCTGACAAACAAATCAACCAAAAATTGGATTGATTGGCCGGAAAAGCTGGCCGGGATGGCCAAAAATTCAAAATTAATGCTGACAAATAAATCAACCAAAAATTGAATTGATTGGCCGGAAAAGCTGGCCCGGATGGCCAAAAGTGCAAAATTAATGCTGATAAACAACTCAACCAAAAATTGGATTGATTGGCCGGAAAAGCTGGCCGGGATGGCCAAAAATTCAAAATTAATGCTGACAAACAAATCAACCAAAAATTGAATTGATTGGCCGGAAAAGCTGGCCGGGATGGCCAAAAATTCAAAATTAATGCTGACAAACAAATCAACCAAAAATTGGATTGATTGGCCGGAAAAGCTGGCCCGAATGGCCAAAAGTGCAAAATTAATGCTGATAAACAACTCAACCAAAAATTGAATTGATTGGCCGGAAAAGCTGGCCCGGATGGCCAAAAGTGCAAAATTAATGCTGATAAACAACTCAACCAAAAATTGGATTGATTGGCCGGAAAAGCTGGCCCAAAAATCCAAAATTGATTCTGACAAACAAATCAACCAAAAATTGGATTGATTGGCCGGAAAAGCTGGCCCGGATGGCCAAAAATGCAAAATTAATGCTGACAAACAACTCAACCAAAAATTGGATTGATTGGCCGGAAAAGCTGGCCGGGATGGCCAAAAATGCAAAATTAATGCTGACAAACAAATCAACAAAAAATTGGATTGATTGGCCGGAAAAGCTGGCCCGGATGGCCAAAAATTCAAAATTAATGCTGGCAAACAACTCAACCAAAAATTGGATTGATTGGCCGGAAAAATGCAAAATTGATGCTGGATTTGTCCATTTCACATGAAGTGCAGGATAGAGGAGAAAATGGTACAAACAAAATTTGATGGGAATGGGCCGCGCGCACACTGCGGGCCATTTCATTCCCCCTCTCCATCGACACCTCAAATTTTTTTTATTGCAATTAGCGATTAGCCCCACAGGCAAATCTTTCATGTGAATGGGGTGAATGGTGGACTCTGCACCGGATGGATTTTGGTGTGCCTGCCGGCGAGTGGCCACATCGAATGCATATGATTGATAATTTTTAATCAATTAAAAATTCTTCTATAAAATGAATTCAAATTTAGCCGAAAAGTAAAAAAAATTCCCTCATTCATTCAACAATAATTTTCCTTTCCAAATTTGCATTATAACAAAATACAAAATGCACGGCAAATTTTCGCTTATAGCATTGCTCATTGGAATTTTTGTGGCATTCGGTAAATTTTTTTCTTAATCAAAAATTTATTCGGCTTACCTTTTATTAAATAAAATTTAATAAAAGAAAATCAAATTTTGCTAAATCAGAACAGTGGGAAATAAAATCAGAACAGTGGGAAATAAAAGCAGAATAGTTGGGAAATAAAATCAGAATAGGGGGAAATAAAATCAGAATAGTGGGAAATAAAATCAGAACAGTGGAAAATAAAATCAGAATAGGGGGAAATAAAATCAGAATAGTGGGAAATAAAATCAGAACAGTGGGAAATAAAATCAGACTAGTGGGAAATAAAATCAGAATAGTTGGGAAATAAAATCAGAACAGTGGGAAATAAAATCAGAACAGTGGGAAATAAAATCAGAACAGCAGTGTTTTCATGATAGTGCTAATATGATATGATAATGATATGATAGTGATATGATAATGATATGATAGTGATATGATAGCACTTTGACTATCATATCAGTATCATATCATTTTGAGAAATTTTCTATCATAAAAAAGTGATACTATCATGATAGTATCATGATAGTTGAAAGCAGGCAATTTTCAAAAAATTTTTTAAAATTTTGTCCATTTTTCAAAGAATTTCCAAAAAATTTTTCCAATTTTTGACTAAATTATTATTCCTGGACCTTTATTGGCATTTTAAGCAATCTAATTTTTTCTTATGAAACTCTCTTTCTTAAATATTCATTAATGAATTTTTCATATACGATTCTGAATTAAATTTAAAAAATCCAAAATTTAAATAATTTAAAATTTAAAAAAATTTTTTGCATTGGAAGCTTCTGGAAGGATTGGGAAATTTTATATTGACCTTAAATATTTATTCAAATTTCTTCAAGCATTCCGGTAGAAAGTTTTTTTAGCCAATATTCTTATAAAAAATGAAATCCAAATAAACTTATTTATCTAACAAATGATAATTATTTAATTTGGAAAGAAAATTTTGTTGAAATGTCGGTATAAAAATTTTTGACGATTTTGTAATATATTTTTCTCGGTTTTTTCTAAATGATAATGATAGAAAAATGATATGATAATGATAGTGCTAATATGATATGATAATGATATGATAGTGATATGATAGTGATAATTGTCACTATCATTATCATATCATATCATTTTGAATGATACCGTTTTGACTATCATATCATTATCATATCATATTGAAAATTTTGGTATCATGAAAACACTGCAGAACAGTGGGAAATAAAATCAGAACAGTGGGAAATAAAATCAGAATAGTGGGAAATAAAATCAGAACATTGGAAAATAAAATCAGAACAGTGGAAAATAAAATCAGAACAGTGGAAAATAAAATCAGAACAGTGGAAAATAAAATCAGAACAGTGGAAAATAAAATCAGAACAGTGGAAAATAAAATCAGAACAGTGAGAAATAAAATCAGAAGAGGCCAAATTAATATCAGAACTGCAGAAGTCAAATCAAAAGGAAAAGAAATTAAATCAGAATGAACAGGAATAAAATCAGTATCAGAATAGCAAGAATTAATGTCAGAATATAATCAGAAATAAATTTTAATCGGGATAAAATTAAAAATCAGAATTACGCCATATTAATTCTGACTATTCTGATTTAATTCTTTTAATTCTGATGGATTTCTGTCCATTCTGATTTGATTTCTGCCCGTTCTGATATAAATTCCGCCTGTTCTGATTTTATTAATTCCGCCTATTCTGATTTTTAATTAATTCCGCCTATTCTGATTTTTAATTAATTCCGCCTATTCTGATTTTATTAATTTTGCCTGTGCCAGTTCTGATTTAATTAATTCCGCCTGTTCTGATTTTATTTCCTGCTATTCTGATAGTATCTTATTGCCCATCCACCGATTAAGTAATTTTTATTTAATTGCAAAAATTACATGCAGAAGATGTTGCAAATGCGTTCGAAATTGAGGATCTAAAGAACAATTTGCCCGTGCCGATCACAGTAATCGATCTGAATGATGATTTTGATGAGAAAGAAGTGAAGGAAGTGGAAGCACACGCAACCTCCAATATTAAATATACGTTTCCAATCAAAATTGCCATTCCGAAATACAATGAAGATTTTCTTTTCAACCGTGAGGACAATGACCTAATGTAAATTTCTTTTTCTTTATTTTCGTTTTACGACATTTGCCGGACGAAACATTCTGGTGTCGATGATAGTAAAATTGCTGTGGTAGTTTAGCATTTTATTAAGCATAAAATTAACAACAAAATAATATCAAAAGCAATTGTCAATGTTGGAATATTCACCAAGATATGGCAAAAAAAAGACGGCCAGAAACAGAATTTTAATTAAACTAACGGTTTTTTGGCCAAAATTCGGTGAATATTCAACTTTGGTCAATGCATTTGATATAATTTTGTAGCTTATGCCTAATTAAAATGCTATCTATAAACAATGCGACAGCAGTTTTACCCCCATCGGCACCAAAGACCGTTTCATCCACAAATGTCTTAATACGGCAATTTCGCAGGTTAATAGTTAATTGCAAAACTGTGGGCGAAATTGTTTTGCCTAATGGCATGGGTAAACTTCCGGATTTGATGTGCAAGGAATTTAAATACAAGGATTATCGTCCCATGGAATTTTTTGGACATTATCTCATTAGTCTCTGGAATGACGAAAAAAATGGAGGACAACTGTGGCTTCGGGCCGACCATACCGAAACTCACACGTCATTTGCATTCCAATTGACGGGATTAACACGACAACATCCATAGATATGGAAATGAGAATTCTCGGATTAAGAAGGATGACTAAACGGCGGATTTATATAAACATGGAAAATGGAAAAATATTATGCATTATTAAATATGCAGATTTTATGTTTTTATATCTTTTTTGCTTTATTCGGGAATAAATATTAAAAATTTGAATCTAATAAAATACCAGTTAAGAATTTATTTTAAAAGACTAATTTAATTTATTGGTGAAAATTAGGGTAGGACAGAGTCGGGTACCCGAACCGGAACCGAACCGAACCGAGGCCATTTTTGGGCTTAGAACCGGAACCGGAACCGAGGTCTTGGAACCGAGTGGAACCGGAACCGAGGGTCGGAACCGACCGGTTCCACGGTTCTGCTATTCACCCCGAAGGGGAAATTTTTTGTAAAATTTTACATTTGTGGGGCCATTTTTGGCTAAAATTTTCCCCTAACGGGCCATTTTTGGGTAAAATTTTCCCCTAACGGGCCATTTTTGGGTAAAATTTTCCCCTAACGGGCCATTTTTGGGTAAAATTTTCCCCTAACGGGCCATTTTTGGGTAAAATTTTCCCCTAACGGGCCATTTTTGGGTAAAATTTTCCCCTAACGGGCCATTTTTGGCTAAAATTTTCCCCTAACGGGCCATTTTTGGGTAAAATTTTCCCCTAACGGGCCATTTTTGGGTAAAATTTTCCCCTAACGGGCCATTTTTGGGTAAAATTTTCCCCTAACGGGCCATTTTTGGGTAAAATTTTCCCCTAACGGGCCATTTTTGGGTAAAATTTTCCCCTAACGGGCCATTTTTGGGTAAAATTTTCCCCTAACGGGCCATTTTTGGGTAAAATTTTCCCCTATCTGGCCATTTTTGGCTAAAATTTTCCCCTAACGGGCCATTTTTGGGTAAAATTTTCCCCTAACGGGCCATTTTTGGGTAAAATTTTCCCCTAACGGGCCATTTTTGGGTAAAATTTTCCCCTATCTGGCCATTTTTGGGTAAAATTTTACCCTAACGGGCCATTTTTGGGTAAAATTTTCCCCTATCTGGCCATTTTTGGCTAAAATTTTCCCCTAACGGGCCATTTTTGGGTAAAATTTTCCCCTAACGGGCCATTTTTGGGTAAAATTTTCCCCTAACGGGCCATTTTTGGCTAAAATTTTCCCCTATCTGGCCATTTTTGGGTAAAATTTTACCCTAACGGGCCATTTTTGGGTAAAATTTTACCTAATCGGGCCATTTTTAGCTAAAATTTCCCCTATCAAATCATTTTAGGCTTAAAATTTTCCCTGGCGGGGTGCATTTTTGGTCTATTTTTCTCTCCTGGGTCATATTAAACTGAAATTTTTCTTTAACGGATATTTTTAGTTAAAATACTTATATGTATGTCCACTTTTTAGTCTAATTTTTTCCATGCGTGGCTATTTTTGTCAAAAATTCTACCTTTTATGACCATTTTCCTCTAAAATTTTCGCTGGTGAGACCTTTTTGATTAATTTTTTCTTTTGAGGCAATTTTATTGAAGCAGATAGCAGACCCAGTAGAAGATTTAAAAATGATGAAGAAATTAGTGAATACATGATATTTGAATTAGTTTTTTTCGATATTTTATAAAAAAATAAATTTTAAAAATTTTTATGACCATTTTTCAAAAAACCCAGGAACCGTAAGAACCGGAACCGGAACCGAGGATTTTTCAGGAACCGGAACCGGAACCGCGATCTAGGAACCGAGCGGAACCGGAACCGGACACCTCGGTCTAGAACCGACTCTGTCCTACTCTAGTGAAAATGAGGCAATTGCCATTGGAATTGCAATGAATTTAGAATTTTCTTAAATTAAAATACTATCTTTTTTGGTATTATAATAATTGCTATATTATTTAGCTTTACAACCAAACTTAAGTATTCTAGAATTTTGGTTAGAAAATTCATTTTCCCAAATTTTTTACTCATAAAATTAATTTAATGAATTAAATAATAAATATTATATGGATGCATTATTTCATCTAATTAATAAAAATCACTTCACTTCATTTCTTTTCTTTTGTGTTGCATTTTCTTTTATGATGCCGTTTGTCGTTACATAGAACTTCATCTTCTTAAACTAACAAATAATCGTTTAAATTAAATTATGAAACAAGAATTTATACCTCATCTCGTGCATTAAAATTCTTGATTGTGATTTAAGGTACTTGTATACTTTGTATCCGCCAGAACCCTTAAAAAATTTCGAAATTTTTTCTCTACAAAATTATATACCAATCGATTCGTCTTGGCGAGCTGGTTATGAAAATGTTAAAATTTTGAACATCAGCACATTTGGCAAAATTATGAACTCATGAAAATTGAAAAAGTGCTTGGTCCCCCCTATGGGTCTGAACTCGAAAAATTTTTTGAAAATTTTTTTAGTCAATTTATAGCTCATTCGACGCGTCTCGACTAGCAGAATGCGAATCTCTTATCGGTTTCGCATAAAACACAAAAATAAAAAAGTTACAGTCGCGCAAGTCTGCCCAGTTCCAACACATCCAGCGAAACTAAAATGGCCGTAACTTTTTTATTTTTATGTTATATGCGAAATCGATGGCAGATTCGAGCTTCTCTCATCGAGACGCGTCGACAGAGATATAATTCGACCGAAAAAATGTTAAAAAATTTTTCGAGCTCAGACCCATAGGGGGGACCAAGCACCTTTTTCGATTTCCTTGAGGTCATAACTTTTTTATTTCTGGGTTTTATGCGAAACTAATAACATTTTCATAACCAGCTCGCCAAGACGAGTCGATTGGTATATAATTTTGTAGAAAAAAAATTTCGAAATTTTTTAAGGGTTCTGGCGGATACAAAGTATACAAGTACCTGATTTAATTTGTTTCCAATCCTCTTTCAAATGTTCTTTCCCTTTTGGGAATCGAAAAAGATTTGTACTATTCAAATTCAAATTGTCAGATTCAGAAGAAAGCACTTCATTTGTTTGCTCATTTTCCATGACAAAATATGGTCCTTGCATAATTTCGAATACGATTAAGAAATTTGTAGAATGGGTAGCACGAGAGAATTCCTATAAAAATTAAATATTATTGTTCCTTCGTACTACGGCATTTGTGAACCCGACACGAACGAAAGGATCTATGTGTCGGATGGTGGTAAAGCTGCTGGTGTGGAATTTTTACAGCATTTTATTAGGATTAAAATTGGCTATAAAATAATATCATAAGCATTGGCCAAGATTGAATTTTCACAGAATTATGGTCAAAAAAAAAACTATTATGTTTAATTAAAATTGCATTTCCTGTGCGGTTTTCACAGGCCATATAACTCAGTGAGTTTTCAACATTGGCCAATGCCTTCAAATTTTATGCCTAATAAAATGCTATAAACCGTCCGTGGTCATCTCCACAATAGACAAAGAGCTCTGCAAATATGGGCATGTCCACAAATTCTGCAAATATAAGTTTTTGATTTCTAATAAATCAGAAACCGGTTTTAGACCCTACAAACCTTAAACCATTTTGTAGATCTCATCTAGACGCATCGAATGGTATATAATTTGTCATGGTTAAGTCAAAAATTAAATGGTATTAAACTATTTTTTAGTTTTTGGTTCAAAACCCTTTCATTTTGGGCTAAACCATGACAAAACGTATACCAATCGATACGTCTCAATGAGATCTATAAAATGGTATAAGGTTTGTAGGGTCTAAAACCGGTTTCTGATTTATTATAAATCGAAAACCTCTATATTTGCAGAATTGTGGACATGCCCATATTTGCAGAATTGTGGAGATGACCTAGCACCGCTATAAACATTTTCAGATTGTTTCTACAGCAATTGTCGGCTAACGTAATATTTGGACAAAACCTCTTTGATTCGACCAACAAATGTTGGTGTCGTAGGGAATCCATAAGTTGAAAATTTAAGAATTTTCGGTTTTTGATCAGTCCGTGATTTGGTCACCCAATTGATCAACAAATTTATATCCACATCATGCAAATCTGTTCTAAATTCTTGAACATTCTGCATAATGGCATTCGCATTCGGTTGAAGCTTAAAATTACGAAGCGATGGAAAACAACAAATTGAGAAGATTTTCTTGGCCAACATTCCCAACAAACGGTCAATGTTGTCACTTCCCTCTTTTGTTAAATTGCAAAAATATGGTTGAAAACTCAATTCGAATCTATTGAGTATTGGAAAAGCGCATTCCATGAATTTCATAACTTGTTCATTCAAATTCCTTCAATTTTGAATATATTTACTGAATAAAAAAATTCTTAAAAATTTACAAGATCCAAATTTCTCGGAATCCAATTATGTAATTTGGTGGTGGAACGGATGCAATTGGAATTGGGATACGGATGTTGGATTTTTCGATTAAAAGTTCTGTTTTCGTATTGCCCGATTCATCTTCAATCGGATGAAAATGCAATGGTTCAACCATATGCGGCTTCACTTTTTCATGTAATTTTGGCCAACAAAGTTGTTGGAATCTACGGCTGGATGTGCTCAATGCTGAATCGGCCATTTCTTTTCGTTTGATCCAGGCCAAAGTATCGTACAGACAATTTGGATTAAGCATACTGGATTTAAATAATTATTTGTCATTTTCTAATTGTTTATTATGATAAATAAGAATTAAACAGTCTAGGGTATTTATCGGTTATCTGTCCGGAGATTTTTTAGGTCAACTGGGGAAAGGTACCAGTGATCCCCATGGGTCATCCGGTATAAGATTAGGGTCCTTAGGGGATAGGTTATCATTTCGCATATCCTTAACCCTAACACTAATCACCTTAAGGGGAGACCTTTCCTTCTTTTTCAAATCTCCGGACAGATAACCGATAAGTACCCCAACGTCGATTATTTAAAGCTGCTGACTGTGAGTCAATTTATATAGTAATATTATTGGACATATATTAATAATATTGGCTCATAATGAATATATTTAACGAGTTATGGTCAAAAACTCAGCAGCACAACAGGGTTTACAATGATGGTGATTTTAGTCATAATTGGTAAAATAATCATAATCATTATGAGCCAATCTTTTAACATCATTTTGTAGTTAATTTTATGTCCAATAATATATTATATAAAGATAAAGAATAGACAGTTTTCATACGTAATTTTCGCGTTCTATACTTATCATAATGCCGAGAATATGACTGATCTTTGGATAGTATTTTTTAGTTAATAACCTTTTCGGTTTTGCTATGATTTTCTCTCCAATGTTGTCGATTTTTGTGGCATCCAAATCGCCGGTTGTTTCACTTGATAGTTTCATTTGTTTCTGCGAAGATGAAGCATCCAATTCCGCGGCTTCTACCGCTGGACGTTTCTGCTAGAAGAAAGTATATTTTTTATAATTATTTTATTTTTATTATACTTTTAATTCTGCATTCTCTTCCACTAATTTAGCATTTTTCTCCTTTAACTCCGAATTTTCTTTCATTAATTTTTCATTTTGCTCTTTCAATTCGGCAATTTGCTGGCCAGATTTGTCCGTACCCTCCATATTTATTTCCAATCCATTGTTTTCAGTTCCTTTCGAATTATCAGCCATTTTTCAATTTAAGATGAATTTTAAAAATCTTGTTGAAAAGAAAATTCCTAAAATATATATTTATTAGAGAAATTAGAATATAATTAAAATATATAAACATTAAAGATTAACATTTATTTATAAAATGATATATCCATGACTTTTATGCATACAAATTTTCATCTATTTTATAATTTTATTTATATAATAGAAAGAAGAATATTAAAAAACGAAACTATATATTCCATTTTCATCTTTTAAATATTTGAAGGGATTTTTGTTTTATGAATTTTTTATGATCAAAATTTATTTAAATGAATTATTATATTATATTCATCTGTCGAATGCCGAAAACACAAATCAATTAACTCCATTTCTTTTATAATGCCTTTTGCCATTGTTCAAAATTTCTTTATGAATAAATAATCATTAAAATAAAATAATAGAGCAAGAATTTATACCTCTTCTAATGAATTGAAATGTTTGATTGTGATTTAATTTGTTTATACACTTCTTTCAAATGTTCTTTCCCTTTTGGGAATCGAAAAAGATTTGTACTGTTCAAATTCAAATTGTCAGATTCAGAAGAAAGCACTTCATTTGTTTGCTCATTTTCCATGACAAAATATGGTCCTTGCATAATTTTGAATACGATTAAGAAATTTGCGGAATGAGTAGCACGACTGAATTCCTATAAAAATAAAAATTCTATATGTTACAGCGAATATGGGAAATTAGTCAGCCACGGAATTATCTAGATGCTTTGCCAGCAAAATTTGGAAATCTTGGCTTCTATGAAACATGGGGTCTTAAAAATAGGCTCATTCGATTGGCATAGTCGATTTAGTCTATAAAATATACTAGGCAAATGGTAGTAAACCGAAACCGGTTTGGGTTTAAACAATGGTTTAGCTTTTCAAAAAAAAACTATATCGCCCTTGTCAAGTTGATGATTCTATTATCCGGTTTTTATCGAGCCCAAAAGCCAAAATTTCCAAAATTAACTGTGTCTCATTTTTATAAAAATTTGGTCGAACCTCTTTGATTCGGTTACAAAATATTGGTGTCAAAGGGTATGAATAGTTTTGGAATTTTACAATTTTCGGTTGATCAGCCCGTGATCTGTTCAACCAATTGATCAACAAATCCATATTGTCTTCATACAAAACTGTCGTAATTTCTTGAACTCTCTCTAAAATGGCATTCGCATTTGGTCGAGAATGCACAAAAGCATGAAGAGATGGCGTATACGATAGGGAAATGGAGAAGATTTTCTTGGCCAACATATCCAATAAACGGTCAACGTTGTCTCTTCCTTCTTTTGTTAATTTGCAAAAATATGGATGGAAATCCAAGTGGAATTCATTGAGAATTGGATTGACGCATTCCATGAATTTCATAACTTGTCCATTCAAAGTCCTTTAATTTTAATAAAAATTTAGTTAATAATTCGTTAAGCTCTAGATTTACCAGATCGAAATTTCATCGAAGCCAGTTATGTAATTTGGTGGTAGAGCTGATGGAATTGGAATACGGAGGCTGGATTTTTTAATTAAAAGTTCTGTTCTCGAATTGCCCGATTCATCTTCGACAGCTTGAAATTTCAATGGTTGAACAATATGCGGCTTCACATTTCCATGTAATTTTGGCCAACAAAGTTGTTGGAATCTGCGGCTGGATGTGCTCAACGCTGACTTGGCCATATCTTTTCGTTTGATCCACGCCAAAATGTCATGCAAACAATTTGGATTAGGCACGCTAAATATTTTAAAAATTAAATATTTAAATAATTATTTATCATTTTCTAATATTTGAAGTTTGTGTCAGAGTTACTCAAGTCGGTTTTAAAAAACTAAGCTTTCCGGTTTTCGGTTGGCCCAGTTTGTCGACCTTCGGTTCGGTTCGGTTGACCGACCGTGAGCAACCC
The DNA here is from genome assembly GCA_030063045.1 of Pratylenchus scribneri. NCBI lineage: Eukaryota > Metazoa > Nematoda > Chromadorea > Rhabditida > Pratylenchidae > Pratylenchus > Pratylenchus scribneri. Next base: position 1,813,866 of record JAQSEB010000049.1, read on the forward strand.
CTAGTTTGTCTGTTATTTGATAAAAAGGAATAAAACAGTCTTGTCGATGTTGGTAAAGTTCCTAGGGTTCAATTTATATAATATTTTATTTGACATAAAATTAATTGCAAAATAATATTAAAAATATCTCATACGAATATTTAGGGAATAATAACCAAAAATCCTGGGTTTTATAAAATTGTGACTATAGTCATTTTTAGACCATAATCAACATCAACATTAACATCATCGACATTCATTCGACACTAGACAATTCGCGTCCATAACTGTCTCATTATAGCTGAGAATTTGACTGATTTTTGGATAGTATTTTTTAGTTAAAAACCTTTTCGGTTTTGTTATGATTTTCTCTCCAATGTTGTCCATTTTTGTGGCATCCATATCATCGGATGTCTCACTTGATAGTTTCATTTGTTTCTGTGAAGATGAAGCATCCAATTCCGCTGCTGCTACCGCTGGACGTTTCTGCTAGAAGGAAGTATATTTTTTATTATTTTATTTTTTATTATACTTTTAATTCGGCATTCTCTTTCTCCTTCAATTTGGCAAATTGCCGGTCAGATTTGTCGGTATCCTCCATATTTACTTGTAATCCAATATTTTCAGTAGCTTTCGAATTAGTAGCCATTCCGCGATTTATAATACGAATTTTAAAAATCTATAATATTTTTTCTAAAGTATATTTGAATATTTATTAAAATATAATCATTAGATGAATTCATTTATAAAATGATATATCCATGATTTTTGGTCATAAAAATTTGCATCTATTTTATAATTTTATTCATATAATATAGAAGAAGAATATTAAAAACAAATAATTAAAGATATAATTTTCCAAATTCATCAATTAATTATTGTAAAAAGAATTTTTATTTTACAAATTTTTATGATCAAAATTTTTTTTAAATGAATTATTTTATATTTCATTCATCTGCTGATGCTGATTAATAAAAATCAATTTGCTTCATTTCTTTTATAATGCCAATTGTCTTTGTATAGGAACAGTTTCTTAATAATCAAATACAATAAATATTATGTTTTAATGAAGCAAATACCTCGCATTAAAATCGATGATTTTGCCTGAATTTTTTCCCATTCTTCTTTCAAATATTCTTTCCCTTTTGGGAATCGAATAAGAATTTTATTCAAAAACATGCTATGGCGAGGACCAGCTGAATAAAAGGAAAGCACTTCTCGTGTTTGCTCATTTTCCAAAATAAATTGTGGAATTGGTTCACCAAAAAATCCGATTATAAAATTTGTAGGATTGGTAGCATGACTGAATTCCTATAAAAATAAAATTAAATAGCTATTTAGAATATTTAACCTCTTTGATTCCAAGCAGACGGTCTCTTTGGCCAATTTTCTCGTTTGTTAAGGTGCATAAATATTGATGGGCATAATGATATCCCAAATCGAATCCATTGAGAATTGGACAAACGCATTCTATGAATTTCAGAATTTGATCATCCAGCGTGCTAGTATGGGAAATAAATGTTTTAAATTTTAAATTTTCGTGAATGCTCATCAATTCAGAGAAAAAGACAAAATGAGCTAACAAATTGATGAAAGAGGACAATCATCGAAATATTAGAATCTATAGGAATTAATCCAAAAAACAATGATAATTTAGTGTTGGAAAACCCTTAAACCTGTCTTAAAACTTACTTTTATAAAAATTAGGAAAAAGCAATGATTGTTTAAAATTTTTTAAAGACCTTTTAAGCAAAACATGTAGACTATACATATTTTGTAACTACATTTAAGATTTTTCCGACAGTTTAAATTCAAAACATTATTGTCTTTTCGCTTTAACTCTTATTAATTTAAATATTTCGATTATTATTCTTTTTCGCTGAACTTTGTACTTATTTTAATTTTTTCGCTGAACTAAGACAGCACCATAAATTTCTCTAAACTGTTAAAATTTACTCGATGCAAATTTCTCGGAATCCAATTATGTAATTTGGCGGTGGGACTGATGCAATTGGGACGGTTGCAATTTCACTAGGGAGTTCTTCATCTTGGAATGTCAGTTCGGTTGTCAAATTGCCCGATTCATCTTGAACTGGATCAAATTGCAGCGGATCAACGATATGTGGTTTCACTTTTTCATGTAATTTTGGCCAACAAAGTTGCTGGAATCTACGGCAGGATGTACTCAACGCCGATTTGGCCATTTCTCTTCGTTTGATCCACGCCAAAGTATCGTAAAGACAATTTGGATTAAGCATGCTAATAATAAAATAATTACCATTTTGTAATATTTGAAGTTTCTTTGTTATGAAAATTTAGAATAAAACAATCTAGCTCCATTGTGGTAAAGCTTCTGGTAAACTTATATAATATAATATTTGATATAAAATTAGCAATAAAATGATATCATCAAAATGATTATCTCATAATGAATATTTAGTATGGCCAAAATATCTCTGCTGTAAAAAATTTGATTTTGGCAATTTTATGGCCATAACTAACTAAATATATATTATAAGCTAATTTGATATCATCTTGCAGTTAATTTTATGCCTAATAATAAACTATTAAATTTAATAGCATCTTTATTATTATCGATATTCGACACTAGACTATTTTATGCTTCATCCACAATTGTCGAGGCAATAATAATTCTCGTATTGCAGTCGAAATTGACATAATTAGATAGTTTTTAAATAGAGTAACCTTTTCGGTTTTGTTGTGATTTTCTCTCCAATGTTGTCCATTTTTGTGGCATCCATATCATCGGATGTCTCACTTGATAGTTTCATTTGTTTCTGTGAAGATGAAGCATCCAATTCAGCTGCTTCTACAGCTGGACGTTTCTGTTTAAAGATTAATTATATATTAAGTAATGATTATTTTAATTTTTATGTACTTTTAATTTTGCATTCTCTTCTGTTAATTTGATGATTCGATCCTTTAAATTGGCATTTTCTTTTATTAATTTTCCATTTTGCTCTTTCAATTTGGCAATTTGCTCGCCAAAATTTTCGGCATTCAATCCGATGGTTTCAGTTTCCTTCGAATTATTAGCCATTTCTCGAAATTTGCCGAATTTTATTAAATCTTGTTCAAAATTGCCAAAAATTATAATAAAATCATCGGACGGAATAATTGTAAATAAAATATAGAATTAAAAATCTCATTTATAAATTGATAAATCGTGTTTTTATTCATACAATTAATCTATTAATTTTATTTATATTAGAGAAAGAATAATAAACAAATAGCAAATAATAAAAGAAATAATAAGCCAGAATGAAATAAATGTGATAAAATAAGCCAATTTGTTCTTTTTTCCTTTAATGCTTGCAAATGCCATCGTTTAGAACTTCTTAATTCAAGAAAAATATTAAAATTTATGAAATTAAGTTTACCTCAATTTCTTAAATATCAAAAGAAATTGTACATGGTAAATCATAGCGCATTTGCTGAAATTGCTTCATCCATTCCTCTTTCAAATTTTCTTTTCCTTTTGGGTATCGAACAAGATAGCCGTGCATAAAATTGTCCCGCCAATGGATAAAATTAAGTGAAAGAAATTCATTTGTTTGCTCATTTTCCATGATAAATTCCGGAAAATTCATATTTGATGAAATCTTTGCCATAAATTGGACTAGGAAACTCGCAGTATGAGTGGAATTAGTGAATTCCTAAAATAAAGAAAAGATAAATTTGACGAAACACTCCAAGAACCTCTTTGATTCGGCCAACAAAATCCACATATTCTTGATCGTTCCAACCATATTGAAATAGAAGAAATTTCGGTTTCTGATCAGTCCGGGTTTTGTACAACCATTTGATCAACAAATTAATGTTCAATTGATTCAGAACAATATTGATTGATTGGATATTTTCGAGTATGGCATTTGCATTCACTTTCAATCGCATAAAATCATTGAGTTCCACACAACAGAAAGCAATGGCTTTGTTGGCCAGCATATCGAATAAACGCTGATTGATTTGCTCGGGAAATAGAATATTGGATATCGAAGAATATAGACTGCCACCAAAACACAAATTAATTCCATTGAGTAATGGGCAAATGCATTCAATGAATTTCAAAACGCGGCCATCCAATGTGCTTTAATGTGAATATAATTTTTAAAATATTTTAAATTAAATTTAAAAAATATAAACCTAATTAAAATTTGCTTGAATCCAATAATGTAATTTGGTGGCGCAATTGAAGCAATTGAAATTGGATTATTTTTGTTGAATATGTCAAATAAAAGTTCTGTTCTTGTTTTACCAAATTCATCTCGAATCGAATGAAATTGCAATGGTTCAACTGTGTATGGTTTTACATTTCCATGTAATTTTGGCCAGCAAAATTGTTGAAATCTACGGCTGGATGTACTCAAAGCCGAATCGGCCATTTCTTTTCGTTTTATCCAGGCCAAAACATCGAACAGACAATTTGGATTAGGCACACTGGAATAATTTTGAAAATATGGCATGTATGATAACTTTAATTTGTGAACAGATTCGGGCGAATGATAGCTCATTCCGAAAGTGCCTTTCGAGCAGAACCGAACTAGGGATGTGCGAAGTTTCGCTAAATTATTTAACAATTTTATGAACTCATGAAAATTGAAAAGTGTAGGTCCCCCTTTGGGTCAAAACAAAAGAAATTTGAAAATATTTTCCGTCAAATTATTGATGAGTTAAGCTCGAATATGCCAGATTTTTTTTATAAAACTCAAAAAATGTTTATGGTTATTTTTATTTTAGATGTTGAACTACGATGAGGGGGATTAGGCTAGGACTAGGCTTATTAGGGCTGGATGGGAATATTAAAGAAGTTCAATACATATATCAATGGGTGTAATTTTGCCAAAGAAATAAAAAATCTGGTGCCCGGAAATATTCGCAACTTTATTAAAAATTGCCGCCAACCCCTAGTCAGGCTCCGGCTCATCAGTTATCAACTCGACGAGCACTTTCGAATGAACAATCAATCATTCCGCGGAATGGTTCACAAATTAAAAGTACAATATACGTCCTAATATTCTAATTCATTTTCTATTTATTTTTGGAGAGTAACCTTTTCTGTTTTGTTGTGATTTTCTCTTCAATGGTGTTCAATTTTGTGGCACTCAAATCACTTGATTCCGGTTCACATAATTGTTCCATTTGTGGTGATGAAGCAACTAATCCCACTACTTCTTCGGGAAGTTTTTTCTTGGATAAAATATATTTAAAAAATTGAAATAAATTTTTGATTTATTACTTTCAATTCTGCATTTCCATCCATTAATTTTGCATTTTTCTCCTTTAATTCGGCGATTTCTCTCATTAATTTTGCATTTTGGTCATTCAATTCGGCATTGCTCATAAAATTTACTGGCGTCCATTTTAATGTTTTCAGTTGCTTTTGAATTATAATCCAATATTCGACAAACACCGAGTTTTAAAAAATGTAATTGAAAATTGCAAAAATAATCAGAGAATATTAAAAAGATATTATTAACGATAATAATCATTAATGTTTTTATTCATAAAATTTTTTCATTCATTTTTATTTCAAAGAGAAGAACAAATAAAATTAAAGAAATAATATTTCAATTTCATCTTGAATTAAATTGATAAAAATAAAACCAAAGCTCTTCTTTTCTTTCTTTAAGGATATCCAATCGCCATGGTTTAGAAGAGAATTCCTTAATTCAAAAGAAATAATTTGACAAAAATAAATATGAATTAACCTCAATTTTTGATTTAAACTTCCAATTCGGCATTCTCTTCTGCTGCTAATTGGTAAATCGCCTCTTGTAGTTCGAGATTTTCCTTCACTAATTTTGCATTTTCATCCATCCGTTCGCCATTTTCTGCTATTAATTTCGCATTTTGACTCATCAATTCTTCATTGCCATTTTCTTTGATCAATTTTCCATTTAACTCGATCAATTTAAAATTTGCCTCATTCAATTTCCCATTTAGCTCCATCAATTTGAAATTTTTCTCAATTATTTTTCCATTTTTTTCCATCAATTCAAAATTTTGCTTCATTGCATTTTGCTCTTTCCATCCCGAAATTAATTCGGCATTTTCCTCTTTGAATTCAGCCAATTTCTGCATTAATTCCTCATTTTCTTTTCTCTTTTCGGGAATTTCTTCAATTATTTTCAAACTTTGTTCCTTCCATTTGGCCGTTGCTGTCATTAATTTGGCATGCGCCTCTCTGAACAATTTGGCTGTTTGCTCATCATAATTTTCGATATCCTCCATATTTTCAATCTGAATTCCGTTAAAAAAAAGTAATTGGTTGAGAATATTGGTCCCTCAAAAAAACTTAAAATGTACCAAATGATATTCTCATTCGACAGCGCTCAATTAGTTGGGCAGGAAAATGAAAATATTTCCTTAAGGCAACACTTTTGGCCAATTTATGGCCATATGAAAATGGAAGAATTGAAGGGTCGGTCCCCTTCGGGTATAAAAAGTTCAAATTTTTATTTGTATCTATGTTACAGTTAATATAATTCCGGAATTAGCTAGGCATTTGGGGCTAGTTAATTTTGGAAATCTCGGCTTCTAGGCATCGTACAGATTCGAGAGTTGGCTCGTTCGATTCTGCATAGTCGATTTACTATATTAAATTTTAATTTCAGACCTTTCCATTAAAGCTTAAACCCTTAGCCCTAGCCCTAACCCTAGAACCCATGTTGGCCCTAACCTAACCCTACCCTAACCCTAGCCCTTAAATCGGTTTGTAATCGAACTTTAATATAGTAAATCGATCATACCGAATCGAATGAGCCTACGCTCGAATCTATACGATGCCTAAAAGCCGAGATTTCCAAAATTGGCTTACCCAATTGCCTAGCTAATTCCGGAATTAGCTAATTTCCAGTATTATCTGTGACATCTTTATTATATCTCAATCGAAACGTCTTGATGAACGGAATGCGAATCTGAGATCGTTTTTTGCATAAAATTAAATATAAAACTATAATTTGACCAATATAAAATTACAAACATTTTCAGCCCATAGAGGGGGACCCTTCACTTTTGATGGAAAATGATTTTCTAATGGTCATAACTTGGCCAGAGGTTGCTGTACGAAGGCTTTTTTATTTTCGTACCTAACTGCTCTGGTCGAACTCTATCGAATTTGTGGTATCATTCGGCATTCTTGTGACTTTTTTTTGAGGGATAAATGTTCTCCACCATTACCGTTAAGTTTTTTCTCAAGGCTAAATAAAAAAAAATGGAAAATTGCAAAAAATTATATAAATAATTAAAATATAGGATTAAAGATAAACCCAAATAAATATAAATTAGTAAATTCATTTTTTATTCAGAGCAATTTTTAATCCATTTTTATTAAAATTAAATAAAGAGGAATGCCAAATAACAAATATTAATTGATGAAATTGTTAAAATAAAGCCGATCTGCTCTTCTTTTCTTTAATCATGTCGAATGCCCTGCTGTTTTCGAGATCCTTAAATCAAGGGAAAAATTTGAAGAATAAATATAAATTGGATGATTTTCTATTTGCAGAAAAAATATTGAAATTGCAAAAAAGTTTATAACGGTTTATTGTTTTGTCCTGGACCCCCAAACCCTATACCCATTCGATAGATCTCTTCAAGACGCATCGTTTGGTATATAATTTGTCATGGTTTGATCAAAAATTAAAGGTTTTAAACCACTTAAACCATTTGTATTTGTATGGGATTTGGTTCAAAACCAATTAAACCATGACAAATTATATACCAATCGACGCGTCTTGTCGAGCTCTATCCAATGGTATATGGTTTGTGAATTTTGGGCAAACCGCTGAACGGTATAATCCTTTCTGCATTTTCAATTCTCTTTTCTGCAATTTCAATGTTTTTTTTTCTGCAAATTAAAATTTTCCAACATAAATTTACCTTTATTTTTCATTTATTCTTCCAATTTGGCATTTTCTTCTGCTGCCAAATTGTAAATTGCCTTTTGTAATTCGACATTTTCCTCCATCAAATTTGCATTATGCTTCACCCGTTCGGCATTTTCAACCATTAATTTTGCATTTTGCTCTTTCAATTCGGCATTACCATTTGTTTTGAACAAATTTCCATTCAGCTCAATCAATTTGAAATTTGCTTCAATTAATTTTCGATTTAGATGAATCATTTGAAAATTTTTGTCAATTAATTTTCCCTTTTGTTCCATCAGTTCAAAATTTTCCTCCATTGCATTTTGCTCTTTCCATGCAGAAATTCTTTAAGGAAAATAATTTTTTTTGCGCAAAAAAATTTTTTAAATGCCTTTTTGCCACTAAAACCTATTAAATCAGGGACCGGTTTTAGACCATACCAGCCTGTTATTTTTCTCGTTTGTATCCCTATTTTTGTGTCAAATTTTTTCGAAATTTTTAGTAAAATGATATATCATTCGTACTCTCATCGAGACAGGTCGAATAAGCTATAATTTGATCCAAAAAAATTTTCAAAAATCCTCTAAAAAACCATAAGGGGGCCAAGCACTTTTGTCATTTTCATGAGGTCACAACTTTTTTATTTATGAGTTTTATGAGAAACCAATACCAAATTCGTAATGAGCTTCGTCAAGAAATGTCGATTGGTATATAAAATATCGCGGTTTGGTAAAATTAAATGGTATTAAACCGTTTAAACCATATTTCTAATTTTGATTTTAACCACTTTAATTTTGGGCCAAACCATGTCAAAATATATAATATTCGATGCGTCTCGATGAGATCTACAAAATGGTATAAGGTTTGTGAGGTCAAAAATCTGTTTCTTATTTATAAATAGTCAAAAACTATTTTTATTGGCTCAAAAAAAAGAAATTTTTAGTGGCAAAAAAAGAAATTTTTGGTGGTAAAAAATAGTAACCTTTTCATTAATTTTGTATTTTGCTCTTCCAATTCAGCAAATTCCTTGGCTTCTTCGCTCATTTCGGGAATTTCTTCAATTAATTTTGCATTTTGTTCCTTCCATTCGGCTGTTGCTTTCTTTAATTTTGCATTTGCATCTTTCAATAATTTGCCAGTTTGCTCATCAAAATTTTCGAAATCCTCCATATTTTCCATTTGATTACGGTTTCCGAATTATTATTAACTAATTTTTCTAAAAATATGGAAAATTGATAAAAATTTAATTTCTAATGGCAATGGCATAATTAAATAATTAGTAGCCCTTATATGTAATTTATAAATGGATTAAATATAAGAGAAATGTTTTTTTATAGAAAAATATGTTCTATTTGCCGAAAGATCGGTTTCTTTTAATGAAAGATCAGTTTTCTGAGGATAAATTTTTAGTGCTTGATCCTAGGGTACTTATGTGTTATTTACTAGAGTAGGACAAAGTCGGTTTTTAGACGTTCTCGGTTTGAAAACCCGATTTTTGAAAAAAAAGTCAGTTTTCGGTATCTCCTATTTTCGGTTAATTTGAGCAAAATTTCCAAATTTCGCTTTGAAATTTCATCGATTTTCTCAAACCGAAACCGACTCTGTCCTATTCTATTATCTACTTCCAGTTTTGAAAAAGAAGGAAGGATCTCCCATTAAGGTGATTAGGGTTAAGGTTAGGGATATGTGAAATGATAACCTATCCCCTAAGGACCCTAACCCTATACCGGATGACCTATGGGGATCACCGGTACCTTTCCCCAGTTGACCTAAAAAAATCTGGGTACAGATACAAGTACCGATCCTAGTCCCAAAGCTTATTGGATTAAATAAAAGAGAAAAGATTTTTTATCGAAAAAATATGTTCTTTTTGCCGAAAGATCGGTTTCTTTTGACGCAGTTTTTTTGTTGAGGATAACTTTGCTTGATCCTAGTCCCTCAAATCTTATATCCATTTGATATATTTCGTCGAGAAGCATCGTTTGATAATGACTTTCATTTGGGAAGCTAATGAAAAAGCAGTTTTGAATCAAGAACAAAAATGGTTCAAAGGTTTAATACCCTCAATTTTTGATAAAACCATGACAGACACCATTCGATGGGCCTTGATGGGATCTATTAAATATGAGGTTTGGTGGTCTAGGATCAAGCATTAAAAAGTTATAAATAAAAAAAAATTATGTTCGGAAATCGATCTTTCGGTTTGGCAAAAAGAACTTATTCGTACGGCAAAAAACACCCTAAGTAATATATAAATTAAACCATTATAAACAGGGTATATTTAGGGCCACGTGCAACTGGGCGATGGCCAAGTGGGAGACGGTTCAATTTTGTTTGCTCACTTAAAATTTGTTATTTTTGATTCAAAAATGAAATCAAAGGAGATTGGTGTTTAATTCATCGAGATTCATCAAAAAATTTATACATATAAGGGCTTTGGATTTTTATAATTTGAATCTGTCGCCCAATTGGCCATGGCCCAGTGTGATGTACTGGGTAAATTATTTGGAGGAAATATACCAACTTTTCAATGATTCATTCTTAATTTGTTATAACAGGATGAAATGTCATTTTTTAAAGATTAATTTAATTAATACTTTCAAAGAAAAAATTTCGCCTTTTCAACTAATTAAGAATAGTTTCGCCTGCTGTTCAAGGCAAAAAGACGGTAGGTATACGGTAGTTGGAAAATTTTTTAGATTAGGGTAAATGAAAAGTCAAGTCTGGGGTCTGGGCTAATCGATGGTGCTGAATACAGTTTTGGTAATGATTTTGAACTTGGTTTAGGTATAAAAATTTTAGCCAAAAATGACCTCGTTAAGAGAAAAAGATTATAAAAATGGATTCAATTGGCGGGAAATTATTAATTGGATATGGGTGAATAAATTTCTTTTATTTCAGAAAATGAAAAAATAATCGAAAATAAATGTAATAAAAAGTAAAAAATTAAAGCCGCAAAATTACCAATCAAAGTAAATTTTCTTCCTTTTATCGTGTTCATCAATGTCCATTTCTCGCCACTGAACCAACGCAACATGTTGGTTCCCGGAAAACTGGTCAGTGGGGAAAGCTGGTCAGTGAGGAAAAATGGTCAGTGGAAGACTGGTCAGTACGGAAAGTTGGTCAGTGGGGAAAACTGGTCAGTACGGTAAACCGGTCAGTGGAAAAGTGGTCAGTGGGTAATTTCTTTTTAGTTAGACAAACCGTAACTATATTATACCTTAATCGGTGCAATTCGGTGAGCTAAGCATGAATCAAATATTGGTTCCCTATAATGGCTCGAAAATATACAAGTTAGACTACTTTTAGTCTTATTTTTTACTGACCACTTTTCCACTGACCGGTTTACCGTACTGACCAGTTTTCCCCACTGACCAACTTTCCGTACTGACCAGTCTTCCACTGACCATTTTTCCTCACTGACCAGCTTTCCCCACTGACCAGTTTTCCGAACACGAACATGTTCAAGGCAAAATCTGCCTCAACTTCCACCTCATCCAAGGTATTATTCGACCCGGCACAGGTGAGCACTCTTTTTGGGAAGGAAAAGGTAAAAAAATAAACAAAAGAATTTTTTTCCATTTTCATTAGAAAAATTAATCAAATTCCCAAATTAAATTATAAAACTAACTTGGTAGGACGAAATTACTCTCGGATCAATTTGAATGCATCACGATCCCATTCAATATCGAGAGAAATATTCAACTTTTCTATTGCATCCGCTCCAAGAATGTTGACATTTTTGAATTGGCCCTTTGAAATCATGCAATCAATGTTGCTAGTTCGGTCCTAAATATTTTAAAATATTTATCAAAAAAAGGGATAAAACCTGAATAGCAAACCGTCCGGCATAAACCTTTGTTGATAGGTCAGAGACCACTTTCATGGACTTCTCAGTGAGACAAGTATACGACGAGCTTTCATCTACGAGAAACCAGATATAAATGGCAGGAGAATTCGGTTCGCGGGCACGTTGCACAACCAATGGATTCATCAAGCGACGGCTTTGCGTGATGTGGCCTTTGACTGGAAACGGTTTTGAGGAGAATTTGGCTGGACTCAGATTTTCCGCAAAGCCAGACTAAAATTTAAAAATTTAGAAATGATCTTAAAACACAATAATTTACAATTGCAAAATCATCCCCATTAATATCGTCCACAGTAATATCGAATTGATCATAGGGAACAACATCTGTTGAAAAAAGAAAATAAATAAAATTGTTACAAATTCACCGGTAATAATCATGGTTGAATTTTTTGATGTGAAAAATCAAAACTGCTAGAAAATACAATTTGTCTAAAAAGAGTAAAAATAAAATAATTAGGTTTCTAATTAAATTTTAAATAGATGGATTAAATAAGATATAAATTAAACCATTATATAAACAGGGATTAAGGAGGCCACAGTCAAATGGGCGATGGCCAAGTGAGCGACGGGCTAATTTTGTTTGTTTCGGCTTAAAATCTGTTATTTTTGATTCAAAAATGAAACCAAAGAGAAATTAGTGTTTAATTCATGGAGATTCATCGCAAAAAAATTTGAAAATTTTGGGATTCATCGAATTATTTTAAGGGCACAGAATTTTGAAATTTTGGTTTTATAAAATTTTTAATCGGTGGCCCAGTTGATTCAGTCGCAAAATTGGCTTCGCTCACTAGGCTATCTTGGAAAAGCCCAATTGGGACGTACCGGGTAAATTATTTGGAAAGAAATAACAATTTTTAGATGATTCATTCTTAATTTATAACATAGTATAAAAAGTCATTTTTCAAGTTTTAATTTTTTTTTAATTATTAACGACGTTAAATTCCATAAATTGCATTCGCGCAGGCCACCACTTTCTTATTTACAAAATATATTAAATAAATATTTTAATTAAATTAAAATACACAGAAAATGAATGGTAATCGACGCAGAAGGTCGTCGTCCGGTGCAAAAAATCGACAACAAAATTTATTATGGCAAAAAATTCCATCATTTCTCCGGTTTTGCTGTTCGTTGCGTAGCGCAATGTTTGTGTTGTTGGCATTTTCCTCGGTGATTTCTTTGCTTCTCATTGGCTTTTTGGTGTTTTCCGATCCGGCTGGAATATTCCAACATCCTTCGTCTCCATTCAAATTGGCTAATGGCCAAGAACAACAATTTGTGCCATCATTTATTGGCCAATTGAAAAGCCAAATGAGCGAAAAGGTTTGGCGTAAATCGTATATTAAATAGCAAAATAAAAATTCGGCCCATTATTATATATTTTTGAAAAAATTGAGAATTGTATAAAAATTTGATTAAAAATACCATATAAAAATATTATTAACAGGGACAGACTTTTTAAAGGCCATCAAAATTTTGTGAATTGTCCCTTATCTTCAATAATCTTTCAATCTATTAATAGAAAGAATTTTATATCAAAAGATTAAACTATTTAAGTAGGACATTTTAAAATCAAAATGATTGAAAAATTTACCAAAATAATATTGTCAAAAAAAACAAAATTAAAAATATTTTAGCCTATTTTGGTTTTTTCTAAACATTTGCCACCAATTTTTTTTAAAATCAATTCATCCGAAATATGGAAATAAAATGGAATAAAATTTATTAGAATTAAAGCTAATATTTTTTTGGAAAATTGATTATAATTAACATATACTTTATTTCAACACCTAATTGCAATTTGTGAGTAAAAAAAATGTTGATAAAATGAATAATTTACCATCAAAAATATGATTTTATTTTCCCTCATTCCAGCTTCATCCAAACACCAAAAACATTTCTACCGCCTCTTTATATTCGGCCATTCAAAATGACAGCCATGTGCCTTTATTCCAACAAATTCCGGTGCTTGTTTTTTGTGCAAAAAGGCCATTGGCCATTGAAAATCATTTGAAGCAATTATTACGGTTACAAAAAAATAAATTCATAATAAATTTATGTTAAAGTTTGCGTCCATCCGCGGATCATTTTCCCATAATTGTTAGTCAGGATGGGAATGATGTCAATGTGGCCAATAAAATTCAAGAATTTGTTGGCAAAAATCCACGTCTTTATCACATTAAAGTTTGTTAATTTTTTGGTTATTTAAATGTTTAAATTTTAATTATTATGGAATTGGATAACCCAAAATCTCGAATATATTTCGGAAATTCCATTTTCTATTTCAGAATTTCGAATTCCTTATGAAGTTTATTTAATGAAAATTTAAAAAAATAAGATGGGAATTTTCTTAGAAAAATTATAATTTTTTAGAAACCAAAATCGAAAATAAACGAAATTTCGGAATGAAATTATGGCATCAGAGAAAAATTGCTAATACAGTAAAAGTAAATAACCTCAATTAAGCAGCATATAAATTTTACCATAATTATTTGGAAAAATTGAAGAATATCGATTGATATATTTTTGAATGAATTATTTGAGAAGGGCCATTTTTCCATTCTAGAAAACATCAAATATATCTTGACGGTATTAAGCTGAATTCAGTTTTATATATTAGAAATGTCAAAAAAGAAATAATAAATAAATAAAATAAATTTTGCACAGCATTCCATTCTTGAACCGACCGTCAAACCACAAAAAAGCATTGCCAACTACTATTTAATTGCGCAACATTACAAATGGGCATTGGACCAAGTGTTCATGGAGTTGAATTTTTCGGTGGCAATTATTACAGAGGGTAAATCGATTAATTAAACATTTTTTAAATAATTCTATAATCGCCAAAAAATATTGATATTAAATATTTAATTTACAGAAAAATATTGAATTTACAAAAAGGAAACTGTAGAAAAATAATTTAAAAATAATATCCTTTATTCACAATCACAATAAAAATGAATAGAGCTTATAAAAATGAATTGAATGTTTTCAAAATTAAAGGTATTTGATTAAATCTCTTTGCTTTTGGTTTAAGAATTGTTTAAATCAAAGCTAAAATATAAAAACTAATGACAAAGTCTACGAGATGTAAAATATAATATTTATGTCAAGGATAAATTTCCGAACCCTATATTCTTTTCGGAAATTTCATTAGTCAATTAAATTAATATACTTTCCATTTATTCATTTTTCAGAGGATTTGGATATTGCCAACGATTTTTTCTCCTATTTCAATGCAACACGGCCACTTCTCTATTCCGATCCAACCATTTGGTATGGAATTTTAATTTTAATTTGAAGAAATAAAAATAATTATATAATTTAAGAAAAAATTTTTAAATTCCAATTTTTACATTTAAATATTCAGATTTAGAATTTTTAATCAATTTCGGTACTAAAAATTTTAAATGAATTATATTTTTTTTTGAAATTTTAATTCCGAATTAAAATTATGTAAAATTTAAATTATTTTTTAATTTTATTCGAAATTTAATCATTTTTAATAAAAAATTATTTTAAAAATTTCCCGAAAAATAATTATTTATAAAAATTTTTATGAATTATATTTTTCCAAATTTTAATTAAATTTAAAATATTTACAAAAAATTTTTTGTTGTTTTTTTGACTATAAATATTTTTAAATTTAAAAAGGTGTATTTCTGCTTGGAATGACAATGGTAATCCGGCATTAGTGGATTGGGAAGGAGGAGCCACAAAATTATGGAGAACCGACTTTTTCCCTGGACTTGGTTGGATGCTTCGTGCAGAATTGTGGAAAGAATTGAGGGAAAATTGGCCTGGTTATTTTTTTTAAAAATTCGTTTCGGATATTAATATTTAATTGTAAATTGTTTAGAAGCATTTTGGGACGATTGGCTCCGACGTCAGGACATTCGTAAGGATCGAGTCTGCATTAGACCCGAATTGTCGAGAACCCTTCACAATGCGGCTGTGGCTGGCAGAGGGTCAAGCAAGTCAGTTTATTTGAGCAAATTATTTAAATTAGTAAATAAATTAATTAAAAGTGAATAAAATTAATTCGTAATAAAAAGAGAATCCATCCTTATGAATAAAATTATAGTTATTGGTCATATAGCCATAAATTATATAAGGTCAAAAAATCGCTTTAAAATAATACAGAAAGAATTCGGGTTCCATTTGTTATGATAGTCTCAAAAAATATTTACTTAAATTTCCAATTTTTTAGACATTTCCGAAATTCCCTATTAGAAGTCCCGGAGCTTATGCATTTGGAACGTCCAAAAATTGGTAAATTTTATATCCAACTATCATATTTGTTACATTTTTGAATATTTTGGAACAATCTATAGTTTTTCTTTTTAAGACTCAAAGAGACTAAGAAGAAATACAAAAAAAAATTATTCAAAAATTTTATTATATGTACAAGAGGTCTATAGTAACTCAAAGTAGAGAATGGGCTTTTATTAGAGAGTGAACTTCTAATAAAAAATTTACGGTAAACGGTAGTCTAATTCATAAATATTTTTAGTTCCAATTTATAATATTTAAATTAAATATTTTTTAAATTTTATTTTCAGTGGACTCTACAAAAAATTCCTTGCATCAATGCGGTAAATTTCCTTCTTAAAAAGTTAAAAAATCCTCCTAAATTTTCATCAGACTTCCTGAAAACACAACAACCCAATTTTTGGGCCAAGTGGATTCTTTGAAAAAGGAAAATTTCGACGGCTGGTTGGCCACTGAATTGAAGGCAGCCAAACAAATTTCATTGAAACAAATTTTGGAGGCAACACCAAATAAAAGTAGCGAAATTGGGACAGCATTTATTGTGCGATACAAAAATCCAAAAGAATTTCGGCAACTTTCCAACAAATTTGGACTAATGGCAGACATTCGGGCTGGAATGACTCGGACGGCTTATTATGGGGTACGATGGTGGAGAATTTATAGGACAATAAATTATGGCAATATTAAAAAATCATAAAATATTAATTTAATTATCATCTTCGGTATTCTTTAAAATTTTTTATAATTAATTATTTAATTAGAAATGAAAAGATTCAAATTCCTTTATAAATAGCAATTAAATAAATTTTTAAAAATTAAATTTAGTGAATTAAATAAATAATAAAAACCTTCTAATAAAAAAGTTTAATTAAAAATAATATATCGGATTAAAATTTAAACAGAAATTAAATGAATTCTGAAAAATTAAACATTTTTATTTTTAATCATACTTGATTAAATTAATTTATAATAGAGATTGATGCATAAATTAAAAGGCTAAAATCAATTAATAAAATAACACAATTAGTATTATAAAATGGTATCAAATTTTCTAAATTTTTTCACTTAGAAATTAATTCAATATGAAAATTCAAAAATCTACACTAATGTTTTTTTGCAGGTTGTGCCATTCTTTATTGGCGGCATCCAATTTTATGCAGTCCATAATTCATTCGAGGATTTCAACAAATTGGAAACGATGAACAGCAGTCAAATCTATGATCAGGAATGGGACAAAATGAGCAAATATTTGGACTTTGCCGAATTGTATTGCACTCCAAAAAGGTAAATTTAATTGGAATTATTCAAAAAAAAATTGGGAAATAAATTATTTAAAATTTTTCTCTTTGTATTTAATCAATATATCACAAATTCTTGCCCATTTTAATTAAATTTTTAATTATTAAAAATATAATATTTTCTTTAATATAATTATTATAGAAAACAATAACAAAATTTTTATTAAATTTATCAAATTTTTTTCTGCGAATTTATAAATTTTTTTGGGGTTTTTTTTTATAATATTTCGAATTCGAATTAGAAAATAAAATATTAAAAAAATTTTAAAAATTATTTAAGTCGGAATTTAATTTTTTTCTATTTTTCAAATTTTAATTAAAATCCCTTCTAAAGATACACTGGCAAATGTGACCCAAATGATGAGAAAATGCGTCAATGGTTTCGCTCGAAGGGATGGGCCAAGCGGCTGGAACAATGGGGCGAAATGACTGTTTAATTATGAATTATTTATAGTATTTCTATTCAAATATTTTAAATAATCCAATTTATAATTTACTCTATTATCTATCGCCTTATTCTTTCAAGTATTTTTCGGGTCTTCTAAATTTATTTCATGCATAATCAAATTTTTAATTCGTGCATTTTTCTTGCCTTTTGAAACATATTTATTAAACTTTTAATGAATAAATAATATTATATGTGTTTTAGAAATATTTATTTTGCTAATTTTTTTCTATTTTGTTTTTCTCAATTTGAAAATGAATTTTCCTAACTTAAGAAAAAACTGATGGATCCATCGATAAATTTGATAGGCTTAATAATTAATATCGAAGAGAATTTAAATTTTGAATGAATGGATAAAAATTGGATAATTTTTGTCAAATAATGGAATTATTTTTGATCAATTTGAATCTCACCTTCCAATTAATTTTAGCATAATTTAAAATCTAATTTTTAATTTGTTTTTTCTCATTATTTCTAATTCCCTTCTTATTCGTTATCATCAAACTATTTGCATTTTTCGGTGCCATCTTCTTCTATAGCACCAATCTTTATGGTGATCAAACTAAATACATGGCCCATTCTTCTTTGGAACATTTTTGTTATCAGCATTCCCACCAAAATGGCTGGACAAAAATGCAGATGCAGAGGTCACATCGAGGCGAATGGCCGGCCAAAATCCTTTTGTTGCTAATATTTTTGAAGGCGGCCACATTCAACTGATTAAAGGATCATTTATAGAGGCAATTTTAGATCGTCCATTCTCAATTTATTTCTAATGCATGTGATTGATCCCAAGGGTAAAATTAACCTCTCTCGAGCATCAAAACATTCATAAATTATCCGCGAGCATCAAAACATTTATAAATTATCCGACTCTCACCCCAAGAATGGAGTTTTTAAAATTTTTTAGTCGCTTCGCTATATCACACCGTCCATTCCCATGCTTCTAACCTATAACCCTAACCACTAGCCTTAAACCAATTTTTGAACTGTTCATTTTTGTCAAAAATTACATTTCCATTCGAGCGCTGCTCTTCTCATTTTTTGAGGCCCAGGCATTCATCATGAATGAGACTGAGGAAATGCAGCCTTTATAATATATAGTAATTTTACTACCGGTCTTACCGGTCCCATGCATTCTTCCATGAGATTTCCTGCCGAATTAATCGGCTTTTTAATGTTTATAATCGTATCATTTAAGCTCTGCTCTTATTCTTCCTTCTTGGTCTTGGGCCAGGACAAAATTTAGGACTAACTTATTGTGGGCAAAAATCGCCTCTATATATAATTCACGCCAGCCACCGATCGGACCGGTTCACTCCCTATGGCCCTTCAAAAAAATAGTTTTAAGCCATAAATCTGCGCGAGTTTAGGTTTGAAATTTGGTTTAAATTTTATTTCAAACTCAAGATTTTGACATAAAAAGTTAGCCAAAAAAATTTAAAAACTCGAGTAACTCGGCATGGTCAAAACTTCGGAGAAACCTCGGCCCAAACATCAGCAGAACCTCTGAAAATTCCGAGTTTCCCTAGTTATATGGCATCCCTGGGTCCTTTATTTATCCACCATTTTAAATAATCTATTTAATCGCTATCGGCAAATTGTTGAGAGAACGGAATGAATTGGACCACCTATTGAATAAAGAAATTTTCCAAAATCTAGTCTCTTTGAATAATATGTCCATAAGAAAATTGCAAAAATAATCCTCTCAAAAGCTGTGCATTTTTAGAGGCCTACAAGATTAATTCAACGCAAAAATAAAGGAATTTTCCTTATAAAACTTCCACTCTTTCAAAAAGCTCTATTAAGGGCAACAGTATGAATATTAAATTATATTTTTGCTATTTACAAATTGATAGACATACTCCAAAATAAATTCCCATTCATATTTTCTTATCAGTAAAACCCAGAAAAATTAGTGAGAAAATGACCGGCGGACCACTCAAATACTAGATTATATTTTACCAAAAAGAGCTTAGGGCAAAAATGTTCTGGGGTCGGTACTCGGGAATGGCACTTGGACTGATAAAAGGTCAATTTCTGCAAAAATCTCCTTATTAGTAGATTTCGGCGAGACTTGTGGTCAACGGATTCATATTTTCCCTTTCTCATTCCTGATAAAATAAATTGAAAACGGGAATTTTTCCTTGTTGAAAATTGAGTGGAAGGGAACATCACCGAACGCCGATTGAGTACTTGGAAATTGGGCCATTCATTTTGCATAACTCAACAAAAAACCCACCAAAAAGGACAGGCTTTAGTCCATTCAAAATATTAAATCTCGTTCTTTTTTTTTAAAATTAATTTTTGAAAATTTGTAAGTAAATGAATTTTTCTCCTAAATTCTGGTTAGATATATCATTTTATTGAGTAATTTTGAGCATTCAATTCAAATGGTATATCGCTTTCCCAAATTGGCCATTGCTTCCTTAAATCATTATAAAGTATAAACCCATTCAATCATTCTGTTTCACCCCACTTCCATGCAATTTAGCTCAATCCCTTCCCAAATGTTTCCTTCCCAAAAATAATTCGCATATGCATATACCTATTCTTCATTATGTTCTCCATCAATCCCCAACATTTTAATGTCAGCTCCACTTGTGGTTGGCTGCAGCCTTTTCCTCATTTTTTTTCGGCATCTGCTTTTGTTTCCAATTCCAACTTGAATCCATCAGCAAAAGGCGGAACAATGTCCATCCCATATGGCCAACTGGAACCGGCCCCCAGTCCCCAATCGACAATCTTGACAACCAATGATGCCAGGGCATTCAACGATTTGCATTCGTCAAATGAGCAAATTGCAGGCCAAAGTCAAGTATGGTCTTTCGTGAATTTGGGAGAATTTTATTGTGGAATGAACATATTGAATAGGTAGATGGTACTTGCCGGTTAAGCTATATCTAGACGAAAAATAAATTATTGGATTTAAAAGAAATTTTCCTTTACCGCCTTAATTGTATATTTAAATTATAGATTTTGCCAGGACGCCGCCCTGAATTGTTGTCAACTGATGGATTTGAGTTGGACACTATGCTTAATGCTTGTGTTCAGGCGGAATCAACCGTGGTAAATTTGAATGAATTTATTTCCGAAATTGTGACCACCAAATCCATCTGGGGCGGGCCTTAAATCTCCCATTTGAAAATTTTTCTTTTCGTTTAGTAGCCCCCATTTTCAATTTTATCAGCCTCCAAAATAACTACATTTTTTCTGCACAAATTTCAAATATTTTTGCCCCTAAATGATTTTCCTTCTATCTGCTCCTTTCTTTTGTCTATTTGGCCATATAAAACGATTTCTCAACATTCCAGTGATGCGCAGAAATCAAAAATGATGTGCGCGGACCGGTTTGGCCGAGCTGGTTTAACCGGTTTAAAAGTTTGGAATTTATAAAATAAGAGGTTTTCGATGACGGGGATCACGAATTTGGAGTTTATTTCACGTTTCGGACTGGCTTCGATGTTTAAACAGTTAGTGCGCGAATGAGGGTTTAGGCTATTTTAATTCGTTTTTCGATTCTGTGCTCCGAACTCCTGAACCCTAGTCCCTAGAACCCATGCCGCCCAAAGCCATAGCCCTAACCTTAAACCCCTATCCCTTAGCTGGTTTAAAGACTAAGATTTGAACCGAATCCGCTCCAACCCCCACCCGCGAACTACAGGTTTAAACATCCAAACCAGTCCAAAATGTGAAATAAACCCCAGATTCGTATTCCCAGCATCGAAAATCCCTCAAATCCAAACTTTTAAACCGGTTAAACCAGTTTGGCCAAACCGGTCCGGGCTCCCCATTTTTGATTTCCGCGCAACCCTGTTTTATGACCAAACGGGGAATGCCGAGAATAATTGCCAAATGTCGAATGACGCCCCAAATGATGATCAAACGCTAAATGCCAATAATAATGGTCAAATGTCGAATGACGCCCCAAATGATGATCATCAATTGGGGAATGATGGCATTGGATCAGGCGAGGAATTGGTCAATACCGATCCAGAAAAATTGTTGTTCAAATGCCGGTTCATATATTTATTAAATAATTTATATTAATAAGATATAATTTATTATAAGTACTATAATTTAAATATTAAATATAATTGCAAAGTGAAATATTTTTTACTTTTTTTAATTTCAGCAATTGTCCATTCGATACACGTTATTTTCACAAC
This sequence comes from Pratylenchus scribneri, assembly GCA_030063045.1. Classification (NCBI taxonomy): domain Eukaryota; kingdom Metazoa; phylum Nematoda; class Chromadorea; order Rhabditida; family Pratylenchidae; genus Pratylenchus; species Pratylenchus scribneri. The sequence continues at coordinate 1,835,786 of JAQSEB010000049.1, forward strand.
TTCAAAAAGCATAAGAAAATCCACAAACGTCGTAAGATTTATCACATTCCCATAATTTCCAAACATATTAAATGTCTTCAGTCGATCCATCCAAATTTACGATCATTTGCAAACATTGCAACGCACATTTCAGCGATACTCATGGCCTATGGACCCATCAACGTGTCCATAAAGATAAAACGGAACCAAAAGTAAAAGGGGTGGAATTTTTATGGGGAATATTTAAAATGGCGAAAAGATTATAGCAATTCAATAGTTTCCTTGACTCCTATAAACAGTGATGTGAATGTGACCTCGTAATCGTATTTCCGGAAGAAGACATTTCGGTCTTGGCCACTTCGGTCTCACTCAGCGATTTTGACAAGCCATAGCTCACCAATCTATTAACCAATTTAAATGATGCCCTAAATATTGGCTATCCAATAGTATATAGATCACCAAAAAATGTAAAATTTTGGCCAAGTTGTGGCCTTAAATACAAAAATAAAGGCTATAGTTTTTGGCTATAACTTTAAAATTTTAAATTTTTGGATAATTAATATAACAATGGATAGGCAAAATTTTGGGCTTCTTCAAACCATAGCAAATTATGTATCAATCACGCATTTTGAAAAGGAGATCTATCGAAAAGATACTATAGAATTTGTAGATCAGCAGGGACAAATTATTTTAGCCTTTTTCTATGTTTTTTTGCCAAATTAAATACCAAGTACCAACCAATTTATTTATTATTCTTCTTTTTAAAAGGTGAAATTGGGGCGTCCAAAAGGCTCCAAAAATCGCATTCGGCCTCATCAGGCGAGTAATGATGGAAAAAATAATGACGATTTTCAAATCATCAAGCCAATCAAAGTGAGTGCTCATAATTTAAAAAATGAACTTTGAATGCAATATTTTTCGCTGAAGTCTGTTGGTCGCACCCCTCATGTTCCACACGTATGTTTTAAAATGTTTATTTATTAACAAACAAAACATTCAAAAATAGGGCCAATCAGAACAAGGGGAGCAACTTGTGGAGAAGCAAAATTTGTGCGCAGTTTGCAATGATTATGCGCGCATGTGAGTCAAAAATAGAACAAACACCTATGACCGTAGCCGACCACTTGTCACTATTAAATTAACTAATCAATAATTGAATCAAATTTTGATAGTATTTTCATTACCAAATTAAAAAGCGAATTTTGTCTATCAAATAATATTAATTTTCTTTAAATTCGTTAAAAATTATAAAAGTTATGCTCAAAAACAAGCAAAATTTTTTATATTAAATGTCGGTTTTTTGCGAAAACTTTATTTTATTCTGAACCAATATAAAAAAATTAAATTAATTAGATTGCAAACATTCTATTGTTTAATTTGATAACAAAAATCATCAAAATTGATTTAATTCTTGACCAGTTATATAAATAAATGCCAAAAGTTGGGGAGTATCAGTAAAAATGGATAGAAAATGTAAATGAATTTAAAAAATTTTATCAAACAGGCGACATTATGGAGCATTGGTCTGCGATGCCTGCAGAAACTTCTTCAAACGGACAGTCCAAAATAAGTTAGAATACAATTGCGCGGTCAACAAAAGCTGCCCAATGGACAAAAGCAATCGACACAAATGCAAATATTGTCGATTCCAAAAATGTCTTGCCGTTGGCATGGACCGCGAAAATGTTCGTTCATTACAGCATGAGGATGGCCAATTTGTGGAGAAGGAAAAATTGTGCGGCGTTTGTAACAGTCCTACTAACTAGTTAGTCAAAAAATGGAATAATTAAGTTATAATGCCAAAATAAAATTATATTATTAGTTTATAAAATTTTACAAGAGCTAGCATTTCAAGCATTTTTAGGATTTGAATAATCGTAAAAATTCGTATTCGGATCATGCGAGAAAGATTTTTTGTTGTAAAAAGAGATTTTGAGAATAAAAAGTTTAAGGATAACAAAAATTTTTGAAGGAATAGGCGGAAAATTGAATGTGTGAATTAACCAATTTTATTTCAGCCAACATTATGGGGCATTAACCTGCGAACGTTGCAGTCATTTCTTCAAGCGGACAATCAATATGAATTTACAATATGTTTGTGCGGGCAGCAAAAATTGTCAAGTTGATAAAGGCAATCGATATGGATCCTGGTGCCAATATTGTCGATTCCAAAAATGCCTTGCCGTTGGAATGGTACTACCACCTCAAAATGTTGACTCTGGGAACTTACAAGTGCGCAGAGGCCTTCCATCCAAAGTGAAAAATTCCTCCTCTTCATCCGGGACGAACACTGCTCGAGACAGCGCCCAGCAGCAGGCCACGGATGGCACTGGAACTGGTGGAGCTCTGGCGAACAATGATGGAAACGATAATGACTATGTGCAAATCATCGAGCCAACCAAAGTGAGTGCTCATATTTTAAAAAATGAATTTTAATTTTGAATGCAATATTTTTCGTTGAAGTCTGTTGGTCGCTCCCCTCATGTCCCATATGAAGCCGAATTAATACAAAACACCGCAGGCCCCGGCCCCTCATTGATTTTTCTCAAAGATTGTGCCAAATACACTTCCGTATATTTTAAAATGCTTATTTATAAACAAACAAGAAAATTCAAAAATAGATCACCATCCACATGAATGCTGAAACAATTGACAAAATCCAATTCCAATGCAAACCGGGACCTTCATCCCAACAAAAGGGGGAAAGAATGAATTAACAATTTTTGGGATGTTATGAAAACTCATTTTTAATAATAATAATATCCACAAATTCTAATTTGATATGATTATATAATATTTTTTAATTTGGCTTTTTAAATTATTCTTAAATTTGACTATCTAATTTCATTAATATTCGAAGAATAAATGGGCAAATATCGCAATCGAAATCATTTTAATTTTAATCCAATAAGTAAAATAATATTAATGCCGTTGGTCCCATCATTCACTAGTTTGGATAAGGTCGTCAAAAGAATAGGCCATTGGAATTGGAACAATAATTGGAATATATTTAATAATTTTCTCCATTTAATTTCAACATTTTTGTCATTCCATTTGTTGCAATTTACAAATTATTAAAAGATTAATCATCTTTTAAAAATTAGTACCCACACTTCAATTGGAATTCTTTTGATTTCTTCGACTCAAAGATATATTTTAGGAATATAAAAATTTTGTCTGCAAAGATGAGTAGAAATTTTCGGATGAAGTTTTAAGAAACAAAGGGTAATCAGATGATGGTTTTTTAAAATGCGAGTTAAATACAAAACAAAAAGGCACTTTAAAATTTTACTTTTTGAAAAATATATCCTTACTGAAAGAGGGAAATAAAAAAATTATAATGTAACTTTTTTTTTGTTGTTTTTGGATATTTCAATTGATTCCTATATTTTTCTTCCATCTTTTCTTCAGCAATTGTTAAATTCCTGACTCATTGAGACGATGATGCACCACGCTGTTCTTCTTCTCCGTGTGCGAATTGCGAATTTGCATGCAGGCCCATTCCTGAAAAAATATTGAAATATTTTTTATTAAAATAAAAAAAATATCATGAGATTTGTATAGAATATCTTTTTTGGGAAAATGGAGATTTAATTTTTGGGAAAATGGAGATTTAAATTTATTCTATTATTGTTGGTTCTTAATTTAAGCAATTCGTTTACAAAATTTAAGATTAGGAACTAATATTCAATTAATAATGATTTTTTATTCCTAAAGGAATGCAATTCAACTTCTTCCTAGCTCTTAAATCATTGTTGCATTGGCATATCTTTTTTAAAGGATAATAAATGGCAATAAAACTTCGGCGAGGGACATTAGCGTCTCGCCACTAACGTTTCAGCGATTTTGAAAAGCCGTAGATCATCAGTCAAGTAACCAATTTAAATGAGATAAAGTGCATTTAATACCCTTAAGTATTGGCTATCCATTGTTATTTGATTATCTAAAATTATAATGTTTTAGCCAACATGTGCCCAAAAAATTAGAAAAATCGCCTTTGTTTTGTAAACTTTTGGTTGGTCAATATAACAATGGATAACCAATATTTAGGGTTATTAATGCAATTTATATCATTTAAATTGGTTAGTTATTAGATCAGCTACGGCTCTTCAAAATCGCTAAGATGCTAATGGCCGAGTGAAACCGATAAAATCTGGGTCTCCATTTTAGCATTAAATTTAATGAAAATTTATTCTCCTTACTTGCAATGTCCTTCCGAATACGGCGCAGTTCAGTTTTGTAGTTCAGCTTCGACCCTGCAGATGCCGATTTGTTCTTAATATAAAAATAATTTTTTAAATATATTAAAAGTTACTTCATAAATTTAATATTTAATAAATGATCCGAGGAAATTATTTTTAAAAATTTAAAATAATTTTTGTCAAAACCGAATTTTCATCAAATTTTAACCAATATTAAATATTTTTTTAATTTCAAAAAATCAGTGAAAATTTTTAATTCCCATTTATTTATTATTAATAATTGAATTTTTAAAATTTACATATAAATTATAAAATAGCCTTGGCCGAACATTTTAAGATATTAAATTAAAAATTCTATTTAAATTTTAAAAGTTTTTTATGCTTGAAAAAATATTTTAATCATTTTTTAATGATAAAAAGTGTAAATAATTATTGTCATAATTGATTGGCATTGATCTAGAAAAATTTTTATAAATTTTTTTTAAAATATAATTTTTATATGCAAAATTTAAAGAAAATTTTAAATAATAATATCTATTTTTGGGGGTTTACAACCATCTAATAATAATAATAAAAATAATTTTCTTTGAAAATAGTTTAATATTTTAATAACAAAAGAAATAAAATTTAATAATAATACCTCCTTATCCTTCTTTGCAATTTCCTCATCCTTTATCATAGCAATTTTCGCCTTTAATTTTGCAATTTTCGCCTTTAATTTTGCAATTTTCTCAGTTGATTTTGCATTTTTCCTTTTGTAAAATGCAATTTTTCTTTTCTTTGCCGCTTTTAGTTGTACAAACGCCTTCTTCCATTTTGCCTTTCCGATCCGCAATTCTTCATTTTCCTTCTTAGTTACATCAACCTTTTGGCGCATTTTGGTGGTCAAATCAAGAATAAAAATTATTGAAAAAAATCTATAAAGGAATATAAAAATTTTCTAATTTAGTGATGAAAAATTAAAATTAATAAAGTACCTTATTCAAATAAAATGAAAAAATTCCATAAAATTAAATATAAATTAGCCGATGGTGAAAATTAATGAATGGTTTTATGCTTAAGGATGACCAATTTTTGCCTTTGGGGTCAATCAGCCCAGCAGAACAGAGCAAATGAAAATGGACAATCATAAATTTCCACCTCTATAAATCCTTTCTAATCAGTGATTGTGGCCACCTACAAAAGTATAGTTTGATCTTTTTTTGATCTTTCTCCAATTTCTCATTCATTAATGTGGCATGGCAAATCGTAATTTGTAAATGATAAGAAAGGCATTCCTTCATTTTCCCATTGAAGGATTATAAAGTGATCAAGTTATTTTGATCAAAACTGCTAACATGGGATGGATGAGACGAAAATAAGACATTGCAAACAAATATGCAAATGATGGTCGGCAAAATCAGAAATGGTTCAGAAAAAAAAATGTAAAAGGGATAAATAAAAATTATTTTTTAATTTAAGTTAAAAAATCTACTTTTTCATTCATTTCACTTCAGCTGTAACAAATTTTTTAAATAAAATTTTACCACATTTCTTATTTTTTTTTATTTCTGTATTTTCAATTAAATCAATATTTTCTCTTATTTTTAGCATAACTGCCAAAATTTTCACAAATAAAATATAATAGTTGAAAAATACAATAAATTTCACTGTATGTATTTCTAATCATTTTAATTTTTTGAGTAATTTCAATTTTCAATACCATAAAAAATAAATATTTTTAAAGGCAAATGATGTCGCATTATTTTTCGGAGCGGAGATTTTGTGGCGAGCCGATTCGTGGCGGAACTGTTTGTGGCGATGGCGAGAAGGGGAATTGGAGAATAAGGGAAAATGGACTTTCCTGGGGCACATCAAAAAAGGAAAACGAGAAATCAAAAAGGAAAAAGGAGATTCTGGATCTAACGCTGAACCATTGATTAAAATTATTTTATTTCGATCAAATATTTATATTTTATTCAAATAAAAATAAAAAATTTAAATATTTAGCTTTAATCCTATTTAAATTTATACAAATAATAAATTGAATAATGTAAATACAAAACTAAAATATGCAAAAAAATAAATAATTTATAGAATAATGTGAATCAAAATTAAATATACAAAAAATACATTTATCAATAAAAAAAAAGAAAATTAAGATATTGTAAAATTATATGATATTCCAGAAGATATTCTAAAATGGTGTAAAAATTCATAATGGTTGACAAAAATGAGAATTATCCAATTCTTGATATTTAGTCTGTTTAGAAGGAGCAATACGACCTCCAACAAGAATAATTTAAGGTAATAGTAGGGTTTGTACCACACCTTTTTTCCAAAAAAAAAATTTGATTTTATTTTTCGCTAAAAACTTGTTTTTAGGGGTTTACAATGATGGGGAATCCGAATTTGGCATTTATTTTTCATGAATTAAATTTCCTGAACTAGTATATTACAAACCGGTTTAGAAAAAAATGAACTTTGGTATTTAGGGACATAATATACATGAATCAATGTGTTTTGATGAGCTGATCACGAATCTGCAATCGGTTTTGCATAAAACCCAAAAATAAAAAGGGTAATATTGTCGTTCGTTCCCCCCCTTTTTTACCAAAAAAAAATTTTTTATTTTATTTTACGCTAAAAACATGAATTTAGGGGTTTTCGATGATGGGGAATACGAATCTGGCATTAGTTTTTCATTAGCTATATTGGCTGAACCGTTATCGGTTCACAAACCGGTTTCGAAAAATCGAACTTTGGTATTTTCGGTAATATTATATATCAATCGACGCGTATTGACGAGCTGAACACGAATCTGTCATTTGTTTCGCATAAAACACAAAACTAAAAAAGTTATGGCCATTTAAAATTTCATAAGCTATTGATGACCCAAGTGACTAAATTGGCCATAACTTTTTTAGTTTTGTGTTTTATGCGAAACAAATGACAGATTCGTGTTCAGCTCGTAAATACGCGTCGATTGATATATAATATTACCGAAAATACCAAAGTTCGATTTTTCGAAACCGGTTTGTGAACCGATAACGGTTCAGCCAATATAGCTAATGAAAAACTAATGCCAGATTCGTATTCCCCATCATCGAAAACCCCTAAATTCATGTTTTTAGCGTAAAATAAAATAAAAAATTTTTTTTGGTAAAAAAGGGGGGAACGAACGACAATATTACCATAAAAAGTTATGGCCATTAAAAAATTCCTAAGGTGTCTATGTGGCCTACA